>CP126890.1:16437500-17652500 GCA_030440675.1 Furcifer pardalis
ATCAGAAGTGACCTACCTGTACTTCAATGGCACCATCTCAGCCATTAATTAGATCTTCTCTACACATATTGGGGCATAAATTGCATGCACATAAATGTTGCATTCAAAAGAAGCTCATGCTTAGGTTGAAGGAAGAGAATACAAAAGCTGGCTTGAGACTCATCATTAAGAAAACCAAGATAATGGCAAACGGCCCTATCAGAATAAGTAGAAGCAGTGACAGACTTTACATTCTTAGGATCCAAGACCACCTCAGATGCTGATTGCAACCATAAAATTAAAAAGTGACTAATTCTTGGGAGATAAGCGATGAGAAACCTGGAGAAGATAGTTAAAAGTAGAGACATCACCTTGCAAACAAAAGTCCGCATAGTCAAAGCAATGGTACTCCTGGTAGTAATGTACAGTTGTGAGAACTGGACCATAAGAAAAGCTGAGCACAGAAGAATAGATACTTTTGAAATGTGGTGTTGGAGGAGAATTTTGAGAGTCCCCTGGACAGTGAGGAGAACAAATAGGTCGATCTTAAAATAAATAAACCCCAACTGCTCCTTGGAAGGTCAAATATTGAATATGAAGCTAAAGTACTTTGAACATCAAATGAGAAGAGAGGATTCACTTGAGAAAGCCTTGATGCTGGGAAAGGGCAAAAGAAGAAGGGGTTGACAAAGAATGAGATGGCTAGATGGGATTGTTAATACAATGGGCACAGAGTTGGGTGGGTTGAGGATGATGATGAAGGATAGAGGTGCCTAGCATGCGATGGTCTATGGTTTGCAGAGGGCTAGAATTGACTGTGCAACTGAACAACAATAACAAAAATGTATTAATTGGATTTCTCTCCATTCACAGAAAATTTGTTCTGTGTCCAAATAGTTACATTTTACTTGATTAGTCTGGTTTCGATACCCAAGAGCTGCACTTGGGGACATGAAAGGAGCCTCATTCAAGCATCCACTAAAAATCCTTTCAACCCAGAATAATCTCTGACATGACGTTATTATTATCTTCCTGCTTTGCTTCAAAGTCCATTAAGTGACTTCCAAATAGTCCAACCAGAATCTTGTTCTGGTGGGGGACGTTGTCTATCATTTATTGATTCAGGAAGAGGTGTCTTTTACTCTCCATAGATTTTTGCCTAGCCTTTTCTGGTTTAATATTTCGTGAGAGGTGTCCAGAAAACTTTTCCTTGATTTTAACCCCTCTCTAAATATCAAGTGCAAGTAAGTCCAGTTGTCTGTAACAAGATTTATTTCCAAAGCCACAGTATCGTGATCTTGCATTATTCCCATTCATATCAATAGGTCTTGTGTAGGAAAACTTGACTGAAAGTTTCATGTAATGATGGTATAAAGTGAAAATGTTCTCAAAGAATAAAAAATATTGTGAAAATGAATGGGGACACCTCACAGAGTAATCAGCAGTACGTTGAACTGAGGAGCCTAAGTCAGCATTCTGCTGGATTCCACCAAATTGTGTGTAAAAACCTGACTTTCTCCCTCAAAAGTGGGGGAAAGAAATCCTTAGCTCAGGGATTCTCAACCTGCAGCCAGTGACAACATTTCATGTGGCCCCTCACAGCCTCCACCACATCAGGAAGTGCCATGTGGTGGAGGAAGGGCAAAATGACTGTCTGGCCCCTGAAGCTGCTTTAGCTCATGGCATGAAGATCCCTCCTCAGAGTCCCTCTTTCCCTTTCCACTGAGAAGATAAATGGAGCATACTGGGAATTCCCATGTTATCTCAAAGATAAAACATGGTTTCATTTTTCATGAGTTGCTGGACAATGAAGTGAGAGGGTCTCTAATATGCTATTTTTTCCACCGAGGTGAGTTGGAGAGGGATCTTCATGGTATTTTCAGTCACTGATTGGTGATAACACTGAGATTTCCTCAGAACGTCCCCTGTGCAAGGAAAAGAACAGAATTCTGTGTCTTTCTCTGCATATAGAACTGAAGATAAGCATGGTTGACATATAATGTTAGCAAAAAATATATATATAGCATTTTGAGGGAGTAGAGTGCTACCCCTGAAACCATCAATCCTATAGGAGTGTTAGCTAGCAGTGGCATAGTGTGGGGGCAGCATGCCCCCCCCCGGGCAGCATTTTTTTGGGGTGGCAAATGTCACTTGGGCATATGGAGTTCTTGGAATTCAATTCCCAGAAGCCCCAGAGGCTGCTACAGGGATGGGTGCCTGCGTTTTGGGCCCCGCCGAGGGGGCAGCAAATTTGGCTTATGCCCTGGGTGGCTGAAACCCATGTCCTTCGCCCTGGGTGGCTGAATCCCACGCTATGCCACTGTTAGCTAGGAATTAAAATATCAGGACCAAAAGAGTTTTCCACTCATGTTCAGTTCTAGAGAGCTACCTCTACTATCATGGGCAAGAGATTAGGACCCTAGTTTGACTATCTGTACCCTGCATATATATGGTCCCAAACTCATTCCCTACCTGTCCCTAGCTAAAGGGCTTCAGGTGGGAGGGCTAACAAAAAGAACCCTGAGTAGACAGAAGTGGACTAGAGGAACCCAAGTTCTGGCTCAGAGAAGGTAGCTTTATATACCCAATTAGACTTCAGCAAGTGTAGAAGTTAATGGTCTCAGAGAGTTTAATTTCCAGCTGACAATAGGAATTCTTGCAAAATATCTTACAACTCCAGGCACTGTTTCTCTATCTCTCTCTGTCATGGGGAAGACATCCTATTTTAGTGAGATCACCACAAGAGGGGAGAAGAAGGAGATGCTAGATAAAATAGTGGTTGCACAATTAATGAGGCTTGCCCAATGATTTTCTGTGGCTTTTCCAGTTAAGACATAAGATTGCCCCAAGCCATGAGTTTAACATTGTCTGTTGCCTCATATTGCGATAATAAGCTGAAAAAATTGATTAGCAAATGAAGTATGCAATGTTACAACTGGCTTGATGGTGAGAACTTCAAGGCTTTCCTTGAATGTCCATGGAGCTCCTGTTGTCAACATAAGGTTTGGGGACTGGATGAGCAACAGCCTTCAGAAGAATTGAAGTGAGCATAGAGGTGTTTGGGGAAACCCTGCTAGATAACAAAGAACATTCTAGACATAAGGCCCTTGGCATCTCCAAAGGATGGCCTACTCTCTCCTGATGATTGACTATTATTACCAGGATCTAGGTCCCCACACTCTTTTGTCAACATAGCCTAAAATCCACTCTAAGGTAACACTATTACTATTATTCTTTGTCTTTAAGTGCAGCATCCGATTCTGAATATTGGCTATCCTCATGGCGATGAGTCATGAAGATTGTTTTGCGAGCAATATAATGCAGTAGACTTCCATTTACCTTCTGCATCACAGCATGACACCAATACCCCTGATCCAGTTCTGTGGGTTACTTTCTGGTTGTGAGCCCTCTTGGCACACAAAGCCCTTATTGGTCCCAGGCCAGTACTGATGAAGCTGCTGCTCTCCATCAAGATGGATTCAAGTGGGATTTAATCCACTTGGGGACCATCACCTTTCCCTGTGGACTTCAGCACCCAAGGCTGTGTTAGTCCTCAGGGTTGTCATGTTAGTTAACTGCCGCCTGACGATTGGTGTTGAGTCGCTGGCAGTATGGTCTACTCTATTACCATAGCAGGATAACCTGGCCATACTACAGACTATGTGCAAGTGTTCACTATCTCCAGATCTCTTTCTTTGACAGGATGCTACAAAGACCAGGAAGTCTAGGCAAGTAGAGGCGAGGGACTGTCTTAATGTTGATGTTAATGTTGTCTGCGTGGTGTCTGGGCCAGCTACCTTGGCTTTTTTGGATATGAATATGTTATTTCTGGAACTGTGACTAAAAGTATTTGGCCACTAAAGAGTCTTCATTTCCACAGTGACATTGGAAGATGTGTGTTCTTTTTAATTCAAAATGCAAAAGTGGTAAGGTTATTTTTATTCTGTCACCACAGAATGATTCAGCATTATTTCCAGGCTGTTTGGGTGTTTAGATGAAACAGCATTATGGGAATTGTTGAACATTTCCTGGCTTTAGAACAGGGGTGCCTAAACTACGGCCTGTGGGCCAGATCCGGCCCTGACACCAATTCATCCGGCCCATGCCACCCTCGTTGCTCCCAGAAGTGGAAGTAAAACGTGCCAGTACAGGCGCATTTTACTTCCGCTTCTGGGAGTGATGAGGTTGGCATGGGCCGGATGAATTGGTGTTGGGGCCGGATCTGGCCCATGGGCCATAGTTTGGGCACCCATGCTTTAGAACAATGCCACCACTATCCCTACCAACATATTTCTTGCAGACATCTAGAAAAGTCCTATCAGCCACTGTTATCCATTTTCCATGTACAAGGTGTTACATGGGAATCTGAACAGCACAAATGGGGGAAATTGATGCTGATGCAGAGCAGGTTAAGCAGGAGCCAAGCCATATCTTTGAGTGTACAAAAATATATTTTACCTGAAATAAAATCATAACTGGGAGTTTACCCTTACCCAGTCTGCCCAAACTATTGCTGGAATTGATGCAATCTTGAGCAACTTAATCAATTGAACAAACCCTGTCACCCACACGGAGAATCCTAGTAAATAAAGTGGCCCACTGTGAGTAAGAAAGGAGAATTTATTCTCCTGAGTAAGAGTTTTACCGGCAGAGAATGTCTACTAGACAGCTGAACTTCTCTGTATGCCCAGAGTGGTTTCTAGAACAAATAATGAATCAAAAAAGATGAGAGACTGTTCTCAAGAGTGTGTCTGGCTATTCCTGAAGTGTAAGAATTCTGAATCAATCAAAAAATGAGGGCAGTTATAACATTTTTTCAGGGCCAGAAAATACCACCAAAAGGTAGTTAAATATTGAATTTAACTGTTACTCATTAGCAAAGTGACAGGTGGTTGGTAGTTTTAATCTTCACTTGCAGAAGAACAAGATTCATCATATTCAGATCCCATGAGAAAACTAGAGCAGACACCATAAGCTTCCTAAAAGAGAGAGGATAAAATTATGATGTCTGGCAACACACCACAATCTTCTAAAAACTGTCTTTGGTATATGGTACAATTAATTATATGACGGATTTCCCCAAGTGGTTCTCTCCATTTGGAAGAGATGGGTGTAAATACGGTAGAACAACTGTAAAATAAGTTATTTGCTTGTTTGAATAATGCGTTGATATCTCGGCACAACCTGTTCATAACAATTGCAATCTTAGGGAGTGACTACACAGCGAGGGAAATGCAAATTCACTTGCTGTGAAGGCACACCAGGAAATCTGGGTTTCCCCAGGGCCTGTTCATGTTAACTGGTCATATAGGGAAAAAGAAATAAATTGATTTACAGCCTTGTTTGCAGCTTGTTAATGTAGCTCTCTTGTAGACCTGCAGAATGTGCAGTTACAGTATAGGGGAACTGTTTGCTTGTTTTTCCTATGACATACATGACATCTTGAGCCATAATTAACCCTGTAGAGAGGACTAAACATCTTTAGTTAGATAATCATTTTATATAGGAAACTTTTAAGTTTTCTTTTTTATTAAATCAGAGACAATTTGTGCTGCATCCAATTCATGTTGTGCTCTAGCTCCAAACTGATCTGTAACTTTGACTGGTTTCATCCTGCAACCAAATCTGGCCTTTCTGATTCAATCCATATTTCATACAAATCAATCCAACCCATGGCAATTGTGTCCAGCGATGATCCTATGTATTACCAATGGTGGTATGACATTTGTAAAAATCACCATTGTTAAGGCCTTGTAAACCTTAGAGACTGGTTTAGATGTAACTGAACATCACTTAGTAGAAGCTCTCCATCCAAAGTCAGAATATTCACGATGATGTCCAACTTCTAGTGGGAAAGGAATTAGGAGAAGAAAATATCCATCTTAGCACAAAAACCCAACTTCTTATACTGTATACAGCAGTGGTTCCCAATTAGTGGTACGCGTACCCCCAGGGGTACATGAGATTGCATCAAGGGGTACGCGCAGCAATCTCTTAACTAAAATATTAAATCCTTAAAAAACAATAATGCAATAACAATTGCCAAAAAATTATTCAATTTAATTAAACGATCAGTAGGTAAGTCAATCGTATGCATCAAGCGCTTTCTCCCACGGCGGTGGTTTTTCCCGCGCCTCCCGTGCCTCGCGTCACCCGATTGTGGCCACCCCCGTTCCCACCTATTTGCTCGTCATTGTCAATCAGTCAGTTCGGTTTATGTCGCGTGAGCGTGTCGCTGTGCTCGTTGTGTTGTTTTAATTGTGAATTAATAAATATCCGTCGCACCGTGTCTCGTCGATCAGCCTTATATACCTACCTCGGTAAACGGTAAGATAATGTTTTAAAACTGTGTTTAAATTTGCACTTTCACTATAAACTGCAATACAATGTTATGATATTTAGAAAATAAAAATAATATTCAAGCTGCTTCAGTTGTAAGCATGTTTGCGGATTCTGTTTTCTAGATTTTAAGTTACATTAATACTATTTTCATTGTAAATTTCAATACAAAGCAATAATGTTTAATTTGTTTTCTACTATGTACCTACTTCGAATACAGAAGGACAAATTCAATTTTTTGCCTGTTCAGTTTCTGTTTTTTTCTTTCCAGTTTTCTACATTTTTAATTACTTACATTACAGAAATATAAAAGCTGAGTTAACAAGTCCCCTTGTTTTTTAGATGGAACAGTGACTGCTAAGGCGCTGAAAGGTTGAGGAGGAGGTATCAGAAAATACTGAACAGTCGCCTGCTAATGATGTGTCACCCTCTACTAGTACTCCGACACACACAAAAAGAAACCTTGATAACAAGGAATCGTCTCTCAAAAAAAGGAAATATGATGATAGTTATATTCAGTTTGTTTTTACAAGCTCTGGAGATCCTAATTCCCCATTGCCACAATGTGTCATTTGTGCATAATCGCTGTCAAATCATTCGTTAAAACCATCCTTACTACGTCGCCATTTAGAAACCAAACATGCTAATTTGAAAGATGAATCTGTATCCTTCTTTCAACATAAATTAAAAGACCTCAAACAAAGACAAAAATCTATTGAGGCGCTTTCTTTAAACACGAATATGAATGCCCTGCAAGCCTCTTTTCGAGTTAGTTATTTAATTGCCAAGCAAGCAAAACCGCATACAATTGGGGAAAACCTTATACTGCCTGCAGCAAAAGAGATAGTAAAATGTATGTTCGGAGAAAAAAATGGCCCGAGAACTTGATGTTATTCCTATGTCAAATAACACTGTCTCTCGTCGTATTGCAGACATGTCAGATAATCTGAAAAACCACCAAATTCAACGCATTTTACAAAGCGATTACTTTGCCATACAACTTGATGAATCCACAGACATATCAAACTTGGCTCAACTTTTAACATATGTTCGTTATGTTCATTCCAAAAAGGATCATGAAGAGTTCCTATTTTGTCGTGCCCTTCTGATTCATACTACCGGGGAGGACATATTTCACATGGTCGACGGTTTTATAAAAGAAAACAAATTAGATTGGTCGAAATGCGTAGGAATATGCACTGATGGTGCCAGAGCAATGACTGGTCATTTTTCAGGACTTGTGAAGCAAATACAAGATGTAACCCCAGAAGCAAAATGGACCCATTGTGGTATTCATCGAAAGGCACTTGCTTGTAAAAAAATTCCAGCCTGCTTAGATAGTACTCTTAAAAATTCTGTGAAAATTGTCAATTTAATCAAGACCCATGCCACAAACTCAAGAATTTACAGACATTTGTAAAGAGCTTGGCAGCGAGCATGAGACCCTGTTGTTACATACTGAAGTGCGTTGGCTGTCCAGAGGAAGAGTTGTTTCGAGAATATTTGAGTTGAGACATGAAATTGAGTTATTTTTGACCGAGCAGGGACATGCTGAGCAGTGGTGGGATGTCAAAAAATTTACTACCCCACTGTGATGTCATCACAGTGTGGGTGGAGCCAATGTCATGATGTTATGACATTGTGGGCGGAGCCAAAGAAAAATAATAATAAAATAAAAATAAGCACACACACACACATACACCCCTCAACCCACCCACCCACAACACAAGGACAGCAAGGAGGCCGTGCATACGTGCCAAGCATACGTGCATACGTGCTTGACGCGCATGCGCAGTGGGGAACCAGTGAAAAGGTAAGCCCTGAAGGTGGTTCCCCCCAAAAGCTGCTACCGGTTCTTCGGGACACTGGGGAAAGTTACTACTGGTTCTGGCGAACTGGTGAGAACCTGTTACATCCCATCACTGATGCCGAGTACAAACAGATGCTGATTGATCCTTTGTGGCTACAAAAATTGGCTTACTTGTCAGATATTTTTACAAAACTGAATGAGTTGAATTTGGGTCTTCAAGGCCAGGATACAACCATATTCACTACGTAGGAGAAGGTTGAGTCAACAATCAAAAAAATGTATCTCTGATTGACAGATGGAAATATGATCAATTTCCGAATTTAAAACTTTTTTTGGAAACTACTTCTTCATCAGTGAATGAAGATGTAAAATAAGCCATAAAATGCCATTTGCAAAATTTGTCGACCGCATTACGCACTTATTTCCCAGAAATATCGTCGCAATGGAACTGGGTAAACAACCCCTTTGGAAACTGTCCCACCGATCACCTATCCATCTCTGATCAAGAGAAATTAATAGACATCTCATGCAACAGTAGACTCAAAAGTTGTTTTGCGGAGCAATCACTGGTTAATTTTTGGACTGGTCTTAAAGACGTTTATCGTGTCAGCGAAGTAGCAATAAAGACATTTTTATTTTTTGCTCCCAACAATCATTTAATTTCTAAATGTGGGGAAACTTGTGTGGTTTTAAGTTTATGAATTTACTTTTCAATTTCTGCAGATTTTTCAATGACTGCACATTTGGCAAAAAAGAAAAAAGAAAAAGAAAAGAAAAAAAGAAGTGGAAATATTTTTATTGGAACAATTAAAATATTTGAAAGATTTCTGACAATTGTTGCATCACCAGTTCACCAGAATAAGTGTCATTAATTCAGTGGCCATTATTTTCTTGGTTATAAAATGAAAATGAAAATGGCCAATGGGTAGCATTGAGGTACAATCCTACAAGGCATGATAATTCAACAATATATGACAAATGGGTCAATGAATCTGTTATTGTGTACAGTGAGGTTATTGTGTACAAGTGCTTTGGCAGTAGATGTCTTTAGGCTTCTAAAAATAACAACAAAGGTAGCCTGGGTTTGAGCTATTTTTATAATAACACAAATAGCACAAAAAGACAGATTTCCTTTATTCATGTCAGAACATTGTAGAATTTAAAATTATGTAGGTATACAAAATATAGATAACATTCAAACAAATTAAAATGATCAGATTATTTTGGCCAGAAATGGGCTACTTCAATAGCATTTTATCTCAGGCTTTTATTAGATCTTCTTTTATACATGTGGTGGTTGCATCGATTGAATTTCTTCATATACACATCCATGTTTTTAATATGGGAGTGTTTGTCTTGTCAGCCGCCCAGAGTAGGAATGCCTCCTAGATGGGCGTGGTATAAATAGAATTATTATTATTATTATTATTATTATTATTATTATTATTATTATTATTATTAAGAATAAGAATAATCCACCGGAGGAGCTGCATTATTATTAGCATGGGGCTCTATAAAAGTGTGATTTCTTTGCTTTAAATGAAGATCTAGCATGTTGGGGGGGGGGGAGGTCAATTATCTATAAATCGCCTACACAAGAATGCACTAAGCGCTATGGGGCGTTATAGAAGTGTAATTGCTATTTGCTGAATGTTTCCTTTGATGCTCCTGCCATGCTGGAGCAAGAAATGCCCGACGGGGACCGGTCGCTGAGGAAAACCTCCCTCTTTCCCACCCTGATCCGGAGCGAAGTCACTTCACCCACGCGTACTCCCCCCCCCCCCGACACACACACACACGGGGCAACCCCCCTCGCCAGCCAGCCGGGTCTTTTGTTCGCCGTGGAATGTGACTTCCCATGACGCCACCGGCGCGCCGGAGCCAATCCGAGGGCGGCTGGCCGTTCCAAAGGGGTGTCCCCGGCGAGTCACGCCCCCTCCCCAGCGCAGCTCCGGGCTCTCGGCATTGGCCGCTGCCGGGGAGGGAGGGGGTCTCCCGGGCCAAAGGAGCGCGATATAAACCCCCTCGGAGCCTGCCGTTTGCCCCATCCGGAGGACTGTAAGGATTGCACCCATCCCAAGCAGCACCGAAGGCAGAAGAGGGTAAGGGAGGGGCGCTCCGTGGCAAGGCGTGGGGTGTGTTGCCTTGTGCGTGTTGCATTGTGTGTGATGCATTGTGTGTGTGTTTTGTGTGTGTGTTTTGTGTGTGTGTTGCATTGAGTGTGTGTGTGTGTGTACTGTACACACACCCCTTTTGGCGGGCTTTCCTGTCTCCCTTTGGTTCCATCCCTCACCCTCGGGGTCTCTTTTTCCAAGCCCTGCTCCTTTTCTCCCTCTGCAGCTGCTCCCTTCCTTCCCTCGCGAAGATGCCCGGCCGTCCGTCGAAGCGGCTGCTGCCCTGGCTGCTGCTGCTGCTCCTTCTGCCCCTGTGCTCGTCGGGGACCGAGGCGCAGGGCAGGCGTCCTCAGCCGGAGAAGCGCAAGCGGCAGGCGCAACAGATCGTCCAGCCTTCCCTGCCGGCCGGCCAGAACAAACGTGAGTCCTTGGGTTGGGCGAGCTTGGATTGCCCTGGAGAGGGGGAGCATTTTTGGGTGTGTGTGTGTGAGCCAGCCTGGAGCAACTGTTTCCAGTGGGAGTGGGGGGAGGGGTTCACCACATGGACCCCCCCCCCTCCTGCTGTGAGAACTCAAAGATGGGAGAGCTTGAGGCTTTAAGAGTCAGGTATCAAAAGAATACAAAGAGGGGGGAGGGGGGCAAACATAGTACCCCCCCTTCCACCTTGCCTCTGTTGTCTTAAGACAGAGGTGTTCAAACTTTGCAGGCCAAAGGGCGGACACATGGTTCAGGGGTGCCCAATGTATGGCCCGTGTGTTGGCTCTGGGCTCCTGGTGCCATTTCATCTGGCCCACACCACCCTCGTCGCTCCCAGAAGTGGAAGTAAAACACACCCATATGGGTGCGTTTTACTTCAGCTTCTGGGAGCGACGATGAATTAGCATCGGGGGCTGGAGCCAGTCCATGGTTATAGTTTGGCCAACGCTGTCTTAAGGATTTCCTGAGGGATATCACTGTTTCCATAGCCTTACTTCGTAATTACCTCTTCCATACCCAGTCTGGCCGGTGGTGCCCAGTTTTTCAATTTACACCTATTGTCCCTTAATCTGATTTCCTGAAGCTCGCCTCTCTTGGTGTCCTGAGCAAGGTGCCTGGCCGATACCGTCCTTAGATGTTTTCCATGGAAGCTGACATTAAAATACAGGAGTCAGTTTTTAAGGTGCCACAAAGTTTTTTGTCTGTTTTGTTGCTTTTGTTTTGTTTGCTTTCTGATATGCCTTTACCTCTGTGGTTGGGATGTCTTGAGTGGAGGGTGCTCTAAAAAAAAGAAAAGAAAACATCTCATCCTAGCCTTTCTGGGGCTAAGTTGTGTCATTGTAGATGCTGCCCTGTTATTATTCCCTCTGGACTAGTCTCCTCCTTCCTCCAAAATCCAGGCTGTCTTTCTGTGACTTTTGTGCATTGGATTTCTGCTTTACACATTTCAACTTAGACCAGTGGTTCTCAACCTTTTCAAGCTGAGGGCAGGGTCACGCTCCCTCAGACAGTTTCGGGGGCCGGACGGCCATTTTTCTCTGCCTGTCACACATGGCACTTCCAAGTGTGGTGGAGGCAGTGGGGGGCCACATGAAATGGTGTCATGGGCCACATCCGCTCCTCGGGCCGTAGGTTGAGAACCCCTGATGTAGATGGTTTAGAAGGGAGGAGAGGAATGAACAAGTAACTTCAACTCCTTTGAAGGAAACAGATGTGGCAAAGTCCTCTCCTCTGTCTAGGAATGTCTGGAAACGTTTACTGGAGTACTTGCAGTCCAAAGTGGGGAGAGGAGACGTGCGGCTAGAGTTGGAAGGGGTGGATGTGAAGGAACTCAGATACTCAATTCTATGGGACAGTCTTTCTAGGGAAATCGTGGAATGCCGATTTGTGCCCAATCCCTTGATTTCTTTGTCTGTTGCCTTTACATTCTGCCTTTTATGCTTTGGGATAGGGTCGGCAGATGGGCGTCTCCCATCCAGCCACTTGGCTGACCCCAAAACTTTTTCAAGCTGTGTAATGTTACTATTGCAGATCTCCCTTGGTGGGATTTGTCCCTGAGTCAGCACAACAAGGAGGTCCTCCATGGGAAGAGTAATCCAAAGTGGCGGCGGTTGTGGTGGGGGAAGACTTGCTATCCCCTGAGCCCCTGTTGAGTCACTCAGGTGGGGGGGGGGGGAGAGAGATTTTCCCTCCTACACACAAAACTCCTCCTTTCCGATTTTGATTATTCTAAAATAAAAAGGGGAGGAAATGCCCAGGTCAACTACTGTATAGGACTTTGGACCCAGCAGATAGAAGCCTGCCTTGTCTGTCTAGAATGGGTTCTTTTTTATGTGGGGGAGGTGGTACTGTTGGCAGAATCAGAACCAACATGTCTCCTTCCACTGACATATTGAAGGCCTCCTTTCTTGAAATGCTGCCCCACTGTCAGAGCCCCTCTCTTCTGACCAAACCCTTAGCACTCGGGTCCCATCAGCATTTCCCACACCCCTTCTTCAGCATCTGTTAAGTCTACACCAGTGTTTCCCAACCCTTGGTTTTGGGACTTCAGTTCCCAGAAGCCTAAGTCAACCCCCTGATTACCCAGTGTACTGACTTAGGCTTCTGGGAATTGAAGTCCACTGGTGGGGTTGGGAACTACTAATTTACACTGTAAAACTTTGACTGAAATCAGTGTTGTAGTTGATGCATGTTGCTCTAACGAACATGTAGGGCTAAAGCCTGTTTTTAGAGGCATGTTAGCAAGGGTGGCTTTTGTACCTGGATGGGATGCTGGTGCATTTCTTCCAAATTTGGAGGGAAGGTCCCACCTCTGCCCAAGTCACAAGCCATCCTCACATTTAGTTAGTTTGAGCAAAACAAGGCAAAAATATAAATATTGTGTCATCTTCAAAGCTAAAACATTCATTTTGTAGAATGTAATCTACTTCTTTGGAATAGCCTTGTGTTTAACCAAACAGCTGTTTCTGGCAAAACCCTGACCTCATGTCACTCACTACTTCCTGGAAACTATTCAAAATTTGAGCCACTTGCATCTCTCTATTGCCAGGATTGCAAGGATGATAATGTAATCCACACCTTGAATAGCCACTCCCTGTGTTAACTATGCCATTATCACTTTTGAAGCTCCTTAGGAGGTTATCATCCTCTATTTCCTAGTCCACATGGATTAAAATCCTGGCTTTAGCAGAACCAACTAAAATCCCTGAAGATTCAAATCCTGAAAACTCAAGGCATTTCCACCAGCAGATTGCTAGGAAGTTAATATTATCAACACCTTGAATGTTCCCTGACTGTGTTAATAACATTATTGCTGTCTTGGAAGTTCATTACAGGAAATGGGTTTGGAGAGAGATTGGTTGTACTGTACTATTGAGTTGACAGACATAAATACTGATGATTTGACACAATATTAAATGTAAGAAATGGCTGATTGCAATACATATACGTAAATATCTTCCCATTTTCCCCTTTTGTGTTGCACAAGCGTATGTTTAATATTTTTGTCGTTCCGTTGCACAGTCAATTCCGACTCTTCGCACGCCAGGCACCCCATCCTCCACCATAAAGCCCACCAAAAATGTAGATCATAATGTTTTCGTTATATGTCGAAGTCATTTTAAATCAAGGTTTTTTAAGCATGCCAGAAAGAAAACCGAAGAAGAGTTATAAATGTACCGGATTTATAATGTTTAAACGTTCAGATTTTGAACTGGAAAGCATGCATGGGCACAGTGATTTTCACCAACCCCTGGAAGTGGCAAAAGTTTTATTGGAAAACTAAAGTTGGAGAAAATGTTTGAAAAATAAAAATCAGACGGCAATATTGCCTTGGCAAGGATACATCTGCCAGGGAGGCAGAGCCAAAGTTTCTTTCAAACCCTCTGCGTCTTTCCATTGATTTTCCTTCAGCTTTGGATGAGGCCTCCCTGCTGAGCAATCTTTTCCATCTGTTAAGTTGTTGCTCCAGAATTTGAAACCTCCAGTGGTTCAGTTCCTGTTCATTTAAAACATGGTGAAAACGAGACAGGACCTTTTTTTGAATTCAAGCCCAGTCCTGATTTCCATGCACCTAAAAACCTCCCGTCTCCCGCTGAGGTTTCAGGATGCAAAAAGAATGCAGGGACTGGAGCTAATGTATATTCCATGCATGCTGAGGCTAATGTCCCCTCCCCCCCCTTCTTGTTTGACGAACTGGGTACGGTCCAGACAAGGGGATGTAATTCAACACTTCTGTCTCTTTCACAGAGGGATGCTATGACAATGGGCAGCACTATCAGATAAACCAGCAGTGGGAGCGCATATACCTGGGGAATACTCTGATCTGTACCTGTTATGGGGGAAGCAGAGGGTTCAACTGTGAAAGCAAGCCGGAAGGTAAGCTGAAGACATTTTCTGAGACAGCAGCTTTGGAGGAAGCCAAACAATGTGTGTTTATTTTAATAGTTGCTAAGCATTTAGATATATCCAGAGAATTACAGTGTATGTCAATCTGAAGAAAGGCAGTAGATCTTTAGTTCATTTCACCACCTTGGTCACATATGCATTTTCTACTATTTAGAGCACCTGCACTTCCACTTCTGGGAGCAATGGGGGTGGCATGGGCTGGATGAATTGGCGTCTGGGGACAGATCTGGCCCATGGTTCATAGTTTGGGCACCCCTGATTTAGAGTTTGTGAAAGATACCTTCATGGGCTATTGATGCTTCCTTGTGGTGGCTGGAGAAGTCTCAGAGTAGTAGTCCATGGAGTAATTTTTCTAAGCTCTACTACCAGTCCTCTTCTTGCCCCTGTCCATAATCCCTGGCCTTCGTGTGGCTTTTTCTGCCTGCAATATATTCTGAGCAAACACTTCTATTTTGTACTCTGCACATCTGTAGCCACATTGTCACTCAGACTGCATTGAAAAGAAACAATGATTTGGCTGTGCAAAACCCATCTTTGTGTCTGACCAGGAGCACCCCAGGTGTTGCTGTAGATTCTAGGGAATGTCCTTTGAGGATGGGTCCTTAGAAGGTTCACAAGGAGCTTTATGAGTCTCTTGCTGGCTGCTGAGAGTTCTGAGTGTACTGTGGTAACACATGACACTCCCCTGTGTGCTGAGGACACAGGTTCTTGTGATGTGCAAGTGGCCTTTAAAAAAGACTTTGGTCCTTGGCTCTCTGAGGTACAGTATTGCCTTTTATCATGAATCCTTAAATTAACTTATAGTACATTAGAAAAGAATGGGGATAAACGGAGCCTCCACAGACCAGGGAAATATCCCTCCAAGAATAGGGCAGGGAAGGGAAGGCAGTGGGCAGGGCTTATTGTGTCCTCATTTTGAGATTCTTGGACACTTGTGAGTGGACATAGTAGCAAACAAGACTCTGGACAAGCTACATTTTAGATTACTATTCCCAGAAACTTCCAACCAGACTCTGCACTGCACCTGCTAAGCCTTCCATCTGATCTAGCAGGGCTACTGTTATCATTATGGATGAAAGATGTTCTTTGGTACACCTGTGGCCTTGAAAACGTGGTGCATCAAAGAGTTGTAAAGAGAACAGGAATAAATGAGAAAAACTTTGAGGAAAGTCCCTTAAAGAGTAGGAAAACTTTGGCAAATTGAGTCAAGTGTTGGCAAACTTGAGGGGGAAAAAAGCTTGGCGAGAGGAGCATATGATCATTCAGTGTGGTCTTCCTCCTAGGTGAGCATGTATAGGATTGCAGCATATCTAGATATCAGCTCCACAAAGTACTCTGTTTAATGGCAAAAATAGCTGGGAGATTGCTGGGCAGTTGTTCGGGGAGTTATAAGACACAAATATACAAATGTTTAAGAGTTTCTGTTAATGAAGGAATAGATCAGGGATCTGCAAACTTGGCTCTCCAGGTGTTCTTGGACTTCAATTACCAGAAGCCCAAGTCAGTATGCCTGCTGATCAGGACTTCTGGGAATTGAAGTCCAAGAACATCTGGAGAGCTAAGTTTGCTGATCCCTGGAATAGATGTTAATAATAATTTCATGTCCAATATTACTCTGGGTTGAAAGGATTTTTGCTGGAGAAACTCCACTCAGGGGATGCCCAAATGAGGTTATTTTCATGTCCCCAAGTGCAGCTCTCTGGTATCAAAACCAGATCTTCCAGTCTCCAGCTCAGTGTCTTAGCCAATAAGGCACGGGGGATCCTGCTATAGATGTTAATGTTCATTATGAATGGCGATGAAACAGATTTCTAGTCCTCCTCTTAGTCTAGAAATAGCCCAGTAGATTATGATATAATTTAAAATAAAAAAATAATTTGTCAAACCATAGAAACAATATGGAAATCACTAAAATTACAAATTAAGTACAGTAGTAGCAGTTCAAGCCCAGTTCTGATTTAGACTGCTGTAAATGAGTCTAAAATACTCCAAACACACACAAAAAGCAAAGGGCTGGTTGTTCACATTTCTCCTGGGAGTGCACTGCAAAGATGTAGGGCCATCACACAACATTCACCATCACCACTCATCAACTAGAGAACAGGGCCTTTGATTCTGATAGCTTCAGTCAAAGTGCAGATTGTCCTTCAAATAAAAGGCCACAAACTGTTTAGGTGTTAATATTAAAGTTTGATAAGGTTGCTGTAGTGATCCATTCTAATGTTATGAAGGTTCTGGGGCTAGACTTTTGGCAGATTGGTTAATACAAGACCTTAAGCTTGCTTTAGTCATCATGTACGTTTGCTTCTCTCCCAACTACCTTTCTGTGTTCTTCCCTTCTTCTCAGAATCTTTTCACAGTGTTATACTTTTCTTCTTTCTCACTCTGTCTTTTTCTCTCTTTCTCTCCCCCCCCCTTCCCAGGGTTCCCCCACTTTCTTTGGTATCCTTCCTTCTCAGCTTTCTGATTCATGGCTTCCTAGAATCTGAACATCTCTGACAATAGCAGGTAGGAACACTTCTGGCTACCTTGCCTGCTGGTCCATCCATTCTCTGCTGTATGCAACAATGCTGCCTATTCACATAAAGCATGGAAATATAAATTATGGGACGTTTTCAAAACTGCAAATTCTGCTATCCTTTCATTTCCCTTCAGCGGAAGAAACCTGCTTTGACAAATACACTGGAGCTTCATACCGAGTAGGGGAAACCTATGAGCGACCCAAGGACTCCATGATCTGGGACTGTACCTGCATTGGGGCAGGCCGGGGGAGAATCAGCTGCACAATAGCAAGTAGGTGTCAGCAAGCTACTTTGCAGAGCTACTGAGATGTGGTGTGCTAAAGGCAGGCTTTGGTAACCTCTCTTGCTGGGGCATCAGAAAACACAACGGACCCTTGACTGAACATAATGCTGTAGGACTTGATGGAGTCCACCAGTTTCCCATCTCACCCAGTAACATAAGATAGGAGCCTAAGGTACTCTCAATGAAAAACAGTCTTTCTCTCTCAATTTGAATATCTGAAAATTTAACTCTCACAACTGGAAGCAGTGTCGAGACAAACAAAGGGAATTTGCACTGATAGGAACTTTATGAACAAGTGCTTACCTGGCACACATAGCAAAACATTTTAACTCAAAGTGAATAGCAGTAGCAAATAAACTTATAGTGCTTAGTGCACTCTCTGGAAGATCCACAAGGTAATTAGCATTTTGCTTCCAACAAGCTGGGTACTCATGTTACTTGGAAGGATGAAAGACTGAGTCAACCTTGATCCTTATCAGGATTGAACTAACAAGGTTTGGGCTGCAAAACTTCAGTTTAACCACTGTGCCAATCCTCTTTTCTTGCAGGATTCAACATGCTGAAGAAGTAACAGTTCTTTCTGTTGAATGTTTCCCTCTTGAATAGTTTTTGTACATTTCCATGTAGGGCAGGGAATTTGAATCGCAAACGTTGGCTCATAGTAACATGCTAAAGCAACGAAAAGGACAAAAGATTTAGGGTCACTAACTGTGGTGGGTTTTGCCACAAATGTAACAGATGTTGACACAGCATGTAAGCAAAGGAATTTCTGTTGTTCCTGATCAATGTCACCTAGTGATCATAGCTTTGCATTATGTGATGCCCATATCCATTGCCTGCTGTGGACATGGCTCAAAACTCTCCCTCTGGAAAGAGATCTTCCTGCAGGACCATTTAAGAAACAGATTGCATTAATAGCTATCGATGCTCTGTAGAAGTTTACTGTGCTAGTCATGACCGTGCTTGAATTTTATAAAGGAATCTTGGCATCTTCTCCACTGTGGGGAACGGTTACGGTTCTGTTGTAAACTGTGTTCTTAGCATGGAGAAGGTCCTGGATTCATTCAATGCTTTGTGAAGTTTTGAAAGGAACAAGACCTGAAAACTCCTTTGTTGAGCTCTTGGAGAGGTGCTTTTTTGTCAAAGAGGGTAGTTGCGTTTGATGGGCCAGGAGGCTGATTCAACCTAAGGCACACATCCTGCTAAGTTCATCTCTTTGATTTTCACAGATCGGTGTCATGAAGGGGGTCAGTCTTACAAGATTGGTGATACCTGGAGAAGGCCCCATGAGACTGGTGGCTACATGTTGGAATGTGTGTGTCTTGGTAATGGAAAGGGTGAATGGACTTGCAAACCAGTGGGTATGTCCTGTTTTTCATTTCAATAAGTGTTCCTTGTTATGATTCCTAGGGATAGATACGGGGCTTTTAAGTCTCTGTGATTCATGAGTCTTAGTTGTCCCAGTAATTGTTGAATCCATTGATTCAAATAGGACTGTTCTAATGGTGAAAGACTATGCAAATGTAAGTTGCAGTCACAGTAGGCCATTTTGAATCAATGGCACTTATTGAGGAGTTGACTTAGTGAGCCTACTCTAGTGCTCTTTAGCAATTAGCAACAACACTTATATACCTCTCGTAGCAATTAGTGCACTCTCTGGGCAGTTCACAAGGTAATTAGAATTTTGCCCTCAACATACTGGGTACTCTTTACTGACCTCGGAAGGCTGAGTCAACCTTGATGCCCATCAGGATCAAACTCACAACATTAGCAGTTTTGGCTGCAGTACATCAGTTTAACCACTGCAACGACAGGGCTCTTCTCTGCACAAAGCAATAGGATTTTGGGTATTACACATGGAAACATTGTGATGTATAGCTGGTAGGCCTGTGAGACCTGTTTCTCACTAAAGTGCTGCACTTAATCTGAGACTATTCCTCACTGAAGTGGTATTTGAGCAGATAAGCGTTCACATACAAAAATATATCTTGCCACTATGAAAACTAGTATAGAAGAGAGAAAGGCTCAAGTTAAGCCCTGTCCTTGTCATTAAGTATTTCTTTCATAGCAAGTGAGAACTCTTTCTGTGGACAAGCATGAGTTTCTGAAGGGTTGTATTCTACTTTATGAAGCAATTCAACGAGAATAGACTGTATATTTTCTATTTTATTTACAGACTATCTGTATATGATATTTATATGCTGACACATAAGAGAATGTTCTCTATGTAACATACCATAAATAAATCTAGAAGCATTTTAGATGTAAAACGTGACAGTGTAAAATGCAACACGATACAAAATGGAAGGCAACCCTACAATTCTGAAGATAGATTTTTAAGCTGTATGGACTAGGCTACATGTTCTAACTGTATTTTCACAAGCAGTTCTCACCTATCCCTTGTGTTAGTGCAGTTGTGAAAGAGATTTCTTCCTCCCTATTAAACCTGGCTTCATTTTTCTTTGAGCATATTCCAGAAATAAATTACGATCCATTTATTCACATCTCTCAACATTAATTTCCTCCAGCTGAGCGGTGCTACGATAATTCTGCTGGGACTTCCTATATTGTTGGAGAGGTCTGGGAGAAGCCCTATCAAGGCTGGATGATGGTGGATTGCACTTGCTTGGGAGAAGGCAGTGGCCGCATTACCTGCACCTCTAGAAGTAAGTATCATTTCCATGGTGAGAGGGCTACAGGAAAGAGGTGTTCTCAAGTTGTTCTTATCCCGGTGGACTTCAATTCCCAGAAGCCTCAGTCAGTACATTGGCTGATCAATGCTTTGGGGAACTGACTTAGGCTTCTGGGAATTGAAGTCCAAGAACCAAAGATTGGAAACCCTGAAGGCTGCAATCATGTACACATACTTTCTTGGAAGCAAGCCAAGTTGAACATAATGGGTCTTGCTTCTAAGTAAATATGCATAGGTTTGTACTACTCAGGCTGGCTGGGGATGATGGAAGTTGTAGCAGAAGAGAGGAGGGACACTGTTGTGGTGAAGACCACTCAAGTGCTATATGGCTTGAGTTCGCTGCAGGGCTGTGGAGTCGGTAGATAAATGTTCCGGCTCTGACTCAGACCCCTCCATTTTGTGTACTTCTGACTCCGACTCCGACTCCAGGTACCCGACCTTTACTCCGACTCCTCAACTCCGACTCCACAGCCCTGGTTCGCTGTCAGGCTGAAACAAGTTGGCTAGTATCCTGTTGTCTGAAAGTGGAGCAGAAGGACATCACATATGCACACCACTCCCCAGTATGGCAGTCTCACTGACCTATTCTTGCACTAGTTGCAAGATCAGTCACATAGCTTGTCATGCCACAGGAAACCTGCTGAAGTAGAAGGAAACCTTACAGGATCTCCCCTTCCCCTCTATGTTTAGGCAACAGGATTCTAGTTACTATCTGTAAAGAAAAATATTTGTGGTTTTGACTTCATTGGTGTTTACTCTGAAGGTTTTTGCTTGGATACCAAATTAGGTTAATTTAAGGAGATTCATGATAGGAATGCTTCCTGTCTTTCTTTTCTCCTGTGAAAAACCTCTGTAGAAGTTTGAGATTATTTTGAACAACATTGGGTGTGTGTGTGTGGGTGTGGGTGTTTGCTGTGAGGAAATAGGAAGCGTTTTGTCCCTGAGCCTTTTAAACTAAATTATTTTAGCATCCATTATAAAAGCACAAGATCAGAGATTAAACATTTCAAACATCACCCAACTTGCCCCTTCTCGGAAGTTTATCAGGAATGTTCCCCCTTGCTTTCTTATCAGCATGTAGATATGTAACCCTCTGTTCTTTGGCTTGTGGCCTCTGAACAACCCTGTAGTGAAATGCTTGTTGTTGGAAGGGCATCCCCAGGTAAAGATAAGAAGGCTGTAATCCAGGGATACATTGACACACATAAGAAATATTTATGTTATTCAGAATGAAAAACCAAAACTTTACAGGAAACTTTTAAAAAAAGATTGTGTACAAGTGAGTTAACTCAGAAATCCTCTGTAATTAGATTTGGGGGACATCTGGTCTTACAAACATTTTGTTAGGTTAAGTTTTGAGATCATCTCCTGTAGTTTTGTGTCGATCCTGTTGTCTTGAGATACAAAATGGATGGTTTTTTTATGGAGATGAACAGAGGGGATTATGTAGATTAAACCCTGAATGTAGGATTGAGATTAAATTTTAAAACCATAAAATACAGCCAATTGTTTATACGTTCCGTCTGACTTGCAGATTTTTGTGTAAAAAATGTATATTAATGTCAAATGCTGAGAAAGAAAAGATGTGATTTTCAATGTGCCAAGGAAAGGGCGTAATCATAATTTGACATAGGCCATGTGTTTCATCATTAGATGTAGTGAAAGAACAAAACTTTACAGATGTAGTAGAAGAGTCCAGTCCTCTCCCCCCCCCCCCTGAGTTTTTTGAATGTAATTCTGCCATCTAAAATGAAAACCTGTAGGTTTAATACATGTGGCAACTAAATGATAGCCAGCATTAAAACTTTGCAGTGTATTCTATAAATTGCTGCAACTGTTCTATAAAATGGGTAATTATTGCCTTTTTACACAAGGCAGTAATTTTAAAATGGAAAAGATGATGGCCTTCATTTGGCTTATAGTGCAGATTAGGTTTTGATTTCTCAGTCTGTGTTCAGCACCTTCGTTTGTGGACTGTTGAGCTATCACAGTGATGGCGAATCTCGGCACTCCAGATGTTCTGGAACTTCAATTCCCAGAAGCCCTTGATCAGCAGGAGAGCTGACTTGGGCTTCTGGGAATTGAAGTCCAAGAGCAGCTGGAGTGCCAAGGTCGGCCACCAGGGATCTATCACCTACAGTACCCTAATATAATTGAGGACAATTGGGGGGAATGTTCTTTATTAATAAACTTTTCTCGAATTTGTAGCTTCCATTAGCTCAAAGCCTTCCACACAGTTTCTTCCTGGTGATGCAGTGGTTAAAATGCTGTACTGCAACCAAAGGTTGCAAGTTCGATTCTGACCAGCGCTTAAGGTTCACTCAGCCTTCCATCCTTCCAAGGTTGGTAAAATGAGTACCCAGCATGTTGGGGGCAAAAGGCTAATTAACTTGTGAACTGCCCAGAGAGTGCACTAAATGCTATGGGGTGGGTATATAAGTGTCACTGCTTTGCTTTGTTTTCATTACTATTTCAAACACATTTATATTAATAAGGAGGATCCACTGAGCTCACTGTAATGCTGAGTGAATATTTTGAGGGTTGCACTGTTACAAAATGTCCATTTTTTTTTGCTTACCTATTTATGGTCTTGTGGCTGTGCTAGGTTAGAACATCCTTCGGAAGTAGGGACAAGTCTTTTAGCCAGACAGATTGCTACATCTCATGCCCAGGAAAGCTACACTGTGTAATAGTTGTTTCCCAGCATTGGATATTTTGAAAAAAAAAAATGTTTTCCAACCATGATTCTTTCTATCCACAAACTTGGGATGTGAATCCACAAATCAGTTTTCCTGGCAAACAAGCAGTATTTCATCACTTTGATCTCATTCCATTCCCACATGTTAGCTTTAGTGGCCAAAGTACAACAGCTGAGTAACTGTTGGGAATGATTCAGAGGTGTCCAGAGGGTATGGCAGGGGATGAGAAACATTCCCTAGGTCTTGAATCTCTGGATGGAGGGAACACTCCATGAATAAGTGGGTTTCAACTGTCTGATACAGGACAAAGACAGGTTCTCATCATGTTAAATTCTTCCCAAGAAGGCTGAGCGAATGATTCAATAGATGGGGGGGGGGGGGGTTCTTGGTGGTTGAGTTGTACAGAGGGCGATGGGGGTGGGGGTGGGGATAATGGACAACTGAAGAAATGTATAAAGCCCCTTGCAGTGGGAAGAGAGTAGAGGCACTGAATCTTGTCTTCTCCAGAGACTTTTCTCTTATAAAGGCTTGGAGTAGTTGTTTCACTGCACTTACACCAAGTCTAAGCGCTGTGGCAGCTTAGTGGTTACAACACTGAGCTTGACGACCATCATTTGTCCCAGTTCCTGCCAACCTAGCAGTTCAAAAGCAAGAAATTGCAAGTCAATAAATAGGCACCACTTTGGTAGGAAATGTAACAGCATTCTGTACTCTTCTGTGCATCTAGTTATGCCTGCCACATGACCATGGAAACATACAGGCACAGACAGCACTGGTGGTTTGGCTGTAAATGGAGATGAGCACCACCCCTTAGAATCGGACATGACTGGCTTTTGAGCAAGGGAGAAATTTACCTTTATAAGATGTCCAAAGGAATAGTTTAGCATTGACCCTGCCCAGTGAGTTTCCAGAGCTCAGCAGGAATTTAAGCCTACTGTGTTGCTGTACCACATTGGTTGTCATATTTCCAAACTAGATCCAAAGTATTGTCTGTAATGTTCCAACAGGGCATTGATTCAGTTCATAGGCTAAGACAGGTTGGGATACAGTACCTGGGATCAAAATCCTTCTGCCCTAGGACAATTGACTCATCTGTCTACTCTCTCTCTGTAGTGACAATATCAGAACAGGAATAGGTCTCTCACAGCCATGTTGAAAGCAAGCCTGTAACAATTTTAAACTATTACCTTAGATGGTGAAAAATAAGTCAGATTGGTTTCTGGTAAGACCAGACTACTCACATTTATTTGGTCAACGCAGTGTGAGAGATCAATAGCCTCATGAAAGAAAGATGACACCATCCAATTGTAGTGAAATAACTGGAGCACACAAGGTGCTGGAATGGCAAGAGCTTCATTCCTGTTAAGTTGTATTTTCTTTTCTTCTTTGTTCTACAGATAGATGCAATGATCAGGACACCAAGACATCCTACAGAATTGGAGACACCTGGAGCAAGAAAGACAGCAGAGGGAATCTTCTGCAGTGCATCTGCACAGGCAATGGCAGAGGGGAATGGAAATGTGAGAGGCATTCCTCACTGCAAACCACGGGCATAGGTAAGCCACACCTCTGATTGTGAAACCTGGAAGATGTCACACTCGTGGTCCAGCCATCTGCTCTGCTGTCACTCCCTCCTTTCTTCCTTGGCTTGTCATAGAATTCTAGTCCTGGAATTGTGGGAGCTTAATATGAGGATTGAAAGACCAGGTATAGTGGTTATTTTCAGCTATGCAGCTGTATTGTGGTTTCGTCAGACTGCCGTGCCTGAGTTAGAAGATACAGTAATACCCCGGATAACGTTATGACTTGGTTCCACAAGTCATGACGTTATCCGATTTTTAGCATTGTCCGATGCATGCATCGAACAACGCTAAAAAAAAGCCCTGACTTCAGGGACAAACCGCTTTAAAGGCAGGCAGGGAAAGAAAGAGACCTCCCTGCCTTTAAAGCCACCCCCCACCACTGTGACTGCAGTAGGATCCGGGAAAGCCGACTCTACTGCAGTCTTCCCTCCCTGCTTATCTCCGAGCCAGGCTTCACCAGCTGATCGCTCGAGGCTTGTGTTTTTTAAACTACAGGGAAGGGGGAAAGAGAACACAAGCCTAGCATCTTTAAACTACAGAAAGAGAGAGGCTTTTTCCCCTTCCTGTATTCAAGCCTCTCTCTCCATGTAGAGGAAAAAAGATGCGAGGTTTGTGTTTTTTCGTTCCCTTCCTGCATTGAAACAACAGGGAGGGGGAAAGAGAGAGAGGTGATTGGTTCTCTAGAGAACCAATCACATTTCTCTCTTTCCCCCTTCCCTGTAGCTTAAAAAACACAAGCCTCAAGCGATCAGCTGGTGAAGCCTGGCTTGGAGGTAAGCAGGGAGGGAAGACTGCAGTAGAGTCGGCTTTCCCCGATCCTACTGCAGTCACAGCTGTGGGGGGTGGGGTGGGGGTGGGGAGTCCCCAAACTGCTGGGGGTGGGGGGGGGGAAGGAGGGAAGTGGCAGGGAAAGGAGCTTTGGCCTCCTTTACTTCTTTATTACGATGCATCGGATAGCACTAAAAAGAAAGTTCTCCAGTGCAAATCTTCCCCCCAAATTTGTTGTCGTTATGCGGTTTTAGCGTTATCCGGTGCAATTGTTATCCGGGGTATTACTGTACTTTGTTAAGACTGTGTGCCTAAATGCAGAGTAGCGGTGGAAGAACTCTTTAGAAACTGCATGTGATACTTATTAATGAGCAGCTGCAAATTACCCAGTGAGCAGAGTCCTGAGGTCCTCCAGCTGTTTTGGACGTCAACTCCCAGAAACCCCAGTGAGCATGTCCAATGGTAAGACATTCAGGGAATTGAAATCCAAAACAATTGGATGATGAAAGGTTGTAAACCATTACAAGGTAGATAGATGGAGGAAGAGGTTCTCTTTCTCCCAAGGATTAGACTCAGAATTCTTCTTCTTCTTCTGTCATATTTAGTGGTGATCCTCATGGAGATCAACTATGAAAATCATCCTGGGAACAATATAATATAGTGACCTTCCATTTGCCTACCACATCATATTGTGACATCTGTACCACTGATCTAGTTCCATGAGTCACTTTATGGTCCTCAGCCCTTTTGGCACACAATGTCCTCCTCACCCCCAGGCCAGTATTCATGAAGCTACTTCCCTCCATCAAGGTGGAAAGTGCGATTTAATCCACTTGGGTATCACTACCCTTACATGTAAAATTTGCCACCCAGGACCATTAGTCCTCAGGGCTGTCAGTTTAGTTGGCATGGAGTTGCTGGTTGTACGGTCTACTCTATTACCAGGATAACCAAACTGGACAACCTCAGAATAGGTGATCCTGAAATAAATAGTTGATTTTTTTGGAATAAATAGTATCTGTGTTAGCCTGTTTTTCAAACATATCAAAGAGTGAACAAAAAACAAACAAACATTGTGGCACTTTAAAGACTAACTGCTGTATTTTAATGCTAGCTTTCATGGATCAAGTCTACTTCATCAGACAACCACAAAAGCTTACAGCAGCTAGTCTTTAAAGTGCCACAACATTTTTGTTGTTTTGTTTCTTCTCTGATATGCTTGAAATAAATAGGTGGTAGTTCAATAGTTGGTTTATTCTCACTAGAATGATCTTTGTGTAAAGAGAAATGGAAGACAATATTACCCCATGGTTTTTTTTAAAAAAGATAGTTTTGAGTTTGTTGAATAGTTTACTACTTACAGTGGAACCTTGCTTAACAAACAGCTCAGTTAACACAAAACTCACATAACAAAAGGAAATCCATAGAAAATAGTGGCTTGGTTAACAATTTCTCCCCTGGAATGGATTAACTGGTTTTTAGTGCATTCCTATGAGAAACTGTGTTTCGGATAACAAATTTTAGTTTTTACAAATTTTTCGTAGTACAAAAGGTCCCAGAGAATGCATTAAATTTGTTAAGTGAGGTTCCACTGTCCTTTGCTTTTAGAACATTACCAATATTTATTTTCACCTTAGATTTAATGTAAATGCAGTGTATTGACTAAGTAATTCAAAGGAGTCAGTGAACTGTCTTTGACTTATCTACCTGAGTGACTGCCCTAGTGTTTACGATTGACTGCTATGGTGCTGAACAGTATGTGTGCTTTCTGCTGTAGGAACTGCATCTGCCACCATCACAGATGTTCGAACTGCACTCTACCAACCACAGCCTCAGCCTCCTCCATACGGACACTGTGTAACTGACAATGGCATGGTTTACTCTCTGGGAATGCAGTGGCTTAAGACCCAGGGCAGTCAGCATATGGTTTGTACTTGCCTGGGCAATGGAGTCAGCTGCCAGGAAACAGGTATGAAGCACATTTAGTAGTCACTACGTAGGGTCCTCAGGAAGCCAATGGTGTCAAAAACACTGCCACACCTCTAAAAGACAGTGTGTGCCACTTTGGTGAGCACACGACGGCATGTGTGTCAAATGAGATTCTGCTGCCTCTGCTTACTTGTTCTAGCTTGCTTTCCTAAAGGAAGTGCACTTGAGTTTCATGGAGTAGTAGGCTAGGAGTGAAGGCAGAGTGGTGGGGTTGGTCTTGGGGAAACCCTTCCCTACTTTCTTCAAGACCAGGGCAACACTGTGACCAGTGGCTGGGTCTGTAACATTCTGTGGTTTATAAACGCCAATTGTACAGTCAGACAGAGAAATTTGCTGGAGCTGCAAGAGGACGTAATGGAAGAACTCCTTCATCTAGAAAATGTTGCCTGGTAATTAGATAACACAGTCATAACGTGGTGGTCTGTTTTGTTTCAAAGCTGTGACCCAAACCTATGGAGGCAATTCCAACGGAGAGCCTTGCGTCTTCCCATTCACCTACAATGGAAGAACTTTCTATTCTTGCACGACTGAAGGCCGCACAGATGGGACTCTTTGGTGTAGCACATCCTCCAACTTTGATGAGGAAAAAAGATACTCCTTCTGTACTGAACAAAATGGTAAACCTTTTTTAAAAAAAAAGATGCCTGTTTGGGGAGTAGTAGAATATACATGGTGTAATACTAACAGTGGAAGTGCCAATAGACCCAATAATTTGTGATTTGGTGTTATTCTAATACATTCAGTAGACACTGCTTTGATGTGGGGGTTGGGAGAGAGAAGAAATAAGGAATAAAAATAATTAGGAGTAACAAAAGGTGACTCATTCAGGTCACTATACTGTAGCACCAATATTTTTGCCTGAAAAAACAACACATTGGTTTAGATCAGTGTTTCCTTACCATCAGTTTTTGGACTTCAATTCCCAGACGCCTGAGTCAATCCCCCAAAGCACTGATCAGCCAATGTACTGACTTAGGCTTCTGGGAATTAAAGTCTTCCTGTGAGATGTGGAGCCCACATTGGGAAACACTGATTTAGATCTTGGCTCAAGCATAGCTTTACCTTGGAGAAATTATTCATTCCATACTTTATTTCTCTTTTAAAAGATACTAAAGCAGTACTAGAACATATCTGTTTACAGGTACTCTAATCACGGCAGGATAATCTAAATAATCCTTCTCATTACACATTTGTGATTAGCCCTGGCGACATGGCATTACCAGTGTTCAACCTGACATATTTCTTTGCTTTGTCTTGCCAGACTCTCCCATGAAATGCTTCTGGGGAAATGTTCTAAGTTAAAATGCATGTATGTGTGCCATTCATTTAAATTTAGTACATGCCTGCCATTAAAGCTCTGAAAGAGGGAATTAGTTAGCAAAGCTGGTAGCCCAAATAAAGGTTTGCATCTTTGATCCAGATTCCCCAGACCTCCCCACCCTGTCTGTATGTGTCTGGCTGCTGTTTTTCTGCTTCTTTTTTTCTTGCAGTTCACTAAGCCCAATGTCCATATTAGGTCTGAGAGAAAGATGCCTCATCTGTATGACTAGTACTGCTAGGATCCTAAATCCCCAGCTAGGTTGCCATATATAGCAGCAACTAAAACCTGCTCATAAAGATGGGCTTCTGAAGGGGACTTCTCTTCCAAAGGTTTTTAGCTCCATTTGAGATGAGGGAAGAGATTTGTGTCTCATCAGGGGTCTGTCTGTCTAGTTCAGGGGTGCCCAAACTATGGTCCAGGGGCCAGATTCGGCCCCCAACGCCAATGGGTGCATTTTACTTCCACATCCAGGAGCGACAAGGGCTTCGAGGGCGACCCCCGGGCTGTAGTGACCAGCCCCTTGAACCACGTGAGCAGCCCATGGCCTGAAAAGTTTGGACACCCCTGGTCTAGCTTAAAAGAGCAGAAAGGCATCTTCTAGCAATATCTTATCAAGGAACAAACTGCCCTACCTAAATGGTGTTAATCCTTTTTACCAAAAGTATGGTTTTAATATTATAGCAAAGCAACACACTCAACATTGAAATGCCTGTATCCACAGGTGCTTTTTGACTTCACATCTGAAATTCTTCTCAGGTTTTAGGGTCCTAAAATCTTTCATATCATTCCCTGTTCTGCTCATGCTAAATTTTTTTTAAAAAAACTCCTTTTCTGAACTTTACTTCATTTTAATTAAATTCTTGTTCCTCATGTTTCCATCCAAAAGGGGGGAAAAAACCAAATGTATAAAAAAAACCCAAATGCAATAAATCTATGATGCTTGAAATGTGCTTACCTGATTTGCTAGAAATTTAAACAGAAATCAGCATTTCTGCTCAAAATACTCTGAGGCTGTGCTCTTTTTGTGCAACCGTTTCTGTGACGAGGAAGAATGAAACAATCTTTTTTCCTCTCCCCTTAAAGTGTGTGTGTGTGTATCTCATAACTTGGGTGTTAGAATATAAACTATGTATTATTTCCTTTGCTTTATGTCACAGGTGTAGTTTCTTCGGTTTCTGGTTATGTCACCCACATTTCTCACACTTTGATCTTTTTAAAGAATTTGCTTCCTTTAGCCACAGAGAGTGGGAATGATTATAATGTTGCAATATAAAAGGCTTCACGGAGGGGGATGAAAATCCTCAAAATAGAAGCACATAAGAACATCTTATTTTCACCGACTATCTAAAACCACTAGGTTGTAACTAGTGATGTGTGTTGGGGCTTAGTTAAATCTTAACCGAACAGTTCAGCTCTCAGGAAATTGCCCAGCAAACACTTTGTTCTGATTTGATTTCATTAAGTTTCAGCATCTATAAGATTTAAGAAATCTGTCACTTCTTTGCCCTACTTTTTCACAGATACCTTTTAAAAAAGTGATCACACCTCAAAGTTCTTTTGTCAGTGACACATTTATAGCTCTCATTTTGCTCTGAAACAGCGACCCCTTTTATCCATTTCCCATCCCGTCTCCAGATTAGAGAACAGACTGATCTCTCTTCTTTACTGATGATAGACCTGAAAGTAAAAACAACAAGAGCTATATCTCTGAAGCATGGAGAAAGTGAAGCTAGACGTGAAAAATGTCTGTCTGACCTAAAACTGGCTGAGTGGGAGGCATTTTGAATTTCTACCCTGAATCCAAGTTTGGTTTCCCAAATTTGATACTAAATGTTTCTCCCGTGACTTTTCACTTATATCTGCAAGGTTATTGTTTGGGCTTTTATAAATCAGATATTTGTATAGACTAACTCAGCTCCCAAAGTCATTCATTATGTCCAGAAAACACCTCAGGTGGAAATATTCTGATTGAAATACCTTCTTCTCCATGAAAAAATCACATCTCTGGGGTGCATTGTTCTCCTTTAAAATAATGTACTATATGTCCCCTAATTGGATTTTTTTTTTTGAATAGCCTTTCATTTGTTACTTATTTCTTTTGGGCAGGCTTGCATGTCCCATGTATAACTCTGGGGCTGAAGAATGTCTTTCAGATCCCAAGAACCAGTCCATGCTCATTAGATCACATTTCACTTAGTTATATAATGCTTTACAAACTCATTCCATTCTAGAGTTGCCAGATTTCATGGACTTTCTATGTTCCTCAGGTGGAAAGACAAATCTTAAGGCAAGCAGCACTGGACAAAGTTGGATTTATTTATTTTTTTGCATGTGAGAGCTTTTAATCTCTGGATACTCTCTTTCAATCATTGCCAGCTGGCTCAAGACCTCATTTGCTCATCTGGAAGTTGTCTGCATGTCTGTTGTGCTTATTTTCCTCCCAGCTCTTACCTTCCACACCTCTCTGAGGTCAGAGGGATCAACTGCTATCCCAAGGAACCACCCCAGCATTTAGGTTTTAGCCCTAAATCTTCAGGAATGCTGATGGCCCAGAGATAATAATCCATTCACCATCACAGCCCCCCAATAAATCAGTTATTTTTAACCTCTAGCTCAAGTGTTCCCAACTTTTTCATGCTGTGGGCCTGACCATGCCCCCCAGACAGCTGAGCAGGCCTCCTTCCATAAACGCTGCTGTAAAATGTACCCGCTGCTGTCATAAACATGTTTACGACAGCTGTGGGTGCATTTATGTCAGTGTTTATGACAGGTGTGGGCATGTTTACACAGTCACGGGCACATTTTAATGTGTCCACTTCTGTTTCCAGTAGCAGTGAGGGTGGCAGCGGTGGTGGCGATCGTGCTTTGTCTTGGCTGCTCCAAGCAGCCTCTGGCTCCGTCCCACCCCCCTGCAGCCTTTGCCAAAGTCGATTGTTGCATCAGGGAAATTGGAAGGATAAACCTGGCGTGCTGTGGTGACATCATTGGGGGGCAGGGGGCTCCCCTAGTGCCATGGATTTTTAAACAAAGGAGCCTCCAAAAATTAATCCTGTACAACTATTGGCTGCTGCTGCTGACATCAGGCGGTGGGGGGGATGGAGGGGCAATCTGCGGTGAGCCCAGGTACTCACTGCAGGCCCCATAAATGATATGCAAGGGCCTAATTGGGCCTGCGGGCTGTAATTTTGGCACCCCTGGTATAGACCAACCCAAGTATAGACCAATCCAGCTCCCTGGAGTGGGCTTCCTTCCCTGAAGACATATTTTCTGTTCCATATATGTAGTTTCCCCAGATAATTCAAGAATATCAAGATGTTACGGAGAAGTATCTGTGTGGCTGAAAACATTTGTAAGACTCCAGGCACAGTTATGTCTATTTTTCTCAAAAGGCTATTGATTTCTTGCAGTTTTAGTTCAAACACGTGGTGGGAACTCCAACGGTGCTCTGTGTCATTTCCCTTTCCTCTATAACAACCGGAATTACACTGATTGTACTTCTGAGGGGCGGAGAGACAGCATGAAATGGTGCGGAACAACTCCAAATTATGACGCAGATCAGAAGTTTGGATTTTGCCCCATGGCCGGTATGTTGAATGTACCTTAAGTGATAGTACAATGCATAGATATTTGGTTCTTTTGTTGTTGCTCTATAATTTGGTGAGGATTATGAAGACATATGTTGTCTATGCTATGTCTGAGGACATTAGTTCAGACTCAGCAGTTTTAAGTTAGTTACTGCTGAGAAAGATTCAGCTAGCATTTCTGTTCGGGGATGAAACTCTGCAGGAGTCCATCTTTTCCTTAATTTGGTTTCATAATCAAAGAGACAGAGTAGCTGCAGGTTTTGATCCCCCCCCCCCCCCAGTCAAACAAATGGAAATTCACACAATATGCTTTGGCAAAAATAGATGTTTGCAGGGTTTCTCAGCGGCTGAGGGAGGGTCATTTAGTTTTTTTGAGGCTGCCAACATATTTTTTAAAAACAAAGAAATGCCAAAATAAGGTTGCAAAAATGTAATCTACTTTTAACTTTTGAGGCTCTCTGTGAATGTGAGGCTTGGACCAAAAGGCTCTCTTGGCCCCCACTCCCCCATGATAGGCCATAAGAATTTTTTTACAAAGTAAGCAAAGCTATCACTCAAAACTCTGTTGATAAGTCAAGATGAAAATTCATGAGAAAGTGACTGGTTGATTTGCACAATATGAATCTTGACATAAACAGAAGAAGGAGAAACCTGACTCTTGATTATGCCTTGAACAGCTCATGAGGAGATCTGCACCACCAATGAAGGTGTCATGTACCGTGTTGGAGACCAGTGGGACAAGCAGCATGACATGGGACACATGATGAGGTGCACTTGCATAGGGAGCGGGCGTGGAGAGTGGACCTGCATTGCTTATTCCCAGCTTAGAGGTATTTTGACTTGTTTTGGCTTCTCTGCTCAACTTAATGTGGTCTGTTGTGATCTACAGAGAATGGACTCATCTGTTAAAACAGTAATACATTGTAGGTGCACACAAGTAGAGAAAGGACCTACTGAGCTGCACCTTGGGGTAGAATTATGCCAGCTGTGATATTCTGTGAGCTGTAGTACAGTACTTTAAAAAAGTACTTTTCCCATCTCTGAGCCACTTACCATAGTTTCACAACTCTGAATGTTATTCTAAAATTTAGGGATTATTTAGACATTTCCAGATATGATAAAGTCCTCTTTAATAACAAAATAAAATGGGGATATCCTGTTGGCTTTAATTGAGGTTAAATCAGACTAGGCATCTTACAGAGATCCAGGGGAAATAGCCCAGATGTGAGTAATAACTGCTAAGCCTCTTTATTTTCTGTGATCTCATGAAGGTGGGATTTCATAAACATTGTCCCTGATGGAAAATTTCCAGATATAGAAATTTTTGGAAAATCTTATGTAGAAGCTCTGAAGTAAAATCTCACACATAAACTATGCAAACAGCTTGGTTCCTCCCATTTGGGCTTTTAGGAGCCCTGGTGGTGCAGTGGTTAAACTGCTGTCCTGCAACCAAAAGGTTGTGTGTTCAGTCCTGACCATGACTCAAGGTTTACTCAGCCTTCCATCCTTCCAAGTTCGGTAAAATGAGTATCCAGCATGTTGGCGGCAAAATGGTAATTAACTTGTAAACTGCCCAGAGAGTTCACTAAGCGCTATGGGGTGGGTATATAAGTGTAATTGCTCCTTTGCTTTGCTTTAAGCACACCCATGATTGTTAGTGCTGCCAAACTGTGCCCCTTCCATGCCCAGTGTAGGGGGGACATAGTCAGTGTAATACATGCCATGGTGGTGACTCTTTTCCAGATCTGACATAAATTTGTGAAAACTGCAGCAATGACATGTCTGGTCTCCACTTTCCCCATCCTGAGGTTCATAAAGGCATAGTTTTTCTGATCATTTTTAGCATAGTATTAAACCTATGAAGGGTATTATGAACACAATAAACAATTTTAAATATGTAAGCAGGGCTATCCATTGTCATCTGTTCCAGTCTTTGAATTGGACAAGGACCTGCAAAGGCATTTTGATTTGTTGTTCTTGTGTTCAGTCAATCAATTACAATTTGCAAGGTAGGGATTCATCTACAGTAATACCTCGGATAACGCTAAGACTTGGTTCCACAAGTCTTGGTGTTATCCGATTTTTAGTGTTATCCGATGCATGTTAAAATCCTATGGGATGAATCGGATAACGTTAAAGCTCCATAGAGATACATTGTAACCGCACAGGCTTTAGCGGTTGTTATCCGATACAAACCATAGGACCTTAATGTTATTCGTTCCAATTCTGATCCCCAGATTACTTAACGTTATGTGATTTTAGCGTTATCCGAGGTAAACTTTATCCGAGGTATTACTGTATTTAGCAAAACATGGTTTAGGTCTAGGCAAGTACGTGGTGAAAGGGTTATTATAGAGTCCATACCCCCATCCAGAAATGGGAAAAGTAACCATTTTCACACTACAACACTCAGAACTCTTAGCCAGCATGCCCAGTGGCCAACAATCACATCTATTCCTCTGAGGTTTTCCAAATGCCATTTCTGACCTTATTTTCTTGGTGCCCAAAGCCCAGGAAATAGAAAGAAGTGTGTGAGCAAATTTTGTGTCAACAAAATAGATACCAGATAACTTATAGAAGCAGAATCTGTGATGTTTTAGCACAGGGTTTCTTGTTGGTAATGTGCAAACAAAGCACACTCACACATGCTATTTGACATGCCAAAGGGCAAGACTGGGGCATCACAAGGCAAATTTGCACTTTAGTGATACATTGAAAGTCTGCATACAAAGAAATTGCAGGAAAATGAGGCAGAATATGCTGTGGAAACCTGCTGTGAAGAAGGCTTAGAAGGAAAAAATAAGACTTCAAAAGGGAAGGAACAGGCATTTGCTCATTGCTCATCTGGTTTATACCAGTGAATCCAAGTTTTCAAAGAAGGAGTGGGTGAAGGAGAGACTCCAGAACTGTTGCTGTTGCTGTGGAAACCGAGCATAATTCAGAGGGATAGGCTGCATCAAATGTTTCTTGTGAAGTTTCACAGGCAAAGAAGGCACTTGTGTGATTGTGGCTCTGGTCTTGCCCTCAGTACTACATGTCTCCTTAAAGTCCTGTTCCCAGCAGCCAGACAGTATGAATAGACATATACATAAGATATTATGTGATAGGGCAGTGATGGCGAGCCTTTTAGAGACTGAGTGCCCAAACTGCAACCCAAAACCCACTTATTTATTGCAAAGTGCCAACACAGCAACAGGGGAGGAAAGAAACGCTCCCATTGGGCTGCTGGGCAGAGGGATGGAGCAAACTGTGCTGGGGGGAGGGAGGAAGTGTTCCCATTGGGCTGCTGGGGAGAGAGGTGGGGCGAACTCTGTATTGGGGTGATTGGATGGGCACCACGGAGATGGCTATGAGTGCCACCTCTGGCACACATGCCACAGGTTTGCCATCACTGTGATAGGAGATCCCTTTATACAGACCCTGTAGTCACATATCTTACTTACATACAAAAGAGAGCATGTTCAGTGCACCAGAGACTGGCAAAGGAATCCACGCCAGCCTGGTATTTAGGAAATCACCTATACAGTCAAACCTCATATAACACTAAAACCTGGTTCCACAAGTCTTGATGTTATACGATTTTTAGTGTTATCCGATGCATGTTAAAATCCTATGGGAGCCATAGAAATACATTGTAACCACACAGGCTTTAGCGGTTGTTATATGATGCATCCCATAGGATCTTAATGTTATCCGATACAATTCTTCCCCCCAGATTGCTTAATGTTATGCGATTTTAGTGTTATTCGATACTAATGTTATATGAGGTATTACTGTATGTGTGTAATAGGCTAAATGCATCCTTTCCATCAAATGGCTTGTTTTGTACTTCTGGTACTTAAGAAAAGCTAATAGTTTAGGCAAGACGTATGCAAACGCAGATTGGCCCTCATTGCCTGATACTCTTCATAGGTAGTAGCAATAATTTGCTCCTTGGCTTTTTAAAATACAAAACAGTGCAAGAGGTAACATAATAGCTGACCTGAGATCTCAGTAAGAGAATGTTAGCACTGTGTAGAAACAGTATGTCATAGACATTTTGTTTCTCACCTCAGAACCTCAATGCTAGGGGAAGTATAAGACTGAGCTATGGAAGTACTGAATTTGATGCTACAAATGTGTTGAAGTAAGAAGGTTTCTGTGTTGTAGCTGTCAAACGTGTGTGGAAATTGTTAAGCCACCAGCCGGCTTCTTGAGGTGAAACACTTGTTTAGTATGAGGTCCATGTATCTGGAAGTTCTTGAGCTATTTTCTCTCAGAAGAAAGCATCTGTCTATTGTGCAAAAGGGCGTGCTCTTTTGCAGTCAGTAATCAATGGCACAAAAATTATGTTCACCTCTTAAAACAGACCAGTGCATTGTTGACGGGATCACCTATGATGTTAACCAAACTTTCCACAAACGTCATGAAGAAGGGCACATGCTGAACTGTACCTGTTTTGGCCAAGGCCGGGGGAGATGGAAATGTGATCCCATTGGTAAGTCTGCTCTTATCTAAACTTCTGGTTGTACAGATTTTAATAGAGTCTTCTGCTGATCTGTGAAAAATGTGATTTACATTCAGGCTACATTTTTGATGCAGGACATAGACATAGAGCCAGTCTGATGCCTTTTGATGTTGTCAAATATTACTGGTATAATAGCAATAGCAATTTCAGTTCTAGATCAACCATCACGCTTAGAGCACTCTTTGGGCGGTTCACATAAGATAATTAAAATTTTGCCCCCAGCATGCTGGGTATCATTTTACTGAGCTCAGAAGGATGAAAGGCTGGGACAATCTGGAGCCCATTAAGATCTAACTCAGATCATGAGCAGAGGTTTGGCTGCAATATTGCAGCTTAACCACAAGGCCCCTAATAGATATAATATATGACATACACTTAAATTAGTGGCTTATAATGGCAAAACATTTTGGCTTTCCAACTTCCGCATTTGCTATGGTAAAAGTACTGTATGTTGTTTTTTCCTAATACAATAATATCAGTGTGATTTATATTACAAATTCATTATTAAAGTGTGCTATTAGTATTGCTTGTATAGGATTGTACTAATTTGTAAGAAGGGATCTGTATACCGTGATACAAAACTTCTTCGTTATTATTACTGTATATACTCTAGTATAAGCCTAGTTTTTCAGTCCTAAAAATGAGGTGAAAAAGTGGGCTCGGCTTATACTCGGGCCACTGAATGCAATGGAAACAGACTGTGGCGGCTAAAAGCCTTCACCACTGACTTCTCCCATCCTGTCGTCGGTGCTTCTCAATCAGCATGGAGAAAACTCCTTTCTGCTGCATCTTATTTTCATGTACTATATTATGATTACTGAAACTCACTAGCAACTGCTGCATTTGCCACCCTTGGCTTATATTCGGATCAATCTATTTTCCTGGTTTCTCAGGTCAAAATTAGGTACCTCAGCTTATATTCAGGTTGGCTTATACCCTGTTTCCCCGAAAATAGGACCTCCTCATAAAGTAAGGCACCCCCCCCCCCTATTTTTCCCCACCTCGGAAATATAAGCCCCCCCCTGAAAATAAGGCACTCACCTAAATCTTGCCCTGGCAATCCACTGTATCAGCAATAAATGTGTACTGTATTCTTCATCATGGGAAAATAAAACATCCCCTGAAAATAAGACCTCGTGCATATTTTGGAGTTTTTAAAAATATAAGACAGTGTCTTATTTTCGGGGAAACACGGTACATACTCGAGTATATATGTACTGGTTTTTTCTGACTTCATTGCCTCCCAGTGCAATTATTTGGAATAGTGGCCATGTTAGTCTGTGTTTGAAGCATATCAGAGAGTAAACAAAACTAAACTAAACAAAAATGATGTAACACTTTAAAGACTAACTGCTGTGTTTTTAAGCCAGTGCAATTAGGCATTCAGAAAGTCTCCCACTGACTTTGATGGAAGGAAGCCCCCCCTCCCAAACTTAATGTTAGGGTAGATGCAGGGATTTTTATTTTTATTTTTTTGGCAGGGCAGGGGAGGTAGCTGAACAGAGATAATTGCTACCTTGTGTGCTGAATTCCCTCCCCCAATTAGGCTTAGAAAAGAGCTTCTCTTTCAACAGATGGAAAGTGGCAGTGTTTCTCAGCCTTTTAAACTCATAGCCTTTTTGGATAATGACATTTTATAGCCTCTTCAAACCTGACTCCCTCGCCACTGTATTTGGAATGTTGCAACTAAGGCAAATGAGCGCTCCTATAAATTCAGAATGTAGCTGCACCACTGTTTATCATTTGTTGTCATTGTCATGTGCCTTCATGTGGCCCCTGGTCTGTGGTGACCCTCTGAACAATTGACTTCCGAAATGTCATATAATTAATACGAGCATGGGATGATGCATGAAGCAGAGTAATGTACTCAGAAAGCTGTCATTGCAATCTAACCTCATTTGACAAATAAGCATGTCTGTGTTATGATTTGCCCCCCCCCCCCCGGACATGTCTCCTCTGAAATTGTGATATGCCCACTGGAATGACACAATCTAACGAGTTGAAAATTACCATTTCAAGGGCAATTGTTCGTAATCTGTGCCCCAGAATATCTCAGAAAATTGCCAGTTTTACAGGAGAGCCTTACTTTTTAGTCTAGGCCCTTGATGGTGAACCTTGGCACTCCAGCTGTTCTTGGACTTCAGTTCCTAGAAGTCCAAGTCTCTGTGAATCCACACGTTTACTGTCCATACACCATGAATGGTCTAGTGGTTCCCAACAGGGGGTACACAGCCCACAAGTGGACTCCAATTCCCAGAAGCCTAAGTCAGTACATTGGCTGATCAGTGCTTTGGGGAAATGACTTAGGCTTCTGGGAATTGAAGTCCACAAATCAGCATTTGGGAAACACTGGTGATATCAAAATACTTAATCTTCCATGTTAGTAACTGGAAACCTCTCCCACATCCAGCAAGAATCCTGATTCCCAGTGTTTTATATTGAGACTGCCTCCCTTTCATCTACTTCTAGCAAAGTGGTGGGGGGGGGGGCAATCCGGCCCCTGCTATTTCCAACTGCTCCTGTCTCTCAATATCCCTTGCTGGCCCTCGGGCTGGGATGGTGGTGGTAGTGGCGGCGGCAATGGTCCTGTGCCATCCTTTAGGAAATCCCAGTTTAGGAACATTCTTATCATCGGGTCTTTCAGTTTCCTAAACCGAAATAACATCAGAGGCAGCATTTACAAATATTATCTTACCTGAGGTGAAATCTGATTTATTTGATGGGCTTTTACTATGTTTTGCTGGGGGAAAAGGAGGAATTCTGAACTGCGGTAACAGCACTGCTGGCTGTCACCTTTTCTAAGGATGAACAGATCATTTTTTTCCTAACCAGGAAAAACATCCTCAAATTTTGACTGAGTGATAACACCTAGAAAGCAAAGGTAAAGGTCTCCCTTGCTTGAAAACTAGTCATATCCGAACCAGTCCTGTCCGTGCCTGCAGATGTTTCCATGGTCATTGGGCAGACATGACTAGACACTGGAGTGCATGGAACGCTGTTGCCTTCCCCACCAAAAGCAGTGCCTATTTTTCTTGCTTTCGAACTGCTAGATTAGCAGGAGTTGGGAAAGAGATAGGCGCTCACTCTGTGGTGCATACTTAATCTCTAATTAGTTAATCCCTGGAGAACTCTGTTTTGTAGGTGTGTGACAATTTAGATAGCACTAAATGCTAGAGTTCATCTTTGCTGAAGTACATCTGCACAGGTTTAGTCAACTGTGACCTACAGAGTATCAGTTAATGTGTGACTGTTGCAAAATGACTGAGGAGAGGTTTTTGTCTGAAAATGAGCTTAAAAATTGGAAATAAGTACGAGCAACAGGCTCTTTCTGTTTTGCTACTCATTTTGCTCTGAAATAAGCAAACTGTGAAAGATCATATTTCAGCTAACCTCTAGTTAAATATATTAACAAAGCTATTGTCTGAATTGCAGTCAAGTTAATTAGAACTAAGATTAGCAAAGCTAATAAAGTTATTTCTGAATATCAGTACAGTAGTACCCCGGATAACGATTGTACCAAATAGCGCTAAAACCGCATAACGATGCAAGATTTTTGGAAAAATCTTGTATCGTATAACGCGATTTTTAGCGTTATCCGGTACAATCGTGTGTGTGTGTGTGGGGGGGTTGGATTGGGTAGAATATCTACCCAATCCACACACACACCAGCAATGGATCGCTGCTACTGAATTAGGGTCGGGTGAAAGGCAGGCGGGTGCCTAGTTCAGTAGCAGCAATTGCTGGATGAAACCTAGCGGCGCATGGGCTAGCTAGACCGAGCGCTGCTAGGCTTTGTCAACAGCCTTGTTTCGGCACCCGAAACGAACCTTAACAAGTGCTAAGGTTCATTTTGGGTTCGTTTCCCGGCGGAGGCGTGCCGCGTGTCCTCCTCTCTCCTCCTTCTCCCTCTCTCTCTCTCTCTCTCATTCTCTCTGCAAGCAGCTGGGCAGCTTCCTGCGCTGGGGAAGGAAAGCCGAAGAGCGGAGGAGGCGAAGGCGCTGGAGAGAAAGAGAGGGGGAGGAAGGAAGGAAGAGGGGGAAACCCCAGGAGAAGAATAAGGAGAAGGAAAAGAGAGAGAAGAGGACAATGGGGGGCCGGGGAACAAGCGCCGATCACCGGCCACAGCTTAGATCAGGTCCTCTTATCTCCCTGGAGCAGACAGGGGAGTTAGAGATCCTGAAATGGGTAAAAAAAACGGACTACTCCAGCGAGATCAGAGGAGCTGATCTAAGCTGTTTCCAAATGTTTCCTGTTTCCACTTCAAAAATAAGCTGTTTCCAGTTCAAAAATAGCACGCATCGGCTCTAGGGAGGTCGGGAGACCTGGTCCGCGCTATTTTTGAAGTTCCCCCACCCTGCTCAAGGCTGCAATGAGTCAAAATTTGAATCCTGACGTTTTGGCTTGTTACAGCTTCCAGCATGGTGTGGTTTTGTAGCAGAAGGGTGCCTTATCTTATCTGCAGCTTATCTTATCTCCCTGGAGCAGGCAGAGAGGTAAAAAAAAGTCCTAACACTGCTGCCTGCTCCAAATCCCCCCCTAAACCCAATGCTAATTTAAAAGCAAGAAAATCCTCTGTGAATGAAGAAGGGGTGAGGGAAATCCCAAGTGTGCGCGCTTAGGATTCTCCTCACCCCTCCTTCTTTCACAGCGATCCATAGAGCGCTGTGCTTGGGGAGGGGGGAAGTACCCACCCCACTCCACAAGCGCAGCGTTCCATCACTGTGCTTGGGGGTGGGTGGGTATGCCCCCCCAAGCGCAGCAATGACTTCAGGGACAAACAGCATTCCATCACTGTGCTTGGGGGTGGGTGGGTATGCCCCCCCTCCAGTGCAGCAATGACTTCAGGGACAAACCGCTTGGTTTGCGGCAGTTTGTCCCTGAAGTCAGGGCTTTTTTTTAGCGTTGTTCGATGTATGCATCGGACAACGCTAAAAACCAGATAACATTAAGACTTGTGGAACCAAGTCATAACGTTATCCGGGGTATTAGTGTATATTATTTCCTTGGAATCTGCTGCTGTTTTCTAGACTGGAATAAGAAAGCTCGAGATCAGGAAATAGTACATTTGGACCATAGAAATAAGTAGGGTGTTTAGTATAAATTGACAGCATTGGGAATTGGACATAGTTTAGAAAGGAGCAACTGTTGGCCATTGCTTGATGGAACATCACTAGCAACACTTAGCAACAGGAAAAGTCTGGTCATCAAAATATTTGGAAAACAATCCTGTATCTATCTGATGTTATTTATGAAAACCTCATTCTTAGCCACATTGGGGGTAGGGGGGAGGAGGAGCTTGAACTATAACGTGTATGTAATGTTCTGTTGTCTAGCTCAGGATTATGACTATGACTAACTTCAAGTCACACTGACCTGGGTTGAAGTGTCTCTTTTTGTAAATGGCTGATAAAGCTGCCGCAGTTACTCAGCTCGCGTGTCTTAATGGTGCAGCCAATGGAGCTGAGCCTGCCTAAATAAATGCATATGCTGCATAAATGTCAATGGGCACTTCCACAAAAGGGGCTGCCTTGTTGTCCTCTTCACCCTCAATATGTGAATTCATCTAAGAGGATTGCTTGAGTAATATAGTACTGTATTTTGAAACTTTTGATTTGTCTTAAGTAGAACCACTGCTTTGTGATACTCATTTGCTTCCGTCTCCCTTCTCCCTTTCCATTGAAGCCAAATGTCCAAGAGTCTTTCTTGACATGCTTTATTGCTATCAACCCGTCTTTTAACATTATTTTTTAATTAAAATTTCAAAGTAAAAATACAAATAAAACAACAACAAAAAGACATATACAAACAAAAAAGAAAATTGCCAACAAAGTATAAACCAGGGATAATTATATGCTATTAAGCCAATTTTCTCTTGCCGTGTCCACTGAGAACTGAACAACATGTACAGAAACGGGTTGATACTACCAGTAAAGACACCTATCTTAGTTTAAGACATTTTATTGTATCCCTACTGATTCTGAGTAGGAAAGAGGATTTACAAGCCTGCTCTCCTTTTCTTCATTTTGTTTGCTCTTTTTATTGTGTGCAAAGCTGCTCTCCTCAGAAGTAAAATGAGGGCTAGTTTCTGCACAGGGGATTGGCCTTCTGTTTTTGGAGATAAACTTCCATGTAATCTGAGGTTGTTATCTGTATCTTGCATTGAAAATAAAGGAGTTATTCACTGGTGCAGCATTTCCAGTAGCTTTGGTCCTGTAGAAATATCCACCTTGGTTTTTGCCCTTCCCTTAAAAATCACATGCAGGACTCTGAGCACTTGAAGCTATGCATGTGATGAGGGCAAAAGTGAAAGACAGGCCCTCCAGATGCAGAGGGTAGCCATCTTTCAAAGGAAAGCTTCCTCTTTCTAAGGATGAAGGCTCTCCTTGACATTTTAGAGCACCAGAGGAAAAACTAGGATTCCAAAATCCCACGAGTCTCCAAGGAAAGAGGAAGGCTTGTTTGGTTTTTAAACCTTTGGACCCTGAAATAACCACATCTTTTTCCCCACCTGGATTTCTTTTTGTAGATCAGTGTCAGGATTCAGAGAGTCAGACCTTTTACCAGATTGGAGATTCATGGGAAAAGCATGTTCATGGTGTCAGATATCAATGCTACTGTTATGGACGTGGAATTGGAGAATGGCATTGCCAGCCTTTGAGTACCTATCCAGGTAAGAATTTCAATAGTGGAGGGAGAACTGATGGAGGATCCACCCGTGGTTTCAGCAGCATCATTGAAATCTTCCCAGCACATTTGTTGTATTCTGCATAAACCTTCATCTTCAGCATGGCAAATTGTTTCCTAGGAATCTTATTTTTTTTAATAGTTTGAATGACATTTTTAACATGAAAGGTTGTCATGTTGAACATATGGATGTTACGAGAAACTAGCCTAACTGCAATTCCTTTGCTTCATAACGAATCCCTTTGATTCTAAAAAGCTTAAAGGCAAGGAATTTTATTTTAGCAGGCTTTACTTTTTGCTCATATAAGAATGAGTCAGTTTGAAGTTCAATAGCCCTTTGTCTGAGGATTCATATCTGCTTCTATGATTCAAATGCTGTAAAAATGGTAAAACTTAATTTGTTGAGTTTCCCATTCAATGCATCCATGAAAGGGATACAGTTACATGAGCTGTAGGGTTACAGGAGCTGGTAACACTTCTGAGTCCATGACCATTTTTGCTGTCCTCTGAATCAGATTGGGCCACTACATGTAACCCCCAAACTTTTATCAGGCCAACTTCTTTCTGAGTTAAGGTTGATAATCACACTCCTCTGAATTGGGTATTTATACTTTAGACCAGAAATAGTCTCTAAAAATAGAAAATGACAGGAAAGATATTTCTGGCCTGAAAAAAGCTGGCAGGGGCAAAACAAAGTTTATATGGCTAGCCATATTTAAATACAGTGTATTACATATGAGGGGAGTGGCCATGGTTTGGTGAGAAAAGTCCTAGGTTTAGTTCCTTTAATCTTTAGGTTGGGCTGGAAAAAACTGCCTGCCTGTAGACCTGTTCCCAGTCAGTATTCACAATACGTACTGGGCTACATATGTCAATGGATAGTCTTAATAGAAGGCAGCTTTTTTGAAAAAAGTTCCAGAATTGGGGCTCAAGCAGGCAAAAAAAGAAGATTTCTTTAAACTTAAAGTAGGCTAATGGCAGATAATAGATTTCAAACCAGGAACTGCCTAATTTGTAACTCAGTGTCTTAGCTATTTTGCGATACTAGTCTGTTTTAGGAACAAACATGTGTTTGGATTGCAGGTCTTGGACCTAGAACTGTTGCTACAAATCATGGTGGTATGTCCTAGCTGATATGGTCAGATCTGTGAACAAAATGTTTGAACTGTCCTGGTCATCCATTTCCAGGAACTAGTCTCCATAGGCATGACTGCTATGAAGTTTGCTTGTTCAGCCTTAGTCTAAAGCACACACATTGATGAAGGAAGGAGGGGTTTGGCTAACCTTTGGGGTTGAACACTCTTTACAGCTTTTGTTTTTTGGGACACTATGTATGAGCCTATCTGTGTCTCAAAGCAGGCCTGGGGACAGCTCACAGTTCTGGTGGGCCAGACATTTTGGGGTGAGATAAATCCCACATTCTAGTCACAAGCCTCTGGGCAGGTGATGGAATATAGATCCTACAAATGAAAGGATTTGGTCCTTCTGTATAACTATTAGGGCAGCAGTCCTGAAGTAATAAGAAGGAGAATGTATGGATTTTGTTTATTTCTTACAGACTTGCAGTTTATATAGGAATAAGTGGGTCTGGAGTTAAAGAAGCATTTCTCTGAAGATCCTTATGTGAATAACATGCTTGCATTGTCCTTGTACCAGTACAGATAATGCAGTAAAATACAGCTGTTCCAGTTTGAATCAGTGATCAATTTAAATTATTTTGTAAGAGGGAGATAAATATTTGTGGGGCAGTGAATCTGGACATGGGACAAAAAGCACAGAACATTCTGAAGGGCAGAATAACGGGAAAATTACAAGCCTGGAAGAGCAAGGCCCAGTTTTTGGATGGTTGAACAACAGCTGAGAGACCTCTGAACCTCATCAGTGGAAGGGAATATGGCAGACAAGCTCTGCAACACATTTTGCTACATTACCCTGTGAAAACCATCTGAGAGAAGTAGCACATTCTTTAGTCTATGAAGAGGAAACAGTGGGTGCCAAATTTCTCAGAGTCCTTTTGAAATGATACTAGTTGAGTCACAGTGCCTCTTGCCCAACTGTTAAAGCAAACACCCCCTAGAGTTGTGTCCTCAGAGTTGGTAGCCAAGGCCTGTTTTTAGATACAAGAGGGTCCTGCTGCACTGGTCTTCAAAGTCCTTGATGCAGCTCTTTATAGTATCCTTGGTCAAAGGTTGGACTTAGGGCTTCTTCTGGAGTCTGGACCTTCTCCATGATGGCGACTCACTCTCAACCTTACACTCGGTAGTTCAGTAAACAAAAATAAATGTGTTAATGGATAGACAATGAGTATCAGACCACAGAGTCTTAGGAGTGTCTCTTGGGAAGCTGTGTTAGCCTTTGGGTGACAGAGAGCTTGCTTTTATGGAAGCTTTAAAAACCTTCCATGGGTGTTTGTGTAATACAAGTATGGAAAGCAAAATGTTTGTGTTTTTGAAAGGAATAACAGTTTCCAGCAGCATTGGATAGCTGACTGTTGCCATGCTGTGAGAATTTCATTCTTGTTCATGGAAACACCAAAACTCATTAAAGAGTTAGACTGAACCTACTTTTAAATGGGAGTTTTATGCAGGTGGTGAAAAGGAGTACAAAAAGGTCAGGAAAGAGCAGAGGATCAATAAAAATATAAACAGGCTATGAATTCGTTGACTTTGGCCTGCTATTGGGTGACCTCAGCTAGTCTGTTGGAGCCAAAATTTATGTTAATGTTAATTGCATAGCTAGCAACTACTCAGTGACAACTGTGTGGCATTTATCATAAACATAAGGAAGAGGGGTCCCCCCCTGCACACTTGTATTGTGTGGAAAAGAAAGGTTTTACTCTTCATCTCCCCCTTAGACACAACCCCAATGAAAATTCTCTGACACTTCATGTAGCAGTTAGCCTTAAGATTAAAACAAAACAAAACCCAAAGCATTTCTCAATGTTACTTTTCATTTAGGAAACAATTCTTGAAAGTTATGGGTTGATTTCTATAGAGTCATAACTTTCCCAATGCAAGTTTGTTGTTTTATTAGTACTAATTGCCAGAGGAGTTGGCTGATTTTCACTAGGATCACAGCCTGTTTCTTCGGTTTATTTCTTATATGAATTGGCTGATGTTTCATTCTTGACCACAAAAGGTACATCTGCTTGGAAACATATTAGACAGTCACATGTTGTATGTGGATTCATAATTCATAAGATCTTTATCAGAAAATATGTTTTGTATACTACCTGCTTGACATTTTGTTTAGTTGTGGCTATAATTGCAACAGTGGTTCTGGAAATGGTTTTATGTTCTGTGAAGAAAAAATCCTGGTTTTCATTTTACTGTTGGATGTTGTGGCATTATATTGTTGCGGGAGAAATTGGGTTGCACAAGAATATATATTTGAAGCTTCATTTAACATGAGCAACTTAGACAGGGGTGCCCAAACTATGGCCCAGAGGCCAGTTGTGGCCACCTATGCCAATTTATCTGGCCCGCAAAGCCCTTGTTGCTCCCGGAAGCAAAAGTGTAATGCACACCCGGGCCATAGTGACCAGCTCCCTGAACCATATGACCGGCCTGCGGCCTGAAAAGTTTGTGTACCCCTGAACTAAGAGATCATCTAAACTACACAGTTATAGCAGTTTTATATTACTTTAACTGGTAAGGCAAGATCCTAAGGAATCCTGGAATTTGTAGTTGAAGGAGGTATCTGGAATATAGAGCTGTGACAGATACAGTGGTATTAAAATGCATCTGCTCAGTAGTGTAGATATAATAGTTGTCTTAGATGCAGTGAACAGATGGAATTCTTAGTCTTCTTCTTTCGTATCCAGATCAAACCCTGGTCTGCCAAAATGAAGCCACTTTCTTGGCTTTGTCATTAGCCAAATTTAAGTCCTCAACTCAGAAGAGTAGCGTGCCTTGGCGGGGCCCCGTATAAAAATCTTTTGGGGGCCCTTAGGAAGGGTAAAGATTTGTTTTGTTTACGCACGTTGGGGGCCCCCGTGACCCGGGGGCCCCGTATAATTGATACGGCAGATACGGCGGTAGCTACGCCTCTGCCTCAACTGTACATGTTTCTGGAAGTAATTGGCAGACCAGTAAAAGAGCTAGGTTCTGTATCTCTTCACATTCACACACCATGTTGTTGTCTGTCAAAAGCCCCCACGGTAGCATGTTGGTCTTGCATTTAGGGACTCCAACTCTTAGCCTATTCAGAGTCCTCCAAGTGACATAGGGGAGGTTGAGTTTGTCAGCTGTATCCTCCTTTAATGTCATTCCTTGTCCAGTGAGCTCCTTCCTCCATCTTCTAATTTGGTTTTGCTCTTGCATGCCCTCAAAAATGTTTGTTCTTGGCATAAAGGTCTTCCTTGATCTGAGCTGGAGGACTTGAGACATACAGTATATCCATTCAGAGGATGTTGAGCATCAGTCTCTTGCTTAGTTCTCTTGGCATCCGCTGCTAGTTCTCTTCTTATCTTAGGTGGAGCGATATCAACAAGAGGATATATTTTCTCAAATGGTATAGGTATGAGACATCCTACCTCTATACACATTGCTTAATTAACAGCAATGTCAACATTTTTTGCGTGTGTGGATGTACTCCCTACTGGAGCAACATACTTGGGACTATTAGTAAACTAAACCAAAACATTTATATTTTAGGTTCCACTGGTCCTGTCCAGGTGATTATCACAGATGTTCCAATTCATCCAGATTCCCACCCTGTCCAGTGGGTTGCACCCGAATCCTCTCACATTTCTAGTTACATCCTTCGATGGAAACCAGTAAGCACTTGACTGTCCTTTGTCCTTTTGCCCATTTAAGAATTTTGGGAAGCCCTTTGTACATATTTTCAGATTTTTAACTACAATCCACAATGATGCTACACATAAAATAGTGTTTAGTCTAGTGCCAGATTCATGTAAGTGTAAGCAAAAGGCTGACCAATATGTGATCTCAGAAATGGAGCTAAGTTGGAACATCCATTTGTTTTGAACGATTGAGCCGTGTTGCTGTGGCAAAAGGCAACCCACTTTGACTGCTGTAGCAAGTCAGCTGATGCTTACTCTGTAGTTCAGTAGTAGAAATGAAATTGCCTAAGTCTAGGGTAGTAAAGCACTCATGTCAACCTGATGATACAGATGTGTTATTTTCTCCCATTTTACCTGAGGGCAAGTAACATACAGCTAAATCTGACTTGATGTTAGAAATTTGCTATTGGTTGGGATCATCAACTGAAACATGAAAAAAAAACATTTTCAAGCTCAAAAGTATGGTGTGAAAGAAGCCATTGAGATGGGTTTAAATAGGTGTAGCAGGAAAATGCATTGGCTCAAATACAAGTTTTTTAAAAATAAAAATAAAAAGATCCTTTAAAAATGTTTATTTTTTCCTGAAAACTCCATGCAACTTTTAACTTCACATGGAGGAATTTGAATAGAAGTTCAAAGAGTTACTCAGATGAGGGAGTTAGTCCAGTTCCGGCAGCTGAGTTAGGGCCAAATGCAGCTCTAAATGTTCCCCACATTTCTGCTGTGGTATCAAACTGTGCCCATTCTGGAGCAGAGGTGCTGGCAAACATCTGGCAAATTGACCATTCTCTTTGAAAGCTTACCATGGCAGGAAATGGTGCCTAAACTGTTCTGAATTGTGGGTTTGAATATGTACTGTACAAACCACCTGGAGAGAAGTATGTTGTACACAAACTACTTTCTCTGAAGTTATATTTTGGAACTGTTTAGGGTTTTTTCCCCTCCAAAAAAAATCTGTTTAATGGTTTTATGTTCTTACCTGGATATTCTTGCCTTACTGGAGATGACTAACCAAAGTTATAAACTGCAATGGATATGTTGCAGGTCATACATTGAAAATATCAACGCAAGGCCAGTCTGATAAGCAAGAACTGGTCCTTGATCAGGAGTTCTCAACCTTTTTACGACAGGGGCTGGGTCACTCTCCCTCAAACAGCTTCAGGGGCTGCATGGGGCAGGGGCTTCAGGGGCTGCTTCAGGGGCTGCATGGGGTAGGCTGTCCATCTTAGCCAGAATCAAATGTTTTATTGACTTTCCCTGCTTTTCCCTCTTCCTTTGAAATGTCCCTTGATTTTTGGGGCAGAGAAGGTGAGGGGGCTATTTGTTTTATGTTATTTTCAGTTCACTTCTATTCCTTCTTTAAACATTGTCCTAGTAGGAAATGTAGATATCCCCTGAAACTGAAGCTACAAAGCATCTCTTTCTCTCTCTCTCTCTCTCTCTTTCTCTCTCTCTCTCTCTCTCACACACACACACACGCACGCACGCACGCACTCACTCACTCACTCCATAGCAAGGTGTAGCTTTCTGCTACTTGGCTATTTCTGTTCTGATATCCCATGTGCTGTATTTCTTTAGAAAAACTCTAGGATAAAGTGGAAAGAGGCCACCATCCCAGGATATTTGAATTCCTACACTATCTCAGGCCTGAAGCCTGGTGTTCTTTATGAGGGGCAACTTATTAGTGTACAACATTATGGCCAGAGAGAAGTCACCCGTTTTGAATTTACCACTTCTAGCACTACAGCTATTTCAAGTAAGTGCTGTTGTGAAAGAGTTATGTGGTCTTCCATTCAAGTGAATGGGACTCGTGTTTCTTTGGCCTTTTGTATATGCTACATATTTTAGACTTTTTTTGCACTTGCAGTGTTGTTGTTCTCTTGCTAGGATGTCTCCAGACCATGTGTGATGTTTGCTGTACTAGCTTTTATACTAACAATAATGTCATAGAACAGTGTTACCTATAACTGTATTAACAATAAGGAGATTTTAATACTCTGGTCCTTTTCTAGAAATTACATCATTCATTTGGGTTTATCAAAAATTCGAGTTCTATCTGAATGTGTTGCTGCTTGTGTGTATGCATTTAAGATTTTAAATATTGCTGGTTTGTATATAACTGCCAAAATCCAAATTACCCCAAGTTAAGAAATTATCATAGACAATGCCAGTTGCACATTGAGTCAAGCCAAGCAGTATGTAATAGATCAGAGGTTTGCAACCTACGGCCTGAGAGCTGGCCCTGCCCCCCCGACACTGTTCCATCCAGTCTGTGTCGACGACCTTGGAAGCAGAAGCAGGCATGTTTATGATAGCGGTAAATGCTTCCGCACATATGCATATGTGCATATGTGCCCACTGTGGTTTGTGGCAGCATTTATGATGGGAGAACCATGTGTTCGGCCCACTCAGCTGTCTGAGGGTGAGTGTTCCAGCCTGTGGCACAAAAACCTTGAGAACCCCTGCAATATATAATGCCTTTGGTGATTTCTTAACTTGAGGCAATTTGCCTCCAAAAATTACACTGTTTCACTAGCATAACTAAGCAAGAGGATTTTGGCTGATGAATTAGAATTCACTGTTTCATAATTAAGCAATTGAATGTTTGGCCTTCCTTAAAATGTGGCTACTATTCTGTTTCCTGCCTTCTTAAAAATTTTGCCTCTAAATATCTGTGTATTTGAATTGTTTGCTCTCACTTTAACCATATCATTTGTCTTACAAGAATTGGGCAATATCAACATCATTACTAAAACTTTTTTTAAATAAAATAAATAGCTTCAATACCTTTTGCTTTTACTTTTGTGAACATATTGCATTAATAGACCTTCATTTGTGCTTTTCAGCAAGTCATGTGACAGGAGAAACAACAGCACTTCCTTCTATGGTATCCATATCTGAATCTGTCACAGAAATTACTGCCAATAGTTTTGTGGTTTCCTGGGTTTCTGCTTCAGATACTATCTCAGGGTTCCGTGTGGAATATGAGTTGAGTGAAGATGGTGATGAACCAAAGTATCTGGGTAAGGCAGATTCCTTATCTAGATAGCAGCACCTTCAAATGATGTGTGTAGTATTAACTCCATCATCAACTGTAAAGCTTGTGTAGAGTAGATAATCTTTAGGGCTTCTGCTATTCAATTTTAAGTCTCACAAGTATAAAAAAAATCAGATATTATATGATACTTCATGAACAGAGTTTTAATTACACCAACAGTTTGGAGTTATAAAATTATGTTGCAATGTTCTTGCAAAGTAAGAATTTCAATGCCGATTTCTGGTGTTGCATAGCCAAATCTTATGTGTGTTTACTCAGCAATAATTCCTGATAAATTCAGTGAAGTTCCACCCAAGTAAGTCTGCATGGGAGTGTAGCCTTAAAATCCCAGTGATCTGATGGTTTGTACCTTGGATTTATTTGGAATATGTTGTTTCCACGCATCAAACATCAAAGCACATCTGAGTTAGCAAGTACATCTCCAATGAGAACATCAGAAAAAGATGGGTCTGGGCCTTCTCACAGACTGGCTAGATAAACCTTTAGTCCCATCCAAAAATGTCTGTGCCAGATCAGAAAAATAAGTGCAGGTCAATGAGTCATTTGAGAAAGGTGATTAATACCATATTCCAATTTAGGATTCAGTTAGATAAACAGTATGATATCTAATGATACTCCTGATTCTTTGCTATTCAATTTTTTTGCCTACAAATAATTTTAACAAATACATCCCAAACCTTTTCTGTTTTCCTTTCCTGTTGTATTGAAGATCTTCCAAACACAGTTACTTCAGTTAACATCCCCAACTTGCTTCCTGGTCGCAATTACATTGTTAAAGTCTACCAGATTACAGAAGAGGGCACACCAGATCTTATTTTGTCAACTTCCCAGACCACAGGTATGTTTCATTATGCAATATTTGGTAGAGCAGATAGCATGCTGCCATTCTTTTCTTCCTTCCCTCCCTTCTTCCTAAGTTGGACATTTCATACAACTTCTTTATGTTTCCTTCAACAGCACCTGATGCCCCTCCAGAACATGTTGTAGAAAGTGTTGATGATACATCAATCATTGTGAGCTGGAACAGACCAGAAGCGCCAATTACAGGTCTGCTTCATTTCAGTATATCAGTTGTAACAAATGTACTTTTGTACTTTTTGTGAACTCTCACAAAAAGAGGTGAAGACCCAAAAATGTTCTTTGGGAATATTGATGACAAGATAAGCACCATGTTGGTCAGAACTCATGTTCTGTTTTCTTGTTCTATGACAATGAAGGCAAATCTTTTGGAGACCGAGTGCCCAAACTGCATCCCAAAACCCACTTATTTATCACACAGTGCCAACAGGGGAGGATGGAAACACCCCCATTGGGCTCCTGGGCAGAGGGGCGGGGCAAACTTTGTGCTGGGTGGAGGGAGGAAGTGCTCTCATTAGGCTGCTGGGCAGAGGGGTGGGATGAACTCTGTGCTGTGAGAGGGAAGAAATGATGCCATTGGGCTGCTGGGCAGAGGGGTAGAGAACATTCTGTGCTGGGGTGACTGCACAGGTGCCCACAGAGAGGGCTCTGAGTGCTACATCTGGCACACCTGCCATAGGTTCGCCAACACTGTTCTATGAGTTGATCATACATTTTTGGCTACACTAGGTTATCGAATTGTCTATACTCCATCTGTGGAGGGTAGCAGCACAGAACTGAACCTACCTGAGTCTGCTACTTCTGTGACACTCAGTGACTTGATGCCTGGTGTGCAGTACAATATCAGCATTTATGCTGTGGAAGAGAATCAAGAGAGCACTCCTATCTTCATTCAGCAGAAGACCACAGGTGTACCACGGGAAGGTAGGAACCTAATCAATTTTCTGCATGCTGACAATGAGAGGTGGCTGTTGTTGGTTTCCTCCCCTTTCTATCTCACAATTTATCTGAAAGCAATATTTATGTCCCACCTTTCCACTTCTTGCACTTATTGGAGTATGTATGCTTTTCTTTAATTCTAAAATCTAGACTGAGTTCTATTTTCTTTTTTAAGCAATTGCTTTAAAAGCAAAGCCTGCATCTAATTGCTAATCTCAGAAGAGCAGAACCATTGAATTAATTGGATTTAAATAAGTATTGATTTAACAAGCAACTAATTCAGTAGGTCTACTTTAGTTTGCATTAGCGGTTGCATTTCATCCACATTTCTCAATTCCCTGTTATTTTTATTTCTGTTATCACACTAACCCCAGTGGATCACTGCATCATTAAGACTAGTTACTACATCCAAGTTGTAAGACTGCATCAGTTTTTCATTTCACCATGAGCATGGGAGTGGAGGAGTTGATGGAAGGGTGTAACTTCTTTCCTTGCATTCAATGTATACTCATTGTTTATCTTTCATGGATCGCCAAACAAGAGAATGTTGGCTATTCTGTTTCATGTAATATAAAGTAACCTGTATTCTCTTTACATTCCTGTGTACAAAGAGTGTAGCTGTGACAATATATTGCCAGGATTGTCCCTTTCCTTACTCAGTACACTGCATAACAGACCTTGGCAAGTTCCTTTTTAAAAAGAAAGAGAGTGAATTGTTGTTGCTTAATACTTGATTTCCTTTTTATTCATATAAGAGAGTAAACAAAACAAAATGACAACAAAAAAGACAAAAAACATTGTGGCACCTTAATGACTAACTCCTGTACTTAAATGTGAGCTTTTGTGGATTAAGTCCACTCTGTCCACCTTTTTATTCAATTACTCATAACATTTGTCATCATTTCTTAGTCCTTTTTTTGTAAAAACAACAACAATATCACAACAAACCCACACATCTATGTTAAACAAAATGGTCTGAAATCTGAAAAAGGCCTTCAAAGGAAGGAGAAATAAAATAATACATTAGTCCTATTTTCAATCTACAAAAAGAAATGTTGTTACAGTTGTACCTCACTTAAAGAGCATAATGCGCTCCACAAGATTGCTCTTTAAGCAAGTTATTCTTTAAGCGAAACGCTCTTTCTGCGAGGTTTGACTGTATTCCTTTATTACCTATAGTGCATTATTATGGGGAGCATTGGCATTACTTGTAAGAGATCCATCTCATTGCTCTGCTATTTATCTGAATACTGTAGCAAACTAATAACAGAAATTTCTTGTGTGTCCTTTTGGTTAGGTACGATTCCTTCACCTAAGGATTTGCAGTTTGTGGAAGTCACTGATGTCAAAGTCACCATCATGTGGAACCCTCCAGACAGTGCTGTCACTGGCTATCGCGTAGAAGTGGTTCCAGTGAACCGTCCTGGTGAACATGGCCAAAAATTGCCTGCTACGAGATACTCATTTGCAGAAGTCACAGATCTTCTACCCGGAACAACCTACCTGTTCAAGGTCTATGCCCTCGGACAAGGCATTGAGAGTGAACCCTTGACTGGAGAACAAGCAACCCGTATGTTATTTCTTCTAATTCCACTTATCATACCTTTGTCCTAAATTTATCTTGCCTGACTCCATTCATGTGCAAATAATATTGATCTATATTTGCAAGTTTAGAGGTTAGTGGCTCAGATGACTCAAAAAGAGAATCTGTATACATTTTGTTTACCCCTTTGCTGCCTTGTTCAAGCTGGGAGATTCTTCTAATGGACTTTAAATTCCCCCCTCCCTGGCTGTCAATGTTTAAAAACAGTTTGAAAGGGGCTGTTGGGTAAAATCATATTTGTGTTTTTGTCCGTGTGAGCATGTGTCTGTGCGCACATGTACATGTAGGCAAGTCACACAGATCTCTGAAGTGTAGCTTTCTTGATTGCAGCATAATATCCATTTACACAGAATATCGACATGATCTCATTAAGAGTAATAGTAGTCCATTACGATATTATATGGTGGCATTTTTCAAAATTGCATACTTGATGGCAGAATGTACTACTAGGCAATGATGAATAAGAACAAAATGCTACTTTAAAATGCAGTGCTGACTGTAGTGATTCTTAATATTCCCAGCTGTAGCTCTTAACAGATGTCTGGAACTGTGTTTTCCATACATTATGATCATGACCATAATTGCTTTGTCTAAACCACACTTTGAAACGCTTCACATACATTCTGTACTGTAATTGAAATTCCTTGGGGAAAGAGTAAGACAGGCTTTCCCAGGAAATGAACTTTTTGTAACTTTTCTTCCCACGCTTGGAAAGTTCCTGGTCCTCGAGAATAATTGAATCTAGGGCTAAATCCAGGAAGATGAAATGTCAAAATTAAGGAAGAATGATATTAGATACTATGCGGATGTTTAAAGACATCTTAAACAGTAGGACCAACTCAGAGGAAATGGGCTTAGCTAAGAAATCCGCTCTCTTTCTCAACTCTATGGCTGAAGGAAGCAGTAGATGTGAAACTATTGATGGGAACATAGGGGATTGAATCTCTGTCATACATGATAATCAACCAATGGAATCATAAATGTCCTGCAAAATTAAATGTCAGAGTCATTCTCGCTGCCTTTGATTTTCTGTATGGGGGAATTTTTTAAAGTTTGTGTGTGTTTGTAGTGTTCAAGATGCAAGTTTATACCCCAATCAGATCAAGGCCCAAGGATCTCTTGAACATTCCTGACACCCATCAACTTGAGATCTACATAGGGGTGCACTACACCCTGCCATTTCTGAGGGAGGTGCCTCTCTGTGCTTGGCTTATATATGATCATCTACCTCTGGGTCTTCTGCCTGCTGGAGAGCTAGCTATGCTTGGATTGCAGTTTGGCCAGGCTAAAGCAATGATTTATTCATGAAGAAACAGTAGTTTGCAAAACTTAGTTTGGACACTGAGGCAGCTCATCCTATCCTGGCAGCTTCTTTAGACCTGGTGGGAGATGGAGATGAATTCTAGCTACAGCACATGGCAGGATGAGATGAGGGAGGGAACGGCATCACACGTGACACTAGGAGTTTGGAACAAGTATACCATTAATAAGAGGAATGAATGGAAAGACTGCTTGTGCAGATTTTATTTTTTTGCTGAAGTCCATAAAGCTTTCAGAATTGTAACTTTTAGAAATCCCTACACTGGCAGCCAAACAGCTGGAATATCTGTTGCACTCTGTGGTTAAAATCCCAGGCATGTATAGAAGTGACCCTCCACTAAAATCACCTTGAGTTTAGTTCCCATTGAAAATGCAGAAGCTTTTGGTCTACAGCAGTGTTTCCCAACCCTTTGTTTTTGGATTTCAGCTCCCAGTAGCGTAAGTCAATCCCCCAAAGCACTGGTCAACCAATGAACTGACTTAGGCTTCTGTCCCACGTTGGGAACCACTGGTCTATAGCAAGGATTCTCAAACTGCGGCCTGTGGGGTGAATGCAGCCTGCAGCACCATTTTACGTGGCCTCCCACCGCCTCCACCACACCCGGAAGTGCCATGTCATGGAGGAAGGGCAAAATGGCCATCCAGTCCCCAAAGTTGTCTGTGGGAGCTTGACCTGGACCCCAGTTTTAAAAGGTTGAGAACTCCTGGTCTACAGGTTTCTCTCATCCTGACCTTGTAGAAAGTCTTGGGGAAAGTCTATCTGTTTTATTAAACAGATGAATACCAATTGTTCCGTAAGTTACTTTAAGTGGAATGTAGGTGCTTAACTCTTGACTTGCTTTCAATCTTCAAGGTGTTCATTTAGTTTGCATAATAGCATCTAGCAGGCTATTGATGTTAAATTTTGATAATACTGTATTAGAACTAGTATACACAGCCCAAAGTGGCTGTTTCATACATTTTGGAGAAAATAACATTAGTTTTCAGAAAATATGTAAGGGCATTGTCTGGCTTTTCCTCCTAGGTCTTGATGGTCCAACCAATTTGAGGCTGGTCAATGAGACTGACTCCACAGTGGTGGTGACATGGAGGTCCCCTCGTGCCCGTGTTACAGGTTACCGCCTTTCTGTCGGCCCTACAACAGGAGGGCAACCAAAACAGTACACTGTGGGGCCATTAGCCACCAGGTACCTTGTGAAGAACTTGCAGCCAGGCTCTGAGTACACCGTGTCCCTTGTGGGTGTTAGAGGAAACCAGCAAAGCCACCCAGTAACAGGAATCTTCACAACCTGTAAGTATGAGACAGTCTTGGCTATTGTTTCATTGATGCTTCTGTCTTCCAATAGCCAGGCTTTGTGATGAACTCACACTTGTGATAACAACAACATGGTGATATAGTTTCTAGGAAACTGACATGAATTCATTTAGAATTTTGTAGAAAGCGCATACCAAATAGCATACTTTCATCAACACAGTCCTGTTGTTTTTAAGGTAGAAATTCATGCCAGTTTCATCCTACAGACTGGAATTTCCTTTAGCAGTGTAAGGCACCTTGTTGACAGTCCAGAGCAGAACTTGCTACCCATTTCTGATTCCTGTCCATTGCTTGAATAATGTAGGAAAGGCGGGGTAGTAAAATACACAAACATCTATTCTTGACCCATGCTTTAACTCTCTCTCTTTCCCATAATCTTCTAAGGAATAGTAATTCAGTCACATCTACTTATCTGGAAGTAAACGCTGCTGAATTCAGTATGATTTCCTTTTTGGTAGACATTGAGATGATTGCACTCTTTCAGAGGTTGCACAAAAGATAAGGATCTCTTGTCTGTATTTTTTATAATCACTGAGCTGTGAAAAATAAAATTGGAAATAGCAGTCTGAGGACTCACGTGGCCAACAAATACAAGCTTGCTTGATGCATTCCATACCACCAGACCGTAGGGTGAAATGAAGATTTCTGTCCCAAGGTGGCCATCCTAAAGCACAAATTGTTGTGCGCCAACTGGTTGTGATTCTATTACAGAGGTAGACAAAACTGACAGTCTATGGGAAAGTGTGCCCCAGTGAAAATCTCAGTACCTCCCCCCTCCCCATGCACAAGGATAGGTAACATTTCTGTGCTCAAGGGCAGGTTTCTGTGTTTTTCTAGGGAAGTCATTATCTAGAATGCAGTGCAATTAGAGTGACACTGATTCAGCTTCAAGTGACACTGAATCCTCATAGCCTTATAAAGTTGTGTAAAGCCTGTCAGACTTCTGTCATCAAAGCTGTGGACACAACTCAATGGTTCTGTAGAGCAGGCCACTGCGGCTTGATATCTCCCTTTGTTTTTCTGTCTTCCTGGGATTGCTAAGACCATGTGGAGAGAGTTTTGTTGTTCTCAGGCATGTGGCATGTTATGATATGGTGCCTATGGTCTGCCTTCATCCTGACATTTCAAAGGTTACATAGGCCTAAATAGGTTCTGATAAGAGCCCTAGTGGCACAGTGGTTAAACTGCATCGAGAACATTGTGAGTTTGATCCTGAGGAGACACAAGGTTGACTCAGCCTTCCATCCTTTTGAAGTCAGTAAAATGAGGACTCAGCATGTTGGGGGCAAAATGATAATTAACTTGTGAACCACCCAGAGAGTGCACTAAGGGGCAGTATATAAGGGTAATTGCTATTGCCTAAATAGAACCTGCTAGGTTAGCAGCAGATTGTTGATCCAGCTGTTTTACTTTCATGTTTTTGCTGCGGCTAAAGCTGAATTAAATCAACCACTAAGGACTCATATAAAAGCACCATATTTAGTTCATAGGCTTCTGCTTTAGAAGGACGGATGGTCCATATCAAGCATGCTTTAGTGTTTTACTAGCTTGAGGTTGTATGTGTTCCAAGTTACATTTTCCTAGTTTGACTAGAATCCAAGTTACATACCTGTGTTACTGCCAATAATTAGTGCCACCCTCCCTCATTCTTTTCTAATACCAAGCCATGACTCAGATGTGGTTTAAAGCAGCCACAGATAAAACACAGGAACCCTTTTGCTATCCCAAGAAAGTGTTGTACCACAGGCAAAAAATGGTTATTATCACAAAACCCTTGGATAATAAATACCACACATGCTGTACTATATTTGAATTAAAATGTATTGCACATTCTGTGACATACTGGTGTTTCTTAAATTTTTGATATTTGTTAACTAGACACTATGTTGATCATTTAATTTCACAGTGCAGCCTGCAGGCTCAATTCCTCACTATACCACAGAAGTGACAGAGACATCCATTGTTGTTACTTGGACCCCTGCACCAAGAATTGGCTTCAAGGTAGAGAAAGAGTTCATATTTTGGTGTATTTCAGTACATAGTCACAACAGTCTTTGAAATCAAACAGCCTCAGTGGGGAAGAAGGAATGATAGGGTCTAAAAGCAGGGCAGCAGAATCTGTGGCCTTCCAAATACTGTTGGATCCTCAACTCCCATTATCTCTAGCCAGTGCATCCAGTGGGTAGTTATTGCAATCTAACAACAACCAGAGAGCCACATGATCTCCACTCTTAAATCTAATGCTTCTTGTAGCAGATGGGTAATTATTGTTTGATCACTTGTAATAACATTTTGTGCAGTGACTGAGATATATGCTTCAGGCTTAATGTGGCAAGATAAGTGGTTTACAGAGACCATGTCCAGAAAGAAGCCAATCAAGAGAAAAGCCCCAGACTGACTCTGGTGACCTCCTAAGCATGGCCTTACCTTTTTTTAATTTAAGCATCTCTTCATTCTACTTCTCTAATATATTCCTGTATGCTATTAAGTTTAACTCACAGAAGATGAAAACCAAGGTTCAAACAGTGAACTCAAATATAACTTCCTAGAACAGTAAAACAAACAAATCAGGAAGTATTTTAAATTAAGCATTCTGCCTGGCATAGGATAGGTTCATGTGGCCTTCTGGACAGATAAGGGACTTTGCTCTAGCATTGCTGTTAATAATTTGTAGACCTGGCCATGTGTGTTTTATGTGCCATCATGTCAGAACCAACTTGCAGTGATTCTTATAAGGCTTTCAAGTTCAGTGAGATGTTTAAGAGTGGTCCCACCCTTCCCTCATGAATTCTGTGGCTGAGTGGAAATTAGAACCCAAATTTCCTGAGCATGTTACCCTGTCCACTGGATAAACCTGGTAGTATTTCTACCAAACAGCATGTAGATTTTGTCCCATTACAAGCTTAATTTGGGCACCAGAATAAACTATCTGAAGGTGTATAAACATGTGTAATATGTGTAATTAAAAGATCTGATATGGGCCATTTTATTGGGCTTTGGAGCATTCTGATTAGATTTGCAGAAGCTGTAAATAGTGCCCCCACCCTCAGAGTTAAGGCACACAGTGATTACAATCCCATCCTTGTTCTCCAGAGTCCTCTAGAGTCTAGATAATAGATTAATCATAGTTGGCAGTGTGTGATTCTTCTTTCTTTTGCTTCTATAGCTGGGTGTGCGACCAAGTCAAGGCGGAGAAGCTCCAAGGGAAGTTGTCTCTGAGTCCGGGAGCATTGTTATATCTGGCTTAACTCCTGGTGTGGAATACATTTACAGCATCACAGTCCTCACTGATGGTCAAGAGAGAGACGCTCCTATAGTCAAGACAGTCGTAACACGTATGACATATTTAACTGTCAGCTAATGGGCAATGTTATTACAAGGTCAAATATCCCAAAGTCATTGGGAATTATTGTGGAATCGAATGCTTCTTAGTAATTATGCAAAGAGAAGTGTTATATATTTCTGGTGCATAAAAGTCATTTAAAGTTATGCCAATGCTATCTACTAAATATGGTCCTCTAGAAGTGCTGTCAGGCAGTCCAGTCAATCTACACTTGCAGCAGGTGCATTCTATCTGATTTTGCGGAGTTTTTGTTTTTCTCATGTGTCAATGCTCAGCCCATTAATTGATCTTTTCTAAGTCTCTGGGCAGTGTTGCTGGCTTGGGGAGTAAAGGAGGAGGAAGTAACATAGAAGTCTGTTTGTGCCGACCAAGTACTTAAACATAGTTTGGCTACAATCCACTGGAGTCGGGTAACTTTGGCTAACTGTGTCAGTGGCACAGGAAGACAGCATGAGTTAGAGAAACAGCTCTTGAAGACATGTCCAAGTTGAACATTGCAGTTCTAAAGAAACCCTAAAGTGCATTTTTAAATGTTTTACAGCACTGTCACCACCATCCAACCTGCACCTTGATTCAAACCCTGACACTGGAATCCTCACTGTCTCTTGGAGGAAAAGCACAACTCCAGGTATGTATACTTGGCCAAGAATTTTCCTCTTGGCTATCCAGTGTGCCATATCTCAGTAACGTTGCTCATTGCTTACAATCCCATCCTTGTTCTTCAGAGCCCTCTATGACAGTTCAACTGATATTTTGGAAGTTATTTTTAAAAACAATTCCTGGATATATTACTTAGAGTGGAAATTCTAATGCAGAATGAGCTGCTTTGAGGAGACTTTGTACGTCCCTTTGAAACCAAACTGCACCACCAAAAGACATCCACACCTATGTTAGCCAAATGGAATGTGATTAACTCTGCCTTTCAATCCTCTTTTATTCATTTATTCCTCGGTTGCTTTTGAACTTTTAGGGAGGGCAGTGAAAAATATGTTGCAGGGTTTTGAATGTTGTAATAAAATCCCCATTAGCTGTACGATAGAAGTCCCTCCCAGTCACTCCAACTACAGACAGCATTTGGGGTGTTATAAAACTCCAGCAAAATGAACACTAGCGCAGACCATACCCCTGTACCTCAACATTTATAAAAGTCATTATTTATATATTTTGAATCACCTTGAAACAGAATCCTCTTTCTAATTTACCTGTAAGACAAGTGGGACCTTTCAGTCACTTAATATCCTACATCCCATGAAAAAGGAGGAAGCTTTGAATTTTAGACATTTGTGGCTAAATCAATTAAAACCCAAGAACACATTAACAGAGCTTGAGGTGCATTAAAAATAAACACATTTTTGTCAGTGGGAGTAGCTGTCTTATTCAAACCCAAGAACCTGTCTAAGTAACATAAATGCATGTCTTCACCACTGGTCAAAACAGAGGACCTTAAAAGAAGTATTTTAAAGCTACTCTTACTTTCTCTCTGGGTTTCCATAGTTGAACTTGTCAAGGGAAACATTGCAGGAAAGCACACATTCACACATAAAGGAACTGGTTTGATATAATTTTTCATTCATCTCCACCATCGTTTGCAATCTTCCCTGCTACAGTTTGTAGAGAAATTTCTTGCCATTGGATTCTGGCCATTCAGATTCTTTAGTACATTTTTAGCTTCAAGGCATCACTAATGTCACTTTGTTATTAATATTGCTGTATTTCAGATATCACTGGGTACAGGATTACTACTGTCCCTACAAATGGGCAACAAGGCTACACTCTAGAGGAAGGGGTTGATGCAGAGCAGACGTCTTGCACCTTTGAACATCTAAGTCCTGGCATGGAGTACAATGTTAGTGTCTATACAGTCAAAGATGACCAAGAGAGCATCCCCATCTTTGAAACCATCACTCAAGGTAAAATTTGAAAACTGAGAAGCAGATCTTATTAGTTTCTAAGAGAGCAGATACACACTGATTTTTCTGTACATAAGAAAGTCATTTGATATTTGGTTAAAAAAAATATTCATTCTTTATATGTTTCCTCTTAAACAAATCCCTTTAATTTTCATTAACCTCCAAGCTCAAGATCAGAGTCCTGAATGCTAAATACTGAATGCTCAGTGTTCTGTGGAAACTGTTGCTCACAGATGCTATACTCTCACCTTGCCTGAAATAGATATATAGCGGCTGTGACGTTTGGATCAGCTCTCAGACCAGAGTGCCTACGCACATCTGGTTCCATGGAATTGGACAGAACTTTCCAAGTTTACTTTTGGGGCTACAGTTTCCAAAGTGGCAGCAAACACACAAAGAAGTCTTGTAGCAGATTGAAGACTAACAAAAGTTTATTTGAATATAACCTCAGTAGACTGCCATTTGTATATGCAACATGTAAATGCATTTCTACTGACACTATTTCCCATGTGTCAAAAGAACTGGAGTGTAGTCCACAAAACCTTATTCCAAATAGAACACATTAGGTGCTTAAATATCAGAAGACTCTTTGTTCAGCTGATGTTTAGCTGATAATTACTACAAAAAATTAAATGGTTCCCGATAGTTGAAATTATTCTACCAAGTGCAGTCTGACAGTTAGTGTAAACAGTTAGGTAAAATGTACAAAATGCAAGACTGTGAATGTGCTCTTAGCTCTTAGACTGGGTAATGGGAATGTCAGCAGATCTGAGGACCAGTTTTCTAGATCTGAGATCTTTTGATGACAGCACATATTGGCAAAAATCCTAATGGAAATGAAACTGGCCAGAAAGTTACTTCCTGTTTTCTGAGAGAGTTAGGTGCCTCAGGGTCTCAATGGGCCCATTTAAAAGGTAAATCACAACTAGTGGAGATGTTTAAATAACCTTTTAATGCTGGGACCAAAATTGATAATGGGGATTTTGGGGAATCCTGGGAAATGGTCCCCACAAAAGGACCATAGCCCTGGGAGTGTGTGCATGCATTTTCTTGGCCAGAGTTTGCCCAGTCCTTCACTACACTGAGAGTTTTCTTCTGTTGGAATAAAAATGACACTAGACGAGAAGGGTTAGGAGCCCTGTCTGAATGTGGTTGCTATGTATTTTCCAGATATTATGAAACACAAAATAAAGCAAGGTAATCCAGCTATTACACAGTACCACCCTGAGTTCTGATCTGTCGAAGTAAACTGTATTGTGTGAATAGCAATAGTAATTAGTCCACTTGTTGGGTGGTGAATAGTAGAACTTACTCCTACATACATACCTTGCTCTATTTGTATGCACAGAAGAACGTTACAGAGCCAAAAATCTATTTATTGTCGTTCTGGTCTTCCAGAAGGAGATGGTCTGGGATGTCTCATTCTAGCCCTGAATTTATCAGGCTGTTAAATCCTAAACCTATCATTATGGGATTTTTGTTTGATTTTTGCTAAACCACAAAATGGCTTCCAACTCTGTATTTGACAGACACTTGCTGTTAATGTTGCTTGACATTTCTGTGCTTGCGCCGAGTCTTTCCTTGCTCCTGTGGGGGAACTAACACATTGGTTTGATTTAATTTGAACAAGCAAGGCTTTAACCCAATGCTATTTTCTCAAGCAAAGAAGTTCTAAAAAGGCATCTCCAGTATGTCTTTTGGTGCTTTTTTACAGGTGATATGATAAGCATAGCTTATGGTGACAGATGTTAATATGGTGAGAAATTGATACAATCTCTTTCAGTTCTATATGATATACCAGAATCAGCAGGGTTCTTATTTATTAAAAGAATGTTTTGGACCAGATACTGATCACTTCTGATATACTTCATAGTGTTTCAGTGATTCCTATCTGTTGAGACAAGGAAGGGCTAGGGTATTTGAAGCCATTCCAGTTGGCTACAGCAGCCATTTCTGTCCTAGCCACACCTGGTACCTGTGTCTGCTTTTGCCTTCCCTTCCTGTGTTCATTCGTTCTCTTGTTCGTTCGCTCACTCATTCTCTCTCTCTTTCTTGGCAGAGCAGAGCTACCTTAACAAGCCGAAAACTCGGCTGAATTGAAAACTTCCTCCTATCTGCCTGCCAATTCTTTACTCCCCATCCTCTTTGGTCAACCTAGCTAACCTGTCACTAAGACAGAAAGCCTTAAAAGAGGGGGAAATGGAGCAAGAAGGAAAGAGGAAAACAAGCAGACCCAGGCATCAGATATGGAGATATTAAGTTAGCAAGCTAGAAACATGCCTGTTCAGCCCTTCTTTCTGCTGATTTATGTGTGGATGGCTAAAGCAAATTAACCTAGGTGCAGCTTTATAGTGGGTCCCTTCACAATTTTCCTGCTGAAGCCACAGCCTAAAATCATTGCCTCCACCCATCCCAAATGACCAGTCCCTTGGAGAAATAAAGGGCTAGTCAGATCCCATTGGTTATTTATCCTGAGGTTAAGTGCAGTGGTATAAGTCTATGATACCTAAAGAGTTGTTGCTTATATTCCTTAACTTACCCCAAAGTCACATAAACTGCTGTGTAATGAAGAATTCAAACAGCAGCATCCTAACTAGGGTAATTTATCAATATAATTAATGCCGTTGCATTTCTGTTGGAGCAAATAATAGGATTCTGGTGGATGTAATATATCCTTGACATTAGAAGTACACTCTAAAAATTATGGGGAGGAACATTGATTACAAATAATTGTAATTCAAGACAGATTTGACCTCTTGTACATTTTACAACATTTAGAAAAGCTCAAGTTTGGGCAACATTGGCTTTCCTAGATCGCTGAAGTTTGTAGGAATGAACATTGGCTGTACGAGCCAAATGGATTGAGGTCTTTTAGGTAATATTTAAGCAATATTTGTCCATGTGTTGTTGATTTTAAAAGAAGGAGTTAAGAATGCTGACCAAATGGCTGAGGTACTATTTGACTACATTCTTTACATTTGTGGGCTTATGCTTGATTTGTGCACTCAATGGCCACTTTCCCCATGTTTCCCCATTTCCACTGTGGTTCTAGTTGTACCCCTTTCTTGTAGGTTGTAGGCCTGTCTTTTTCATATTATTTTAACATGATAGATAGAAACTACTTCAAAGTTTATACACTCCAGTTCAATAGGATGCTATCCAGCCAAGTAATTCCATAGCTTTAAGCAACTGCAGTATCTGGCAAAACATTCTTGACTCTAATGAGGACCCTATGTGTATCATATGGAAAATACATAACCCAGGAAAGCTATAATGAACTACTAAGTATTTTACAAGGCATATTATATTAGCAAACCACATGTGCTACATTTAAAGAATTAAATGCTAAGAACATGGATTAAAGAGTTGGCAGGCAGGGATTTGTGCAGTCTTGCCAAGCTGCCAATTATTGACTGAGATGGCCTATCAAGACCCCACTTTTATTCCATATTTGTGCATTAGATTAGTGGCCATTTGACCTCAATTCCTTAGTGTTCACTTTTTTGTTGGTAGAACGTTCTATGAGGTTGGGCTAATATATATACAGTATATCATAAAAACACATGTCTGATTTACTTAAAGTAAATTATTTTTCAGAAATTATCATAGGGGTTAGGTATGTAGCCAGTGATTGTGCATTGTAAATGGTGAGCTTATTACTGTCAGGGAGATACTACATATCACCACAATGACTATTCACTGCATATTTAATTTATGTGACCTGACAATCACTGCTTTTTTTCTCCTGTTCCTCCTTGTTGTTTGTTTTGCCTCTGTTTGTCTCTGCCTCCCCACTTGCTCTCTAAATAAATAGAGGTGCCCCAGCTCACTGATTTAAGCTTTGCTGATGTAACTGATACGAGCATCGGCCTGAGGTGGACCCCAATAAACACCTCCACCATTATTGGGTACCGCATCACAGTAGTGGCAGCAGGAGAAAGTGTCCCCATTTTTGAAGATTTTGTGGACTCTTCAGTAGGATACTACACAGTTACAGGCCTGGAGCCGGGCATTGATTATGAGATCAGCGTAATCACACTCATTAATGGCGGAGAGAGTGCCCCTACTACACTGACTCAGCAAACTGGTGATTGTTGAAGATCTAATGTGCTGAAATACTGTTTCATGCTGTCACTAGCTGCTTGGATGACTCAAAGGAAATAAGGGCATTCTTTGGGGATGCCTGTAGTCAAGAGACTTTTTATTTAAGACACTTAATGGGGATAGAAAGAAACATAGCCTTATAAGTACAGTTTCCTTTTTGTGTAGTTCCAACAGTCTGCAATTAGGAATTGTGTTTCAGTTGCAACTCAACTAATTCTCACTTGGCAGTCATTTTCATTTGGCTTTTTCCTTGAGATTGAGATGAGAAGAAATGGTTGCTTCTATGATTCCTTCTCACAACATCTGTGCAGGACAGGACACTAGTTTGCTTATATCTTAGCTGGGTTTAATTTTTATCTCAAAATCTTCAAATCCAGCATTGTGTTGGTACTGGCCCTCCCTGCTGTATCACTATTTGTTACCCTAATTCTGACTCATTAGTGCAACAGTCATGACTCCTCAAGGGTTTTCCCCAAATGGTTAGGGAAGAAATTATCCTCCAAACTCATGCTAGTGGCAGACATGGCAGTATGTTAAGGTACTGTGTATGTGCATGTACAGAAAAATGACCTCAGAATTTGTTATGCATGGAAGATGTCTCTGTTTACCTTTGCTGAATGGAGCCTTTATAACCTTAGAAGTAATAGTTGTGTCCTAGAGATTTCATGGCTATCAATCAACCTCTGCTCCATATGCATGTTAGTGTTATGGTGTTATGGAACTTTGAGTGGGTTTAGAGCAAAATGAGTCTCTCTGGTTTGATACTGATTTTGACTTTATGATGGTTGGGCTGAGTAGTTAAAGGTGCTTTACAAACGACTAAACTTTAGTGGAATGAAATAACTTTAGTGGAATGAAGTGTAGGCTAATAGTAACTTTGCATGGGTTGGACTCAATAGCAGATTGTGGGGTGGGCGGGGGCTGCATGAGATTGTTTTGAAATTTGCAGATCACTTTTGAGTCAAATGCCATTTCCTCCCAAAATGCGCATAATTTAACCCTTTAACTTCAGCTGTCCCTCCTCCAACTGATCTACGTTTCACCAATGTGGGACCTGACACTATAAGAGTGACCTGGACTCCACCAGCATCCATTGAACTGACCAGCTTCTTAGTTCGTTTCTCACCTATGAAGAATGAGGAGGATGTTACAGAGGTGTCCATCTCGCCTTCGGACAATGCAGTGGTTCTAACAAGTAAGAGGCTAACAAAATTGTTCAGTTGTGCACAAGCCTTTTTTTGTATTGTGTGAAATATATGACTATTTCACTTTGCCTGATGGGACAACAGAGTGGACAGATTTTTATCCCAGAGATGCTCTTTGGTCTCTCAGACATATGGACATTATTTTGCTAACTGTTTTTCATCACTAAAAGACAAGACTGGGGATACCTTGGCAATGTTTCATTGACAGTGGCTTGCACTTTCATTCTGTCATTTGTCTCAGGATTAGAGTTATTTGATTTGTACTTGTAGGTTTAGTATGAAATAAAACAAACATAATACAGTGGGTAGGGAAAATACATGGAAAGGTTAGAATGTATTACTTTATCATAGATGAGTTAGGTTTAGGTTTACACAGTGAATCTGTGTCCTAAAATATGACGTGAAATAATGTAAATGATTTTGTAGATTTTATGATGGGAAAAAGCAAAGTTAGAGGGCAAGGTTTGCAGAGTTTTAGAAAATAAAGAGTAACAACAAATAGAGTCCTCCTCATGAGTCAACATCCAAAGAATAACAAAGCATAACATGTTCCAAAGACCCCAGGAGGCTTTTGCACTGTGCTCCTTGAATAGCGTCCTGCCAGGTGTCCTCTTATGACTCTTGGCAAATAACTTCAGAAATGTAAAAGGATTTCAAAAGCAATTGGTGTCCTTGACAGTCTTCTTGCAAAAAGGTCAGCCGTCCTCTTGCATAAGGCTAAAGTACTTCTTCATATTTTGATTCTAACATATTTAAGTATTAGGAAACAGTACCGGATAGCTTCTGTGTCTGTTTTAACAGTCGGTGACCTTCAGTGCATCATTTCAAAAGGAAGGTCAAAACTGAAGAGATATTGACCTTTTTGCTGGGCAGGATTTGGAAAAACAAGTGTACCTCTTTTAGTTTTGCTGATACAGTATATCTGTTTTTGACTAGTATTAAATTAATTTAAACTTTGAAGCAGAAATGAAACATTCTGCAGGTAGTAGGAAGTATAGAGATTGTACATTTTCATTAAAAAATATATCTCTTAGAAAACAGGATTTATAGTTCTAGAAGAACTTCATGAAGGATAAATAAATGAAAGCAAAGTCCTCAACATCATGCCTATGTCAAAGCAAAAACTGATGTTAAGGGGAGGGAAAAGAGAGATTTTATGGTTTTGAAAAAACCTTGATTAGAAAAAGAAAAATTTCTTTAGCAAGTGATACTAAATGTTTACCTGGACTAGAACTCCTGTCAGACTGGGGTTTTTGGCCTTTAAATGCTTGCTAACAGTTTTTTAAAAATTCTAGCGAAACAATTAACTTTACAAACCCCTTTATGGTCATTATAAGTTAGTTCTGACTCAAGGGCACATTGTATACATATGGGATCCTAAATTGCTGCTGTTTTAATTCTTCAGATCTTCTACCTGGCACTGTGTATTTGATCAGGGTCTACAGTGTATATGATCAACATGAGAGTAAACCTCTGAGTGGAGAACAGAAAACAGGTTGGTAGAATGACATCGCGAACAGCTGTAGCTAAATGGGAATCAGAGATTCTGCTCTATAATTTACTATCACTCTTTCTAAAACAGGCTTTATTTGCCTTGGAGGCAAACATTTTATACTGCCCTGAACCAGAGCTTTGGGCACTGCTTTTAGAAAGATGCTGGTTGTGTTACTTGTTATTTCTTTCCAATTTGGTTGCCATTGCCATTGCTCCATCTGCACAAGAAACATGTCTTAAGCAGTTGTTACCAGCAACCAGACAAACATATGGAAATAAAGTAATACCTCACATAATGAATTTAATTCGTTCTGCGAGGCTGTTCGCTATGCAAGTTTTTTGCTATGTGAGTCAGACTCGCATAGTGAAAATCCCTATGGAAAAACTCGCATAACGAGTTTTGCGAGTGTTTTCATAGGGGATGTCTGACCCGCATAGCGAAAATATTCGTTATGCGAGTCAGCTTGCTTTTTGAAAAACCCGCTCGTTAAGCGAGTTTTTTGCTAAACAAGTTACTCACTAAGCGAGGTTTGACTGTACTCTGGCCATTTTACAAAAGTACAAATTATAAAATCAAAGAATACGCCTTTGGCACTTATGATATGATATTCCTGTTGAGATTCTTTAAAAAGGCTGTAAGATGCCCTTCAAAATTTATTACTGAGAAAAACTAAACAACCTAACTAGCTGCACTTATAAGTATATTTGTAACTACCTTTTATTGTACTTAAAAAGTAAAGTTTAGCTATTCATTATTATTTCTTGCTCCTCGAATATTGTGGTACTCTATTTTGAACCACAGTTGGGCATACCCTAGGCAATAGCAGCCTTGTTGTATTGGCTGATCTTTTTCACACTGGGTCAGGCAAAAAGAACTGCTGAATGAATTCACCAAATGATGGCTTTGTTTTGGCAGTTTAAAGTCTGGCCTAGGCACAAAAGAAGAACAACAGAAGAAGAATCCAAAGTAACTAGTTTTAAATATATTAGCTGTACCTGATTTCAGAATCTAAGGAGAGGATCAGTGAATACCAAGGACCTCCAGATAGGTCTAGAAAAGATCCTGCTTGAAAGTGCAGAGAATATTGGTTATTATTGGATAATAATAATCTTAGAACTGCAAAGTTAGAAGGGACCCTGTGGGTCATCAAGTCCAGCCCCTGTCAAAGAGGCACAGTGAGGAATCAAACTTCATGACATATATTGGGGCTTTATTTTACTGTAATGTATTTTATAATATTCTGTTGTTTTGAATTATTGATGTATGATACTTGATTATACTGCGACATTGTGTTGTTCTATTGGATTGTTATATTGTATTCAATTGTATGTTGTGAGCCGCCCTGGGTCGGTTTTCACTGAGTAGGGTGGCATATAAATCAGAATGAATGAACCACAACCTCTGGTTCCACTAAACTACAGAGCTATCCAGCAGGTCTTTAAAAATATGTGGTAGTATTGAGTTATACAAGATAAAGAAATGGTTCCATTATAAAGCCAGCAGCACTGCAGTGGCTTAGTGGTTAAGACAATGAGCTTGAAGACTGGAAGGTCAGGGTTCGATACCCAAGTGCTGCATGATGGATCTTGGGGACATGAAAAGAGCCTCATTCAGGCATCCCCTAAGCGGAGTTTCTGCAGCAAAAATCCTTTCAACCCAGAGTAATTTCTGACACAAAATTTTATTTTATTACAAAGCCACAGTTTTATTTGTTCCAGAGTTACTAAGAATATAGCCATGATTTTTTTATTTGTTTATATTTGAACACTAGATGTTGCAAAACTTGGAAAAGAACTTGGTAATTATTACACTTGTTAGTCCAAGGCCAAACCCATAGTTAATTAAAGTAATAGTCACAATGTTTATCAGGTAACTCTTTGATGTTATTATTCATTTTCCAAAAAGGATTAGGGTGTGATGTTAAAACAAGTTGTTATTGCCTACATGTTTACCTATTTAGAGACATTCTGAGGCCAAGACTTCTATTAGTCCCAGTGTCTTCAACTTTCCAATGTCCTGCCATTGTAACATACATGTATGCTCTTTTCCTTTCAAAAGGAGATGCACTCATTGTCCATCTGATGTTGATCTATTTCATTTCTTGTAAATCAGGCATTGATTCTCCAACTGGACTGGACTTCTCAGATATAACAGCCCACTCGTTCACTGCCCATTGGGTAGCCCCTCGTGCCCCTATCACTGGCTACAAAATGCGCCACCACCTTGAGCAAGGTGGAACTAGACCCAAAGAAGTGCGCATTGCACCATCTCGCAACTCCATCACACTCACTGACCTGATTCCAGGATCAGAGTACGTGGTTAGCATTACTGCATTCAATGGCAAAGAGGAGAGCTTGCCCTTGGTTGGACAGCAGAGTACAGGTAAGAGCTGAATAAGGGTAGGAGAACACTGCTTTAATGCCATGGTTTTCTATAGTCAGCCCACTCCCTCCCCAACTCACAAAGTGGAAGTCATTTTGTGGGTTGAGTAGTTTTGTCTGTGGTAGCTAGCTATGAAACAGGGAACTCACCTGGAAAGGACGTATAAAAATCAGATGAAACATGTGAGCATTTTGAGTTAGTTTTTATATGGATGACCTTATGAACAGGTCTATGTTGTGTGTTTCTTCCTCTGTGTGCCTAAGGCCATTGTAAGTGCAAGAACAAATAGCCTTCCCTTGGTTATTTTCTGTAGCTGTGAAGGGCTGGTGATAAGTCAAGAGAGGGAGTGGGCCATTGGCAACTTGCCAATTGTGGTTCTTTCAGATGGTTTGAGTGACCCAAAGAGGGAAGGGGTGGTGGTGGTGGTCTTTCCCTATGCTTTGTTCTACTTCTGCTGATCATGATATTATTCACGAAAGTTATGAAAACTTTGCACAACCACCCATAGAATACTGGCCACTAGTTCATGTATAGATGTCTGTGGAAGGAATGCAAAACTAGGAGTTGTGGTCTTGTCTGATATGGTGAGTTAAATGTCAGTTTGGATGCTGACAATGTTTTGTTTGTAAACTCCTCTGTCTAGTTTCTGATGTCCCCAGAGACCTTCATGTCACAGCTACGAGCCCCACCAGCCTGGCCATCTCCTGGGATGCTCCTGCTGTCACAGTTAGATACTACAGGATTACCTATGGTGAAACAGGTGCGGACTGCATGATGCCAATGTCTTCCATGGAAATAAATGTAGAAGAGCTGTTAAAATCAGTATTTTAAGCAAAGAGTATCTAGAGGATAGCACATTAATTCAAACCATACTGTAGCTGTGGGGGAGATGTTTTATGTGGTTTTAGAATTCTAAGCATCTGGATTCCTAGTAAGAAGGAGTTGAAGGGTGAAGAATATTGTCTCTTCCTCGACACCCAAAGGGTAAAAGAGGAAGCAAAGATGAAGAAGGGTGTTTTCTTTTTTTGGCAAGAAGGGACTGAAAGGTGTTTTCTTTTCTTACTCTTGAGTCTGATGTAAGGGTTACAAAGTATTTGCAAAAATCACATTAATGTATGTGCATTGCCTGGGCCTTGATTGTAATGCTGGCTTTTATTTGGATTCACAACATTGGCTTGTTATAATTTGGGCTTAGTTTTTAAGGAAACTGATGTAACAGATCTTTCCTTTGTGTGAATGTTTATAAATGTTGTCACCTATTTTATTATAAAAATAATAATAGTATCTCCATGCTGCTGACCCAATCTTTGCCTGTTTTGCACATTTCTTTACAGATGGCAGTGGCCCTGTTCAAGAGTTCACAGTACCTGGCCATGTGTCCACTGCTACTATCCCTGGCCTTAAGCCTGGAGTAGACTATACCATTACTGTGTATGCAGTCACTGGACGGGGAGACAGTCCTGCAAGCAGCAAACCAGTCGCCATCAACTACAGAATTGGTATGAACACAGTAGTCTCGGCTGGTGAATCCATTGACCCTAAGCTAGCCCTATTTGCAAAAGGATTTCTTTATCTTATGCTGTCTTTATAACTGGAAATGCTGGCAAAGGGATTTGGGGGTTGCAATACAAAATGTAACTTTTCTAAGCTCTTCAGGTAGTAAATATTGGCATTCCTCTCCATCTAGTCCAGCCTGCTGTGTCCACCAGTGACTAGACCAAATCACCTCGTCAGTAGGGCATGAGCACAACAGTGTTCCTTTGCTGACCCCCAGATATGCTATTTAGCTAAGTAGAGGTATACTCCCTCTGACCCTGGAAGTTTCAGCATGGAAGTTTCTATTTTAGCTGATATGATTAAACAGATTTACATGGACCTGAACAGGGAAAGAGGTCTCTTGAATGGATGCAGCCAATGAAAACTGTGGTAGGAGTGGCTTGGCAAAGCGAGCAGAACTTGTAACATCCAAGGATTAGATGGATCCCTGAAAGTGTCTAAACCCCAGGGAAACACATGCCAGCACATCATTCAGAACTGGATTAAACTAATACAGTCAAACCTTGCATAAAGAGCGACTCGCTTAAAGAGTAACTCACTTAAAGAGCAGAATTTTCTCTGAATGTTCGCTTTGCTTAACAAATAAAACCAACCAAAAACTTGCTTAACAAATAAATCAGGGTTCGCAATCCCCCCCACAATTGGTCACTTACAATGGTGTTTCTCTTAAAGAGCAATCCTATGGAACGCATTATGCTCTTTAAGCGAGGTATAACTGTATTGGGTTCATTTATGATGTCTGAATGCTTAGGATGAATGTAACCTAGATTTCAATTAATTGTTTGTTTATCATAAAATAATTCCAAAATAATAGCAGTACAATGACACCAAAATAAAACCACAAAACAAGAATCTTTGAAGCCACTAAACTAAACCAATAAAGCAATGAAATATTTTAATCATTGATTTGCTTAGTGTAATAAAACTAATAATCTTAGCCCTGTGTGTAAAACCTAGCAAGGTAGACAAGCTCAGAGGTTTGGGTCCTCCTTTTCTTACTGTAAGGAGGAATAAACTAAATGTATGTAGCAATTTGGAATTTCTTCCTGTGGCTCCTTCCATTGTTCATTGCTGGTTACTTGTTCTAGAGCAGTGGTGGCAAACCTCTGGCATGTGTGCCAGAGGTTGCACTCGGAGCCCTGTCTGTGGGCACTCATCAGGTTGCCCCAGCATAGAGTTTGCCCTGCCTCTCTGCCCAGCAGTCCAATGGGAGCGGTTCCTCCCTCCCTAGCACAGAATTTGCCCCACCCATTTCCCCAGCAGCCCAATGGGAGAGTTTCCTCCCTCCTCTGGTGCCATGTTGGCACTTAGCAATAAATAAGTGGGTTTGGGGTTGTAGTTTGGGCATTCGGTCTCTAAAAGGTTCGCCATCACTGTTCTAGAGTGTTCATCTGTTTTTATGTATATGTTGTTGTTTCATTTGTTACGCTGTCCATATCGGTTTTATTCTGTATGTCATCTGGAGACTTCCTTATACTGGGTGACAGGTAAGTGGAAGGAATAAGTGATTTTATGTCAAGACTTCAGGAGGTGGGAGCCAGTGACTGGGAGGCAAATCCTGAAGTAGCTTTCAATTCTTCACACACAGAGATTGACACGCCATCCCAGCTGCAAGTAACCGATGTTCAGGACAACAGCATCGGTGTGCGATGGCTGCCTTCCTCTTCCCCAGTTACTGGTTACAGAGTGACAGCTGTCCCCAAAGATGGTCATGGACCCACAAAAACTAGAGTCCTGTCTGCAGGTAAGAGCACTGGAGGACTACTGTTAGGGAACAGGGGCAGCCCCTGGGAGTTTCAGATGAAGAAAGAGAAGCTGCAATTTTCTTTTGGCTTCCACGTAAGGCAAAATGTGTTGCCACCACTGCCGGTTCCCTTGCATTACTTGCTCTGGACTATTGAAGCTGGACATACAGAGGAGAACAAATTAGAGGCAAGATGGTGGCTGCAAGTAACCCCACCCCCAGTAGCACTCCACCTCACTGGTGGCCTCCTCTGGCAAGGGACAAGGAAGAAAGGGAAATCAAGAACTGTCATTGGTTTCTTCAAGAGATTCTCAGGCAGGCATAGTTCCAGAAGGGACCTGGGCCACAAATGCTACTAGAAGGGTCATATATAGCTACAGTCTAGGCCAGGGGTTCTCAACCTATGGCCCATGGGCCAGATCTGGCCCATGGCATCAAATAATTAGGCCCTCACTCTAGCCGCCGCCACCACCACCATCACCACTGGAATCGGACACAGACTCATTTATGACAGCCCTGTCCTTCGTAAAGGTGGGAAGGGGTTGCATGTTTCTTTATGATGGAAACTATGTTTAAAAAGGAACCACAAGCAGAACAAACTTGTGCCTTCCTAGAGCACAGGCCATTGTGTATAAAATCTGTCCCAAGGTTGAACCAACAGACCTGTTCTGGAATGATGGGATAACTTAGTTTCCACACTGAGCTGACCTTATCGTCTTCTTAAATATCATTCTGGCACAGGAATCATTAAGCTGAATCCGTGGCATATTTTTGCCAATGCTGTTAGTGTTATTATTGACATTTAATTAAAATATCTCCTTCTGCCTTTGTATGTGCTTGTTAAAAAGTCCCTGATGTACAATAGATTGTACAGTATTGCATCTGTGTCTAGAGCAAAGAATTGTCGCTGTTGTGTTCTGGAAAAAAAAGGGTGATTGTTGAATGAATTGATAAAGGATTTTTCTTGTGGAAAAAATATGTGTATACATAAATTACACAAACTTTGTTTCCTTTCTGCTGGGAGACATTGAACACTTTTACTCCGGGTCTGTCAGTTGTGATAGAATGAGAGCTTGCATAAATAACCTTCATTCATAATTAATCTTTTACTGCCTTCTTGTTGCAGAGCAAACAGAAGTATCAATTAAGGGATTACAACCAACGGTTGAATATACAATTAGTGTCTATGCTCAAGGTCAAAATGGAGAAAGCCAACCTCTGGTTGAGTCAGTTGTTACAAGTATGTATTTTGTATTTTCTGGGTTTCATAACGGGAATGTGGTACTGTAGTTCTGAATGCCTTGAATCCACAGGACATGTTTACTGCAAGACCTCTGTGGAAATTGCAAAACAACATCAACAACAACAACAACAACATTCTTTTCACCAACACAAGCTGAAGAACATACAATCTTCATCCTCCACCTCCTCCCCCGCCCCAGCAAGCTGTGCTTCTATTATAACTAGAAAGAGTCGCTGCCAAAAAACAATCATTGCCTTTGGTACATAAGTGGGAAGTGTTTCCTTTCTATGGAAAGAGAGTAAAGGTGATTTGACTGAAAAATACAAACTTTGTTTACCTACTGGCTGATACTTCAACATAATGATAACCGCTCCATATTCTTTTCAGCTGCTTGTGAGAAGAAAAATCAGCAGGGAAGGTGAAATTAATTTGAAACCCAAAACGTGGAAGCTGAATTCCAATGTTCAGAACTGAATATCTCAATACTTTATTGTTATAGTCTTAGACCAGCATTTACACATAAAAACGATTTCACATATTGTTAGCAATAGGACAAGACAATAAAACGGTAGCATATCCTTTAGTTTAAAGTTTCCCTTAATTGAATGGATTGATATAGATACCTGGCCACCTGATGTGTGAGCTTAAAATTCACGTCCCTTAAGATAAATTCAACATAAAACTTATTGCTCTGGCCTGCAAATCCAGAAATTACCGGGACAATTAAAGGGCATCATAGAGAGGGCATTGCAGTAGTATGTGGGCCAGGGTCTCCACTCCCTTAATCCACATTGTCTCTGTGGATAAGGAGTTCCTTTAAATCTTCATGCCAAAATTGCTGAGAGGAGGGCATCAAAATGTGCTCTACAGAAGGCCTATCTATATTTACCTAATGGGAGACTATATAGAAACCCTGCAGTGGTGGGTTTACAACTGCCTAAGAGTTGGCGATAAAATTGAATATCACTTTTTGTTTGACCAATAAAATGAAGAGAAGTAACTTCCTGCTGAGAAAAATGCACATTTGTAGCAACGTCTGCAGTCACAAAGCAAGCCTGTAGGGTAGCTTCACCAGCCCTAGCACATGGCTGGGGAACCTATGGCTCTCTGGATGTAGGCAAATGGTTTCTCCCATGACCCCTCACCAGTGGCCTAGCTAGGTAGGGCTGATGGGAATGGCAGCCCAACAAAATAGGGAGGGTTAAAGCTTCTGCAACTGTGGGGTTCTCTCTGGCCACACAGCTGCTGCGCCTCCCCAGGGAACGAAGAAATCAAGAAATGAAAGGAAAGATAACATGCCGAATCCTGAAATTTACAAAACTCAAATCACCTTTCCTGTCTGGAAGGCATAGAAAGCTGCCTCTAACATCACTGCAGTCCAATGATTTAATAAAATGAACAACCATTTGAAAACTGCTGTGAAAATGGCTTCATAGGATCTGAATTAGAATCCCATCCTGGGCCAGGCCTAAGGGCCTGCTGTACCCCGGTGGGGTATTCTGCCCAGGACGTTGGCTTACGATTGCCTTGCTTGTTTTCCTGGCAGCTTTCAAATAGAGTTGTGCTGGTTTCTGCTGTCTTAAGAGCTGCTTCGAGCGGTATCATTTTTGGTACACGGAAGCACTCCCAGAAGTCACTTCTGTGTTCACAAACATTTGGAGGAAAGAGAAATGAAGGCATGGTTTGTAGAATGCCTGAAGCTTCACATGTCTGTCCCAGAGCTAATATTAAGCCCCAAATAGGGGCTGTTTCTGGACATAGAAGTGACTCCTTAATGCACTGAAGTGCATTCCGGCTTGTCCTTAATTGGTGCTTGCATATGTATTATCCTTTTTAGATAAGCATCTTACGAACACATTCTGTAATTTGCAAAAGTAATTTTTGGTCATGTAATTGGTGTGTGTTACATTGTGAATAGGAAAGATATGCCTGAATCTTTTTGCAGTAAATTCCAGCTCCCCAGGGTGACTGTCTGCCTTGTTCTCTATCAATCCTGGTACAGAATGTGTGTTGGTAAAGAGGCTGTCCATCACAATCTCTCTGTCAGTTTAGGTTAGTGGTAGAGAACCTATGGCATGCATGCCAGAAGGGTCACTCAGAGCCCTCTCTGTTGGCACACATTCCATCACGCCGGCACAGAGTTCGTCCCTCCCTTCTACCCAGCAGCCCAATGGGAGTGCTTCCTCCGTCCCCCAGCACAGAGTTTGCCCAATGGTGGGCATCAGCAGGTTCACACCAGTTCACCAGAACCGGTAGCAGAAATTCTGGCTGGCCCCACACATCCAAGTTTTGAAATAAAGTAGTCCTAATTCAGGTGCAATGCAGGGCTTTCCCCCTGGCTACACCCACCATACCATGCCCGCAGTGTGGTAGTAAACAATTTTTGAGCCCACCACTGACTTTGCCCTGCTCCTCTGGCCAGCAGCCCAATGGGAGCACTTCCTCTCCTCAGCACAGAGTTCACCATGCCCCTCTGCCTAGTAGCTAAATGGGAGCATTTCCTCCCTCCCCCAGCACAGAATTCATCCCGCCCCTATGTTTGGGCACTCGGTCCCGAAAAGTTTCACCAACAGTGGTCTAGGTCCTGTGCTAGCAAATTGGGGCACAGGGCCACAGGACTTTATGTCTGCTGCTGGTGGAGTTGTCACAATCTTCCAGACCTTGCACCTGATTCTGTCTGGTCTTGTCTGAGCTCATCAGATTCCCAGCTCTTGACTTTTGCCTCTGCATGCTCCACTTTCTGGGCAGCAACAAAAGCTACAACCTAACAATAAAATCTGCTGACATGAGTGGAGGTGTGTTTCTGAGACTTGGAGAGTCCTTAGACAGCCTGTGCAATTACTATGGACTGGAGCAGTTTGTCTTCTCGGACTATTAACTATGTTCTACCATCACCGCCACCTAAGCATAGCCAGTGGCTGGGTAGTCCAAGAAAGAAACATTTCCAAAGCCTGCCGCATTACCAGCTCACTCTCTGCAATGGTGTGATGAAAACTGGGCATGGGGGGTCTTTTAAGTGAATGGAAATGCTTACTGTGCTGCGGTGAATGCCTTCGCGAGGCTTCTAAGGCAGTAAAAAGGAAAATCTATTCTATTTCTGAAGGTGTAGAAATAGAAGTTTGCTTTGCATGCTGGTAACAAAGTGCTTCCTGCCATCCCAACATCTGCTTCTCTCCCTCCCCCTCCCCTTCACTTAACCTTTCACCATTAATTTGCCTAACAGACATTGACAGCCCTAAAGGACTGACATTCACTGAGGTGGATGTCGATTCCATCAAAATTGCTTGGGAAAGCCCACAGGGGCAAGTCACTGGCTACAGGGTGACCTACTCCACCCCTGAGGATGGAATCCGTGAACTATTCCCTGCTCCTGATGGTGAAGAGGACACTGCGGAGCTACACGGCCTCAGGCCTGGCTCTGAGTACACGGTCCGCATCGTTGCCTTACACGATGACTTGGAGAGCCTGCCTCTGGTTGGGACACAGTCCACAGGTACACGCAGGGCAAAGCTGTCAAGTGCTGTCTCTTTGTTGTGTGGCTGGCTAGAATGGTTTCCAGATACTAGCTAGAATAGTTTCCCATCCTTGAGGAACCCTGTTAGGAGAGGCAGGGTGTCATAGAAATGAGGACTTCTTTTGGATGGATAGTCGTCTTCAAAAATCCTGGTTAAACTATGAAAGACCTGATGATTCCCATGATAGATTTTATTTTTAATCCCACTTATAAACATATGGTTTATTTGGTCCTCCAAATGCCACCACTCCTACACCTAGATAATGAAAAAATTAATATTGAGACCAGCAAAATATTGGCTTGAAAGTACTGGCTACTTTCCCAATGTTTGTGGATTTCCCTTACTTCATGTAGCTTGTCGTATTCTATCCATGTAGCAACAGGAGCAAGATCTCTAGGGGAAGAAATAGTGGGACGCAGGGCACTATGCTGAGGCAGGGCACTAGAAGTCTGTTGGTTCCAAGCCACACTCAATGGCCAAATTTTGAGACAGAAAGAAGCAATATATTGTTTCATAAGAAGTCACTGCTCTATGCTGATTATGTGATTATAGGTTTCCAAAGAGGTAGCTTGTAGATATCTGTCCCAACATGTTGGCAAAATTATAAAGGGTGCAGCTTCAGGTGCTGTCCCTGAGATTGGCTAGAATGACTGGGACAAGGAGAAGTCTTCTCAGTGGGGGCACCAATGTTGTGGAATGCTATTCCACTCGAGTTGTGCCAGGCTTCTTCGCTCCAGTTTTTTAAAAAGCAACTGAAGATTATGCTTTTGAGGAGGCCTTTGTAAATGTTTCACCTCTCCCTGGGTTTTAGACTGGGGCCCAGCTTATACTTTCCCAGTTCAGCAGCTTAGGACATGGGGCTGCTGTATTTTGGCCCAATTTTACGGCATGTTTACTATTGGTTTTATTGTAGCTTATTTTTATTATAATTTTAGGGGGGGGGGCTTTTAAAATGTCTGTTTGTTGTATGGGGGACTTTATGTTGTTAGCTGCCTCGTGCAGCTATAATAATAATAATAATAATAATAATAATAATAATAATAATAATAATAATAATAATAATAATAATAATAATAATAATACAGGAGAAAGAGAAAGAGGGAAAGCAAATGGGGAAATGCTTGTGGCATCTTAAAAGTGAACCAATTTGTTTCAGGGAACTTTCATGAGTCAAAATCCACTTTTTTCTCAGGAAGGACTTTCCATAGAAACAAACCTAGCAGTTTTTTTTAAGGTGACACAATATTTCATCCCTCTCTTTCTTCTTGGCTACCCCCCCTTTTCTCCACCTCCCCTTTAATTTTATTAACATATCTGATTAAATGAGAATCATGGAACCTTTTAGGAACTTTGTCCATATTTGAATAGTTTTATCACCTTCGCTTTAACAAGGAAGCCCTGAACCTAGGAAATCAATTGACATCATTATTCCTTGTGCTCATAACCACGCAATTTAATTTATTTATTTTATTTATGGTCATATTTATATGCCGCCCTCCTCGCGAACGACTCAGGGTGGCTAACATAGGCATTAAAAACAAACAATTAAAACACAGTCCAACAGTAAAATCTCAATATGACCCTGACCAATATCAAATTAGAATTAAAAATTTCAAAAAAATTTACAAGTTAAAACAAGATTAGAACAAGGAAATTAAAAGGCTTAAAAAGAGGGTGTGTGTGGAGTAATCAGATATACCAGCGGGCCAGGGTGACCATATGGCCAGTACCCCACCCCACACCTGCCCTGCCAGCCAGGTTTTAACGCCAGGTCTTAATGCAGAATCAGTGGGGTTGTTGGAATTTTTTTTCAATAGAAAATAATAGATAAAGTCCTGTTCCTTTTAAATGCATGCAGAAAGCAGATGGCTGACATTCTCTGGCTTCTAGCTGACAATAAACAAGTCACCATTTTCAATGGTGCATGGCTTGGCGTTCACTTGAGAATCTCAGTGGGGTTTCACTAATCACAGGTGAGAAGAAATGAGTTACACCATTTGCCTTCTGTAGGTCTAAAACAGAACAGGATTTCAGCCAACAATCTGTCTTCATTTTCCCACTTCCTCTGTTGCCATCCCACCGATGCTCATAGTCCTTCCCAACATTTGGAAAAGTTACTTCTCTTGGGAATGCAGCTCCTGGAAACTCTCTATTCCTATGGTGAATGGCCATGCTAATGGTGGCAGGCAGGCACGGAAACCCTGGACATTATTTAAAAAGCTTCTAAGCTTTGCAGACCTTCCTTGCATATCATTTTAACCCGACTAGCATTCAGAATACCAGGTGTTTTACTACACAGCTTGGATTGAGCTTTAGACATAGCTCAGGGTCCGTCTAGCCTAGAAATATGTTGATTCATATAGTCTTCACTGTTGCTAATTATCAGTAGTAGTAAAACAACGAATAAATCCAGTGGCACACACACAACTCCTCAACCTTTAGTCTCTAGTTTCAAAAGAATCAGGTTCTTGCAATCTGTGCCTCTCTGACATCTCATATTAAATAATGGAACGTGGAAGGTTTGAAACCTTGCCCTAAGTGAAACAGTGCCTGTAATAAGACTGTGCATTAATAGCAGTACTGGCAAGTAAGCTATTGTAGTTTGGGGAGTTTTGGGAACCAGTATTTATTTACAATTCCATCCAGGTAGCCCGACTGCTAGCTGGGCTGGCTGGACAAACGAACTTTCCTAAACTCTGTCTTAGTTCTTCTGTGTGTGTGTTCCCCCCCCCCTTACTACTTCCATGGATGATCTCAGTTTTTAACCTTATATTTAACAGCCATCCCATCTCCTATGAATCTGAGGTTTCCTCAAGTTTCTCCAACAAGCTTGACAGTCACCTGGACTGCACCTAAAGTTAAGCTTACTGGATACCGCGTCAGAGTGACTCCCAAGGATAAGAACGGGCCCATGAAAGAAATTAATGTCTCCCCAGATAGCACATCTGCTGTTGTCCCAGGACTAATGGTAATCCTTTTGCTTTTGAACTCTGCTGGATGTGAAATTGCTATTTTGAAGCCACGTGAAATCCTGTGGGACAGAAACCGAGTCTGTTTTAGCTTAAGGAGGGACTGTTTTTGGAGAAGCAAAATCCTGTGTTACCACAGCCTCGCTGGCTGTCAGTCCATTTCTGAGTACAATTCAGAATGCTGGCTTTAACCTGTAAAGTCCCAAATGATTTGGGTCTGGGCTGTTTAAATCTTTGGGGGATAAGAAGACTTTCTCTGGTGGCTGCTCTAAGCTATGAACTCTTTTGCATGAGATGCCAAAAATGTCCTCTCCCAGTTGTCTTTTTACCAGGAAGTAAAGACCTATATCTTTATGCCAGCTTTAGCAAGGAACTACAGTAGATGCCAAAGAAGGTGTTTTTAATGAAGAACATTATAGTTTTAGCTTTCTCTAATATGCTTTTAAATCATTTTAAATTGTCTTTGTTCAGTAGTTTTAATATGCAGTATATCCAGCTGTTTCTTAACAATTATTTTGGTATTCATCTTGAGTCCTTTTATGTGGAAAAAAGTGTGAGTATAAATAAAATGAATGAATAAGTACATACAGTAAAACCTCAGATAACGCTAAAACTTGGATCCACAAGTCTTGGTGTTATCCGATTTTTAGTGTTCAGTTTCCAGAAGCCCAATTCAGTACACCTGCTGATCAGGATTTCAGGGAATTGAAGTCCAAGAACATCTAGGAACTCAAAACTGGGAAACATTGCCATATTATCTTGACATACCAACTATGACACTTTGAGAGATATTTTGGAACAGCGTTTATGTCTACTGTTAATAGTCTTCTAAAGAGTATGAATATTCTTAACTGTGCTTAATTTTATTGTTTCTAGGTGGCAACTAGATATGAAGTCAGTGTCTATGCTCTGAAGGATTCTTTGACCAGCAGGCCTGCCCAGGATGTCGTCAGTACCCTAGAGAGTAAGCTACCCTACATGTCGAAGTAACATCAAGTCCTTTGAGCCACAGTTGGAAAGTTTACAGTTTTGGTGGCTTTTAAGTTTATTTAAAAGGAAAGAGGGCATTTAGAGCTGTATAAAAGTGTTTGTGATTGGGAGAAAGTTAAATCATACTAGGACCAAGAGTCATCTAAGGAGGGCAAGAGATGCAAGAAAGACCAAAAAGGAAGAAAGTGCTATTTTATGTTGCACATAGTCAAGCACTGAAATATTGCATAAGATTAGAAGTGGAATAAAAATGGGAACGGTCTCCTCTTTGTTTTGCCAGATGTCAGTCCACCCCGTAGGGCTCGGGTCACAGATGTCACGGAGAGAACCATCACAATCACCTGGCGCACCAAGACGGAGACAATCACCGGCTTCCAGATTGATGCTGTCCCTGCAAGTGGTCAGAATCCCATCCAAAGAACCATTGGCCCTGATGTTAGAACCTACACCATCACAGGTATGTCAGCACCTTCAATTATTCTCAAATGTTAACAGAAGGAAGATAAGCCTGCCAATTTGCCAGCAGTGGAATAATGGAAAATCTGGACGTACAGATGACAGCCCCAGGAGCCAGCCAGCCCCTCCCTCAAACTGCAGGCTGCTGGGTGGGTCCTTCTTAATAAATGAGAAGCAGATCTTTTGGAAAGCAAATGGCTCTCAGTTGCCCATTCCAGACCAAACCACCCGCAGTCCTCTTGCATTACGAAAGAAACAGCTCCCAGAAATCTATTATTCCTGGGGAATTCTATTTTGCTTTTTATTATAGTGAAGATTCCAGTTTGGATTGAATGGTTTGGGGAAGGGGAGAAGGGAGAGAGGCAATAACAGAGGATGCCATAGTCCAGTGATGGCGAACCTATGGCATGTGTGCCAGAGGTGGCACTCGGAGCTCTCTCTGTAGGCACCTGTGCAGTCACCCCAGCACAGAGTTTGCCCCGCCCCTCTGCCCAGCAGCCCAATGGGAGTGCTTCTTCCCTCCCCAAGCACAGAGTTCACCCCACCCCTCTGCCTAGCAGACCAATGGGAGCACTTCTTCCCTTTGCCCAGCAGCCCAATGGGAATGTTTCCTTCCTCCCCTGTTGCTGTGTTGGCACTTTGTTGGCTCATAAATAAGTGTGTTTTGGGTTGCAGTTTGGGCACTCGATCTCCAAAAGGTTCGCCATCACTGCCATAGTCCCTGCTAGTTAGTAATTTAGTAGGAAAGATGGTGCAAATAAAATGGAAGAAATGGGGCTTGTCTTAGAAAATGTAAGATCAGTGCAATTCATGCTCCATGACTGAAAGTTAGCTAAGTCTAGACCTGAGTGGGGTGGGCTCAAGAGTACCATAGCATGTGTAACTTTACTAGTTTGTCTGTATAACTAGGGAAGCAACCAAGTGTGATGGAATGTTCCTTTCTATGCTGTGTATGAAGAGTTAGGAGCCCCATCAAGGGCCATTCTTATGCCTCTTGGGCTCCCTTAAGTCTCTCTTTCAAAGCTTCTCTGCTTGTCTTCTTCCATTCTTCCTGCAGTTCATCAACACTTGAACAGCTTGACTGTTTTCTTTAACTGCAGTGCCTTCTGTGCAATTCTTTTCTCTCATTCCCTTCTTCCCAGAGTTGGGGAAAGTTGCTATTTCAGCAAGAGGGTCACAGAATTCCTCAGCTAGGATCACCCGTGGTTCAGTGCTGGTGGCAACAGCTGTAGACTAGAAAGAGCCTTTCACTATTTCCTCTCGTCTTAGTTTTTTGATGTGACACTGGAATATTGTAGGTATGAATTCTCTTATGTAACAACATTTCTTCAGCATTGCCACTTGGAGGCAATATAGTGCAGTACACCTGCTTCTCCCACTATTTACTGTGATTCCTCTGCCTTAGGATCTTGTGAGATGATTTCCTTGAAGTTCTGGCTAACTTGTTTTTATTCCTTTCTAGGGATTCCGTGTTCCTTGGAGCAGAGCTTTTTCTGAGCAAGGCTAATGTGTGTTAATATTTCATGTTGAATTACAGGCTTGCAACCCGGCACCGACTACAAGATTTACATCTACACCCTGAATGACAACGCTCGCAGTTCTCCAGTAGTGATCGATGCTTCCACTGGTAATGGCACTTTGTACAACTACTATATTCAATGAAATGGCCGTTTCCTTTCCTTTGATCTTGTAGATAATTTGTGGTGTGTTACAGCCATGGCTCCTCCCCTTTTGGGGGGACGATAGAGCAAAATGTTGGCTGACAAAGACTGAAATAATATGGAAACTGTGTTATGTCTCCTTTGGGAGACCAGGTGCTATTTGGAATAAAATTCATGTTTTGCTTTGGCCCTTAGCCATTGATGCTCCTTCCAACTTACGCTTCCTGACAACCACAAGCAACTCCCTCTTGCTCACTTGGCAACCACCCCGTGCCAAGATCACAGGCTACATCATCAAATATGAGCGAGTTGGGGGTCCAACTAGGGAGCTGTATCCTCGTCCACGTGCTGACACTACCGAGGCTACAATCACAGGTAGGTACCTGGGGCAAAAAAGCTGGTATGCTTTGGAGTACAATAAGAGAATGGGAGGTGAGGATAGCTTAAACTCTTAAGTTATAAGCACAGCTTGTGTGCAGTTCCTTTAGCAGCCTTTAGAGAGGAGACTTAAAATGAAACCTCTGAGTTTCGAGGTAGAATGTTTTTGACAAATAGGGAAAGGCTGTCCTGTTCTGCTGAACTTGGAAATTTTGCTCTCTCTTTTTGGACTACAGTTTCCAAAAGTGTTGCCACTGTCCTTATTGGCTGGGGGATTCTGGGAGTGGTAGCACTCATAGCTTTTTCCTAAGCTCTTGTTTTCAGAGGAGAGTTGGGCAAAGGAAATGTGACTAGATGGACTTGCAGAAAGGCCTTTTCCTTATGCTTTTGAATAAATGTTCTGAAATGAATGGGTGAGTCAATGTCCCATTGTGTAGTAATACAGTGACAGGTGGGTTTCTTACAGTACACATGTTCAGCTTTCCAAGGAACTGTAGGGCCTAAACATGGTGTTTTCCAATTTTCAAAGTACAAGCATGAAAAGCTGCATTATAACAAGTTAACCTAAAGCTCAGTATTATCTACAGCATCCTGACTGGCATGGAGTTTCCAGCTTTTCCAACAGGAGGTATTCCAAACCATACCTGGAGGTGCCAAGGATATAACCTGGGTGATTTTGGATTCAAAGCATCTCCCACTAACACTGCAGACCCTCAATTCAGTCTCTTTGCTGATCATCAGCAGAACCTTGCAGCCATATGAACTTTGGAAATGTCTCCCTTTCTTTTATCTGCAGCTGCTGAATAACAACCCAGTAATACTATAGTAACCATTAAAAGAAAAAGTAAAGGTGCTCCTGCTAGGAGATGGAATGATTCTAGCACTCTGAACATTTTCTAGCCTTGCAGGATGTGGGAATTCTGGCAACAGAGAGTGGAAAGTGGAATCCTGGGTAGGGGAAATGTGGAACAAATGGCTATGCTGATCTTGAATGGTCTAGTGCTTGTCACAAATGGGGGTTCTTCCCATCTTCTGCCAGGTCTGGAACCAGGGACAGAATACATCATTTATATAATTGCCGTGAAGAACAACCAGAAGAGTGAACCATTGATTGGAAGGAAAAGAACAGGTAACAGTTTCTCAGGCTATGACATCCTTTATCCATTTGCCTAGAAATAAGCGGCATTGAACTGAATGCTTCTGAGCTGACATGACTGTCAGTCTTAAGTATTTAAGTAGTGCTAAATGCTCTTCTATTTTGATTTGTACTAATGCTGTTTGCGACAGCCGTAAATGAGTCCATGGCCAAATCTGGTGGCAGCGGCAGTGGCAGCTGCTGGAGCAAGGGTGGCAGCCAGATTATTTGGTGCTGTGGGCTGGATCCAGCCCATGGGCCATAGGTTGCCTACCCCTGTTCTTTATGATGAATATGTTTGACACCTGATTTTGTTTAAATAAGAGCCCAACTACATAATCAAATCCCATGAGATTTGCTCTGCTTATACAACATGTGCGTGTGATTCTTTTTTTTTTGTACTCACATGACTCAAAGGCCAAATAAAATCCACCCGCCCCTTTTTTGCCCCCAATTTTGGGGTCTCTGACCCCCCCCCCCCCCCCGCCGGGTCCAGGGAGGTGGGGAGACCCGATCCAAGCTGTTTCTGGGCTTCCCCGACGTCCTCAGCCAGTGCAGCAAGCCAAAATGTCAGGATTCGAACTCTGACATTCTGGCTTGCTGCACTGGCTGAGGACGTCGGGGAAGCCCAGAAACAGCTTGGATCAGGTCCCCTGCCTGCTCCAGAGAGATCAGAGGACCCAATCTACAGCTGCAGGGTGGCTGGGGAAGCTGACGGGGACTCCCTGTCGGCTTCCCTAGCCACCCACCCCTGCCTCCGTAGCTGCAGGGTAGCTGGGAAGCTGAACGGAGAACCCCGTTCAGCTTTCTAGCCACCCTGCTGCTAAGAACGACTGTATCGGATAACGTTAAAAATCGTGTCATTCAATACAAGATTTTTCCAAAAATCTTGTAACGTTATGCGGTTTTCACGCTATACTGTACTCGCATTATCCGGGGTATTACTGTATCTCAAAGTTAAAGAGCAGTCCTCATGCAGTGGCTGGGCTCTTCCAGGCCCATAAGTTATTTTTCATAGAGGCAAATCGCATGGAGCACCCGAGCAGTGGTTACAAAGAGGAGACACGTGACCATATGGTCTGGCCAGCTCCACTATACTTCAGTTCTCCTCCTTTCTAAAAGCTCAGTGCCACCCAAATGCATATAATTTGCAAGTGTGAGTAATGTCTTTGCTCTTTCAAAGGCAGAGGAATCCAGAATGGAGGTGGTGACCCTCTTACACTTCCAACTCAGTCAAGGCACCTCCCTTGCTTTGGAGACAAAGATGGCTTGACCTAAGCTTGTCTTCTTATTTCCTTCCCCTTCCTTTTCCCCTTGGTTGTTTGTGACACATAATAGATTGGGGCAGAGAGCAGAAAACCCATTCTAACTCTCTGCATAGCCAGTGATATCAGGGCCATCATAAATAGCTGATGATTTCAGTGAAGGAGAGGTTTACTACTGATATTTCAGGGGATACAACCCTTTTGTTCAGACCACAAGTTACCCTAATGGGAATCATTTGTCATGGACAGCCAACATTGCCTGTTTTGCATCCTTCTCAAAGGCATGTGCATATGGTAGGCAAACCTCCAGGAACACAGGACAAGCACTGCATGTTTCCTGTTTGTTGCCTTCTGTAACGAGCAGCTGATTAGCAACAGTGGGAATTTCCTCTCTTGTGCCATTGGCCTTTCCAGACTGGGATGTGAACATTGCTTGAGGGAATCACTCCAGGTTGGGTTGTTGGAGCAAACAAGAGCTGTCTTATGAATTGCCTACATTAGGCCTGTAGATAACCTCCCTGGTGCATACCAAACTCTGAGACCATGCTTGGAGCGTGTGAACACCTGGTAAACATGGTAGATGGCAGTTTCTACAGGGAAACTGGCTGTGCAAGTAGGCCCAAGAGGTAAAGTGCTATTTAGTCCTTTGCTACTCTATCTGAAATGCTTTGTAGAAAGAGTATCTAAACCAATATTTACGTTTTTCTCTTTAAATGTAAAGACGAACATTTATGGCACCGTGTTCGTGTTCCTTTATTTTATAAGAGATCTTGAAAGGGTCTTGGAGACGCTGCAGCTGCTGCTGCTGCTGCTGCTGCCTTCCCCTTCAAGTGCTCTAAGTAGCCCCTGTAGAGTCATTGCAATAAGGCTTGCCAGAAGCATGTAGCCCTCTTGAGGACAATGTTAGCATTTAATTGCGCGAATTAAGCAGTGCTTTATGGTGCAGCTGCCTAGTTTACTCCGTAATGAATGCGGCGCGCACTTGGGCTTGAGAGTCTGGCTTCACGGCTTCTAACCTCTCTTCTGCTAGATGATCTTCCCCGGCTGGTTACGCTTCCACATCCTGACCAAGGTGGGACAGAGAACTTGGATGTGCCCTCGGTGGTAAACACTCCTTACCTACCCAATGGCCCCTATGACAACGGAAATGGCATCAGACTTCCAGGCACATCAGGTCAGCAGCCTGTAATCACCAACCCAGGCCAAGTTGTGGTGGAGGTCTTTGGCTCTCGGACTCCTACCACTGCAGCGACTCCAGTAGGGCACAAACCGAATGTACGTGAAGAGCCTGGAACAGTGAACCATTATGTCGTACGACTTCCAGAGTCAGACCGGCCTTCTTATCCTCACACCCTCCTGCCCAGGAGGAATCACACAAGGCCCCAGGAGGCCCTGTCGGAGACAACCATCTCATGGACACCCTATTCAGAGAGCTCCGAATATGTCATCTCCTGTCAGCCTGCTGGCACGGAAGAGGAAACTACAGAGGTAAATGGTTGTTTGTTTGTTTGTTTTTTTATTTATTTATGAAAGCACTCAGAGAAGTTGGATGCTACATTATCCCAGTTGTTACTGTCGTATCCCTGCCTCTCAGTTCTGTAGAGAAACTGAATAGGCCCCTATCTTCTGAGAGCTAATGGCTGAAGATAGAAATGAAGATAAATGGCAAGGGTGGGATGAGGTGGGCAGCTATATCTAGTGGTTTAATGGGGAAATGATCACTTTGGATCAACATTCCCTGCTAGCTGTTCTCTGAACTGAAGGGTCACAGCACTTTACCTCTCGATGACTCCAGAAACTGGGTCCAGCAGTTTATCTGCCCACTTGTTCTTGTCAAGTGCTACAGATCCACCTGGCCACATCCGAGCAAGTGTATGTATGGGAAGGAGGAGGAGACCTTGCATGTATGGGATCAAGGACCTCTCATTTATCAACCATAACAGTGGATCATTTGCAAAAACAGAAAACACACACCACAACCATTCTCCCCCCCCCCCAAAAAAAAAAAAACCCCACATAGTAGTGCAGATAATCTATTGGCTATAAAGTTAGGCTCCTGCTCTTTACAAAAAGGAAAAAAAAGAACATGGTTTGAGTGTTTCACTTTTCCCCCCCTTGCACTACAGATCAAAGTCCCAGGCACCTATTCTAGTGCTACTCTCACCGGCCTTACAAGAGGTGCCACGTACAATATCATAGTAGAAGCCGTTAAAAATCACCGTAGGCATAAGATCCTTGAAGAGGTGGTCACAGTGGGAAACACTGGTGAGTGGAAATGGACATTTGTTGGGGAAAGTGTAAATTAAACCTTTAAGATAACTGGGAAACATTTTACAGTGAAAGAGGTTGGAGAAGTTACTGCCTGGACTACAGTTCCTAGAATTCCTCCATGAATGTGGCTGGTAGATATGCTAAGTAGGGGATCAGAAGAGCTGTAATTCAAAAGTTATCTGCTCCTCCTGCCCTCCACCAAAAGTTTATTGGTTTGATGATTGAATTTCAATCCAGCCATTCTTTCATAGCCCTGGGAATGGTATACCTGGATTCACATGCAACATAAGCATGCATAGATGTTTGCCCTTCTATTTATTCTAGCAGTTTGTGAGGTAGGCCAGACTGAGGAAAAGTGATGGATTCCAAATCACTCCCTGAAAGTGAATCCTGTCTTTGCACCTTTACTAGTGTTCTCTAGTTCGTCCTCTTTTCAATAGTGTGTTGTCCAGCCTCAATGTTTACCTATTTCTATCCCCTTGCTTTCCAATATTGCAAAAGAGGGACACACGAATTGTACATAGGGCAACCATCTCATGCACTGTTCTTCCAACAGGAGAGAACAGTGGAGTAGGCAAGTGGTTCTGGAAGGAAGATTTCCTGTTGGCTTTCTTAGTGTGTGTAGTAAAACCCCAGGATCCCTTGAGAAAATTCCAGCCAAAGATCTTAGGGAAATGCCTTTTAGCTCAGTAATTCCTCCAACAAGGATGGGCAAATGTGGCCCTGCAGGTATTTTTGGCCTGTTACTATCGTGAACCCACACCAGTGGGTGAGTACATGTGTCAGAGCAGCAGCTCTCCGGAGCTTTTCCCAGCCATGCTTGCAGAGGCCTAGGTTGAATTTGGGAGACCCTCCAGTGCCTGCCTGCAGCTCAGGAAAGACAACTGTGGCAACTACTTCTCTCTTGTAGACTGTTATCTTCTGAGATGTAGCAAGTGTCTGTATGAACTCAGTTATTCCCTATAATCTTTTTCATACCCCAACCTTGTAGGGATGTTTGTAGATGAATGGAAGCGGGAGCACTGATCTGTGCCCACTTGGCTGAGGTGAAGGCATTGGGCAGTGAGAGGACCAGGGTGGGATAAAGAGTCTGCTTTAAGTGGAGAATTCCTGGCTTGCAGATATTTGTCATTCCAGAAAGTGCAAGCAGGCTTTCTTATGCCTTTTGGGGCAAGAAAACAGTCTTTGAGAGATCCTGCATGTAGTCGTGTAACTTTATCATTCATTTGCTTTCTAGTTTCTGATCGGTTAAACCAACCCACAGACGATTCCTGCTATGATACTTTTACCGGGTCGTTCTACTCTGTTGGAGAAGAGTGGGAAAGGATGTCTGACACCGGATTTAAACTCTGGTGCCAGTGTTTAGGCCTTGGCAGCGGACATTTTAGATGTGACTCATCAAGTGAGTAGCTTCTTGCATCCCCTTGGCTCTATGTCTTTTCAAATTTCAGGCATGCTGATCTCTCACAAGATGCTGTGAACTGTTCTCTGTGTGCCAAACATGGGCCAAACAAACCAAAGCACCTAAAACAGGAGTTCTCAACCTTTTAAAGCTGGGGGTTGGGTCACGCTCCCTCAGACAGCTTTGGGGGCCGGACGACCATCTTGCCTATCGTACACCACATGGCACTTCCTGGGGTGGTGGAGGTGGTGGTGGGTCCACATGAAATTGTGTCACAGGCCGCATTCGGCCCACAGACCGCAGGTTGAGAATCCCTGACCAAAAGTAATGCTGTTATTTGCCTGCTTTGTTTAAAATGCAGTTTCATTCCCTTCAAGTTTTTGTATATTAGCAGCTGGTTCATGATATCATGTTTTCAAAGTTTTACCAAATAATTTTCAGTATTTTTACCCTGTTGCATTTTTTCACAATTTATTTATGCACACATGTTTAGAAGGGAGTCTTTGTAAAATGCTTGTCTCCTGCCCTCTGTTTTTTGTTCTGTGTGACTGGGACAAGGAATAAACCAGAACTTGGCTTCATTTTAGCACATCCCTAGGTTTTTTGATCACTTCAAACCATTAAGAATAGTTTAAAGCAGGGATGCCCAAACTTTTTGGGCCATGGCCGGTCACATGGTTCATTGGGCCGGTCACGTGGTCCCTCCCATTGGAAGTAGAAGTAAAACGTGCCTTGCAATCTGTTTTGCAACAGGATGAGATAGATTTTTAGACTGCCATTTTCTCTGCTTAAACCAGGGGTGCCCAAAATGTGGCTTGTGGGCCAGATCCGGCCCCCAACACCAATTCATATGGTCTGTGGGCCACAGTTTAGGCACCCGTGGTTTAAAATGTGATTTAACAACCCAGGAAAACTACAAGTTTATTACTGGGGGTGTTGTTGTTGTGGCTCTTGTTGTTGTTTACTATTGAGAAAAGCAAACGTTTATGTTGTTTTTTTTAGCTGTGATTTGTACTTTGAGAATAATACTAGGAAACTGCTAAAAGGACATTGAATCCTGTTTTATCCCTACATCTGATCATTTTGCAGGTGGATAAGAGCAAGATTTTGTATGCACCACAAAAGCTTGCATATAGCCGTAAACAATGTGTTAACGTGATGCTGAATGTGTTCCGATTGACAGAGCCATAATTAAAGCATAGTTGTTTAAAAATAATTTGATAGATTATTGAATTATATAAATATATGCCTGCTCAAAATGGAACTATTTATAGCCTGCATTTCATTCTTCAAATATCGCATTCTTCAAATATCACAATAATATGCAGTCTGTGAGACCTCATTAAAATAATATTAACAATCCTGGAGTCGAATATGACTGGCTTTCAAGCAAGGATGACCCTAAATTCACTCTGATCTCTAAATTTGTGGTTACAATCTTGGGTTTAATCTGATGTTGAAGGGAACAAGGGTTTATGGCTTTTCCTGGGAGATCTGATTTCCCAGTGTCAGAGTTGAAAAGAAACTGTGGAGACCAACAGCAGATGGATGTGGTTTACATTCACCACCATCACACTAGACTTCCTTTTACCTAGGCACAGAATATATTCTAAGAATGAGAAATTAAGAACAATAACTTCTTCCTAAGAACGTCCAGTTTCTAGTTTTCACTTGACTGCAGTGGTTTCTGGAGAGGAATATCTTGTTTTGTCATGGTTAAAATGTCGCTCTGCATAACTGCACCATTTGCAATAAAATAAACATAAAAATCACGGACTTCTCTATGTGATCCAAGCCCCCATAAGACAACCAGTAATCAACAGAAAATGTCAAGCAATGAGTTGCTGCAGCGCCAGATGATTCATCTCCCTCCTATTGATCCGACTGCCTTTCCCTTTGTTTTGTTCAGAATGGTGCCATGACAGCGGTGTGAACTATAAGATTGGTGAGAAGTGGGACAGGCAGGGAGAGAATGGACAAATGATGAGCTGCACCTGTCTTGGAAATGGAAAAGGAGAATTCAAGTGTGAAGCCCGTATGTATTTTCTGGATTTATAGGAGCGATATTTCCTGTACCCTTGCCCTGTTCAGTAAAAGGCTCTTTATTTGCTTATGCCCTTCCTGTGAAATGTGGGCATGTAATTATCTGACTTCAAAATAGTCCAATTGAGTGCCTTTAGTATGGGAAGTTGGAATCTGATTCTTGTCCTACAGAACAAGAATCAGATTCCAACCTCCCATACTAAAGGGACTCAAGAGAGCCTACTTCAAGAGAATTTTAATTGCTGAACATGATGGAGACAGTCTGGATTGGGAATCCCATGTTGGGTAACATGCAAAGGCAGAAGAATCTGTTGCTGCCACCAGGATGGATCCTCTGCCCTATTTTAAGTGCAACTTCTTTTATGTTATAGTAAACTATGGATCTGGAACGTGTTGGAATACAAGATCATTCTGGATAATTTGTTGTGCTGGTTGTGGCTGATTGATTTGAGAACCACCCAGAGAGTGCACTAAGTGCTATGGGGCAGTACATAAGTATAATTGCTATTGCTATTAACAAAACTGTTGTTTGTTCTGCCCTTCCTTTTTGTTTTTTGGCAGATGAAGCTACTTGCTATGATGAAGGCAAAACATATCAAGTAGGAGAGCAGTGGCAGAAAGAATACCTTGGGGCTATCTGCTCCTGTACTTGTTATGGAGGACAGCAGGTAAGAATTCCCTTATCTAAGTTGAGGCCTATTCTTGTTCTTTCATGTCCCAATAAAACCCTGGACTGCCAAAGTGAAGCTACTTTCTTCGCTTTGTCACTGTCCAAACCCAAGTCTCTGGCAACAATCGGCAGACCAGTAAATGAGCCGGACAATGTGTCTCTCCACATTCAAACCCTGTGTTGTTGTCCGCCAGCAGATCCCACTTGAGCATGTTGTTCTGAGACCTATGGATCATCAATTTAGGACTGCATTGCTGGAAGGGGTCTTATGGATCAAGTCAAGCCACCAAGGAGGCAGAATGGGAAATCGAACTCCCAACCTTTGGCTCTGTAGCTGGATACCTAAACCACAGAGCTACAGAGATTATGGGTTGATACATTTTGAAAGAGAGTGTGAGAGCATAGTTAGAGTCAGGGTCTTGACAGATGCTTTTAGGCAGAAGCAAGAGCCTCCTCGAAGTTTGTGGTCTTTTTGAACCACAATCAGGTGTGCTCCAGGCAATGGCCACCTTGTTGTCCAGACTAATCTTTCTCACACTAGGTCAGGCAAAAGGAACTTCAGAATGAATTCACCGAAAGGTGGCTTCATTTTGGCAGCTTACAGTCTGACCTAAACATGGAAGAAGGCAGCAGTCTTTTGATCTCGGTAGTTTTAATATTCATAGCACATTACATCTTTTAAGTTATGTAATGGCATCAGAAAAAACAAATGAAATGGTTAAAAGGGAAATTAGGCAAGAGAAAAATCTGTGGCATTTGGGCTTTGGGACTGCAGTGGCCCAAGTGACAAAGACATTGACTGGAAGGCAGGAGGTCAGCAGTTCAATACCCAGCTACTGCAGGATGGAGTGAGCTCCCGTCTTTGACCCAGGTCCTGCCAACCTAACAGTTCAAAAGCAAGCAATTGCAAGTAGATAAATAGGGACCATTTCATTGGGAAGGTAAGCAGCGTTCTGTGCACTCCACATGTCCATGGAAACATCTGCAAAAGCGGACAGCGCTGGCTCTTTGGCTTTGAAACAGAGATGAGCACTTAACCGTAGAGTTGGATACAACTGGCTTTCAAGCCAGGGAAACTTTTACCTTTACCATCACCTTGGTCATCATTTGGAGAAACAGGTTATCAGAGCACAGCATGAGGTCTACTAAAACCTGCTTAGGTTCTGCCAGCTTGAATTGATGTGCCTTAATGTGCCTTTCACTTGGACAGATTCAGTATCTGCTAAATTGGTGCAGGCGATTGATGTATCTGACTGTACATCTCTGTCAAGTCTACACACTGAAAACACTTTAAAGGAGTTTAACACTGGGATGCAATCAGCACTTCTGTCTACTCAGATTGTGATCCCATGCCGTTAGACCATTTTTAAAAGTTCCTACTGGCTTCAGTCAGGCAAAAACCTGACTTTGTATGTAATCCAAACCTGAACTAAAAGGAATCTAGAGGGGACGAAATAATGCAACTATATAGCAACTGCTGTGAAGCGATAGCCATCTCTCCTTTTAACTGTTCTCTCTTAAGTAGTGGCAGCCCCATACTGTTAGATGTTATTTCAAAAAGCTGATTTCAATCCCTATCACAGCAGGGACAAACGTGTTCAAGAGGAACACATCCTTAACACCTTCTGTGGGGTAGATACCATGTGACATTTACTATGCATCCCCCCCTTTTTTAAAGGGTTGGCGTTGTGATAACTGCCGTAGACCAGGTGCTGCAAGCTCACCTGAAGGTGCCCCTGGACAGACCTACCCCCATCACACACTGAGACAGCCACAGACAACAAATAACGTAAGTATCCATCCTCATCTGCCTGACAGCATGTGTCTCTTACGGGGTACTCAGTTTTTATCAATGGTTTTCCGCTTTCCTTCTAAAGAAGCAATGCGTGTCTTCCAATGAACCATCCGATTGTTCACACTTACGTCCTGAACTCAGTTTGCTGGGGGGGGGGGGGTCCATTCAAGAAGTTGGTCAAGTCTAAGGTTGCTTAGCTTTAAAATCTACTGCAGTCTGAGCAAAGCAAGACCCTCCAGCTGTTGCATTGCTGCTCCTGTTACCTCTCACTAGTAACTGGGGTCAGAGGTGAAATTCAAAAATACTTGGGAGGGCCCCTGATTTGCCACTGATGTCGTTGTTGTTATTGTTGTTGTTGTTGTTGTTGTTGTTATTTCTATGCTGCCCAATCACACACGCGACTCAGGGCAGCTCACAACAGTACAATACACAATAAAATTACAATAAAAACATTTGTAATAACATTTGCAATAAAATACCGGTCATCCAAAATACAAAGGTTTCAGACAGACGCAAACAGTCCAGGGGCTAGGCTGGCCAAGTTGACCAGGGAGGCAATGTTCAGCCCCCTTCCCAAAGTCCAAGTTCTAGCACCAAAACAACACAACCCTGGCCATTGGGCATGGCCCAGGGTCGCAGCAGTGCTCCAGCCGCCTGGAGCATTGGATGGAGCTTCACCAAGCCTATGAGTAAAAAATACTGACACAGTTATAGTTTTGTGCAAAGACTCCAGTGGAGTGCCACTTTATAAGTAGGCTTTGCTGTAAATATAGGTCTACTTTACTTGTTAATAGAATCCTAAGAGTCTAGGGTGCATTGGGGCAGGGTGAGGAGTAAAAAGAGCCAGAAAGGTGAATGGCGATAATGTAGGGGGAAAGGAGGTTTACTCATCAGTTTCAAATTCAGCATCGTTACCTGAGCCTGAAGAGTGACCGTACATCAGATGAACCATCACAACATGTCCATCCTTTGCAGTGGAAATGAACTGAGATACAAACATGCAAAACAGTTTATAGCACTTTATCTAGAACTCAAGTGCAAGCACCCTGCTTAAAGAAGTTGTGCAGAGTCCAATCTCTGACCAAATTCAGTTATCCCCAATCCCTCCACCCCAGGTTGTTTTGTTTAGAGCAGTGGTTCCCAAGCTTCTTTTTGGCTATCCCCCACTAAACATCTCTAAAATCTTGATCCCCCGCCCCATGACATATAATTCTTATTATTCCAAAAGTGAACTCCTATTCACATGGAGGAAGCCTAAAAGGCCATTCACGCATTCTCAAATTGCCCCCTTTTAAAAATCTAAGTCTCCCCTTGTGGTGTGTGTGCCCCACATTGGGAACCACAGATTTAGAGGCTACAGGGTGAACTGTGGGTGGATGAGCATTCTATGGGACCTGTCTGAACAAAGTACCTGTTGTCTTATAACAGAATTGGGAGCACTGATTTTTGTCCTCTGTGTCCATTCCAGCAGAACGTCCATTGTCCAATTGAGTGCTTCTACCCTTTACATCTACAACCAGACACGCACGTCCGACGAGGAGATTAAAGCCCACCGAGACCGAAGAACAGCCAAGAAGAGTCTGCTTGCCAAGAATGTCCACTCTAAAACAATGCTAGAAAAAGGCAGATATCTCTCTTTTTGCAGAGTGGCTCGGTCCCTTTCTCAGCTTTTGCTCAATCCACAGCTTCTCCAAGGGCAGCCATCTTTGGAGAGTAAAGAGTCTCAAGAGTTCTTTCCACAACAGATAGTGTTTTGTTGTCTGGGGATTTTTGTTTTGTTCTTCTCTTTAAGTGCTTCAGTACCATTCAGTATTCTCCCCAAGACAACTCTTACTAACTCAGAAATTGCCCAGAGAATCCATGAAAGGTTTTGAGGAAGGAGGTTCCCCTAAAACAGAGGACAGTGAATGAAAATCCCCAAATTGTGTGTTCACCTAACTGTGCACCTATCTGTAGGAATTGCATACCCGATCACTGTGATATTTAAAATATGCACAGCTCTAATCTTTCTAAATGACCCTAGTTTCTTTCCTGAGCGGTATGTTTGTATCTCGTACTGTTATTTATCAGTGTCGATCTCTCTTCTCCCTCCCACCCACTCCGCCTGCCTCTGTGTTTTTCTATGGGAAAATATATTAAAAGACATTTAGTACACTGTTGACAGAAGAATTTGGTATAATTATGATCATTGATTATTTTTTATACTGTAAGTGCCAAAGCTTTACTACTGTGGAGAACAACTCTTTTAATAAAAAGATTTACAAACCAGTTGTCTATCAAATTGCTTTTCATTCCTTCATTAACAACGGTTTGTTCCACCTGCAGGCAAACACTGCGCTTGGCTACTTATAGGGTGGCTATGGCATTGATTAAGATCCTATTTCCATTTTTAATATTCTTATGATTAGGTTTCACTTTACCCTGCCCTGCTGCCATATAGCAAAAAGCTCATTGTATCGTCAGCCACAGCTTTGCAGTCAAGTTATGCTGAGAATTGCTAACTAGTTCAGGTATTTCAGTGACTGTGGTGGCACAAGTGGTTAAAATGTTGAACTTGAAGACTGGAAGGTCAGAGTTCGATTCCCGAGCACTGCAGGACCGAATGAGCTCCCGTCTCTGTCCCAGCTCCTGCCAACCTAGCAGTTCGAAAGCAAGAAATTGCAAGTAGATAAATAGGTACCACTTTGGTGGGAAGGTCAACAGTGTTCCATGCACTCCCGTGTTGAGGCATGCCTGCCACATGTCCATGGAAACGTCTGCAGTTGCAGGCAAGCACTGGCTCTTTGGCTATAAACAGATGAGCACTGAATCCTAGTTGGATACAACTGGCTTAAGAGCAAGGGCAACCTTTACCTTTACCTCAGGTATTTCATGGCTGAGTGGAAATGTAGAGCTACACTTAAACCGAATATAGACTAGCTCAGTGATGGTGCACCTTTTAGAGACCGAGTGTCCAAACAGAGGGGCGGGGTGAACTCTGTGCTGGGGGGAGAAAGGAAGGACTCCGATTGGGCAGAGGGGCAGGATGAACTCTGTGCTGGGAAATGGCTTGTGTGCCCATGAGAGGGCTCTTGAGTCTCCCTCTGGCATGCAAAGCAAAAGGAATCTTCTTCCTGATGCTCTAAAAGAGGGGAACTACCTCAGAAAGCAAAAAATTAGAGCTTGCCAAAATGAGAGCGAGGCATTGGCTATATTTGCAGAAGACAAACATGGGCTCAAGGCTGCAGGGCTCAAGGATGATGGGAGCTAGAGTATAAAATATATGGAGGGCTCCAGATTGTCCACCTTATGCAGAGTATTGCTAAACATTCTGCTTTGTCTGCATCTTTAGCCTCCTCTGACCTGTTAAATCAGGTCTAATCTGAGGAATGGATGTAAAAAAAAAAAATCTACTTTGAGGCAGCAGGAAGGCCTGGAAATGATCCTTGAAGCCCAGGGACTCCAATCTATTTTCAAGGCATCTGGCAATCACACACTAGATGACGTAACAGGGAGCCTGTGCTCCTCAGTCTGTATTCTTCTAAACATTAAAAATCAGCTCCATGACTTAAAAAAACGAAACCCTTTCCACTTTCAGAGCAGAGAATGCAGCACATTCTACTAACAAATGGTCACACAGCAAGTATGATACTGTTACAATCATCACTAACATTCTGGCTCAAATTGCAACTACTTTTGCATCTGTCCTCCCACTCCTTAGAGCAGAGGTGCCCAAACTATGGCCCGGGGGCTGGATTGGGCCCCTGATGCCAATTCATCCAACCCGTGAAGCCCTCATCACTCCTGGAAGTGGAAGTAAACCGCGCCTGTATGGGCGTGTTTTACTTCTGCTTCCAGGAGCGATGAGGGCTTCGCGGGCTGGATGAATTGGAGTTGTGGGCCAGATCTGGAGTTGTGGGCCAGATTGTGGGTCTTAGTGATCAGCTCCCAGAGCCACATGACCAGACCGCAGCCCGGAAAGTTTGGGCACCCCTGCCAACCCCTCTGGTTTGGGAAGCACTATTTTATTCACGGAACACTTGTCAACTGGGCACAGGCACCTTTCCATAAAATTTACTGGTATGGCCATTTCTTTTTAACGCATTGAATATTTTAATCATTCCACTCCATCAGTTCTGGTTAATCAGCCGCACCCACAAGTTAATAGTTAGGATCTGGTTTAATTATCGTTCAAGACCAACAGGCCGTGATTGACCTAAGCAAATAACCTGACAAGGGAACTGATGACTATAGTGAAATGTGATATAAATTTTGCATCTAATGCCCTTGTTATACAGAGGTGTTCTTGAAGGTGATGTTGGTACACATAGAAAGTCAGTCTGAAAGATGCATCTCTCTCTGTGACTGCAGTGGCTCAAGTCACTAAGACGCTGACTGGGAGGTGGAAGGTCAGCAGTTCGATTCCCGAGTACTGCAGGAACAAATGAGTTCCCGTCTCTGTCCCAGCTCCTGACAACCTAGCAGTTCGAAAGCAAGAAATTGCAAGTAGATAAATAGGGACCACTTCGGTGGGAAGGTAACAGTGTTCCATGTGCTCTGGTGTCTAGTCATGCCTGCCACATGACCATGGAAACGTCTGCAGTAGCAGACAGCGCTGGATCTTCGGCTTAGAAACAGATTAGCACTGACCCCTAGAGTCGGATATGACTGGCTTTCGAGCAAGGGAAACCTTTACCTTTACCTTTACTCTCTATATAAAAAAGTATAGCTCACATTGAATGAAATGCTTAAAAATGAAATGTCATCTCCTGTTACATAAATGGAAGTAAGGTTTTGAGCACTAAAGAGGAGGAAAAACAGGACTGTTCGTGCATACTTCAGAAATTAGAAAACACTTAGGGAAACTTTGAGTATTTCTCACTTAAAGATGAGACATTGTTCCTTTCTTTTCTAAATACTGCATTAAATACTGTATTAAAGAAGACTCCTGAAGGCAACTTTCACTTTCTCCTTTTGTGCTTCCAAGTAAACATATAGCTTTCCCAGAGAACGCATCTTCATCTTCACTAGTAGCTGCCAAAAGTCCTATCTTCCATCAGACTGAAATGAGCCAAAGAGAAATGGAGAACTCTTCTATTCCAGTTCTAATGCGCTTGGGATTCATTTAACACATATTTCTTGTTCTCAAGAAGCTGCATCCTGTTCTCATTTTTTTAACCACAAAAACCAGAGATTCCCAACCTATGGCTTCTGGGCCGGCCCTGGCCCATGGCACCCTTTCATGTGGCCTGCTGCTATGTCTGCTGTACCCAGCAGTGGAAGAAGACGTGTTTAAGTCAGCCGTAAAACACGCCTGCGCCTGTGTAAATGCACCCACACATGCGTAAACACACACGCTGATGTAGATGCAGTTATGACAGCCATCAATGTGCTCACTTCCGCGGGCATGGTCCAGCCTGCTCAGCTGTCTGGGGGGGGGGGCGTGGTCAGGCCCGCAGTGTAAAAAGCTTGGCCACCCCGACATAAACACAGTGTTTTAGGTGAGCAGGATGTTTAATTTGTCACAGCAACACTGGACAAGGAGATTCCTGAACATTTTCACTAATGTTAGCCAACTATAATTGACCTTGAGGATTTCTGCTAAGCATACTATTGTCATTTAATATATTAAAAATGAGAATAATTACTTTCTGTTAGTTGATTTCTGCCTTATGAAGACATTTTCTGGGCATTTTTAGTTGTGGAGCGGTTTACTGTTCCCTTCTTCTGGGACTTTGTAGCTACAGAGTACACTGTGGGGAAGTGACGTTCTGAACCCCGGGATAGCCAGGTACCAAACTCATTGAGCACCAAATATATTTCAAACTAATTCCAAACCAAGTCACTACTGACTTATGTTTACCCCATAAATGAGCAGTCACCAAAATGGTTTTACATCTCCAAAACTCCCTTGAATGGAGCGATCTATATTTATTAGTGTTAACCGAAGTTGAATAAAACTCACCTTCTTGATAGGCCTACTTTTCTCTCGACTCACAAAAACATCCTGCCATCAACTAAATTTCCCTCCTCGTCAGACAATTTTTTTTTCCAGAAATTGAATCAATCAAGTTCTTTGGTGATATTTATGCCTCTAAAGAAAAATTCTCTGAATCAAGAGAATACTTTCTATTTGTATCAGATTGAGGCAAACAAAAGCTGAACATTTGCTTCAAAGAATTTCAGAGTAGAGATTTAAAATATAAACTATACTCAAAACTCCATAATATACACTGCCCACTTATTTTCTTTTGCTAAGCTGTACATTACTTAGTCTTACTACATATTCCACTGAAGACTAGACAGCAGTGATGGGATGTAACAGGTTCTCACCAGTTTGCCAGAACCGGTAGTAACTTTTCCGGTAGCAGCTGTTGGGGGAAACCACCTTCGGGGCTTACCTTTTCATTGATTCCACCACTGCGCATGTGCGCCAAGTTCTTGGTGTGCATGCACGCCTATAGTGTTTGGCACGTATGCATGGCCTCCTTGCTTTCCTCCCAAGTGGGGAGGAGGAAGAGAAGCTGCTAGCCTGAAGCTCCCTATAGCCTGCTCCCCAGGGTAAGTGACTCACCTTTGGATGTGGTGTGTCTGTATTTTAATGTCTATTTAATACCTTTACCTATATTGACGTACTACCACAGTTCCTAAAACGGCCTGGTGGCCTGGCTTGGGGTTACTTCATCAATAAGCTACACCTGTGCTGTTCCAATTGCTGTTCCAATTGGTGAACCCTTAAGGAGGTGCAGCTATTTTACATTTACATTAAGGGATATTATCCTAGAGTACTGGTTAGGCAAAGACTTATTACCTAACTTCTTTAATTGTTGAAAAGTTGAAAAATGCCAAAATGAAGCCATCTTGTGGCGAGTTCATTCTGTAGTTCCTTCCATATGACCTAGTGTGAGAAAGATTAGCCAGAATAAGCTTTAAGCTCTGGTTTAAAAGCGCTGGTTGATTTGTGTTTGGGGTGGGTGGATGGGTGTATTTTAATGTATTTTTTATTTTATTTACGGGTTTGTTTTGTGGGTGGGTGGTTTGAGGTGTGTGTGTGTATGTTTATTTTTATTTTATTTTTAATTTTTTATATTTTTATTTGGCCCCGCCCACACCATGACATCATGATGTTGGCTCCACCCACACTGTGATGATGTCACGGTGGGGTAGTAAAATTTTTGACATCCCACCATTGTTAGACAGAACTTATTTCTATCACTTGGAAGAAAATAATATCTTTAAAATCATTTTACATTTCATAATTGCTCATATGCACAAAGCATATCTTCCGAAAGCAACAGCTTAACGCACCACCATTTATCTTGTACAATAACTTGTTTCATTACTATACTGATGAAGATGAAAAATATAATACAGTAATACAGTATATAATAAATATAATTCCTTTCCTAATTTACATAAAAGACTTCAGATTTTGAAGTCTCTCTCTCTCTCTCTCTCTTCTGCCATCACACAATACTTGAGTGTTGTGTGTATTACAGAAGACCAGAAATTGTGCAGGTATAGAAGGTAGTTTTTTAAAATTTTGATGCAGGAAAGCAAAAAAAAAAGATGAAGACTTTTATGTTGCAGAGGGACATGCAATGTTCATCCTCCAAAGAAGACCAAAGTCTCATTCAACTGTTCACTTATTGGTATATTTGCAACTTCCCATTGGCTGCCATCATAGCAAAAGTGATGGCACTTTCACAAGATTTCTGCCGTATGGAGACTTATAATGTTGGTAGGAAAAGATACAAATGAACTGAAGTCTGCACACAGATACACCCCATCCTCACATGGTGCATTAGATAAGATCATCCTTATTCAAAAACCAGTCATATCTAATTCTAGGGTGCGGTGTTCTCTCCGTTTACAGCCAAAGAGTCAGTGCTGTCTATGTCTGCAAACATTTCATTTAGCAGGCATGACAAGATGCTGGAGTGCACAGAATGCAGTTACCTTCCCACCAGAGTGATACCTATTTATCTGCAGTACATGAAATTTCTTGCTTTTGAACTGCTAGGTTGGCAGGAGTTGGGTCAGAGATGGGAGCTTGCTCAGTCATACAGCACTTGGGTCTTGAACTACTGACTTTTCAGTCATCAAGTTCAGTGTCTTAACTACTAATCCACTGCAGTCCTTCCAGTGCACACATTACCAGCTTTTAAAAACAACTTAGTGGTGGAAGTCCTTACCTTTGTTTTTCAGAATAGGCTCAGTGGTGGGCAGCAACAGGTTTGAACACCACCACGCCGGAAGGGGGGGGGAAGCAAAACTGGGTGGGCTTTGGGCCAGAAGGGTAGCAAAATTGGGTGGCCATGCCCACCTCCCTGCCCTGCCCCATCAGGTTTTGTCCCTGCAAGTGGTTCAAGGTCTCCCTTGCTCAAAAGGCAGTCATATCCGACTCTAGGGTGCAGTGCTCATTTCCATTTAACAGCCAAAGAGCCAGTGCTGCCTGTGTTTGCAGATATATATGTGGCCATATGGCAGGCATGACTAGATCACCCATGATGTAGGCTCCACCCATGATGTAGGCTCCGCCCACAACATAGGCTCCACCTGCGGTGTGGTAGCAATTTTTTTTTGCTCCCCATCACTGAATAGGCTGCAAGGATATTGATGAATTAGCATTTCGGACGGACAGTAACAATGAATTTAAGGTACAAAGCCTATTCACCTTCTATAATTAATGTCTGTTAATCATCATCTTTTCTCAGTTGATGTTTTTGTACTGTGATGCCAATAAAGCCGGTGCCCAGCTCTTAAAAGCATAAATAATTTGACTTCAGACACAATGATGACAATTAGTTTTGTGCATTTATTATTCAAAGCAGGTTCACTACTTCATTTTTGGTTCCCTGAAAACAATGGACATTATACATCAGTTTTAAAAAGAAATGTGCCATTGGAAGACTGATTTTAAAAACAAAAAAAGAGGAAGAGGAGATTCTTTCACTGCTGAAGAGAACAGACAGACAAGCAGAGAGGAATGCCTGCAGTGGCTCCAGGGAGCATCAGTGATGGAAGAGGCGGAGGTTGGTATGGATGAGAGTAATTCCCAGCTCATCGCAGGCTTCAATCACAACTTGATCAGCAGCTGAGCCAGAAGGGGCAGCAATGAACTGGACTCCACTCTGATGAGAAGACAGAAAGGAGAGTGGGTGGGCATGGATTTGTTTCATTAGCTGCTGCAGAATTCAGCACAAAGCATATACGTCTCTGAAAAATCATAAATAAAACTACCGTACAGCACAAAGCATATAAGTCAGTGTAGTCTTTGAAAAATCATAAATAAAACTACCAAAATCTTCCTTTTGCAAGGCACTTTAAAATATGAACCATGGTAACAGATTGTCAATAGGTTCAGGATTAATTTATGACAGCTGTCTCTTTAATTAATGCCCACAATTGCAACCAGTGCTTGCAATTCTAAACCACATAATGCTACTTTTATAGGGCCAATTTTGCACAAAAAACATGATTGACAAGATGCTCTTCAAGCCCTTCTCACCTTCATTTCTTGATCCTAAAAGGAGACATTTCTAATTTGACATTCTTACCCGTTTTGCTCTATCCACGTTATCCCTAAAAGGGAAGAATGCATCAGAGCTGACTGAAACTCCATTCAGTTTCCCAATCCACGCCTTTTTTTCTGCCTCAGTTAGCATAGCTGGGACTTCCTCGAACAGTGCTTTCCATTTGACAAGGTCTTCACCCTGTAAAAGTGCATTTCTAAAAATCATCTGCTGGACCAATACAATTCAATTCAACAATGTCTGGCCAATGGGAAGAAAACCCGGTATTTCTCTCAACAGTTCACTGTGAGCAATGCTATTCATTTATATAAAAGTCCATATCCCTTGTAGAGTTGGTATTTCAGTTTTCAGGAAAACTGGCAGATGAAATGCAATAATTAGGAACAGAGGAACCTACCTTGTATTGACCAACATCCAATAGTAATGGGCTAATGAAAATAGACCCAATGAATAAATGAGATTTACACACATGTACTCTAGTTACAGCTTACTACTGGATTTTGTCTATTGAGTTGGGCTACAAGTTCACCTAGGTCAGGACTATGAACTCTTCCTAGAAGTTGTGCTTCTCCAGATTTTCAGGAAGAACTCTTTCCCTTCCTGGCGATACCAAGGATTATACCAGGGAACTTCTGTATATAAAGCAGATAATTTATTGCTGGGAAACCTTCACAGTCAGCCCTCTGGAGTGTGGCAGGGGGAAAAAAATCACCCAGCCATGCCCACAATAGAGTTAAAGACACCCAATGTTAATGTGGCAACATCATATCAATCCGTCATTCTTGACATCTGATCAAACCCTCATTCTTGTCATCTGATGAAATATTAGAATTATTTATCCAGTAAATCCTTACCGAACTTTAAAACCTCAGGATTCCACAGATTGGGGCTCAGACAGATATGGGAGCATCAAATGACTTAAGTGTGTAGTGTAGAAGCACTCTCATTTCCGGAACCTCCCATCAGCATGGGATTGTGGTGGTGGTGGTGGTGGTGGTGGTGGGTGAGGTATAGTTGAAGAAAGTTGCTTCTGTGATCTCTTCTCTTTCCATCATGATTTTACCCTCAGCTCTGTTACTAAGCTCCATCTCCCTTTATATGATATAGTTCTAAAGGTGGAATGTCTCATTATAAGGTCCAGTGACTGCACATACCCACTACTGGATCTTGAAAGGTTGCACCAGTAACTCCTATACATTTTTTCCCCTTTTAACTAGTCAAAGCACAGTTTTACCTCTCCAATGGTCCCAGTGACGTACTGATCAATAGCGTTGGATATCTCAGCTCTTTTCACACCAGCCTTGAACTTCATGCCAAGCACTCGTGGGTGTTGTCGGAGCCACCAGTTGTTTGCTTTGTCTCCAGCCAAGCGTGTGCAGTGTATCCGGGACTGCTGCCCTGCACCAATGCCAACCACCTAAAACACATGGAGCACCATAAATTCAAAGGCATGTCAAACATTTCCTTTGAGCACGCATTAGGCCAGTGCTTCCCAACCTTTGGTTTTGGGACTTCAATTCCCAGAAGAATAAGTCAATTTCCCCAAAAGTACCGATCAGCCAATGTGCTGACTTAGGCTTTCCTACATTGAGAACCACTGCACTAGGCATAGTCAAAGGCTTCTTGCATCATCTCATTTGAGATTTCTCAAGAACAAGATTCCTTATTCTTAGTTTTACCACAAGAATGCCTTTGAGCCGTTACTCTCAAACGGTCACTTGCTCACCCCCAAGGCGGGGGCGGGGGGGACAAGACAATGCCTACCTGCTACAAAAAGTCCAGAAGAATTTGTATTCTTTTTATTTATTCATCCCTTGGAAGATACCACAGCAAATAGAATATACAAGTGATAAGAGATTTTGGTATCCATCCAGTGCCGGGAAAGCAGTTATATCAGAGGGTTTAAGGCCAGGTTTCTTATAAAGGGAAGTTTCCCAATCCTTGAGGAAAAACTTACAAAAGGGTAGATAATATTGCAGCTGTCTGACTTTCCAGTAGCACTACAAACTCTGCTCAGAGCAGTCAGAGAGGACAGTTAACACAGATATTTAATGCAGCCCAACAGAGCAATTCTGACTGAGCAAATAGAATAATTATCCCGGAGGGAACTCCCTGTAACTTTGAAGCCCTGGCCGAAACTAACAACGCTGTCACAATCATTCTAAAGGCAGATTGCAGCCTCCAAACTATGAAAAATACAACCTCCAGATTCCTCAAGCCTAGCTCAGTGGTTCCCAAGCTTGTAGCTCTTGATGTTCTTGGAATAAAAATCCCGGAAGCCTTCACTGCTGGTTGTGTTGGCCAACAATTCTGGAAGCATTTAGGGGGTCCCAGGTTGGGAACTGTTGTTCTAGTTCAATGCTAAAAGCTGTAGTTTTAAAAAAAAAACTTCCCCAAGCTTCGCTAAATTATCATCTAAAAATGCTGGAACATATGGTGATGTAAGAGTCAAAATGGAGAAGCTTGGACCTTGAGAATACATACTGCATGTACTGGAGTGAATCTTTCCAACAGGATCCTTAAGACATAAAATGTGTACAGCTACAAACAGAGGTACGTAATCCCAAACCTACACCTCATTGGGTGATCATCTCCCCCACAAAGGTACCAACTGCTCTTGCAATTTCAGTGATACAAACATTTTCAAAAAATTCTTCACAACAATACAGAATGGAAAGCCAGGACATATCTGAACAAGAAGGGAGGTCTGGTTTTTGCACTTTGCTGCAATTATCTGAAGACAATTAGACAGGAAGAGATTGGGTACTTAATACAAATACAGCCAATACTTCTTTGTTCCTGAGATGAATGTTCAACAACATGAAGATCACTTGTCAGTCATCCAAAATCACTACTTGAGACAGTCTGTCTTCCTTTTGCAGTGTTTTATTTATTGACCACTACCAAAGACTTTGAGAACTGAGCGTGGCAGAAACACCTCTTCTAATCTGGAAATCCCTTTCAGCAAGTCACACACGCAGATAAAAATGCTACACTCCTTTCTATGACATGACCAATACTGAAGAAAAAATTGTGGCAATCAGTCAAAGGATCTGCTGACTCTGTTACACAAGAAGGTCTGAAGCAACTAGCCACCCAGCCACCTGTACTGTTTTAGCATCCAAAAAGAGATTCCTTGTGTTTCCACTCTCAAGTTTCCTAGTACACTGTTATATACATGGACAAACTTCAGCCTGCCCAAAATATAGCTTATTTTGTAGGTAGTCTTGGCTAGCAAATTACAATAGATGTGCTGGAGAAGATATTTTTCAACCAGGATATTTGTCGAAAGCAGTGGTTCCCAACATGGGGCCCACGTTCCACAGGGGGACATCAATTTCCGAAGCCTAAATCAGTACACTGGCTGATCAGTGCTTTGGGGAATTGACTTAGGCTTCTGGGAATTGAAGTCCAAAAACTAAAGGTTGGGAAACACTGGTCTAAAGTCAGGGGCTAGATCAGAGGTGGCCAACTTTTTGAGCTGCGGGCCAGTCACATGGTTGAGCGTGCCGGAAACAGCACAGGTGGTGTGGGTCAGATTAATTGGCGCTGCAGGCTGTAGTTTGGGTACCCCTGGGCTAGGTTATTCAACACTGTCCTTATCCACACATTCTCATAAAATATCTGAATTTCCCAGATTTTTTCCAGCCTGTGTATCTTTGGTATCCAAAGATGACTGAGATCTGCTAATGTCTACTGAAAGAACATCAGACAACATCTAAAACACCATATGTGGTACAACAGTTACTGTGTGGGGTTAGTGCTGAGGGTATCCAGGCTCAAATCCTGATTGAGTAGCCTTGGCCTAGTCCCACTACCTCAGCCTAATCTATTTCATAAGGTTGTTGCGGAGATAAAAGGGCAGGGAGGGGATGCACATATACTGCCTAGAAAGGTGGGCCCAGCTAGGGGAAAAAAAAGAATGACTCCAGCAAGGGTTCAAAATCTGCTTTAGTTCAACATCTCAGTAACTGTGTAACAGCTGCTTGACTGCAACACCTTACAATATACCAAGCCAGACAGTCTTCCAGTTCCACACTGACTCTGAGCAAAGCATACATATTCTACCTACAAATAACTGCAATTCCCTAAAGTTTTTGTTGTTGTTCAGTCGCACAGTTGAGTCCGATCTTTTTCAACCCCATGGACCACTGCACGGCAGGCACCCATATCCTCCACCAACCTCCACAGCCTGCTCAGCTCTACTCCCATTGTGTCAACAATGTCATCTAGCCATTCTCTTCCTCTGCCATCCCTTCTCCTTTTGCCTTCGATCTTTCCCAGCATCAAGGCCTTCTCGAGTGATTCCTCTCTTCTCATTTGGTAGACAAAGTACAGTAAAACACCGGATAATGATTGGATCGGATAACACTAAAATCGCATAACGTTAAGTAATCTGGGGAGGAGAATTGGATTGAATAATGTTAAGGTCCTATGGGATGGATCGGATAACAACCACTAAAGCCTGTGCGGTTCCAATGTATCTCTATGGAGCCTTAACGTTATCCGATCCATCCCATAGGATTTTAACATGGATCGGATAACACTAAAAATCGGATAACACCAAGACTTGTGGAAACAAGTTTTGGTGTTATCCGGTGTTCTACTGTACTTTAGCTTCATCTTCAATATTTGTCCTTCCAAGGAGCAGTCAGGGTTGATTTCTTTCAAGATGGACTTTTTTGATCTCTTTGCTGTCCAAGGTACTCTCAAAATTCTCCTTCAGCACCACATTTCAAAGACATTTATTCTTCTGCACTCAGCCTTCCTTATGGTCCAGCTCTCACAACCATACATTACTACAGTGGTACCTAGCTTAAAGAGCATAATGCATTCCACAGGATTGCACTTTAAGCGAGTTTGCTCTTTAAGCGAAACACTATTGTAAGTGACCAATTGTGACTTCTGGTCTGGGGAATTGTGAACCCCGATTTAGTTGTTAAATGAGTTTTTGGTTGGTTTAAGTTGTTAAGCAAGGCGACCATTCAGAGACCACCCCAACATATTATATTGTAATGTAATGTAATGTATTGTCTGTAAGCCGCCCTGAGTCGCCATGGCGAGTGGGCGGCAATATAAATTTGAACTAATAAATAAATAAATAAATAAATAAATTCTGCTCTTTAAGCGAGTTAGTCTCTAAGCGAGGCATTCTTTATGCGAGGTTTTACTGTACTGGGAATACCATTGCTTTGACTATGCAGACTTTTGTTGGCAGGGTGGTCCTTCTTTTTATTATGTTCCCTAGGTGCACAGCTGGAAAAAAATTATAGGCACAGGAGATAGGAAACAAGTGACCAATGACTTGATCCTGAAGCACTAGGGGCCCCAATTCTCTTTCATGCTAAGTCATTTCTGAGCTAGTTTCCACATCTCATCTCTCTCCCTCCACTGACAACAGAACATTAAAAATGATGTGGCATTTTCCACACTAGCCATGCAGCTTTTGTTTTCATCAATACAATATTGTGTAAGATTGGAACAGGGGTGGTGTGCATGTGTGTGTCATTAGGAAGGAACTGGTTTGAGAAATGGCTTCACCTTCACCTTCTTTGTTGCCTCCCCCCCCCCCCCCCCCGGTTCTGCCTCGTCTTCCAGCTTCCAACAACTGCCAGTCCTCCTGTTAAGGCACAAATACTGGCAGGGGTGAGACAAATTGCTTGTAAGGCCCATGACAAGCACAGTCAGTGCCTCCAACCTTCCAGCTTGATTAGACTGCAACAGATGTTAAAGTCATAAGTGAAAGGCCACAGTAAAAGAAATGAATCATTTGCAGCCTCCCTCCTGCTGTGAATTTAGCTCTTGCCAAAGTCATCAAACAGACACAGACTCCTCACTCAGGCACATCTCTCTCTCACACACCCTGGACAGGGAGTGAGGGGAAAAAACCCTGGGCTTTGTGGTATTTCTTTAGCAGCCAACTAACAATCAACTCCTAATGAATAAGTCAGCCTTTGGCCTGACCCAACATTACACTTGTTTAGTGTACCTTCAGGACTTCAGACTGAATGAGTTTGGTAATATCTCATGTCCTAACCGAACTCAATGTTCTACTTGTTCGATTAAAAAGGCCTCTTGTCTAACATAGGGCCGGTATTTGTTTCAGCCCTACACTGACCCTCTGAGCAAGCTAATTTACACAACAGACAAACAATTCTCCTCCTCATCTTTGACTGGGAAGTAGACTTCCATATTTACCTGATGTGTCAGAATTATTCCTTAAGGTGTGGCAAATCCAGTGTTTACCTCGCTGCCAAACATTTGGAGGAGGCAAACAGAAACAGCAATATCTATTTTGGCTACTCTATTAGGAACTAAGGATTCAAAAATAGCAACACCAGAAGAGGCATGGACACCTCCTTCCTGGTATGGAAAAACACTGTATAGCATATCCTTTAGAAAGATAAACCTGGAAATCTCCCAATATTGCTCTTGTGAACAATCTGCCAATAGCACCTGTGGTTTGCCACAAGACACAGGAAGCAAACTATTTCCTTATCATGCTAATTTATGCTGCTCCAGATAACTGAGTTAAAACATCACTGTAAATATTTCAATGAAAGGAGGAATTTATATTAATTAGTCAGCACTGTATTTCAGGGTGATGGCATGCCTTTGTTTATTGCTGGAGTATGGGTATCACATGCAAATTGCTGGCCTCAATTCGCCAGGATAGCACTGAGCAGAAGAGAGAGGGAAGGGCACGAAGGTATGGCACAGAAATCATTTTCAGGCAATCCTGAATATATAAACCACCAGTAGTTTCTGGCTGATTTTTTATATGAACCACAAAACTAGCTCTTCACATGAAAAAGTTTCTAGACCTCAACTAAGCTATTTTTCCTGTGATGGCTGCTCTCCCATGTAAAACATCATACCCTGATGAACATTAATGTGCAAAGCCATCCCAACTTAAAATATCAATTGTTTAGAGTAAAGTGCAGATCTATAAGCTCTTCCAGTATGCTCTTTAGCACAGACAGGAGAAAACTGGAAATCACAACATATATGCATAGGTACATGGACACCTCCTTCCTGGTATGAAAAACCACTGTAAATACGCAAGTACACAACTTTATGCATACTGCAGTCTACCTAGACCAGTGGTGGTGAACCTATGGCATGTGTGCCAAAGGTGGCACTCGGAGCGCTCTCTGTGGGCACCAGTGTGGTCACCTCAGCACAGAGGTCACCCCGCCCCTCTTCCCAGCAGCCCAATGGGAGCACTTCCTCCCTTTCTCAGCATAGTTTGCCCTGCCCCTTTGCCTAGTAGCCAAATGGGAGCACTTCCTCCCTCCCCCCAGCACAGAGTTCACCTCGCCCCTCTGCCCAGTCATCCAATGGGTTCGTTTCCTTCCTCCCCTATGGCTGTGTTGGCACTTTGTGATAAATAAGTGGGTTTTGGGTTGCAGTTTGGGCACTCGGTCTCTAAAAGGTTTGTCATCACTGACCTAGACTATTTATATCCTCAATTTCTTGAGAATCAGGAAAGACTAGTATGTTACTTTCTGTAAAACCCAGCTCAGCTTTCCTCAGACACTCACAAACAGGAATAACACAAGCATTTTGGGTGGTGTGGTGGGATAATAAAAGCAGCCAAAAGATACATTTTTGCACATCCAAGGCTGCCTTCTTAATTTGAGGAACTAAAACTGACTGAATAAAGGAATTTGGGAACTAAATAATATATATTGGTCTTTTCTTTGAGAATGAAGATTCGTAAGAAAAATTCCTGGTGGTTGTCAGTAGTTGTGAATTTTTAAAGACTAAAAAAGTCACCTATTAAATCAATAAAAATGACAACAAAGGATGATTGTCCTTTATAGCAACAGAACTACAGATCCTCTGCCAAACAGCCAATAAATTGCATACAACGGGAAAGCAATCCAGCAGGCTTGATGCTGGAAGCAAGAACTGGAGTTTCAATAAATAAAATAAAATAAAAAGCAGAAAAGAGGACTGAATCTTTGGGGAGGGGGGGGGGAGAGAAGCGGATTGAGAAGAATTATAAACATGAACCACACAAAGCAGGTTCCAAGGCGAATATTCCAGAGAGGCGATAAACCTGTGTCCAGGGGGGTGGGGGAGTAGACTGTGAGGCGAGGTTCACATAATGCAATGCTTTGCCCATAGAGAAACATTCATGGCAGGAAGAGAAGTAGTGTGTCAGGGAGAAAGAGGAGATATCTCCTGGTGACTAAATTTTCTATATACAGTAAAACACCGGATAACGCTAAAACTTGGTTCCACAAGTCTTGGTGTTATCTGATTTTTAGTGTTATCCGATCCATGTTAAAATCCTATGGGATGGATCGGATAACGTTAAAGCTCCATAGAGATAAATTGTAACCGGACAGGCTTTAGTGGTTGTTATCCAATCCATCCCATAGGACCTTAACGTTATTCAATCCAATTCTCCTCCCCAGATTACTTAACGTTATGCAATTTTAGCTTTATCCGATCCAATCGTTATCCGGTGTTTTATTGTAATGAATATTTTGGACAAAGGAGCATTCTCCTACATGAGCACCCACCTGTATTCTACAGTAGCACAGTCCAGACACAGTTTTACCCTCATGCAAAGAACCAAGCCAACAGATTTCTATTAGGGCAGGAAAGCTCAAAGACCTAAACTTCCAACAGTGAATGATACTGGACTCAGTGTTACCTGTTTGTATATCTGTAACTGGTCTGCAGCAATTACAAAATACAGACATGTACAGGCACACTGGTGTGTGGATACTGCAGTCTACCTAAGATACTTATATCCTCTATTTCTTGAGAATGTCTTAAGTAGAATATCCTTCACAGAAGTAGTTTTCACTGAACCACCTTCTCTCGTTTGCCACCAGAAAATTGGGAGCGTTAAAGAGTTATCTAGACCAGCACTGGAGATAGCATAGGTAGAGGGGGAATCAGCACAAAAAACATGCATTTTTGGTCAAACTCTGCAAACTAAAGAAGAAAAGGCCAATCAAGTTATGGTATTTCTACTCCTTCCTACATGTTCTTTTATATCTTTATGCTTTATGTTCCTTGTTCCTGACATCCCTGCACTGCCTCCAAAAAACAACTGCACCATATCCCCTTCAAAACAAGGGTACAGTATTTTAAAAGTAAAACACAGCTCCCCCCCCCCCACACACACACACACACCGGCAATGTTTATGATGAGGTGGTATGTGTGCAAGTTGTTCTTTCTCCCAATTCAAGTGACCTGTCTTGTCAACAACGAAGAAAAGACAAACCCTGAGACCCCCTGCTTTCAGAGTCTGGAGCTGGACAATGCCGAGACGTGTTGCAAAGAGCACAGGGTAAAAAACTGATGCCATGTCCATTGCCAGAAAATAAAAGCAGGTGGAGAGCCACCAACACTGAGGGAATTTGGTGCCTAAGCCTTTGCTTATTCTGGGCACAGACCTGGTCGTTTGCCATCAATTTCAACAGAGTTTAAAGTCACTATGCCTTTACATGGCAACTGTATACTAGCCAGTACATGTCTGCCTTTACCTGAAGGAACCAACCGAAATGTACTATTTCGGATTGAAAGGAATTGTTTACAGCAGCAATGAATCTTAATGTGGTCTATTGACTCTTGTGGGATTGCGTAGAACTCCAACAGAAGGCACTACCTTCATGTGCTTGAGCTGAAACAATGATTGCATAAACAGCTCAGTTATTTATACAAAGAAACTCAAGCAAGATAAGATCCCTAAATTATCCTTTCTGTTGCTTTTCTAGTTCAGCCTATCCTCTAAAAAGCCCCTTGAGCACACAAACAAATCGCACAATGCAGTGAATTAAAAGGCTTTCCTTTTATGAAAATACAGTTGTACCTCGCTTAAAGAGCATAATGCCTTCCAGAGGATTGCTCTTTAACCGAGTTTGCTCTCTAAGCGAAACATTATTGTAAATGACCAATTATTGGGGGGGGGGGGATTGCGAACCCCAATTTATTTGTTAAGCGAGTTTTTGGTTGGTTTTATTTGTTAAGTGAAGTAAACATTCAGAGAAATTTCTGCTCTTTAAACAAATTACTCTTTAAGCGAGGCACTCTTTACGTGAGGTTTGACTGTACAGTAAAACCCTGATTTACGAATGACTTGAGTTAAGAAAAACTTGAGTTACAAAATGGTTATTTGCGTAAATCGGTGTACCGATTTATGTAAATAACCTGACTTACAAAAAGGGTTTGTGTAGATTTTTACAGATCAAAATGGTGCTACCACCCCCTCACTGCTACTGAGTTTCTAGGTTTGAGTGGGTATTTTATCCCAGATCTCCGGATTCCTACTCAAACACTCTGCCTGCTATATCATCCTGGGTACTTTCAAAAGAAAAAATCTTGCTACGGAAAGGTGGCAGTATTTCACTTAGGTTTTTAGCAAAGGATTTTAGTCATACCTGAGAAATCACTGGAGCAGACAACTCTGAATATTAGCTTTGTGCACATTCAGAAACAAGTTTCATACAGCTGGATCTGCTTCACCCATGTGCTACGAAAAGACAGTGGCCCACAGAAGCAGAAGGGGAAGACAACGTACAAGTGAGGCACCAAGCTTGGTTGGCAATCATGCCCAAGGGAACACTTCATGTCTGCTATGGCCCTCTCAGGAGGAGCCATCAAGAATGGCTCACCCATACATCTGAACAATGAGTTTCACACACCCAAAGTTCACTACCACTATTCCTGCCTTGTTCCAATTTAATCAGACCTTGCATTGTGGAGTAAGTATTATTGGGCTCCAGGATAGACAAAATCCTCATCCAATTGTAAAATTCTCTGGGAAACCAAACCCCATGGGAAAAGAATGAAAGAGGCTTAATCCTGAAATAAGACTAAGGAGAGATAAGCAAGAAATCTTCATATATATGGGAAGCTGTCATACAGGAGGGGGCAAGATCTGCTCTCACTGACTCCAGAGTGCAGGGCATGTAATAATGACTCAAGTTACAAGAAGCCAGATTCCATCTGAATAGCAGGGAAAACTTCTTAATTTATTAGAGCAGCATGACAAACAAATCCATTACCTTGGGAGGTGGTGAGTTCTTCTTCACTGGAGGAATTCAGAGAAGTTAGGGTTTGTTCACAAAGACTAAATTGGCTCACTTCCTGCTTGAAATGTATGGTCTTTCCATTCACTCCAGAAACTGATTTTTTTTTTTTTTTTGGTTTATAAACACTGTGACTTTAGAGCAGGCTTTCTCAACCTTTTCGGGACAGGGGACAGATCACTCCCCTCAGAATGGCTGTGCTGGTCACGTATATCTGCGCAAGTTCTCATGCAAAAATGCATGTTTTCTGTGATATCTCATGAGATTTTGGTGAGATCTTACAAGATTTTGGTGAGATCTTGCGAGATTTTAGTGAGATTTCAGCGAGATCTTGCGCGAGAATTCACCGAAAATGTACATTTTTGCCAGTTTTCGGTGCTTCCAGGTGGCAACAGGGAGGATGTCAGGAGCTGGATGAAAAGGCTTCAGGGGCTGGGTTTGGCCAGTAGGCTGTGGCTTGCTTTAGAGCAAGACCAACAATAAGGTGAATGATTATTGTAAACTAAAACTGAGCATTTCTGCTCACACCAAAAAAGTGCAGTTCTTGCTAGTGAACAAAAAAGATACAAATGGGGACCAGAAAAGGGTGGTCTAGTTCAAGACTGCCTTGAATCATGTGATTGCTTAAAATTAGATTGATGCTGTCAGCAGACCAAAACCACTGCGTAGCCACCCTTTTAAACAACCATTTGCCAGATTGGGTTTGATTTGGATTCCTGTGTGAAGCAGGGGGTTGATGGCTTTATAGGGCCCTTCCAACGCTTTATGATTCTAACATCTTGAACCAGTCACTCTCTCTTTAACAAGCAAGGGGGAAACATCTACCACATACATTCCCTTGCTTCCTACAGGATTCTCTTTTATTCCCTCACTAGACTATAGGGAAGCAGGAACCTGCTGATACCAGTGGTGGGATGTCAAAATTTTTACTACCCCACCATGATGTCATCACAGTGTGGGCGGAGCTAACATCATGATGTCATGTCATGGGCGGGTCCAAAGAAAAATAATAATATAAATAATAATAAAATAAAAATAAGCACACCCCTCCCCTCAACCCACCCATCGTACTGGTTCTCTGTCTAGGATAATATGCCTTAATGTAAATGTAAAACAGCTGTACCTCCTTAAGGGTTCTCCAATTGGAACAGCAATTGGAACAGCACAGGTGTAGCTTATTGATGAGGTAACTCCAAGACTTTGCTTAAAAACCTCAAGCCAGGCCTTTTTAGGAACTATGGTAGTATGTCAATATAGGTAAAGGTATTAAATACACATTAAAATACACACAGACACACCACATCCAAAGGTGAATCACTTACCCTGGGGAGCAGGCTACAGGGAGCTTCAGGCTAGCAGCTTCTCTTTCTCCTCCCCGCTTGGGAGGACAGCAAGGAGGCCGTGCATACGCGCCAAGCACTGTAGGCATGCATGCACACCAAGTGCTTGGCACGCATGTGGAGTGGGGGAACCAGTGAAAAGGTAAGCCCCAAAGGTGGTTCCCCCCAAAAGCTGCTACCAATTCTCCAGGACATTGGGAAAAGTTACTAACAGTTCTGGCGAACTGATCAGAACCTGTTACATCCCATCACTGGCTGATACCCACCACTGTTCCTGCCCACCACTGGTCAGGAAGGTTCATTGATGTTCATGGCTCAGTGGCAAGGAGGTCTCCAGGAACCATCCAACAGGTCCTGCTGCAAATGCAGGAGACAATTCGTCAATTCCTTGTCTCACAAGATGAACCATGCTGTATCTGATCAGAGCATTGTCTAGTTCAACACTGTGTTCACACAGGGGCAAAACTGTTGCCTGGGGGAAATCACAGCATCCATCTCACACTTCCCATCAATGGATATACAAACTAACATGCAACACAACATTCCAAACATAAAGGCAGAATGAAGTTGTAGAAGGACAGTAAGATAATGGACAGTTTCATTTTTAATTCCATTTCAAATTATGCTCCATACTAAATTTGCCTTTCCAAAAGTCAAACAGTGAGAGATCTACTATAACCTGAGGTCTGTTTTTAGTTTGTCACTGCCAGCTTAAATCCCACCAGTGTATGAGAAGTTGGATAATTCTATCTATCTATCTATCTATCTATCTATCTATCTATCTATCTATCTATCTATCTATCTATCTATCTATCTATCTATCTATCTATCTATCTACCTACCTACCTACCTACCTACCTACCTACCTACCTACCTACCTACCTATCTGCCCCAATACACAGATTACACTTGCTTACACTGAATCTCATTTGCCATTTCAATGTTCATTCTCCCAAACTAGAAAGACACTTGTGGAGCACTTCGGAACCTGTTTTTGTTCTCATCACCTTAAATAACTTGGTGTCATCAGCAAGCTTTACAAGCTCATTAAGAGTCTCCAGTCTTTCAGATGAACAAACAAAACAGACAGTCTTCCAGTGGAGCCTCAGCACCCATATGCACCATACACTTCATGTAGATCTACATTATCACTGAAACATGAGGCTAAATTCAGAACCATGCAGACAGTTACACTTTGAACTCTTACGTTTTTAATCTCTTTGAATTTGTATGGGTATAGTTGGGTTTATGGATGGGTTCATTGGATTGTCGTCTTCCAATATTGTGTTAGCTGCCTTGAGTCACTTTGCGAGTAGGGCGGCATACAAATGTGATAAAATAAATAAATAAATACTCAGTCAAAAATCTGGATACAACAGAAGGATAGGCTTAAATGTGAGGGAGACGATTCAAGGCATACAGATGGGTGGGAACACTTACAACCTTTCCTCCTCAAATGAATCATCCTTTTCATTCTGAAGAGGAAAGGAACTGGCACAATGAATGCCTAATGAGGAGTTAAAAACTTGTACCCATTCAGCACCTTGTTCTTGAAAGGAAACACAAGTAAACAATTGAAAACAGTTTTAGAACAAAGTTTTTGTATTCTGAATAATGTTTTTTCCAAGGGGAGAATATGTATGAGTGGACAGAACAAAAGAATTTTGGACATTTTCTGTGAAAATACAAAGTACAATGAGCTGCAAAGTAATCAAAAGGGAAAAGTTTCCTATATCAATTGGAATTAATAAGACTTTGACAGCAGCCCACTGGTTTTGTACAGGATTATATAAACTAGTCCATTCCTATTAGTTTCACAGCAGTCATTTTTAAAAGCTGCAATTGTTTCAAGAATGCACAAAAGGCTGGCCTTCCCAGAATATCCCCTTCATTTTACCTGTCCATTCTTGGCATAGCAAACAGAATTAGACTGAGTATACTTGACAGCAATGCTGGCCACAATTAGATCTCGGATCGCCGGCTCAGGTAGCTGAAACAACAGGGAGGAAAGGCAGATCATTAAGGCAACTTGGAAAATGACTGTGATTTTACAGCCCCTGAAAAGATGGCAGCAACTGCACAGTAAATGTCCCTTTTCCAGAGGCGAGGATTCAAATTACAAGAAAGGCAATCCTAAATAAAAATTAGAAAGAACTTCCTGGTGGCAAGAACTGTTTGACAGCCTCAGAAGGTGGACTTCCCTTCCATAGAGGATTTCAAGCAGCACTGCATGACTCCCCATCAGGAATGCTTTTGCCACAGGTTTACTGCATTGGCAGGAGAGTTGACTGGAATTGCTCTTGGGAGTATCTTCCAACTCTGCCAACTGTATTTCCAATTCTTTTCCTAACGTGTCGGGCAATTGCTTGAATAGTCAATTTGAGTCTTGACCACTTAAACCAGGGGTTTTCAACCTTTTCAAGCTGAGGACCAGGTCACGCTCCCTCAGACAGCTTCGGGGGCCAGACAGCCATTGCCCTGTCTGCCACACATGGCATTTCCAGGTGTGGTGGAGGTGTTGGGGCCCCTACATGAAATGGTGTTGCAGGCTGCATCCGGGCCGCAGGCCGTAAGTTAAGAACTTCTGACTTAAAGAATCCTCAAAGTATAACTTCTCCAACATGAAAATGTAGCAGTAACATCACGTGTAATTCAGCCGCCCGGGGCTGAAGCCAAATTTGCCGCCCTGTGGTGGACGCTGGGGTCCGCTCCTGCTAGGGCTTCTGGGAATTGTAGTCCAAGAACACATAGACCAAAAAAAGCCACCAGGGGACGGCAGCCCCCCTAGCACCCCCTGCAGCGACGCCACTGAAATGTAGATACCTCTGCAACCAAAATAAAATCATACCATTTTCTTACTGGAAGGGACTCTCACTGAATTTTCTAACTGGCAGTAAGCAACTTGTTAAAAAGATTACTAAAGACCAGAATCCTACACCTTAAGAACATTGGCGTAAAGGTAAAGGTGTAAATTACTGTGGCAAACTGTCACTAGTTAATGAATTACTGTTTGTATTCCTTGGTGCCTGCCAGATGCATAACCTGGTGCATGATATGGAACACACACACCCTTCATACTTATCTAGCAGCAACTTGCCGCAGTAATTTATGCCACTGTACTTACACCACCATACAAAAGCAACAGGATTTGGGCCAAAATCTTCCTCTTCTGACTATTTTCTTCTAAGCATATATGCATGTGAATACTCTGCTTCTTAATGTTATTTCCCATATTGGTAGTCAGAACTACAAAGACACATGGTACTCCTTTATATTTCTAACATTTGGTACCCTTTCACTGATTTCCACAGGAGTGGGCACAACTAAGACAACTGATAGATGCACCCAGATTTCTTTATCATAATTTTGATCAAAGTGTGACATTCCTTTCCCTTTTCTGCATTTGATTTTCCTCGGTGTGATTTTTTGTGTTTTCCTCCATTTATATTATCTATGTGCAATGAACAAATGTTAAAATGTGTGATTCCTTCCCAAAAGTTCAAATTCCCCCAGGCTGGGGCTGCTTTTCTCTATGTAGGAAAGCCTGTACTGCTGCTATTAAATTATTAAAACATCTTTATGCTTGGTTATAGCAAAACAAAACAAAACCTGGTGTTCTGGTTAAGGCCACCAAATTACACAAGCATAGTGCTAACCAGCAGTACATTCCTGAGAAAAACACATGTGAGAATTTACATTTAGCTAAAATCTTCCATTCAAGCCACATCTCTTTTTTTCTAAAGTAAGGTTTTATAGAGGCCATTCTCAAGGGAAAGTGTGTTCAAAAGAGCCACCTGCTGACCTGAAACAGGATTACACCAGCAAACTTGGGCACTCACGCCTTTGGTGAAGACAACAGGGAAGAGGATGGGCTCCTAAGACAGCAGTAAACACTGCACTTGGGGTGCAATAGCAATCACACTTCTATACCACCCCACAGCACTTAGGGCACTCTCTGGGCAGTTCACAAGTTAATTAGCATTTTGCCCCCAATGTTCTGGGTACTCATTTTACTGGCCTTGGAAGGATGGAAGGCTTAGTCAACCTGAATCCCCGGGGATCAGGATTGAATTCAAAACATTTTGGCTGCAGCACAACAGTACAGCAGTTTAACCACTGTACCACTAGGGCAACACAGAACTTTGGATTGCAAATTTGAATACTAGTGCACATGGATGTCTGAAGTTAAGAGACCGCATCACCCTAAGGACATCTGCCTGTCCCACCAGAATGGACTGGAGAGGCTCTCTGGTTGTACCATCAGCTAGAGAGGCGCACCTCTCTAGCACTAGAAGGAGGCCCTTCTCCGTGTCTGCTCTGGCCCTATGGTACCTCATGCCAAGTGAGTTGCGTCTCCAGATGGAGCTGCTGCCCTTTAAGAAGGGGATTAAGACCTGGCTGGCGGGGCATGTGTGGGGTATGGGCCAGACGGTTGCCTCAGTCTGTTGGCTCATCTGACCCCTCCCTCTCTGTGTGTGTCTTGTTTAATCTCTTTTAATTTTTGTAATATTTAATCCTGATTTTTATACCATGTTTTATTGTGTTTTAAGTGTTTTTAAAGTTTGTTAGCCGCCCTGGGTCTCTGTGAGGAGAGTGGCATAGAAGTTTGATTAAATAAATAAATAAGTTCCAATATATATATTCACTTAGCTAGGGACAGAGATGTACATATGAATCTTCTTGCCTCTCCCAAACAAGGCAGAAGGCATCCACAGGGATGTCGATGTGCTTCAGATGAGCTACCTGTTGACTTGTGTGAATTCAGTCCAGGCTTAGAGCTCATCTAGAGAGGATGTGCAGATGGCTTGACCTCAAAACCTTCAGGTAAGGCTAGGAAAGAATGTCCCATAAAGCCAAGGCACATTGAAAGGAACCAAAGCAGGCATTCTAGTATCCTGACTTGGTACATGCTGTGGGGATAGTCTGAGTGAACAGGGCCACCCTGACCTGAATAAACTGGTCATGGAGTTGATAAACAGGGCCCCAGTATTCTCTTTCTTTCTCTAGCTACCCAGGACTTCCTTTCAGCTCAGTGAAGTCCAGCTTCGGGGTTATTCTCAGCTTTATTTTGCACAGAAGGATCAAAACAACACTGAGGCATCTGAGGAAGCATTGTGGGTGATGCTTTTCTCTCTGTGCTGGCTGCCATTCTGACACAAAAATCAATGAGGACAATGAGGAGTGAGCAATCTGGCTGGGGGCCCAAGAGCGGGGGCTATGACGACTAGCTATTGATTCCTAATAGTGTGAAATTCCCCAGCTTCTTCCAAAGTCATGTTGTGAATCTGTTAGCTGCCTCCCTGGTGCCTAACCTTGGCATTCCAGCTGTTCTTGGACTTCAATTCCCAGAAGCCTAAGTCAGCACTCCTGCTGATCAAGGCTTCTGGGAATTGAAGCTCCAGGACAGGTGGATTGTCAAGGTTAGCCATCACCGATTTCTGTATTGCTTGTTTTTCATTGCTAATTACAAACACAAGCACTCAGCAAATAGAGAAGGAGGGAGGCAGTAACAGCTGCTTTAAAGTATATTGGCCTATACATTTAAACAAACATAATCATCACGATAAAGCAAATAAGTTTAACGTCAGGAATGTGCATCTGCTTATTTGCAAAACCAGATTCAATCTTTCAAGACTTCTTCTCTGTCCATACTTCTTGGTCCACGTGAAACTGGGGGGGGGGGGGGGACAGGGTGCAAAGCAAATCAGCCAATGTACTGACTTAGGGTTCTGGGAATTGAAGTCTCCCTGTGGGGCCTGGGCCCCACATTGGGAAACAGCATTCTAGAGGTTTGTGGGCTCCAAGTGCCAATATCTGGACTTTGGAAGGTCACAGCCACCGCCTCTAATCCAGATCCCTTCTCCAACCAAGAATCGGCTGCTTATTGATAAAGTGCCTTTATCCCCATCTGCCGACAAAACTACTGTATATACTTGAGTATAAGTAGGGTTTTTAACCCCCAAAATGAGGTCCAAAATGGGACTCGATTTATACCAGAGTCAATATAAACACTCACAAACATACCCACACAAATGTCTAAATTAATTAATTTACCATATTTTCGTGTATTTTAATTATTGAAACTTACTAGCAGCTGCTGCATTTTCCACTCTCAACTTATACTTGGGTCAATCTATTTTCCTAGTTTTAGAGGTCCAAATTAGGTACCTCGACATATTCGGTATGACTTATAGTCAAGTACATATGGTATGTATTTTTTAAAATTTAAAACTCTGGAGTATGGAGAGCCACACAGGTACTAGGGGTGCCCTCAAAACACTTCAAACTGCCGCTGCACCCACTAAGTGCGGTGGCTCAGTAGTTAAGAAACCCGCCTTGTTATCGAAAGGCTGACAAGTTAGCAGTTTGAGACCCAGACACTGCATGACGGATTGAGTGCCGGTCTCCTTTCCCGGCTCTTGGGGACATGAAAGGAGCCACATCTGGGCATCCCTGAGCGGAGTTTCTCCCACAAAAATCCTTTCAACCCAGAATAATTTCTGACAAGAAATCATTATTATTGAGTTTTTAAAAGTATTAAAAGACAAGAGTTGGAGTAATTTCCCATCTTTTGAGAAAGGCCCTGAATTTATCTGGGTGCACGCATGTGCCAAAGCATTTCTATCACCAGAGGACATAAGGTGACTTTTTCCCCAATACTGACAACATCATGGAATTTCATGGTTTAGAAAAGCATAAAAAACATTCTTCAGGCATTAAGATCTAAAAGCTTATTATTTTAAAAAAGAAATTAATATCAACTTGTAAGGAATGGGAGGCAGGCAGTCCTACTGGGCTTTAGAGTGGAGGGATGCTCCAGGGAACTATTTCATCCCAGGTATTTGCCCTGGCATCCATTTCTAGCCTCTCCATTCTACCACTGAACTAACAGTAGCTCTCTCTAGATTTGCTTTCCTGTCAGAAGAACACGGAAATAAGTTCCTATACTACTTACATTTTTATTTTTAGTAACAATGTTCTTGAACAATGACCGATCAATCACACAGTCATTCCTCTTCTGCATTAGATACAATCCAAAGAGTGTACGGATTTCAGTTTCATCTGGCTCATAAAGGGGGTCCATCTAAAGGCAAGAAAATACATTAGTGTCATCTTAATGCACCTTGTCTGGTTTGCATCGAGCACATCCTGGTCAGCTCATTTTTCACTGGAAAACAAGTCGTGGATCCCAATACTTGAAATAAAACCTGGCCCTGAATTTGATCTGTAGCCTCACAAGCTAACAGCATTGGCTGATTTGAAATTATTAACATGACAGTGTGTGTCTTGTAGAGAATTCCAGATTATGCCTCAAACATTCATTTAAGCCAATCTTTGCCACATACCATGAAACACTTCAAATCCTCACCTGCAGCACACAGTAGCCTCCATTTTTCTTTTTTGACAAAATTTTGAGGGCTTCCTCATCATACCCTGGAGCCACAACGCCATCAGATACCTGTTTGCAAAACAACAACAAAAGATCACACGCACCAAAAATCCCCCACAAAATGCATTCCGTTGTATACAAAAAGCACACAAAGGTACAAAAATGCTATTCAAGACTTGATGGTTCTATCTTTGAATGCTTAATAGTATCTACTACTGCTACTGCTACTACTACAGCTTGTATCCTAGAACACATTTTTTTCCCTGGAGCAGGAAAAATGTCACTGGCGTGAATTTGTTTAAGGTGGATCCCATCTTGCTACACACTATGATCTTGGATCCATTACCCACGGCACTCATGAAGTGTGTTATTAGTATCAATACTTGTTTAAAAAAAACAACTTTTTAAAATTAGGTAAAGGTCACCGTTACTTGAAAACCAGTTGTATCTGGCTCAAGAGTTCGGTGCTCATCTCCATTTACAGCCAAAGAACCAGTGGTGTCTATGTCTGCAATGTTTCCATGGCCATTTGCCAGGCATGACTAGACACTGGAGTGCATGGAAAGCTGTTTTCCTTCCCACCGAAGTGGTACCTATTTATCTACTTGCAATTTCTTGCTTTCGACTGCTAAATTGGCAGGAGCTGAGACAAAGACAGGAGCTCACTCTGTCGTGCCACACTCGGGTCTTGAACTGCTGACCTTCCAGTCATCAAGTTCACCATCTTAACCACTAAGCCACAAGAGTTGCATTTTTTAAAATTTAACAGTACTGTGCCTGATAAACCACAATGAAGGATAGATGCAGACACGCTATTTCCTCTCATCTGCTTAACCAGAACTAGATGTCACAGAAGAACACGTGTCCAGATGTTTCAAGTAAAGGATGTAACTATGATTCCAATGGATCAAAGAATGAAAATTTACCTACAACTTTTTTCAGTTACCTTTGATCCATATTTCATAACAATAAAGAAAAGAGGTGGTCGCCTTTTTTATTGACAGTTGAAGTAGTGTGTGAAAAACCTAATTTTGGTGGTTAAGTAGCATGAGTCCGGTATCCAGCACAGTTCCGTTCTGACCATTAGAGACCCCAAATTCCAATCAACTTTAGAAAATCCTTTGGGATACTGTCCTATATTGCACCACTGAAGGAGCTATGACATATATCACAGTCTACTGTAGCTTTAAAAACTAGCCAGGCTAATAGAAATGGTTTTCTGTATATTCACACTGTGTTTTGTGACTCCTGGGCATTCATCTGTAGAAAATACCAGCACCACCGAGTCTCTCTATGATAGTTTGTCACCCTGAATGGGCATTTCCCCACACTCAATCTGAGTACCACCTCTGGAGCCTGCCAAGATTTTGACACCTTAGCAAAACAATCCATCTTGTTCTGTAAAAGGCAGCAGGCACCAGAGACATGGAGGCAGACAGGGACACAAAAGATCCCAGGCAGAGGCATGGAGGTCAGCATCTCACCATCTACTACACCTCATTAGCTTGGACACACACCACATACTGGTCTACATGCCAGGGGATATTAAGCAATCAATCTTCTTTCCCACTAAATGTTTCTCTTAAGAATAAACCTTATACTGTCCCACCATCAGAGTGCTTCATGAGCTAATGTTACCTACTTGGCAGTCATAATTTCGTTTCCAGAAGAGCATGCTGGGAGAAACATCAACAATTTTAAATATGCTGATGATACTATCCTAATGGCAAAAAGCGAGGAAGACCTAAAGAAGTTCCTGCTTAGGTTGAAAGAGGAGAGTGCAAAAGCTGGCATGAAACTCAACATCAAGAAAACCAAGATAACGGCAACAGGCCCTACCAGTCCCTGGAAAATAGATGGGGAAGAAGTAGACGCAGTGACAGATATTACTTTCTTAGGATCAAAGCTCACTGCAGATGGGGACTGCAGCCATGAAATAAAAAGGCGACTGATGCTTGGGAGGTAAGCGATGAGAAACCTGGGAAACATAGTTAAAAGTAGAGACATCACCTTGCAAACAAAAATTTGCATAGTCAAAGCAATGGTATTCCCGGTGGTAATGTATGGTTGTGAGAGCTGGACCATAAAGAAAGCTGAGTGCAGAAGAATAGATGCCTTTGAGATGTGGTGTTGGAAGAGAGTTTTGAGAGTCCCCTGGACAGCGAGGAGAACAAACAGGTCGATCTTAGAATAAATCAACCCTGACTGCTCCTTAGAAGGTCACTTAGTAGAGATGAGGCTAAAGTACTTTGGACATCAAATGAGAAGAATCACTTGAGAAGGCCTTGATGCTGGGAAAGGTGGAGGGCACGAGAAGAAGGGGGTGGCCAAAAATGAGATGGCTAGATGGTATTGTAGATGCAATGGGCACAGAGCTGGGTGGGTTGAGGAGGATGGTGGAGGACAGAGGTGCCTGGTGGGCAATGGTCCATAGGGTTGCAAAGGGTTGGAATTGACTGTGCGACTGAACAACAAATGCTTTGTGTAACCACTTTTATAGAAAACAGTCTTCACTTTTGTGTTCTTTGTGACTCAAGCATACACATACATTTGTATACACATATAACATGAAGACATCCAGTAGGAAGACCCATCTTCCTTTGTGAGAGCAAAATTACATGTCTGCAAATAGGGCTTTATCCCACCCACTCCCTATGGTCACCTACTGTCATATTGTGGTAGACCCAGCTACTGCCACATTAGAGACAACACAGTCACTCACCTCCCTGGAAATTATCTTTGCTGTGGCGACATCACAGGAATCTGAGAGAGCAATGAAGTCACCGAAAGATGACATTCTGTCGGCACCTGGGAAAAAATAATCTTCTGAACCAGCCTGTTTGCCTTCCAATGAACCTTCACCCAAGACCCAACGAACATCTCAACTTGAGGCACATACATGAGGATTGTGCCCAACCTATGCCTACAGAATACTTCCAAGCAACTGTGTATACTATTAAAGCCTATGAGACTAGTAGGGTTCTTAATCAAGGCCCCTGTAAGAAGAGTGCCAGAGGACAGAGAAAGAGGCTTTCCAAAGAATGTGAGGACAGTGTTCCTAGAGTCTAGGTCAGTGATGGCAAACCTTGGCACTCCAGATGTTCTTGGACGTCAATTACCAGAAGCTCAAGTCAACACTCCTGCTGATCAGGACTTCTGGGAAATTGAAGTTCAAGAACAGCTGGAATGCCAAGGTTCACCATCACTGGTCTAGGCAATGACAACACTCTGTCAGCAGACCCTTATTCTCTAGAAGCACCACTGGGGTTCTTCTGATATGAACAGCACCAACAACCACCAAAGTTCCTGTTTGAAATCAAGTAAGGCAGAGTCTGACTCAGGAATGCAGAACTATTTTGAAACAACAAATATCAGGTGGACCTGACTGTCTCCAAAATTTGTCCACAGTTCCTGCAGCTTTGTCTATTGCACAGCTGCTCCATTAAACAAATTGCTTTTGAAGCAAGACATGGTTGACTTGCAACAAATATTGCTGCACTGTTCATTTGTATAAATCAGACACAAGGTCATTTTTTAAACACACAGCCAGGGTCCGTTAAACACAAACACACAGACACTCACACACTTTTCCTTTGTTTGCTACTTGACAGACTCCATAAACTAAATTAGCTACTTGATGAGACAAAACCCTTTTGCTCTTCCACGGTGACTGGGATATATTAAAATAAGAGAGCAGCAAGAGTCCTGCAGTATTGCACAGAACATGGTGTGTGTGTGTGTGTGTGTGTGTGTGTGTGTGTGTGTGTGTGTGTGTGTGTGTGTGTGTGTGTGTGTGTGTGTGTGTGTGTGTGTGTGTTTTGTTGGAATATCAGCCTTTGATCTCTTCCTACAGAGTGATCACTACTCTATGCTATCGTTATGCAGCTAGAGCAACAGTTCTAATGGAAGTAGTTGGCATCTAAGGAATAGGCCATGCCCACTTTTGAAACCTCACTCACCTCTTGCCCGCGCATAGGCAGTTGCCAATGGTGTCAAAGTAGGCTGCATGTCATGCACCATACAGACTCGAGCTTCTTCTTCAGTAAGGGGCACACCGACAGCGGCACCTGGTGGACAAAGCAAGGAAAGGCAACAGCTCATATTAACAGAGGTAAATGGCAATGTATGGTTGTGAGAGCTGGACCATTAGGAAAGCTGAGTGCAGAAGAATAGACGCCTTTGAGATGTGGCGTTGGAGGAGAGTTTTGAGAGTCCCCTGGACAGCGAGGAGAACAAATAGGTCAATCTTAGAAGAAATCAAACATGACTGCTCCTTAGAAGGTCAAATAGTAAAGATGAAGCTAAAGTACTTTGGACATCAAATGAGAAGCGATGATTCACTTGTGAAAGCCTTGATGCTTGGAAGGGTCAAGGGCAAGAGAAGAAGGGGACGGCCAAAGATGAGATGGCTAGATGGTATTGTGGAGGCAGTGGGCGCAGAGCTGAGTGAGTTGAGGGGGATGGTGGAGGACAGGAGTGCCTGGCGGACAGTGGTCCGTGGGGTCGCAGAGGGTCGGAATCAACTGTGCGACTGAACAACAACAAAAATGTTATCTTAGCTCGAAAGCTAGTCGTAGCCGACGCTATGATTCAGTGTTCATCTCTGTTTATAGCCAAACAGCCAGCTCTGTCTGCATCTCCAGACATTTCTGTGGGCATGTGGTAGGCATGACTAGACACTGGAGTGCACAGAATGCTGTTTACCTTCCCACTGAAGTGGTCCCTATTTATTTACCTGCAATTTCTTGCTTTTGAAAGGCTAGGTTGGCAGGAGCTGGGATAGAGACAGGAGCTCACTCCGTCATGCAGTACTCAGGTCTTGAACTATTGACCTGCTGACCTTCCAGTTGCTAAGTTCAGCATCTTAACCACTAAGCCACTGTAGACCATATCTTAAAAAATACATAGGCTGAAATCATAGAATAAGTCACAACAAGAACAGATCCACTGAATTAATGGGACTTCTGGAGAAGTGGACTCACCAAAACCCTGCTGATTCAAGGCACCTACTCTAGTTGCAAATTACTACTGGATTTCAGCCAGAGTGTTATTTCTGTATGTCATTCCCACACCTGCAGTGATTGTCCATGTTTGTCTGAGCGATCTACATTACAGAGTCTCAGAAGCAGAGAGACACAGTTAAAGGTAAAGGTCACCCTTGCTTGAAAGCCAGTCGTATCTGACTCTAGGATTCAGTGCTCATCTCTGTTTATAGCCAAAGAGATAGCACTGTCTGCATTTGCAGACAATTCCATGGACATGTGGCAAGCACGGAAATCTGTTTACCTTCCCACCAAAGTGGTCCCTATTTATCTACTTGCAATTTCTTGCTTTTGAACTGCTAGGTTGGCAGGAGGAGCTGGGACAGAGACAGGCGCTCATTCCGTCCTGCAGTACTCGGGTTTTCAACTGATGACCTTCCACCTCCCAGTCAACATCTTAACTACCAGAGCCACTGCACAACCACCAGAGCTCTAAACAGCTCTAAAGGGTACAATCTTGTTAGACAGACATGTTCATCTTGTGATGGTGACAGCCTATCTTGAGAGACGTGCCAAAATGTGCCTTGACAGATGTACCAAAAAGTATTTTTTTTAATCACATGATCTCATAAAGAGCTGGAGAAAACTAGCCACAGGCCAGAAGCAGACATTGCAATACTTACCCGCTGGGCTGACGTGTTTAAAGGAAGCGGCAGCTGGCATGTCCAAGGCCTGCTTGAGCTCCTTGACCAACTGCCAGGCATTCAGAGCATCGCACAGGTTTATAAACCCTGGGGAGCCATTCAGAACTGCAGAGAGAGAGATCATAAAAGCTCATTCAGTCAGAGCATTCTGCCCATTCTGGAGGGAACCTTGGCAATTAAAATATGAGCTATACCAAGCATAATGGCATCCGGCCCTACCATTCCCTGACAAATAGAAGGGGAAGAAATAGAAGCAGTGACAAACTTTACGTTCTTGGGATCCAAGATCATTGCAGACGGTGACTGCAGCCAAGAAATAAAGATGCACTTACTTCTTGGGAGGCAAACTATGAGAAACCTGGGCAGCATAATAAAAAGCAGAGAGATCACCCTGCCAACAAAAGTCCAACTAGTCAAAGCAATGGTATTCCCAGTAGAGTAATGTATGGACCCGTAAGGAAGGCTGAGCACAGAAAAATAGATGCCTTGAAATGTGGTGTTGAGAGTCCCCTGGACAGCAAGAAGATCAAATCAGTCGATCCTGAGGGAAATCAACCCTGACTGCTCCTTGGAAGGACAGATGCTGTAGATTAAGCTAAATGAGAAGCCAAATGAGAAGAGAAGACTCACTGGAGAAGGCTCTGATGCCGGGAAAGATTGAAGGCAAAAATATAAGGGGGTGGGAGAGGATGAGATGGCTAGATGGCATTGTTGACCCAATGGGTGTAGCGCTGAGTGGGCTGCGGAGGATGGCAGAAGACAGAGGAGCTTGGCGTGCGGCAGTCCATGGGATTGCAAAGGGTCAGACTTGACTGTGTGACTGAACAACAACAAGCAAGCAGTTTTTGTTATGTTCTGCTTCAGAATCTGGGCAGCCGGCATTTTTTCCTTTTAATCCCCTCAAAGGGAAGCAGACAGTGGAAAGGAGTGGTGGGGAAAGAAAGAGAATATTTTTCAAGTTTTACCTAATAAGTGTTATCTTATAGGAAAGTATATTTAAATCAAGGTTTTCAAGTGCTGTTATTTGCTTTTATATTTGTAACATTTGTATTTTATCCCTCCTCCACTGGGCTAAGGGTATGTGAGGCCAAAAGCGAATACAGTCAAACCTCAGATAAAGAAAATAATTCATTCTGCGAGGCTGCTCGCTATGCGAGTTTTTCGCTATGCAAGTTTTTTTTTGCATAGCGAAAATTCCTATGGAAAAACTCGCATAATGAAAATTTCTATGGAAAACTCCCATAGCGAATTTTTTTTGTTATGCGTGTTTTTCCCATATAAATGCTCGTTATGTGAGTTTTTCCATAGGAAAAGTCCAACACAAGCAAAAAAATTATTTATGTGAGTCAGATCACTTTTCAAAATGCCCGCTCGTTATGCAAGTTTTTCGCTAAGCGAGGCACTCGTTAAACGAGGTTTGACTGTATGACTAGTCCAACATTATCCGGTGAGTTCAATGGCTTCATAAGGACGGGTCATATTTACATTGGACATGTAAGTTGGTGTACAACACATGGGAGAATTTTTTTGAGGAAATAAACAAGATATTATCTCTGAAAATGTGTATGAGTCCCGAGGTGGCTGCAGTAATGGATCTAAGACATATAACAGTTGACAAATATAAGAATTGATTACAATTATGATAACAGCTATCAGATTGTTGATAGCAAAAAATTGGAAAGTATGCACCTCCTTAAGTTTAGAAGAGTGGTATAAAGTGGTCAAAAGTTTTCAAACCTGGTCAAGAAAATTTTAGTATCACTGGCTCTCTTTACACTATACTCAAATGATGTTCCTCACCCAAGTGTGTTCAGTACCCCTGGGTACCAAACATGTGACAGGGTCAGGGACAATGTGAAGGTGAAGCCTTATCACCACCCCTAATCTATGCCAGCCCATAGAGGCACCACTAGATTTCCTATTTCTGTGGCCCGATTTCCCTGGAGAAAACTCTTATCTGCATAACAGTGCCTCACTTCAGACTGAGTTCTTCACTCACTGGCCGGGTGATGCTGCATTACACATACACTGTCACAGAAAGAGTGCAATGAACACTGTTAATAAGGAACACCATGAAAAGGCTAATGAGCTATGCAACCTGGCTGCATAAGCATTTGTTAATGGCAACGACCAATTTGTATCAAAGAACTGGGTGTATTCCAGTTAGGAAAATGAGGCAGAATAAAAAGAGACAGAAACTCAGTCACAAAGTACTGTACAAGCAAAGAACACGGCCAGAGGACATGCACATACATGGGAACAGAGCCGGAACTTTTTGCCCCTGGAGGCTAACATTATTTGCAAACACTCCTAGAAGCACAGATGTTTTTGCAGCAGTTTTCTTTAAAGATGGAAATTGATATTCCAGAACTCCCATCTGGTATTCAAATTATAAATATGCAAAATTATGCAAAACAGTTTTGGAGCATGCTATTTTAGGGAACACCTCTTCCTCAGAAATTATACCTGGAGCACCTGGATGCTTAAACTCCAAGTGGTGACACTCATAGAGGTGAGGGAAGCAGGAAGAAGACTGAGAGATTTCTCTGCCATAGCCTCCACCCCCTGGAATGATTTGCCAGTGGAGATAAAATCAGTTTTATTGCTGATAACATTTCACAAGTCTCTGAAATCATGCTTATTTCAGGAGGCTTTCCCCAGCTATTAAAATCTCTTGGGTGGCAATATATGATATGCTCTGAAGTTGAGCAATCTGTGGAGCTTTCATGATTAGATGGAGATAGTGTTTGTTTGCTCATGCCATGAATTTATGCTTTGTTATACAGAAGCCTTGATGCTGGGAAGGGTGGAGGGCAAAAGAAGAAGGGGGATGGCTTTAAATGAGATGGCTAGATTGTATTGTAGACACAATGGGCACAGAGCTGAGCGAGTTGAGGAGGATGGTGGAGGACCGAAGTGCCTGGCGGACAGTGATCCATGGGGTCGCAAAGGGTCGGAATCGACTGTGCGACTGAACAACAAATACAGAATAGGATATTCTACATTTGTAAGCTGCCCTGAGTGATACCTGCATCAAAAGGGCAGGGATGAATGAATGACAGAAAAGGAAAAATCTGCCCCAGTGAAGTCTAAGAGATAGTTGCAAGATCTTCTCTTAAGGAAATAAAGGCAGCTTATATAGTTTTCTCACTTAATCTTTAACACTCTGAGATACCTCGAATCACTCCCCAAATGTGACTACTGAGAAATGGCTGGCATTCTCGTCCTCCCAACTAAAGCCCAACTTTCAAATTACTGTATCACATTGGATTAACAGAGAGCCAGGGAAATGCATTGTCTAGAAGACTCAGCTAGGACCTGGGGGATCGCCAACTTTAATCTTGCTTCATTTATGAAGAGACTGGGTTTTATTAGATAAGTTGTTTGCTCTGCTCAGCTCCCCATCTGTTATACTGGAAAAATTCTGTCTGGCTACACACAATTGTGATTTTTTTTTAAAAAATACCACAACTTAATCCTTATGAAGTTCTTTGGGCGCTCAAAAGCACTGTGGTATTACAACGGTACGATAGTAACATTATTGAGAATGGGTTTCCAGTGTGTCTTACCTGTGAGAGGAAGTTTAGGCCTCAAGGTGTAGAGCTGAGCAGGGTTCTGGTGTGGATTCATGCCATATCTGAGTGGAAGTTGGGACGTTCCTTGGCTGTACTTCTTCCTGAAGTAATCGGAAATGGCTGTGTCGTACTGAGCCGTGTGAGTGAAGGCCTGAGGAAAGAGTAACTAGCATTCAGTATCCATGTTTCAAGCAGGACATGACTCACAAAAGGAGAGCACACTGGAGTGTACCTTTAGGGCCAACTGCTGTCGTGTTCCCAAGGTGGTGCCTCTATCACTGGAGGCCTTCATTTCTTTTGCAACAGTGTCATAGTCTTCGGGATCACAGACAACTGTGACACGAGCGTGGTTCTTTGCTGCGGCCCTCAGCAAGGCTACACCGCCTATAGAAAGCCATGAAAGCATCACTAGGCCTCGACCAGCACAGCATTCAAGACACAGCAGACGTGCCCCCTCCTTACCTGTAGCTCACGTTCTCTCACATGTGGGACTTATATTAATAGTAAAAACTACTACAGCGAGGGACTGCAGTAACTTAATAGTTAAGATGCTGAACTTGCCAACTAGAAGATCATCAGGTCAGCAGTTCCAAAACTGAGTGAGCTCCCATCTCTGTCCCAGCTCCTGCCATCCTAGCAGCTTGAAAGCAAGAAGTTCAAAGCAGACAGATAGGCACCACTTCCATGGGAAGGTAACAGCAATCTGTGTGCTCTGGTGTCAAGTCACGCCTGCCACATGTCCACAGAAACGTCTGTAGATGCAAACAGCGTTGGCCCTTTGGTTATAGAGATGAACACCACACTCCTGAGTTGGATATGACTGGCTTTCGAACAAGGATAACCTTTGCCTTTACCTTAGTACAGCTAGCTTACTTCAGGGGAATTTACTACTAACAGAGCTTTTGCAGATGTGGTAACCTCTCCATTTTTGGACTACAACTTCCATCATCAGAGGTGATGGTGTCTAATTGAAGCTGTAGCCCAAAACATCTTAAGGGCACTAGACTTAAGAAGACAGCATTAACATAATGCAGACAGCTAAAATAGTTCTACAACAACTGTCAGGTCAATATAATTCTCAAGTCATTCAAAACAAATATTTCAATATGTTATCATAACTACCATGCATACATTATATAAGGAGACCATTTTTTAACCTGGCAGAAGTGCTTGTGTGTTACAATTTCATTTGTTGTTGTCCAGAATCAGACTCCACTCCTATCCTACTGAAGAAGTCGATGTGCTTGCGAAGGACCAACAGTTTCTTTGACCTACCTATGTCAATCTGTTCAACAGCTTCTTGGACAGTCACATTTGGGGACGCTACAGTCTTGACAAAAGGATAGAGGTTGCAGACAACAATTCTAGAAAAAGGCGGATAGAATTACTTCAAATATAAAAGAACAGCATAAATGGAATGCTCTCCCATCTTCAGACATCATAATTAATACTGTACAGTAAAACATCGGATAATGCTAAAACTTGGTTCCACAAGTCTTGGTGTTATCCGATTTTTAGTGTTATCCGATTTATGTTAAAATCCTATGGAATGGATCAGATAACGTTAAAGCTCCATAGAGACAGGCTCCGCACAGGCTTTGGTGGTTGTTATCCGATCCATCCCATAGGACCTTAACGTTATTCGATCCAATTCTCCTCCCCAGATTATTTAATCTTATGTGATTTTAGCGTTATCCAATCCAATCGTTATCCGGTGTTTTACTGTATTTTCATTTGTGACAACCAAACGATTATCTCACCAGCGCTGGTAGGGCTGCACTGGCTGCCCATTACATTCCATATCAGGTTCAAGGTGTTAGATCTGACTTTTAAAGCCCTAAACAGTTGGGGACTTTCCTACTTGGCGGAGCGCCTACCTCTTAGAACATCATTCCGCATCACACGATCCTCCCAGATGGGTAAGCTTTGGGTGCCGAAGCCAAAAATGGCAAGAAAGCCCACGACTCGGAAAAGAGCCTTTTTCATGGCAGCGCCAACCCTATGGAACTCGCTCCTGCTGGAACTGAGTCAGACCACTTGCTTATTGACATTTTAAAAGCAGCTAAAATGTCTTCTGTTTAGGGAGGCATTTGAAAAGGGGTCGTCATCAGCCTAGCCCCCTGTTCCCCCATTGTTAATTTAGGCCCAGATTTCTTCTTTTTTAATTGTGCGATTTTAAGATGTCATTTTATTACTGTGTGAATTTTTTAGATGTTTTGAAGAGCTGCTGCCCTTCAGGAAAGGACTAAAGACATGGCAGGCAGGGCAGGTGTGGGGTACCAGTGGCATAGTGGCCCCCAGCCTCTTGGTTAATTAAGTAAATATTATCTCTCCCTTTTAATCTTTTAATTTGTAACTTTTAAATTTTTGACTCTTGTTAGTTTTAGTTTTAATGGGGTTTTAAAAGAGTATTTTATGATGTTGAAGTTTTTATATGTTATTATTTTGGACTTCTGTATGTTGCTTGATTGTCATTTGAGCCGCCCTGAGTTGGGTTTCCTGAGTGGGCAGCATACAAGTATGAAAATTAAATAAAATTAAAATTAAATTAAATACAGTATATTGTTGGTAGCCGCCCATCTGGGGATGAATCCCCAGATGGGCAGGATATAAGTGGATTATCATCGTCATCGTCGTTGTTGTTGTTGTCGTCATCAACAACAAAACAATAACAGTAGCAGTAGCAGTAGCAGTCATCATCATCGTCGTCGTCATCATCGTCGTCATCATCATCATCATCATCATCGTCATCGTCATCGTCATCGTCATCGTCATCGGTAAGGTTTAATTAGTCTCTGTTGCAGCCCATGTCACTGTTGAAGCTAAACATCTAAACCATCTTCCAGGAGGGAATTCTCACACAACCACCATGCCACTGGTAGCTCTTCTTCCAACATGGGGTACAAAGGGCAGGCTAGAGACTGTCAACTAATTTTTCAGTCTGCACAAGGGCAGGCCTTGAAACTCCAGGGAGATAGTTCTGCATCAATTGCTAGCCTCAACTCAGCAGTTTGGAAGAGCAGGTTAGAACAGCAGTTGCTTCCAGGTCACTCAAGAAAGAAGGTGAGAAGTGCATTCACTTATGCAAGGCAGGGTTCAAAGAAAATAAAGGAAACAACCAGCACTTTGCTTTCAAATTTTAACAGAACAAGAACTCTGGGGACAATCCAATCTTTTCATTCCCATTCACTCAAGAAAAAAAGAGAAAGTGAGAGTCGAATATATGCTTACTTCTCACACTGAAAGCAATAAATAGGAAACATAGTAATTACAATATAAGCCAGATCGTGAAAACTAATTCAACATTTACCCAGTAAGAGATAAAATGTGACAACTTTTCCATCAGGGGGTTACTTCACCAGGGAACTGACATTAAGAAGTTACATAGAATAAGAACTAGATGAGAAATCCCTCGAGTTCCTTTCCTAAAGATCTACTGCCAAACCCACGCTACACCACAGCTGGAGAAGCTGGTTCACATCCACAGAAAACTATATGCTAAACAAAACTTGCAAGTCTTCAAGGTGCCACAATTATGAAAAGAGAAAGAAAAAAGAAAGGGAGGAGGGAATATTGTAGTACTTTTAAGACTAGCCATTTTATTTCAGTGTGCGATTTTCAGGATAAAAGCTTTCTTTCTACTGCAAGATTTGTTACTTCCATAGGTGATGACTGGTCCTACTCATCTATAATTATGTTTTATTACACTAATAATGGGACACTCAACTGATGACTGGAAGGTTGGCAAGTCAGCAGTTCGAGACCTGAGTGCAGCATAATGGAGTGAGCTGCTATCTCAGTCCCAGCTCCTGCCAACCTAGCAGTTTGAAAATAAGAAATTGTAGGTAGTTAAATAGGTACCACTTCTGTAGGAAGGTAACAGCATTCCATGCACTCCAGTGCCTAGTCATGCCTGCCACATGACCACAGAAACATCTGCAGAAGCAGACAGTGCTGGCTCTTTGTTTGTAAATGGAGATGAGCACCACACCCTAGAGTCAGAAACAACTGGCTTTCAAGCAAGGGAGACTTCTATCTTTGCACTAATAATACAAATATCTCTCTAAATAACAAAGTTTTGATTTAAAAGCAGTGGGACCTGTGGACAAAGTGCATAGTAGACAAAGTGCGCCCTTCAAAATGTAATTGGATTGCAAATCTGAGTTCATCACCAGTGGAAGTTGCTCTCCAATGGCATTTAGAAGGCTATATATTGCCCTATTAGGCTTATGTATTTGGGTCCTGTTGACCCTGATGGCTGTTTTACAATGAGATGCTGAAAAAACCAAATCGTCACTTGCAAACCAGAACTGGAGTTTAATACCTTCCACCTGGCAGTTATGTGGTTTTTCTTAGGTACATCTAACTTCAAAAATAACTGGGTATCATCATTTCATATATTTAAATTAGGGGCCAGAATCCTTCTGGTGTTCATGAAAGGTTTGCATAAATGGGCAAAGACCACTCACACACAACTGCCTGCACACCCTATGGCACCCCAGAACCATGGCAGGTAGTTGAAATTATCCACAGGATATGTGAACCATATGCAAACACCACAGATTTTGGAATATGTATCTATTTATTCAATCAACAGGTCAAAAGAGGGGCAAATCAGGAAGGAGTAGGTGTTTATCAAATGAGGGGGAACAGACAAAGTTCTCTTGGTCAGGACACCTCAAAAACAAATGCTGGCCCTGAATCTTTGCACTCTTAAAGTCTGAAACCAAAATACATGTTGAAATACAAACACCACTATGTAAATTTCAAAAGGGCATATTTGCTCATGTTTCAAATTAAAAAGGGTTCAGAGTGTAAAGCCCACAAAATTTCCCAGCACTTTTCCTTTCCTTCCCATTCCAGGACCCCATTAAAATTTGCAAAACATTAAAATACATCTGAGCTCTTCTTGAAGCTAACAGAGAAAGGGGAAAAATTCCACAAGTGGAACAAAGACCTTAGTTCCTCTTGGAAATCTGCCCCCAGGGGTCAGACATTTACTTCACAATTATTTATTAACATACTATTAAATATTTACCTCACAAGGCTGAAATCCAGTTTATCCATGTCTTCTTTATCTTGTGGAATGTCACGAGCCAGTATTCCTAGTGACAGGGGTGGGGGAAGAGAGATGAAAACCCTCCTTAAGTATCAACAATTTCTTATTATGGAAATAAATCTTATTTTACTAATTACCAAATCATTATTCTTCAGCATTTAAATCTTGGGGTATTATTATTATTATTATTATTATTATTATTATTATTATTATTATTATTATTATTATTATTATTATTATTATTATTATTATTATTATTAAATTCAAATTTATATGCCGCTCTCCTTGCCGAAGCAACCCAGAGCAGCTAACAATGTTACAATAGAAAACATAATATACATACAATATAACAAGTATAATACAATCAATGTGGTCGACAAGACCTTCATAAAAATAATAAAAAATATATAAATACAGTACAGTCAAAGAAATACAAAAAACAATCATGGATAAACAGTACAAAGCAATAGGGAAAGTCCTCATCCCTTATAAATATTTCAATTAGTAAATATACATTTATCTGGAGGAGTGGCTGGCTGTGGTTCAGCTGTGACGGTGGTAGCGGGACTCGCGTCCTTAGTCGGCGGCAGCAGAAAAGTTCGTTGGGGGCGGTGGCAGGTCTTATACCCGCCCGCCCGCGCCGCGCTACAGCTGGGCTCACTCTCCGGGCTGGACCGGGAGGAGGGCGGGAGTAACGCCTCACCGCTCACAGCTGGTCTGTTTCTGGGTGAGATGGAAAGTCTTGCCCCGTCGCCCAGGTGTTCCTGCTCCCCTCAGCCAAGCTAGCGAGGGGAGCGTCCGGCGTCTGGCGGTGGCGGCAGCAGTCTGCCTTTTAAAGTCTCGCCCCATCGCCCAGGTGTTCCTGCTCCCCATAGCCAAGCTAGCGAGGGGAGCGTCCGGCGTCCGGCGGTGGCGGCAGCAGCCTGCCTTTTAAAGTCTCGCCCCATCGCCCAGGTGTTCCTGCTCCCCATAGCCAAGCTAGCGAGGGGAGCGTCCGGCGTCCGGCGGTGGCGGCAGCAGTCTGCCTTTTAAAGTCTCGCCCCATCGCCCAGGTGTTCCTGCTCCCCATAGCCAAGCTAGCGAGGGGAGCGTCCGGCGTCCAGCGGTGGCGGCAGCAGTCTGCCTTTTAAAGTCTCGCCCGGTCGCCCAGGTGTTCCTGCTCCCCTCAGCCAAGCTAGCAAGGGGAGCGTCCAGGGAGGTGTGGGGACCCGATCCAAGTTGTTTCCAAAGTTCTCCCACCTCCCTGGAGGCTGCAGCAAGGCAAAATGTCAGGATTCGAATCCCGACATTCTGGCTTGCTGCAGCTTAAAAGAGGGTGGGGGAAGTTCAAAATTAGCCGCATCGGGTCTCCCGACCTCCCTAGAGCTGATGTGCGCTAATTTTGAACTTCCCCCACCCTCTTTTATGCTGCAGGAAGCGAGAACGTTGGGATTCGAATCCTGACATTTTGCCTTGCTGCAGCCTCCAGGGAGGTGGGAGAACTTTGGAAACAGCTTGGAGCGGGTCCCCACACCTCCCTGGACCCGGCGGGGGGGGGTCAGAGCCCCCAAAATTGGTAAAAAAAACGTCCGTTTTTTTTTTTACCAATTTTGGGGTGTCTGACCCCCCCCCGCTGGGTCCAGGGAGGTGTGGGGACCCGATCCAAGGTGTTTCTGGGCTTCCCCGACGTCCTGAGCCAGTGCAGCAAGCCAGAATGTCGGGATTCGAACGCTGACATTCTGGCTTGCTGCACTGGCTCAGGACGTCGGGGAAGCCCAGAAACACCTTGGATCAGGTCTGCCCACCTCCCTGAACCCGGCAGGGGGGTCAGAAACCCCAAAATTGTTTTTAAAAAAGGACGGTTTTTTTTACCAATTTTGGGGTCTCTGACCCCCCCCCCCCCCGCCGGGTCCAGGGAGGTGGGGAAACCCGCTCCAAGCTGTTTCCAAAGTTCCCCCACCTCCCTGGAGGCAGCAGCAAGCCAAAATGTCAGGATTCAAATCCCGATGTTCTCGCTTCCTGCAGCCTCCAGGGAAACAGGCCTTTTTTTAACATTGTGTGTTCAATGTATCGCACAACGTTAAAAACCGGATAACGACGGGACTTGTGGAACCAAGTCATAACGTTATTCGGGGTACTAGTGTACTGTATGGCCTAAAAGCCATAGGCTGTCTTACACAACGGAGGTCTACTAACATCTGCCTACCTGCATGTACTGCAGGGTGAAGGGTCTTCACACGCCCTCCCAGCATTTCTGGAAAGCCAGTAAGATCGGAAACATCTCTGTTCAAAGAAAGAAACATCAGACAGTCACTCTCTCATTCAACACAACAAACAGAAAACTGCCATTTGACAACACAAATGCAAATGTTCAAGAAATGGAGAAATACATGCTTATTTGGGGGTCGTCAAGAACATACAAAATACACCTGGGTCTGTCAACATTCACATACTGAGCAATAACATCCACTTCACATTTTTAGTGCTAGCACAAACATAAAAGTGGATTTGTAAGCCTTTCTCCTTTTTAATAAAATACAAAAAAAAAGGGGAAATACAAAACACAACCAAAAAACCCTAAATAATCATACATATGTTGCAAGTGAGGCTTATAAACCTTTTTCATTGTGTATTCTATATCGTTAAATTTTCATATTCACCCCTTCTACTCATAAAGACAATACATCTTGTTCTGGTGTAATTCCTTTCCCTTTCATCAATGCATAATCTAGAAATCTGCCCATATCTCTCTAAAATCAATTTTAATACTAATCCCTTTTTACCTTTCTTTCACGTTAATTTATCATGTATAGCTATATTCCATCTCATTATACCAACCATCCAATTCAAAGTCCTAATCTACTTTCCATTTATTAAACAATATTCAATCTATAAAAACCGTTTCCCATATTTTCTTCACATGCTTACATTCCCAACACAAATGAAAATATGTTCTAGCTTCTTTTTTACGTCTCCAACAGTCTTTTGAATGTTTCATATCATAAAAACTTAAAATGTACTGGAGTCATGTACCATATTGTTTTATAACAATTATCTTTAATTCTGACACATTTTTCATAACTCTTTGCTTCTCTCTTCAAGCCCATTCCTCCTCTTTAGTATTACCTGCTAATCCCATTTCCCAACTTGTTCTTAAAGCTTTTTGCTCTACCTCACATCCCATCAATGTTTTATATATTTTATTTTCTAATCATTTTGTTATTTCAATCAATTCCATCAGTATTATCAATTCTTCAAACTTTATTGTCTACAACAACCATGTTGTTTTACCCAGTAGTTAGTCCTTTTCTTGAATTGTAATACAGTTGTACCTCGCTTAAAAAGCATAATGTGTTCCATGGGATTGCTCTTTAAGCGAGTTTGCTCTTTAAGCAAAACACCATTGTAAGCGACCAGTTGTGACTTCTGGGGGGGGGGGGATTGCAAACCCCGATTTATTTGTTAAGCGGGTTTTTGGTTGGTTTTATTTGTTAAGCGAGTTTTTGGTTGGTTTTATTTAAGTGAGTTTTTGGTTTGGTTTTATTTGTTAAGCGAGGCGACCATTCAAAGGAAATTCTGCTCTTCAAGCGAGTTACTCTCTAAGTGAGATGCTCTTTATGTGAGGTTTGACTGTATATTATACCAAGATATCTTAACTTTCCCAAAATAAATAAAAATTATGTTCCTTATGAAACATAAGGGTCAGTCTCAACTGTCCAAGTGCACAACAACAAGAGATACTTTGCTTAACCAACCATTCAATCTTATTACCCCAGCACTTTGTGGAATTATTTATTAATCCTTTTTTAAAAGATTCTCTGGGTATTTCTGTACATCTGATATTTGAGTCAGTGGTGACATTCCTGGGCTAAATATATATTTATTTTTACAACAGAATGGAAGAATATTACTACACAAGAGTTTTAAAAATATCTTTTATTACTTTTTTGCCATCCTGATTTTAAAAAATCCTTATATTTATACCCCCCCCCCCCAATTCATATGATTCAATATCTCATCAGAACAAATCATGTGAATGTTATTATATAGAGAACCATCCTAATCTGGTTAGCTACATAATATATATTTTTAATCTGCGTAAATTTCTTTCCTTCTTAGACTCATATCACAATTCTTTATTCTTGGTCTTTCTTGTAAGCAAACTTCCTATGACATGAATATTAAATGTTACAATTTTTTAATTCCTAACCATCCCTAATTCTAGTAAAAACAAATTGATTTTCTTTTGTCCCACCCTGTAAAATTATTACTTTTCTTTTTTTAAAAAAGCATAAAAATTATCCAACAAGGCATAACAAAAATAACATATAAAAAAACCTAACATTATAAAATCTAAACATTTATTTATAAAAAAACCTAACATTATAAAATCTAAACATTTATTTTTAGATGTAAATATTTGTAACTCTTCCTATTCATCCAACATCTCATGCCACAGACAAAAAAAATGGGATTCAGAGAGAAAGAAGGCTCTACTCCAGGGGTTCCCAACCTAAGGCCCATTGGCCAGATCTGGTCCCCGGTGCCCTTTCATGTGGCACCCACCCCTGCATTTGAGAAACAAAATGGCTGCCCCTTTGAAGCTGCTGGGACAAAATGGCCACCCCATCATATAAGCAAGGCAAATTGGCCATCTGGCCCTCAAAGCTGACTGAGAGTGTGTGACCCGGCCCTCAGCTTGAAAAGGTAGGTGCTCCACTCCAAAGCTACCAAACAATTTAATGGCTGGGAGAGAATTTGAATCCAGTTCAAACTACAACACTCTGTACAGTAAACTTATTTAATCAAACCATGGCTTGATTCTGAAGAGTAAACATCTGGAAATCTTGATATAAAGAATTGTTTTTCCCCAGTTGGATGCAGTGTTTAGTATTCTTACACTCAGCCTTCTCTTTTTCTTCTCAGTATGTTAATGGCTACATCAGTCCCTCTCCACCACTTTTTTCACTGGATTTTTATTAATGCTACAGATTCTGCATGATGTTATAGGGTCACAAAATCAATTATTTGCGCATGGAGTTGCAAAAGTAACTTGAAACCTTGAAGGACACTTTTGGCAAAAGGGTTCAGCCGAAGCATACATTGCTTATTCTTGGACTAATCCGTTATCATGATCTTCAATGTCTTCTTTGTTTAATGCTGCTCTAGCTTAACAGAGTTTCTTTTCTTAAAGGCATATGGGCTCCGTTAGATAATCAATTACATCAAAAGGACAGAAAAGCACACTTTTGGGATAGAGGGCTCAGCTCTGAATGTGGAACAAGTACTGGATGCCTTTCTCGTGACTCTGAACAAAGATTTATATTCTTTCTCCAATTAAAATGATTTCCCCAGGAAGACTATTCAAGGGAAGTAGCAAAACTCAAGTTAAAGAATAAAGTTCATTTTCTATACAGTATCACTGATTACTGTATCGCTGATACTGTATCAGCTTGCATTTCGAACTAATAGCTACAAGAAAGTTAAAACACAAATATTGTCATAATGTAACAATTCATAACAGTTGGAATCCTTCAGGTTATTTATGCCAGTCTGCTGGTGAATGAGTTGGTGCTTGTAGCCCTTGTCATATGCTGGTCGAGTGACTTGGCATACGACAAAGATCACAAGCAGTGGCTCATTAACCAGCAGCAACTTGCCACTATGATTTTAAACCACTGCACTCTCTTCCCCTAAACTGCATGGGTCTGAGCAGCACGTTTTTGGTTATACATGGAGTTTTAGTAAGCAAGTAAATTAATGTATTTATTTGAGGTAAGTAAAGGTAAAGGTTTCCCTTGCTGGAAATCCAGTCGTATCCAACTCTAGGGGTCAGTGCTCACCTCTGTTTCTAAGCCGAAGAGCCAGCGCTGTCTGCTTCTGCAGACGTTTCCATGGTCATGTGGCAGGCATGACTAGACACCGGAGCACATAGAACGCTGTTACCTTCCCACCGAAGTGGTCCCTATTTATCTACTTGCAATTTCTTGATTTCAAACTGCTAGGTTGGCAGGAGCTGGGACAGAGACGGGAGCTCATTCCATCCTGCAGTACTCGGGAATCAAACTGCTGACCTTCCGCCTCCCAGTCAATGTCTTAGTGACTTGAGCCACTGCAGTCCTTTGGGTAGAAGGAATCTGAGGCTTCAGAATTTTTAACACAGAAGAAAGGAAAACATCCTAAACAAATGTATACTTCCTCCTTGCCATGAATACATGCAGAGGAAGGTGGGTGAAGTATAACTCAGACGAGGATAGGGTCCATGCAGTCTGAAAACCAGTAGCTACCATTCTCTAGGTCAGGGGTGCCCAAACTGTTCAGGCCGTGGGCCAGTCATGTGGTTCACTATGGCCCATGGGCTGGATCCAGCCCCTGACACCCATTCATCCAGCCTGCAATGCCCTCATCACTCCCTCCTCTCTAGGCCAGACGTAAAACTGCAAAAAACGAAGGCACCTTTTGGTGACTTCATTCTGCAGTTCCTTCCGCCAGACCTAGTGTGAGAAAGATTACCAATCCACACTGCCAGAAGACTGAGCTAACCAGACCAACTCACTGATCCAGTTCATGCAAAGTAACCATTTGCCCTAGCATTGGCAATGGTACTGTCCTTATGCTTCCACTATAAAATGTCAAAATAGGGAAGGCTAGTTATCAAGGAAAGGATATGGATTTACATCATGTATTCAACATGGCTAAGGCAACAATCTATGCACACTGAGCTTTGTGGGATGTGCAGTAGAACCAGCATGTTTACTCAAACCTGAACCTTGCCCCCAAATAAGCATGGGTAACTCGGCAGCCTTATTTTCAAAATGAAGGGGGGGGGGGCAGATCAGATCCCATGACTTTAAAGTGTCTCATTAATAAAAGCAAAATATTGAATGTAGGTAAGTTAGAACATTTTTTCAAATCAGGAATTCTGGTGCTTGAACACTTTCCCTAAGAGCCTTATAGACCTTTATAAACTTATAGGAGGAGGAATTAGAAGCCTGTGTTTGTCACAACTGACAATTAAATCCAGAGTGAAAACAGAAAACTTTCCCACATCATGCCCTGATTGGGCAGCATACAAGTGTGAGAATTAAATTAAAATCATATAAATGTTTATTTGGGCATCAAGGTAAAAGTTGTCTTAGAATGGAACTCCTCAGACTTGGTACAATTCAGCATTTAAGATGTCTAAAGCAATGACATGACACTGCAAACCCCACTAGTACTATTCAAAGCAAGGCAGAACCCTTGTATGCATGCTGTAAAACTGTAGTCAAAACCTAGTAAGTGCTCACTTTCAAAAACTCCTAAGTATTGTCAAGTTATGCTTTGTTACTATGGGAACAAGACCTGTATCTTTATGCTCTTTGCATATTTTCCCTACTTTCCAGTGTACAACAAATTGTTTACCTCATTTACAAACATCAAATGATGTTCTTGCTTCCCACAAACTAATTAATTAATGATGGGCCATCAATGTAATTCTAGCTTCCCAGGACCTTCCATGTATAAAGTACAGTAAAACCTTGCATAAAGAGCGCCTCACTTAAAGAGTAACTCGCTTAAAGAGAAGAATTTTCTCTGACTGGTTGCCTCGCTTAACAACTAAAACCAACCAAAAACTCACATAACAACTAAATCAGGGTTCACAATCCCCCGCCCACCAGAAGTCACAATTGGTCACTTACAATGATGTTTTGCTTAAAGAGAAAACTCACTTCAAGAGCTATCCTGTGGAACACTTTATGTTCTTTAAGCGAGGTCCCACTGTACTCAGAACTGGTTTGTCAGCCTCTTCTTCTGAGGATGTTCTCGGACCATGATGTTCACACCCAAGATTGCACAGGTGGCTCTTCTTTCAGGAAGCCCAACAGGGAATTGATACCCTCATCTCTTTCTCTGCATCCAGGGACTCTAGTTCACTGAACTACCCAGCAAGAATGTCAAAACAATTCAGACTCAACAGAAATCTATGGTTTTCTTCCATTCAGGAAGTAAATGATTCAGTGCAATACATTATAGTAGGACAGTGGAGGGGGAGATATAAGTGCAGGAATTGCTCCTGCAGGGCCACTCTATAACCCGGGACATGCAGCAACGTTGCATCAGGGGTATGCCAATCAGCCTAAATCACTCAATTCAGAGAGCAAGCACATGAATCTAAACATCTTTTACCTGACATTCAGACCCGCATCTCTAAGGGCCTTTGCTGTTCCTCCAGAAGCAACTAGAGCCAAATCCAAAGATCTGAGGCATTTTGCAAATTCCACCAGGCCAGTCTTGTCTGAGACACTGAATAAAGCTAGATGGAAAGTGAAAGATACACATTACCCCATGGCAGACATTTACAATGTATACTGGACCACTTATTTACTCTTCAGTGCATTCATCGTACTTCTCAACTGAAGGATTACTAGGCAATCAGTGTTCTCCGTCTTGAGTTAGCCTTCTTCTGCTGAAAAGTAACCTGATTTCTTGATTTGAAACATTATTTTATTTATTTATTTATTCCAATTTGTATCCATTTATCATGTTATCAGTCAGATTTAAGGCATTTGTTTTCAAGGATCTTTCCTATTTTTCTACCAGTGGGAGAGAAATTCTGTCACAGTAAACAGTGAAAGCCCACTTTTCTCAACCTGGTGTATTTTTGATGATAAGCCACATTCTACAACTACCACCACATCAGCTTGCTGGCTGGGAAACCGACAGGATAGGAACGGCTACTATACATTGAATTCAAGTTATTGTCAGTAAAAGACTTTCATGACAACTGCCCGCAGTCTCATTCTGAATACATTTTAAACATAAGCAACCCCTTGACTTCTATCTTTAGTTGTCTTGTCTTCCCAAAATGCCTTAACAAAAATCTGTGATGCATTAACACAACTAGAAAGCTGTTCTTTCTCCACCAGCCTCTCTATAACCTTTTGTGAATTTTTCCTGTTGTACAGATCTTTCTGCATAATTCTCCTCAAAAAGAAAGAACCCAAAACAGAAAGAAAGAGCGGGAAGGAAATATTCATTTCTCTGTGGAGCAAAACACAGATCTTCCATTGAAAAGTCCAACATTTCCTTCCAAAACAGAACTGAGAACAGGCATTGAGGGAGTTCAAATTTAACCAAAGTACCACTGTTGGATGTCAGGGAATCTTTAATACTTCTTGATTTAAATTACACTTGGCAAAGGAAGAGGGAGAATATTCACATCTGCCCATATTTTCCATCCCAAAGGGCAACACAGGGTTTTAAATGGACGGACGTTTAATTTAGGGCACGTGAGAGAAGAGGAAAGAGGCAAATGTGAGGGTGTTGTTGCAGTTTTAAAAGTGAACAAATAAACCAGGAGACAGATAACACAGAGAGTGTATGGCTGATGGGTTTCCAAGCCCTGTGGCCTACTCAACCCTGGACCAATGGCATACAAAAAGAGGCCACTTCTGAGCATTTTTACATCTTTCAAAGCCCAGTTGATTGTACTCAATCTTTAACCTGGCCGCTAGTTCGAAACTCCAGAGAAGGTAGTTTCAAACCTCCATGCCACAAAAACTCCTGGGTAAGACTGTTTTAAGGAGCCCTTTACAGCTGAAATTCTTGAAGTGATAGCCCTGTTAGCAGGGCCAGATTTTCCTATAGGCTAACTAGGCTTCAGCCTAGGGCCTCAAGATCAAAAAAGGCCTATATTCAAATTGTTAGCAAAATTAAAATTATCCGTGCCACATTTTTATAAAGGTTAGTACCAAACACAACATGTTTCATTTAATATATTGATATATATCACAGTAATGATGTATTTTATTATATCTCATGTAATTTACAAACTTAAAAATGGGAGGTGAAAGGGCCACATAAGTAGAATAGCCTAGGGCCTCTTTTCATGTAAATCCCGCCCTGCCTGTTAGTCTGTGCAAACTTATCTGAGAGTAAACAAAACAAAAAGACAGAAAAGTTGTGGTACCTCAAAGACTAACTGCTGTATTTTAATGTTAGCTTTCATGAATCAAGTCCACTTCATCAGTGAGACTTCACGGCATTAATTTATACATTCCAGGTACACATCAGGTCAAAATATGCTAGATCTGAAGGATAAGGTAAAAGTAAAGGCCGCCCTTGCTCAAAAGCCAATCATATCTGACTATAGGTTTTGGTGCTCATCTCTGTTTATAGCCAAAGAACCAGCACTGTCTGCATCTGCAAACATTTCCATGGCCATGTGGTAGGCATGACTAGACACCAGAATGTGCAAAATGCTTTTACCTTCCCACCAAAGTGGTGCCTATTCATCTACTTGCAATGCCTTGCTTTTGAACTGCTAGGTTGGGACAGAGATGAAAGCTCACTCCGTCATGTGGAACTTGGGTCTCAAATTGCTGGCCTGCCAACCTTCCAATTGTCAAGTTCAGCGTCTGAACCACAAAAGCCACTGTAGCTCCTTGAAAAGTAAACTGTAGCAAGCTCCCTGAAAAGTAAACTCATTAGTAATATGTGTAATGTCACAGTGTTTGTTTTACATCCATCTACTGCAGTGGCTAAATGCTGACTGGAAGGTGAAAGGTCAGCAGTTTGATACCCGAATACTGCAGGATGGAATGAGCTCCCATTTTTGTCCCAGCTACTGCCAACTTAGCAGTTTGAAAGCAAGAAATTGCAAGTAGATAAATAGGGGCCACTCCGGTGGGAAGGTAAACAGCATTCCATGCTCTCTGTTCTCTAGTCATGCCTGACCACAGAAACGTCCGCAGAAGCAGATAGCGCTGGCTCTTCGGCTATGAAACAGAGATGAGCACTGAACCCTAGAGTCAGATATGACTGGCTTTTGAGCAAGGGGAACCTTTACCTTTACCAACCATTTACAACTCAACAGAACCAAACTTCACGGTAATAAATCCGAATGCCAGCCGAGGGTCTTGTTATTCCTGGCTGCAAACCGTCACCCTGATTTGTGAACTTTTTTGTTTTGCTCACCAACCTTTGTGTACCTCTGTATAAATTAGTGCTGTGAAGTCTCACTCTTCTGACTGACGAAGTGGACTTGATCCAACAAAATACAGCTGTTAGTTTTTAAGATGCCACCACGTTTTTGTTTTTGGGTCTTTTTGTTTGTTCTCTGGTCTCGTTTTAAGACCCCTCCCTGGGGTCTTCACGGCTTCGTTGCGTACTTAACCTAAAAGTTAGCCTCCTCCATCTCTCGGAGTGCCATCATCGCCCCACGGATTCCTACGACGGGGCTGCATTCTCACCTTACCCCCCCCCCCCCGGGCTTCATCCGCAGCAGGGAAAGGTAAGGTGAGTTCTCTGCTGCGCCATCCCCGGCCGGGCCACAAAGGGTGAAGAGCCCCCTCCTTTCTGCCGCCCCCGCTTGCCGATGGGCGGAAACACCCGAGCTCGAGAGAGGCGCTCGCCTTTCCCCGGCGCCCGGACGCGTTACCGAGTTGCTGCTGCTGCCTCGTAGTAGCCATGTCTGCGCTGTCCCGGCAAAGTCGGCTGCTGTGGCTGCAAGGCAGGAACAGGGAGAGAAAGGAAGACTTCAGGCGCTGGAACGGGGAAATAGTCCGCGGGGTGGATCGGTGGGTCTGGACAAGGGGTTGGGTTAGGGTTGCATGCTGGGAAGGGGCTGGGCTGCTGGGGAAAGTTGGCGCTGAAGTTGAAGGCAGCTCCCCCCCCCCCCCTCGCCCACACGCCCTCCAGCTTCCCCGTGACCCATAGCTTTTGAGAGAGAAAGGCACGTGGGTCTAGGCAGGAATTCGGCTCTTTGCTTCCTTTTCGGAGTTGCTCTCACTGTTGTGCTGTGCGCCTCCCCTTAGACCAGGGTGCCCATACTTTTCAGCTGTGGGCCAGTCACGTGGTTCAGCGGGCCAGTCACTATGGCCTGTGGGCCGGATCCAGCCCCTGACACATAATTCATCCAGCCAGTGAAGCCCTTGTCACTCCCAGAAGCAAAAGTAAAATGCACCTGCATGGGCGCGTTTTACTTCTGCTTCTGGGAACGATGAGGGCTTTGTGGGCCGGATGAATTGACGTCAGGGGCCAGATCCAGCCCATGGGCCATAGTTTGGCCACCCGTGCCTTAGACCATAATAGGACAACTTTCCTCGAAACCCACTTGTGTCCAACTCTAGGGGGCAGTGCTCATCTCTGTTTACAGCTGTCTGTGTCTGCAGATGTCTCCATGGCCATGCGGCAGGCATGACTAGACACTGGAAAGCTGTTACCTTTCCCACCGAAGCAGTGCCTATTTATCTGCTTGCAATCCCTTGCTTTCGAACAGCTAGGTTGGCATTAGCTGGGACAGAGATGGAAGCTCACACCATGGTGAAGCAGTCCGGTCTCAAACTGCTGGCTTGCCAACCTTCCAGCCGTCAAGTTTAGTGTCTTAACCATTAAGCCACCTCTGTCCCATTATTAGTGTAATAACATAATTATAGAGGAGTTGGATCAGTCATCTCTTAATAGAAGTAACAAATCCTACAGCAGGAAGAAAGCTACTAAACTCTTGCTGTCCCCCAATAGCCAGAGACAAGGGTTGGGATGGCAGAGTGGATAGAGCAGGAATTCTCAACCTTTTAAAGCCAGGGGCCCGGTCATGCTTCCTCAGACAGCTTCGGGGGCCGGATGGACATTTTGCCCTTCCTCCACTACATGGCACTTCCTGGTGTGGAGGGAGTGTGGGGCACATGAAATCGTGCCACAAGCTGCAGGTTGAGAATCCCTGGGATAGAGGAACCTTCTTGGATGCTGGAGGCTTGGATTCATATCCAAGGGGTAGGGGATGGCCATGATAAAGCCACTCAGCTGAACCTCCCATATATCCAGAAAGCCCTGTGGGAGATGCCAGAAAATAAAATACACTTTTACAAGATGAAATGAAATGCCCCGTGTAAAATTCTGAATGCATTTAATGGTATTGCATGGGGGAGGGGGAGGCGTGCTTCAGATCCCGCAGGTATGCAACCAACATTGGTGTAATTCCATGCTTTATACACTATGTAATGAGAAAATTGAAATGGACAGTGCCCTCAAATGTAGAGCGAAATCCCTCTGATAAACCACATGTCCTGCTTTTTTATAACGCAGCGGAAGGAAGGAACTAGTGTTTGATACACTTAATTTGTAATCCAAAAAACAAGTTGATGTAATGTGAAGCAATCCTCACCGAAATAAATGTAAATGGTTTTCTGCTCACACGGATGAAGTGATGCTGAGAAAAGGAGAAGCAGACCCCAGTGTTGGTGTCAGAGAACAACAATAAACAAAGGGTGCTGAATATATTTTGATCATGAGTCTTTCTCAGGAGCATTCATATGTCCAGTGATGGGAAACCTTGGCATTCCAGGTGTTCTTGGACTTCAATTCCCTGAAACCCAAGTCAGCACTCCTGCTGATCAGGACTTCTGGGAAATGAAGTTCAAGAACACCTGGAGTGCTAAGGTTTTCTATCACTGTCTAGTAGACCAAAAAGTGTCTCCCTTCTTAGCAACAAATTAACCTTGGGTCTTCTTTTCGCTCTTTTGAGGCTTCTTCCCCTGCTCTTTATTTCCAAATCCATCACTAATGTGTTACATAGTGTCAGCTGTTCTGCTTTTGCTAATCAAAGTAAAGGGGGGAGGGGACAAAAGGTTTTGACACTTTAAAAACTAACAGATTTGTTTCAATACAAGTGTGGGACTGGGACTGTCAGTCAGACTTGGTCTGAGAATTCAGTGCTGTAAGTTCCCCTCAGGACTTTCAAAAGAATTCACGCCCCAGGTACTACTACTGCAAGAACCCAAGACCCCTGGAAGGGAGAACCAAGGCTGAAAGTTTAGACCAGGGATCAGCAAACGTGGCTCTCCAGATGTTCTTTGCCTTCAGTTACCAGAAGCCCAAGTCAGCACAACTGCTGATCAGGGCTTCTGGGAATTGAAGTCCAAGAACATATAGAGAGCCAAGCTTGCTGACCCCTGGTCTAGATGGAAGCACCAGAGATGGAGACCAGGACCCCAGGAAGTGACCTGTAGTGGGAAGGGGTGCTAGGTGGGCCCTGAGAGCTCTAGAGAGTGAGAAGTGGAAATCAGGTGGGATGTAGTGGACTAAGGTGTGCAGAGATAGGACCCACCTCTGCAGATGTGGGTTGAGGCAGAGAAAAATACCTGACAGGTTGTCCTGGAGGAATTGGCTGAGGCATGCCTTGTTGAGGTTGAGCTTCCAGTGGAACCTCTCCCCCCCTTCCAGGTGGGTTTAAAATATATTTATGAGGATCCTTCTACAGTTTAAGATCCCAAAGACTGAGTCAGAGTGGCTCCTGCAGCCTCACATACCACTCATATTTTACTGAGTGGGAACAAGGATGGCAAGAGAAAAGGCAGCACCAGAAAGAAGAGGGTTATCATCCACTGGAGTCCAACTCACAATGCTACCAAGCAAGTTGATGTCAGCTGTCTAGCTCAAGGAGATGGGAGGAGGAGGCTGGTATCCATGGTGCAGCCTCCTCATCCAACACCTTTAGCAGACTTAAGGACTCGCTTCCCTCTGTGGCATTCACCTGAGAGGAGATTTATGGGGTGTCCCTGTGGATTTTGACTTTCACCTCAGAGAGTTAGGGAAATGGTCTTGGGTGTTCATGTCAGTGATTACTCTGGGTTGAAAGGATTTTTGCAGAGGACACCCAAATGAGGCTTCTTTCATGTCCCCCATTGTGCAGCTCTCAGGAATCAAACTGGTCTTTCCAGTCTCCAACCAAGCCTAGCGCCTTAACCACTAAGCCACCAGAGGAGTTGCATCTTGGGTTCTACAGTTTTATCTGTTGGGTGCGTTAAGACTTCATAACCTCCTGTGTCTGCTGTTGTGGAACAGAGAATAGGGGAGGAGACAGTCCCTCACTCTACACAAGGTGAGAGGCCTCACAGTAAGCTTTCATGAGTCAAAGAGGGTAAACAAGTAAACAGGCCCCTTATGCTGTGGCCAACACTGTTGAGACCATGAATGATTCTGCCAGTGTAGATAGGCGGGCACAACTGGCATCTCAGTTTGCCGTAGAGTCTTATTCTTGTCTCCGTGATGTGTGCCTGTTCCATGTCAGCAGCCAACATGAACAGTACAGTATTACTATTTTAAGTTTAAACAAAACCTGTTGGTACAATTGCACACTAAATACTAAATGAGTTAGTTGCTAGTAGGAGCTGTGGTGGCTCAGTGGTTAAGAAGCTCGCCTTGTTAGCTGGATGGCTGGCAAGTAAGCAGTTCAAGACCCGGGTACTACATGATGGATTGAGCACCAGTCTCTGTCCCAGCTCTTGGGGACATGAAAGGAACCTCATTTGGGTGTTCCCTAAACAGAGTTTCTTCCACAAAAATCCTTTCAATCCAGAATAATTTCTGACACAAAATTATTATAGTTGATAGTATGTCAGATCACCTCTACCCCACAAGTCCTATGAATGAGTGACCTAGAAAATATCCTAGCATTTACAGTTCTGCTCAGCTCTTGCAAACACAATATTTCATGATTTGATCCTGTTTCTTACAGATATATTTGTACTGTTGTGCTAGCAGTGCACCCATGCATGCACACCTGCACATATTTATTTATTGTGCTTCATTCCTTCTGTGTTTGCAGGTAGCTCTCTGAAACAATGAACTAGAAATGAGAGTTCCCCACATTGTAATTTTTACTGGAAATTAGGAGGTGGTGATCATTGGTTAAACACACAGAAATTGTCCTTTTGTAGTGATGGGATGCTTTGCCTTTTGTGTCTGCTTCTAACATTTTTTTCCAGTGAAAGCTGGAAATCCAGGCCAGAGGGCAGTCACTGCATAACATGGCTAGAATCCAGGCAAACCCAGTAATGTGGAAAGCATAACCCTGGGTCTTTCATTTTTGTGTCAGAGATTACTCTGGGTTGAAAGGATTTTCGCAGGGGATGCCCAAATGAGGCTCCTTTCATGTCCCCCATCATGCAGCTCTCAGGTATCAAACCCATCTTTCCTGTCTCCAGGCCTAGCACCTTAACCACTAAGCCACGCAGGGGAGCTGCTAACGTTGGGTGAAAATCTATCTTTTAACTTTCCAACAAGCCTTTACATTCAGTTCTTGCTTTCCCTGCAGACTTGGTTCAAGTCCTATCTCTTTATCCATAGATACAGCCCTGGTTTGAGAACCTACCCACAGGTAGCAGAATTTATTTATTTATTTATTTAATCAAACTTTTATGCCCCCCCCTCACAAAGACCCAGGGTAGCTAACAAACTTTAAAAACACTTAAAACACAGTAAAAATGGTATAAAACAGAATTAAACAAGATTAAAAAGTTACAAAAATTTAAAGATTAAACAAGTCACACACAGAGAGGGAGGGGTTAGATGAGCCAACAAACTGAGGCAAATTTTTATTTCAAGAGCTGATAGCTGGTGCCAGCTGATATCATGAGTGATAGCAACTGGCACCAGGATTCAGGAGGGGCACCAGCAATCAATGTGCACACATGCAAACACAGATGCATGCACACAGACACACTGGAAAGGGGCCTTTTGCCCCCTTAGACCTGAGGCAACAGAGGCTGTTGTGCAAGAGTCTGGGTCATCTCTTTCAGGAGATGGTTGCATTTCCATTTGTCAGCTTTAAATCTGGCTGATTTCATGCAAAAGCATACAAGTTACAGGCGCTGCACTTCCCAAAGTAATGTAATATAGCAGCATATATCAAATCTTTTGAAAATAAATAGGTAGCACCAATTTAACTCAAATACCTAGAAAATACAGCTACACCCCTTTGTCAGCAGAAGAAGTAGGCACAAATAGCACCAACATTTGCACACCAAAGCACAGTGGCCTATTTCTTTCCTCCACAACATTTAAATGATGTTTGCCTTCTTCTGGCCCTGGGAAGGAGGGCAGTTCAGAACACAGAATTTGTTTATCCTGGTGTCAGAGATTCCTAGTTTTTGCTTATACCAGACAACAGGAACCAACAACCTCACAGACAATGGAAGGACCTGGATGTTTCCCGTTGGCCTGCTCTCTCGCTATGTTCTTGCTTAACATGTTGCTCAGAGGAGTCCTGCGACTATCAGCCGAACATTTTGACCAATAGCGTTGTACTAATGCCGTAGTTCTCCCAATGTGCTGCCTTCTCAATATGCTGGACCTCAGCTTCCAGGTATTCCAGTCAGCATTGGTCAGGTATTCAGGGAAAGGGAGCTGAACTACAGCACTAATTTATGACAACCCACATTTGAAAATTGGTGGTGACTGGTATTTTTACGCTTCAAATGTCTCCAAACTGAAGTCAGGAGTGTTCTAGATATAACTGTATGGAAGAAGAAAAAGCTGGCATAAGCAAGAAAAATATATAACAACCAACCATGTTTTTTATACAGTATTTCCGTCATATATTTAAATAAAACAAACATCTCTGTGCCCCCCACCACCTATCCATCTATGGGACTTGTATTTTCAATTTATGATTATTTTATTTCTATTAACAATATTCTATATATCCACCCCAACTTCCCAAAAAGTTATGTATTCCTCTCCCAGTTTTGTTCCTTTCACTTTAATTAAGACATGCTCTATAAATTCTCCCCGAATCTCTTTGAAGTCATTTCTTTTTGTTAACCCTTTCTTAAACTTTAATTCGCATGTCAGTCTGTCATTCATCACAACATTCCATAGTTCTTTGTACCAATCATCCAGCTCAATTTCACAATATACTTTCCATCCTTTAACAATAAGTAGTCTCATGGCTATTAACATTGTTATAATCATTTCCTTCTTACTTCTTGCTATGGTGATTTTTCCAAAGTCCATTAATAAAACTATTCTGGGACATACTTCTAGTTCTATAGACAATATTTGATTAATTTCATTAAAAACCTTCTTCCATATTTTTTTTTGACAGATTCACATTCCCACCATAAATCTAGGTATGTCCCATACATTTTTTTTTTTGCAATCCTTCTTATATGTGAAGTTATAGTGACTTAGTCATACTGATGTCATATACCACCTTCAGATCGTTTTGTAGCAATTTTCTTAGATTCTAACAGACATTTTCTTCATACTTCTATGTCTCCATATTTCATTCCATTCTCCTTCTCTAATCTTAACCCTTGAATCTTTCCCCCAGACTATTATTAATGCTTTTTGTACCTCCTCATTCTTCGTTAATAATTTGTAGTCGATCTTGCTGATTAAACCATTTGTTGTTATTACTTTATGGTTAAAGTATGTTATTACTTGCAGCCATGAAATAAAAAGGCGACTGATTCTTGGGAGGCAAGCGATGAGAAACCTGGGGAACATAGTGAAAAGTAGAGACATCACATTGCAATCAAAAATTTGTATAGTCAAAGCAATGGTATTCCCGGTGGCAATGTATGGTTGTGAGAGCTGGACCATAAGGAAAGCTGAGCGCAGAAGAATAGATGCCTTTGAAATGTTGTTGTTGTTGTTGTTGTTGTTGTTGTTGTTGTTGTTGTTGTTGTTGTTGTTGTTGTTGTTGTTGTTGTTGTTGTTGTTGTTATTGTTGTTGTTATTATTATTATTATTATTATTATTATTATTATTATTATTATTATTATTATTATTATTATTATTATTATTATTATTATTATTAATTAAATTTAATACCCCGCCCCAATCGGGGGGACCCGACTCTGGGCGGCTTACATCCCAATAAAAACAGAATTAAATCCCAACTCAATATCACTAAAGACATCAGAATTAAAAACATCAGAATTAAAAAATCATCACAGATTTAAGACAACGCAGGACTACACATCAGTATTCCCATATTCCAACCCAGGGAGGCAGTTCTTATGTAAGCCACTTGGTGTGGGAACCCATGTTCCCAGGTCCCCAAACCTGTCCTGCCAGCCAGGTTTTCACGCCTTTCCGGAATGGTAAGAGCTCCATCTGAAGGCGCAATTCGGTGGGCAGGAGGTTCCAGAGGGTCGGGGCGGACACGGAGAAGGCTCTCCTCCTAGTGCAGGCGAGACGCGCCTCTCTCGCCGAAGGGATAACAAGGGAGCCTCTCCGATCCGCCCTGGTGGGACGGACAGAAGTTCTTGGGATGACGCGGTCTCTTAGGTATCCTGGCCCACTACCATGTAGGGCTTTAAAGGTAATAACCAGCACCTTGAATTGCACCCGGAGACATACTGGCAACCAGTGCAGCTCCCGGAGCAGCGGCGAAGCATAAGCATAACGCCCACGCCCCACCACTACCCGGGCCGCCGCGTTCTGGACCAGCTGGAGTCTCCGGATGGTCGTCAGGGGCAGCCCCATGTAGAGCGCGTTACAATAATCAAGTCTGGAGGTGACCAACGCATGTGTGACCATAAGCAGGGCATCCCGGTCTAGGAGTGGGCATAACTGGCGAATTACACGAAGTTGTGCAAAAGCCCTCCTGGCCACGGCTGCCACCTGCTCTACGAACAGTAGCCGTGAGTCCAGGAGGACCCCCAGATTACGCACCGAGTCTGTTTGGGGCAGGACTGCCCCATCCAGGGCCAAAGATGGGAGCTCTTTTGTTAACACAGGACCCCCTACCCACAGCCACTCAGTCTTGCCGGGATTCAGCTGTAGCCCGTTGTCCCCCATCCAGACCTTTACAGCCTTCAGACACCTGGAAAGGACTTCCACCGCACCGCTTGGGTCCCCACGGGCAGAGATGTATAACTGGGTATCATCTGCATATTGATGATACCTTACCCCGTGGGAACGGATGATCTCACCCAGCGGCTTCATATAGATGTTAAACGGGAGAGGAGAAAGTACCGAACCCTGAGGCACCCCGTATTGCAGGGGCCTAGGGCTGGACTTCTCCTTCTCCAGGCACACCGACTGGGTCCTGCCCCTCAGGAATGAGGAGAACCAGGACAGCACCGTGCCCTGGATCCCCAGACCCTGGAGCCTTGGTGCTGCTGGAGGAGAGTTTTGAGAGTCCCCTGGACAGTGAGGAGAACAAATAGGTCAATCTTAGAAGAAATCAACCCTGACTGCTCCCTAGAAGGTCAAATGGTAAAGATGAAGCTAAAGTACTTTGGACATCAAATGAGAAGAGAGGATTCGCTTGAGAAAGCCTTGATGCTGGGAAGGGTGGAGGGCAAAAGAAGAAGGGGGCGGCCCAAAATGAGATGGCTAGATGGTATTGTAGACACAATGGGCACAGAGCTGAGCGAGTTGAGGAGGATGGTGGAGGACAGAAGTGCCTGGCGGACAATGGTCCATGGGGTGGCAAAGGGTTGGAATCGACTGTGTGACTGAACAACAACAAAAATCTAACTGGACTATCAATTCCTCAAACTTGGTTAACTTTTTGCAATTATCATATTGCTTTAGTCAATATTTAGTCCACTTCTCCAATTGTAACCTATTCCTCCAAAATCTTTTCCCTATCCTCTCTATCTAGTTGCTTTACTGCCTCCTTCTTAAAATTATCTGAAAACCTCTCTAATTCTGTTATTTTGATTAGTGGTAAAATCCCATACCATGATAGGTTTATCTTTTTATATTTCCCAATGAAACTCTTATACTCTTCTTTCAACTTGTCAAATTGACATTTAAGACAAGAGGTCAAGGTTGATGCAGGCAAATGATTTAATGGGTTATTATTAACGCAAGTCAAGATATTTGTTTTTTCTTTTGGTCCATCTATTTGTCCTTCTTGGTGACATGTTGTAAGACCTCTGTTTGCTTAAGCTTTGTTTGATGGGGTGGTTCAAATGAAGTTTTCTGGATAATCCAGTTGGGCAATTATGTTGGAAATGTTCTGTTGAACACAGGAATGTTCAAGTTCTGCTGCAGAAATTTGTTTATAGCCACCCAGCAGTGTAATGATGATAAATTCAGAAGTTCATTGTGATGGTTGCAATTTAGCCATGCCCTATGATGAATCCAACCATGCAGATAGCAGCATTGATAGATGTCAAGCAAATGTAAGCTTTTGTTACCAACAGTCCAGAAAAATATTGAGAAATGCCGCCTGGTTCTCCCTAGTGGCTTAGTCTAATATTGTACCATGGAAATCGTCAGCTGTAACTTGTATCCAAGTAAAGTATACATTTTTCCTGGAAATCCAGGAAAAGTGCCACTGGTGTGAATTTGTTTAAGGTGGAATCCAGCTTGCCATGAAGTGACTCACACACTGTGATTACAGAGCCATCTCCTGTGGCATGTATGAAATGAGACATACAGGATTTAACACTGGGACTGCATGACTGTTGGGAATCAGAATATGAAGTTGTTCCTTCTCTGCTCATTTTGCCATTGGGCCCAAACAATGGTTTCCAGTAGCATTTCCTCCACCTAGGGAACCATCACCCCACCTAAAGGAGCTCATCTGCCCATAGCTGTTGGGCCTTTTGGGGAGTCAGGTTACCATGGAAATATTTATAACAAATATGTATGTACTGCATGGTATCGAGTCATGTACTGCATGGTATGACCCTTTCCAGGATATCTAGGTAGAGAATACACAGAAATGTTTTATTATTCTCTTCTACTGACGGCTGAAGAGCCAGTGCTGTGGTTTTGAAACACAGATGAGCACTGAACCCTAGAGTCGGATACGACTGGCTCAGTGGTGGGATGTCAAAATTTTTACTACCCCACCATGACATCATCACAGTGTGGGTGGAGCTAACATCATGGGCGGAGCCAATGTCATGACATCATGATGTTGTGGGCGGGGCCAAAGAAAACAAATTAAAAAATAATAAAAAATAAAATTAAAATAAGCACACACACACACACACCTCAACCCACCTACCCACCCACCCACAACACAAACCTGTAAATAAATTAAATAAATAAATAAATAAAATACATTAAAATACACCCACCCACCCAAACACCCACCCACCCACCCACAACACAAATCAACCAGAGCTTTTAAACCAGAGCTTAAAGCTTATTCTGGCTAATCTTTCTCACACTAGGTCAGATGAAAGGAACTACAGAAGGAACTCACCACAAGATGGCTTCATTTTGGCACTTTTCAACTTTTCAACAGTTAAAGAAGTTAGGTACTATGTCTTTGCCTAACCAGTCCTCTAGAGGATATCTAGGGGAGCAGGCTATAGGGAGCTTCAGGTTAGCAGCTTCTCTTCCTCCTCCCCGCTTGGGAGGACAGCAAGGAGGCCGTGCATACGTGCCAAGCACTATAGGTGTGCATGCACACCAAGTGCTTGGCATGCATGTGCAGTGGAGGAACCAGTGAAAAAGTAAGCCCTGAAGGTGGTTCCCCCCCAAAAGCTGCAACCGGTTCTCCAGGACACTGGGGAAAGTTACTACCGGTTCTGGAGAACTGGTGAGAACCTGTTACATCCCATCACTGGACTGGCTTTTGAACAAGGAAAACCTTTACCTCTACTGAGGGCAACTGGGATTGTGAAGATTCTCCATGATCACACAGGCTGCTATTATTGTTTATGAGTTGTTGGTTTTAGTCTTTCATTATACTTGTCAAAACATTTAATTGTTGTACACCACCCAGATGGGTGGCATATAAATGAAATTAAAGTATTGTGTAGAAATATTTTGTCATTATTTCCTTCATGTTCGTGAGGATGTGTTGGCAGTTCAGGTAGTGTATTCAGGGGATGTGTTGGTTACCAGAAAAACTTTCCCAGAAAAAGCAAATTATTCATGCTTTTTTAAAAACTGCAGTAAGAAGGACTCAACACAAGAGTGTGCTAGCATGTTTGAAACCCACACTGTTTCTCATTCCCAACTTTGATTGATTGACATTAAAGCACTGAAGATAAATATCCTGACCTGTTTGACAGGTGAGCATGGAAAGATACCTGGGACACCTTCATTTACATAACTAGGGCCAATGGCTGTACAGTCTTGAAATCTTTACTCCAGGGGTGCCCAAACTTTTTGGGCCACAGGCTGATCATGTGGTTGAATGGGCCGGTCACAGGTTCCTCCCAATGGAAGCAGAAGCAAAACACACCCATGCATGCAAAAAAAAAAATGCTTCTGTAAATACACCCATGGCTGTCGTAAATGTGTTTCTGACAGCTGCGGGCCATTTATGTCAGCATTTTGAACATGCATGGACACATTTAACTTTCACTTCCAGGGGCGGGGTGGGTAGCGCAGGCTGGATTATTATGTGCTGTGGACCAGATCTGGCCCGTGGACCATAGTTTGGGTACCCCTGCTTTACTCTGAAAGCCCAACTGTGATGCCCTCATTCATTCATTCATTTAAATTTATATTCCACCCTACTCGCATAACCGACTCAGGTCGAATTACAACCAATCAACAAACATACAAAACACAGTTAAAAACTCTTAAAAACAATTTAAAACAATGTCTCATTCCTTTAATTAAAGGAGTAAAATCTGTTCTGCAGAAGCTAGAAAAGTAAAAATGTGTCTGATTCCCCCCCCCCTCCTGGGATCAAAATTTCCAAATCTTCATATTGTACAAATATTGTACACTTTGGTGCACCCTTAAAAAGTGAAACAATAAGGCCACCTGTGGGGAAGTACCAGGTGATATTTAGCACTAACGTGGCTGGAGTTTAAGAATTATCTCATCGAAACACTGGGTCTGGATGGACAGATTTTGCTTTCCCCTATTAAGTCATGTTTTTATTCTCAATTTCTGTCCATTTTGAATATAAACAAATTACCCCTCATTCCTATCTAAATCAAGCTGCACAAAAAAAAATTGCTCTCCCATTTCCAGCAGCAGTTTGTCTTCTACTAATTTGAAGGCTAGGATGCGGCTTGATTTTGTTACATGAGAAAACATTGGCCTTTGGGATGTTATTCACATGGTTGTATCCGAGAATGCATTTTTTCCTGAAGCAGGGAAAATGTCATTGGCGTGAATTTGTTTAAGGTGGATCCCAGCTTGCCATGAAGTGACCCACACCCTATGATCACGGAGCCATCTCCTGCGGCACACATGAAATGAGACATGCAGGATTTAACACATGGTCTATTACTTTATATTGCTTCTGTTTGCAGTGTTGTTTCATATCAAATGGGAGACTGCACAGTGCTAAGTGTCTCTGTCTGCATGCTTCCGCATTAATCACAATGCATCCCTGCAGTATCTCCTTACAACATGTGTAACTTTCACACAGTCCTACTTGCTCAGAGATTAAACCTCAAGAGACCCTGGGGGGCAACCTGAGTCCTGCATAATGACAACTCAAGCTCAAGCATTTGTTTTTACAAAGGAATCTCCCAAAGGCAAAACTTGGAATGAAATAGAGACAGCAATTTACTGCAACCAGGTTCCAGAACATATGGGCTGTTCTTGGTAAATAGAGACATTTTGAGCACATGTTTCCCCCCTTTAGGTCAATGTAATAGGCAATTATTTTTCTTTTCCCATTGCTCTTTGTACTTCTTACCAGTGGTGGGATGTCAAAATTTTTACTACCATGCTGTGGGTGGAGCCGACATTGTGGGTGGTGCCAACATCATGACATCATGATGTCATGATGTTGTGGGCAGAGCCAAAGTAAAAAAATAAAAATAAAAATACAGTTGTACCTCACTTAAAGAGCATAATGCGTTCCACAGGATTGCCCTTTAAGCGAGTTTGCTCTTTAAGTGAAACACCATTGAAAGTGACCAATTGTGGGAGGGATTGCGAACCCAGATTTATTTGTTAAGTGAGTTTTTGATTGGTTTTATTTGTTAAGCGAAGCGAAGATTCAGAGAAAATTCTGCTCTTTAAGCGAGTTACTCTTTAAGCAAAACGCTCTTTATGCGAGGTTTGACTGTACAGTAGACACAAAAATAGAAATAGCAAACACATAAAAATAAAAATAAAAAAGACATTAAATAGAAATAAAAAACATAAAAATACAAATTAAAATAGACATTAAATACACATTAAAACACACTACATAATGCACACACACCTCAACCCACCCACCCACCCCAAACACAAACCCTTCACTTACCCCGGGGTTGGGGAGCAGCAGGCAGGCAGGCACACATGCAGAGCAGGAACAGCGGTGGTGTGGTGGCAAATCGGCGTGGTGACATGGAGATACAGCAGCGCAGCCTAGCCCAGCGTGGCCTGGCTGGGCCCAGTGGTACACCAAGGAAAGGCTGCCGCTGCCCTGCTAGCCGCTGCGCCCTTTCTGGGCAGCCCAAAATGGCTGCTTGGAAGTGCACATGGATCAAAACTCCATTTGATGCACACACACTTCTATTTTTCAGTGCGCATGTGTCAAATGGAGTGTTGACGCATGCGCACTTTCGAGCAGCCATTTTGGGCTGCCTGGAAATGTCATCTGGACTCCGGAGGGTGGCCAGAGAGGTGACTGAACTGGTTGCCCGGGGGTTTACTACCTCCCCAGCGATCCCCTCTGGATTGCTGCTACCGGTTTGGGCGAACCGGTCCGAACCGGGAGCAGCTCACCACTGCTTATTACCTATAGGGGCTGCAGTGGCTCAGTGGTTAAGAAGCTTGCCCTGTTAGCTGGAAGGCTGGCAAGTCGGCAGTTTGAGACCCGGTTACTGCATGAAGGACTGAACGCCCGTTTTTGGCCTTCTCCTACCAGCCTATGAGTTCGAAGTAAGAAATTGCAAGGACCGTATATACTCGACTATAAGTTGTCTCGAATGTAAGTTGAGGTATCTGACTTGGATCTCTAAATCTAGGAACATAGATTGACCTGAGTATAAGTCGGGGATGGAAAATGCAGCAGCTGCTAGTGTGTTTCAATAATTAAAATACATGAAAATACGGTAAAATTAATTAATTTACACATTGGTGTGGGTATGTTTTTGAGTGTTTACGTTGACCGGAGTATAAGTCAAGTCCCGTTTTTGGACCTCATTTTGGGGGCTAAAAACCCAATTTATACTCAAGTATATACGGTAGATAAATAGGGACCACTTCAGTGGGAAAGATCTTGGTGACATGAAAGGAGCCCCATTCGGGTGTCCCCTGAGTAGAGTTTCTCCAACAAAAATCCTTTCAACTCAGAATAATTTCTGACACAAAATTATTATTATTATTTCACAAATGACTGACTCTGGTACTAGCTTTCAAAATAGCCAGCTGTGTCCTATCTAAATCAAAAGATTGTTGGAGATGTAAAAAAAGGGGTTGGAATGTACCTTTATTTATGGTGGTAATGTAATAGCCCAACATTTTGATAAGGAATAGTCAAAAACATTGTGATCTCATGCAGGGTAAACTGTGGCAATCAGGATTGTTTCTTGTATACCCTGAAATATCACAATATTTTTACATATGCAAGAGCACAATATGTTGCTAACATTTGTCAAATGCTCCAAAAATTCCTCTGATCTAAATATGCTCTTAACAATTAGTTTAAAATGTAAAATTCTACAGAAAGTCTCTTTGAAAATAAGGAGACAGGAAAATCATGCAGGAGGATCACATCCATCAAATTTTAAAGCTAACAAATTAATGAAAAGTTGCTTGGTTAGGTTCCGCTCATTCAGAGGCAGAGCAGCTAATTAGAATTAATTAGACAAATATTCAGTATTTAAATCAAATGAAATTAATATTTCTTAATGTATTTTAGAAATTAAATGTAGATGCATAGTGGATTCATGGCTCCACGCACACACGAAAGTTATTGGAACACTGGGGTGTCTCGTGAGCTTCAGACCGGCGTTCCTCTGGCGCTGTTGAGCATTTTAGCCTTGTTGTGACTGGAACTGCAAAATGATGTAAAATTCCACACCTCTTTCTTACAGCTCCTGTCGGCTTTCTGTCGCCACCCAGCCTCATGATTCTTTTGCTTCCAGGGAGTGCGGTTCTTTTCCAGCAGCATTGTAAAGAAGAAAGAGAGTGCAATAGCTATTTATTATTATTATTGTTTATTAGTTCAAATTTATATTGCCGCCCACTCGCCTTGGTGACTCAGGGCGGCTTACAAAAATACATTTCAATACAATATGTTGGTGTGGGCTCAGGGGGAGGGGCGGTCAAGTCCTCAACCTGCCCTGGCCTCTTCCTCCCCAGCAGTTGGTGTGGGCACAGGCGGAGGAGTGGCAAAGTCCTCAACCTTCCCTGGGTTCTTCCTCCCCTGGCAGTTAGTGTAGGCACAGGGGGAGGGGCAACAAGGTCCTCAACCTGCCCTGGCTTCTTCCTCCACTGGTAGTTGGTGTAGGCACAGGAGGAGGAGTGGCAAGGTCCTCAACCTGTCCTGGCTTCTTCCTCCACTGGTAGTTGGTGTAGGCACATAGCTATGCCCTGTAGATTCCCTTCCTCTCCTCCTCCTGAGGATCACAAAAGGGAATCAGATGTCAGATGAAGGGGGAGGGATAAAGCTTCATGAAACACACAACAATAAGTCCGGTCCAAAGAAGAACACACATTCGAACTCACGTTCGAGCTTTTTTATTGTTACAATTGTACAAGGAAAAGCTTACATAGAAAATAACAGATTGGCTATTTTAGGCTCAGTACATTGGCCACGATTGGGTCATGTTAGTGTCGGCTTCTACCTGATTGGTTAATACATTGAATGCATGCCTCCTATAGCATTCAGTCTCATGGCTTAGATGTGTAACAAACGACCCCCAGGCACGTATGCAATCTCATGACCTGGGACAGTCACAAACAACCCAAAAACAAGAGACCTTTCAACTGGGTCAGGAATGGGTGCTGGCTAGCTTACTGGGGTACAAGGGTTAACCATTGAAGCACCACACCAGGAGTCTTTGGACATCACTGCAATAAGGCATTTCCATCAGTTCCCCACAATCAGACTCAGATTTTCTAAGTCCAAAGACAAAGATTTTATTTTCAAAGTTGTTCTCTTGGCAGCATAAAAGAAAGTTGCATTGGCACTGTGAAGAAATAAAGAGTTTCAAAGTATTTTCAAAGTTCAGAAACAGCATCCTTTTCAGGGTACATGATGAAGTACAAAAAGGTTCTTCTCCCAATCAAAGCAGGTAAAGCAGATCTACTTCTCTCTTCCCTCTCTCGTCTAGAGATAAGCCTCGACTTGTGGTTTTTATAGCTTAAAATGTTACTCACCTCCCCCTCTGGAATGTTAGGTATCCAAAGGTTAGATCTTTATCTACTTAAGGTCACCCCTCCCCCATTGGAATGTCAAGGACAAATCCTTAATAGTTCAAGGACACCCTTCTCCCATTAGAATGTCAAGGACACCCTTCCCCCATTGGAATGTCAAGGGTACCCTTCCCCCTTTTCCAGAAGTGGGTAGTCACACATCAGACCAGGGGAAGTGACTATGGGTTATGGGGATGTTACCCCAAATCCAGAAAAAACACCATTTTATTTTCATTTATTATTATTATTTTTATATTTTATTTTCAATAAATTACTTTTAACCTTTATTTTCCATTTTCCCACAACTCTACCCACTAGGCCTACATGTCTATAAACACTACACTGTACACACAACCATTCATCTCACTTGCAGTTAGATAACTGCAAAAGATCACTTTTTAATCAATTTCTAAAAAGTCAAACCACTATTTTAAAAGCCCTATCTAAAAAGCCTTGCTGTAGTGGAGACTTTGAGGGAAGCCAATGCAAGTCTAGAGAGTGGTTTCAAGTTCCCCTGCTCCATTGACTTGTATTGGTGTGGGAGTGGATGGGCAAAACTGCAATAAGAGGGAAAGTTAAAAGCAAGTTTGTTCAGGCTTCAGAGACAAGAGCCCTGATGCAATGTATCCAGTTGCTTGATTCAATCACACTTCAAAGGAATTCAAAGGTTTCAATGCTCTCTAGGCTTTCCCCGAAAGCACTGCAAGAGAAAAAAATATTAGAGAAATTCAGCGCTGACAGGAAGATGACTGGGGGTGATCTGAGGATGGAGTTAATCTTTTAAATGCCGGATAAAACATAAAATAATATAGAAAAATAATTTATTCACTCCCACAGCCTTGCAGAACTTTGGGATTGTTCTGACCGGTCAAGGGACTTTGACTGGTCCTGGACAGAGGGTGATCTCCTTGAGAGTAAACCTGGTAAAAGGATTGTTTTTGCCTAGTTTGTTTAAGGCTCCAAACATGGGCATTTTAAAAATGAATTCCCCCCTCCCCCCTTTTCGTCTATAGTCAAGCCGCGGCAGCAGTGATGGTCACAAAACTAATCCTTTAAATCCTGGAGAGAATTGAAGTAATTGCAGTTGTGTTTAAAAAGCATTTTCCCGCTTAGCCAAGCCTCAATTGACTATAGATGTGGCGGACTTAACCTTTTCATTCCCGGTTATGTCAGTTTCATTCTGTAATGAAACTTCCACAGACATCCCTGAAGTTCTATTTGCTTTGAAGCTTTTTTCTATTTGCATTTTCATTTCTTGGCTATTGTTTCTGGGTTAAGATATGTTAGGGAAATTAGCATATGTGTACATTGTAATGATGGGTTTACCTGTTTACAGGACAGGAATGACTTTGTTCATGATGCACAGAGACCAGTGGAATTGCTCCACTGATTGGTTGTTCAAATCTCCCGCCTATGACGTCTCATCATCCTGATTGGACTGCTTCTTGGAAACTGACCTGCTCATTGGAGGCACATCTGAAAGCTGAGCCCTAGCATTGGCCACTGTATCAGCATCTGGTTTTCCTAATCCCCCAATCTCCTCCCTCAGCCTTTCCTGGGAAATGTAGTCTTTTACCATTTAACCTTATTTACATAAATGTTTGCCTTTGTAACCTATGATCGACTTATTTGTGTTTGTATTGACCACCTGCTGAGGGTTCTTTTGTTTTATTGTGTAAACTCAGTTTCGAGGTAGATAGTTTCTAGGATTAGTCTTATACAGGAACTGTATAAAAGCTACTTTGTTTACTTCGGACTTCAGCTCTCTCATCGGAAAGATAGACAGGGAAGCTCATGTATATATATATTTAGCGGGTGGGTTTTTAATTGACTTTGACCAGCAGGTGGCCAACTGCTGATTAAATGCAATAAAACCTCTTAGTCTGAATTTCAAGACTCTGTGGTTCCTGGGCATTCCACCAGTGGAAGGCCTTCCTTAACAAGTAGCACATCTCCAGCTGTCTGCGGTCATCGGCCATGCTCTCCCGTTTTTTCTTCTGGCTCATATGGCCTTTTATTGATGACCTGTGGCAGGAAAAGGGACAGTGGTTTTTCAGGTAACAGGGAAGTCCTTTCTCCTTGCCTTGTACTCCTAGCAGTGAGTAAAGAAACTACTCTATCAATTAGCCAATTCTATTACATAGCAGGCATACACAACGAGACAAAATTTCTATGGTGATTATAAGGTTTAGCGAACCAAGATCATGACAGTGTGAAGCTTTTATTTTGCTAACTTTCTACTTATCTATATCAGACTGCAGTGGCTTAGTGGTTAAGACACTGAACTTGATGACTGGAAGATCAACAGGTCATCAGTTTGAGGCCCGAGTACTACATGTGAGCTCCTGTCTCTGCCCCAGCTCCTGACAACTTGGCAGATCACAAGCAAGAAATTGCAAGTAGATAGATAGGTACTGCTTCAGTGGGAAGGTAAACAGTGTTCTCTGCACTCTGGTGTCTAGTCATGCCTCCCACATATCCACAGAAAGGTCTGCAGAACAGCATTGGCTCATTGACTATACATGGAAATGAGCACCAAACTCTAGAATCATATATGACTGGTTTTTGAGCAAAGGCAACCTTTACTTTCACCTTTTCTTTACTCTATATGCTATTATTTCACAGACAAAACCCGTAAATATTTGTCATAGTATCTCTCTGCTTCCCAGACTGTTTCCAGAGGTTTAACAGATGTAAATCTCCTATAGACACTTTGTATTTAATGTGGGTGCTACAGATTGTATCCAATACTGTTCTTTTAAGGTACTGGTTGTCTCTTTAAGTGACCAACTAGTGAGGTCTGAGCCACACAATCCCACACATGTGTGAAGTCTTGTAATTAATACAGAGCATTAAATAGTGGAGAGATTGGACTGGCAAACCTGCTTTAAAAAACACATCCGTGCTAAAAACTCCAGAGAAGCTTAAAATATTCAATTCAAATAGCCAAAGAGAGACAGGCTTTGAAGCTGGATTTTAAAAAGGCAAATTGGATGAAATACCTGTTTGTTATACAATGCTTTCAATCATATCTCTGTTGGCTTTCGAAATGAGGATTGCATTTAATCTTTCCTGTTATTCAACTGACACATTTATTTTGCAACAAGCAATGCTGGCACAGAAAAAGATATGGCAAAGCAGCTTTCCAGTCCCCATAATATGACACAATGTCTTGATTCAAGATGACTATTTAGGTGATTTCAGCAGACATGACACCATCGGTGATTCACTTTTTGTGCTGTACATGTCAATTTCCACAGAGCACCAGGCTTAGTGGTGAACTTTCAGTTGTTTTCAGGTAGAAATGTTCACAAGGGAAGTCTACGATGACATCCGTAAATACTGATAAAACAAAAAGTACACAATAGATTGGCAAAATCAGGCAAGATCATAAGAGCCCTACTGATTCATACCAAAGTCCAATCTCATCCAGCATCCTGTTTAGACAATGGCCAGGTAGGAGGTATCTCATTTTTAATGACCCTATACATTAAAATGTCCTAAAAGTAGGAAACCTAACCCAGTAGGAACTGCACTAGGCCAGATTGTTTTCTCTACTATGCTAGATTATTGTTTTTATATGGGTTTTTGTTTGTTTCTTATGGAGATAGGGTGGAAGTATTAACATTGTATACTCGTCCTCTCTGATGTGACACAATCTACTCAACCGCCTTAAAATGTTACTGTCATTTTCTCTGTGTGGTTTGCCTGTAGGCACCATATACATTTCCATCCTACTCTGTATATTCAGTTGTGCTAGTGCTCTCTGAAACTGGTAGCAACCTGAGCCTATCCTGTATAAAAAAAATAAAATAAAAGCAAGTTTTTTTTAAATAAACCCTAATAAATTAATAACTCAGTGAAAACATATGTTGACATATGATGAGGAAAGAACCTTGATAATTCCTTGAAAGATATAAGAGAACAGAGTAGCAGGGAAAGAAGAGGAGAAGAAGCTACACATAAAGTGACAATGAGTGAGTGAGAGTGAAAGAAAGAAAGAAAGAAAGAAAAAGAAAGAAAGAAAGAAAGAAAAGTTGGTATATCTGTTCTCTGTATACGTAAATTATTGTTGTTATATGCCTTGAAATTGGAACCAACAGGACTTTCAAGGTAAATGAGATATTTAAGGAGCACTTTTGTGTAAGAAGTCAGTTCAGTCCACCCATTGGATATATAATGGGAGTGAGGAAGTCACTCCTTCCACTTTTCAACTTGCTGTTTTTTCCATAAGTAAAGTTTACCTAATTTACTTGCACCTAAATTTACCTAATTTAATCATGAGTAATGTTTATCTAGTTTGCTCACATGTAAAGAGGCAGCCACAGCAGTAGCTGTCATTCAGGAACCTGATATTTAATAAAGCTGTTATTTAATAAAGTAAGTGAGATAGTGAAAAAGTGATGCATCTGCCTAGCACAGCACACCTGGAATTATGCTGCTTCAGCAAGGGAACTAATGAAAATTAGATATGATGAAAGTATAAGAATGATTTCTTCACTATCTGTTTTAATGTCACAGCCCACAGGACTATCACCTCTGATAACATCAGCCATAACTGTGTTTCGGTATGAACTAACTGTCTACATCAGAGGTTCCCAACCTAAGGCCTGTGGGCTGGATATGGCCCATGGTGTCAATTCATGTGGCCCCCACTCCTCCAAGGGCATTCAAGAAACAAAATGGCCACCCATTTGAAGCTGTTGAGACAAAATGGGCACCCCCCATCATGCAAGTAGGGCAAAATGGCCATCTGGCCCTCGAAGCTGACTTTCTTGAGAAGGTGGGGAACCCCTGGTCTACATGGACTGCAGAATAGGATATTAGAAGCATGCCAAAATAAATGCAGATGTACCACTGTGCCATAAAGTAGAAAGACAGCTTTAAAACGGGTAAGATGGAGCACTTTAAATTAAAACCCATGTGGATGCTATAACTCAGTAGTTCCAAACCTTTGTTGGCCATGCCCCAGTGGAGCATCTATAAAATCCTGATCCCCCCTCCTTGGGATATATAATTCTTATTATTCAAAAAGTGAACGCCTATTCACGTGGAGGAAGCCTACTCTCAAATTGTCCCTCTTAAAAATCAAATTGCCTTCTGTGGGGCATGTGACCCACATTGGGAACCACAGTTATAACTTGAGTTGGCCTACCAAAGCAGGATAACCTGGCCAGGTGGTAGAGTGGTCGATTGCAAGCTACAAACACTGTTGAATGAGATAGGTTATCTCTGGGGTTGGAGTCCAAGCTACATTGTTGCCCTGACTAATTACTATGAATATACAGGTACAGTATATGGAGATTTTTCATCTACATAGCTAATACACAAGACTCATCTTGGCTTCCTCTCACACAGTCATTATTTTTTCGAGTCATCCAGAATAAGGGCAAATCCAGCTGTGAAACCTTTCTAAAAACTAGCAATGCAGACAAGTATCCTGTGAAATCAGATGCAGAAGAGCAGGGATGAAAATATGCAAAAATTTGTCTGGTCAAAGCAATGGTATTCCCTGTGGCAATGTATGGTTGTGAGAGCTGGACCATTAGGAAAGCTGAGCACAGAAGAATAGACGCCTTTGAGATGTGGTGTTGGAGGAGAGTTTCAAGAGTCCCTTGGACAGCGAGGAGAGCAAATAGGTCAATCTTAGAAGAAATCAACCCAGAATGCTCCTGAGAAGGTCAAATAGTAAAGATGAAGCTAAAGTACTGTCACCCAATTCTGGGTGATTGGATTCACTCTCTGGCAGAGGTACTAGAAAGACCCAAGAACTTACAATGAGGCAGGGTTTTCAGTCAAAACAAAATATGGTTTATTGGGAGCAAAAGCAAAGGAAAGCCTATTCGGGCATATAGTCTGGCCAGACCTATAATTCTAAATAGCTAACCTTCCCGCAACCGTTTTGAGGAAAAGACCCCCCTTGTGATCCCTGCTCACAAAATTTGGTGAACAGAAGATAGCCCCCACCCACCTCTAAGGGCTTATATCTGCTATCTAGACTAGCCTCTAGGTGACAAGGGAGAGGGGATTGCAACTGGGAAAGAGGAAAGGCAATTAACATATTTTAATTACATGCAAACATAAAACAAAGGCAGCTCTGAGGTCAGATACTTTTAGTTACACAAAAGCGGCAGATTACAGCTATTGCTGAAAAAACCGGTTATAGAGAGTTTACATTAGGTCAAAGGAGCATATTTGTGGTTGACAGGAATAACCAATTGCATGTAGCGGCGGGAAAACAGTGGATTCCGGCATGAATGGAGCCTCCGGACGCAATTGATTTAGCGTCTAGCGTGTAAGCAAAGAAACAAAGAGAGATGTTAGAATCAATATGCCTTAATCATTTAGTTAATGGGAGACCTTTGAGGAGAGAGGTCACCTTTTGTTTTTCCCTTTTAATCCTCTGGCTGTGTACGTGGGAGACGGGATGTCCGCTTGTCCCTGTGCTTGTCATTTTACTTCGCTTGCTTCCCCCCCCCTTTTTCCTGATCAACTTTGGGGTAGTTCCCCACAGATTTTTGCTATGTTTATGCTTGGTCAGTGTTCTAATCAATGTTTAATTGAACTTTAATCAAACCAGAGGAATGAGTCATTCAGCAATTGAACTTTAATCAAACCAGTTTCCACACCCTTTGGCCCAGCAGACTGAGGACAATGGAGGCAATCAGGGCCATGTTTTACATTCCTTGCCAGAGTCTATTGACTATTGGGTAATCCCCCTTCCTCCTTGAGAGCATTCCAATCCTATGATTCAACTCCTGGCTTCCACCCTATTTTCCATGTGTGTGTGTTGTGATATGTGGCATTTAATAAACGTTTTGATTAATTATAATGCTTTATCCAAAATTTCAGGTAACACTCCTTCCCTTTTCTCTCGGCGGATAATCTTTGAAAAGATTTCTAGAAGCAATCTGGGATTTCTGACAGGAATCTTTGAGAGAGATTCTCCGTCGAAACTGAGTGGGTCCTGATGATGTACCCACTGGGACCTTGGTTAAGTGGGACCCTGCACAACGTTTTCAGGGACTGCAAAAGGGGCACACACACAAATTAGAATTATAACTACAGCAATCCCAAGCCCCGTCATGAATAGGTGTTTCCAACATCTGGGAGTAGGCCAATTAGCCAATTCCCCAGTGAAAACCCAGTGTTTTACTCTCAGTGGTGAGATTGTGGATGGTTTCTTCTGCCTGCTTGCTGTTAAATTTAGGCAGCACATCCATTTAAAATAAGGGGGTTGTCCAAACTACCAAATGAACATCCTAACATTCTATACATTCTACAAATGTTTAGAAATTTAAACTAAAGAAAATACAGGAACACAGTTTGCTAGCAATACTTTAGAGAGAGAGAGAGAGGTAGAGAGAGAGAGAGAAGGGGGGGTCGAGAAGAAATGAGGTGGTAGGAATACTAATAATAAAAGACATGATACTCCTCCATTGAATTTTAGACATGCTCTGGAGCACTGTCATCCGTTCACTTTTGGGATCCAACACAGGCTTCCACATCTTTAGGTTTTCCTGTAGTGAGGGAGAGAAAACACAACACATCTCCCCAAAACCCTCCCACATTTACTTTTAAACTTTTATTCCTTAACCCTAGTAACAATAAACGACAACAAACATGCTTTAATGTACGGTAATACCTCATATAACATCAGTATGATGCATTAAGATCCCATGGGATGCTTCAGATAACCGCCAAAACCTTTGTGGTTACTATGCATCTCTATGGCTATGGCTCCCATAGGATCCTAACATGCATCGGGTAACACTAAAAATCATATAACATCTAGACCTGTGGGGCCAGGTTTTAGGGTCATATGAGGTTTGACTGTACTCCCATTACATTCACTGTTCCCTGTGGATTTATGTAAGGGAATTCCTTAAGATTCCAGGTTTAGTAGGAGAAGAGGGCTTTTATTGTGCAAACCCCATACTTACTCCAGAAGCCACTAATGCATGATTCAATTGCAACTGTGAGTGCTTTTTAGAGGCAGGAATTTACCTTCCTGGCCCAAACCAATGTAAACCAAATTAAATACTTTGAGCAAACAATTGTTTCACTCCCATCTGATCTGAGGAAGGTGCTGCTTCCCTACCAAATTCAGCCTCCCCCTCCCCTTTGTGAGTCTGGGAGTCTCCTAACTAATTTCTAAACTGGCCTCATTGTGAAATCTATTTGCTTACCTTTACCCTGTTTTCCTTCTGGCATCCTGTATAATAAGAATGAGGGTTTAACAAACGCACTGCAGATGTTTTTGAAATAACTTTATTGTTGGAGTTGCAAAGCAATCTTTATGGTTCAGTTTCTTTAACTAGGATTCTTAACTGGGGACGGTGCATAGGGACACTCAAATTTCCTTAAGATTGTGCACTTAGTAGGATGAGAGGAAATTTCCCATGTGCGATGTTCCAACAATCTTCAGAAGCCACTCACACAACACACATGCAGACAAGACAAAATACAGCTATGCAATGACAGAACAGACTATGCAGGGGCAGGGCACATCTCCTGCCTTCCTTAAGGGAAATTTTGACAGGGAGTTTGCCCAGAAATAAAAACATTTAGCTTTATTACTTTTGACTGTGCAGCCATTCTTTGTGATGTTAAAGGCTTACAGCTGCTCTTAAGGAGCAAGCTACTATGTGCTTATTTATTTACTATGCAAAACTTCTCCCACCTTTTTCCGGAACTCTTGTTGCAAGGTCCTGGGTTTGAATCACAATTTTTAAAAGCATTTTTTTTTTCAGATCGAAAATCAAATGTGCTTCCTGGGGCTTTTGCGATTCAGTTAATTCAACCCCAGTACATGTGTGTATTGAGCCACATTATACAAAATCAAATTTACAGCAACCATTTCAGAAATGCATATGTTTTCAAAAGGTTTTAATAGGTTTATGTTCAAATTAACTTTTCACTATGGGGCAGCAGTTTCAGACAAGCAGAGCTTTGCACAGACATGATTCCAAGTTTCCAATTTAAACTTATCCAGATTATAACACATGCATAGCCCCTTTGTTTAAGCAAGTATCAGATTATACAGGACAATGTTCCATTTCCCTGTGCCACACATTAAAGGTTCCCCCTTTTTTTTTTTTTATCCATCCATTATTTTCTACTAGGCCATATCTCCTTTTATTTCTGAAAATGGGTCTCCACGTGCCATATTTAGGGACTGTTAAGGTATACACCAGACAAACCAAATTCTGAGTTAGCATGGCCCTTTTAAGATGTGGGCCAGATTTTCAAAATACGTTTTTGCATTTTAGGCAGATGCTTCTTGGCCCCCCTTCCCACAAAACTGGGTTCTCAAGTGAGACTCCAATTGTCCTTTTTCCCAGGGAAAAAGACAAGCCAAAACCTCCATTTCCGCTATCTTCATGCCCTTTCTCGGGACAGACACTGGGGCCACCCAGAACTCCAGGATTTGCTCCGAAGGCTTTCTTGGGGTCCCTTGCCTATCTGCAAGTTTTCCAATTCAATTATAATATTGCCAGGTTGAGCTGAGCACTTTAAATGAAGCCGGGTAAAAGGGTGGTTGAGGTGATTTGCCTTCTTGCATTGATATTTTGTGCAGGCCAATTCTGCCTGCGGGGAGTACCCTAAATTTCATCCATATGTGGGGCGTATGGCCAGGTAGCAAACTTATGTTTTAAAATTAGCCTTTCATCAGATGAGGCTCCTTATTTCATATTTGTCAGCCTTGCTGGGACAGCAGGGTGACACAGATTAATTTGAGGCACAACGAAAAGGAAGAATAAGTCCCTATTTCTTTGCCAACTAGGGCAGTGGAATCAGAATTTGGGCGGGGCAGTGCATATGCCTGTAATCTTGGACATTATGCGACTTTGCTCTTTTAGTGGCCAAGCAGGAAATTCAACTGATGGCCAAGCTTAGTGGAAGAGGAAGGAGGGGCCGCTTTCCCCCCTTCAGGCTGTTGTGAATGGAATGTTTTTTTTTTTTCTCAGCAGGAGGCAATTTCTTAACTTCTCTGCAGTGCTACAATGTTTGCACTCTGCACATGTTCTATGGAAAGTTCGATTTTTTTTTTACTTTGGAAGCCATTTCTTTAAAAACAAATGCATTTTCAAACACATATTGGTTGCAGTTGGCTTTGTATGGGAAAGAGGGACCTTTCTAATTAATCTGTCCCAATTTCCAGCCTTTGCCAATCTCAAAAAATTTTTTTTAGATATACCAATCATCAAGTTAGTATATTTGTTTTGTTTTCCAATTAATTCCATTTTATTTGCTGCATTTTTCCACTATTTCTAAGTTCCAATTCCTAATTTCCAAAGCCTTTATTGCTTGAACTACCTACGTTTTTGTTTCAAATTCTGCTCAATTCTCCTTTGGGTCCCTTTTAAAGGGATTTTCCTGTAACTTCTGATACTTACTTAGTTCGATTTCGAGCCTTATTTAAAAGGCAGCAATGCATTTGAGCGTTGCTAATTCACTAGCCTTATAATACTTTTGCCATGTCCCAATCTAAAGGACAACAATAATCCCGATTTATACATTTCCAATCTCTGTCTTAAAGTTTAAACTAGACAGAGAAAGGGATAACATCATTTTGTTAACCATACTTTTTATATACTTTTACATTACACATATATACAGATCTGCCACATCTCCAGCATGCATCAGGCCTGGGTACTCTTTGGAAGCATAACTTCTTAAGGACATGCTTCCTCCCCTTTAAATCCTTTGCCGAGTATGTTAATATAATGGCAATTTAAAATTTCTAAGTTTCTAGTCCTCATTATTTACACATCACAAAAATGCAGGCACACATTTATTTCGTTCACACACACACCCAGGGTACCCTTATTCATTCATTCATCATACATGCATGCATATTTACATATATTACACATTCATTCCGTTTTCAAACTGTGTATTAGACCTCTTTTTTCCTGCAATGTTCCACGCAATCGCTAGAAAAGCAAGGGAAAATGCCATGCTTTCTCAGACCTTAAGGGCCATGGTTTACTGTGGTTCTCAGGAGGCTGGAATTACCTGCCACCTGGGCACAATGACTTAATCTTATTGCTAATCATTCTTATAAGCCATTCCCAGGCTGCCTCTTATGGCAATAGCCTGGGATTCTTCCAATTTGGGCTGCCCTGTGTTCGAATTCAGTTACACTTTAACAAATTGCTTTGACCTAATTGGGGCTTTCCTTTTAGAAACAACGGACAAGTTACAATTTATATGGGTGCTGAGTTACATTAACCCTTTGTTTAATCTATGACTGCTGTCCCCTTCAAGCCTCTCAGCCTGAGTGGGTTGCAGCGGGCTCAAATTTTAAATGCTTTTCTGTTCTGGTTTACTCTTTTTCATTCTGCTCTATTTAGCACCCCCCACTCTGCTAGCAGGGATGGATGGCAATAAACTATTTCTCCTTCCCTTTTCTCTTTTGACTGAGGGGTCCTGTTCTGCTTACTGTGTCCTAGCTTTCCCTTTTCCAACGAGTCCATTGAGATTGGCTCACTGTTTCAATTCGAGCTTTTAATTTTTACCTTTTTCTTTTTGATTTTATAGTGCCCAATTTTCCTCATGATTTCCTTATTTCACTAAGGACGCCTTCCATCATTCCTTTCAGCCCGCTCACTCCTGCAACTCCAGGAACTTCCATCTGTTCCCAAGGTCCGATTTCTTCTACAACTCCCCTTCCCAACATGTCCCGCTGGGGCATGTCTGAGAGGTCCAGTGGGTTTACCTCTGCGGTTTAACCCACTGTAACCTGGGGGGGCTGCAAAGTTACGGACCCCAGACTCTCCCGACTGGATTTGTTCCTTTTGCTGGCAGGGGTGGTGGGCATCAAGGGCTGAGGGGGCGCCCCAGATTTACAAGGATACCATGAGCAGCGGGTTTGAGGAATTAAGGAGCCAGAAGGTGCAATGGACCCAAAACGGTCCTCTTCAATCCTCCTCAATTACCTCTCTATACTTTGGAGGATCCCCAAATTCGGGAGGAGGATTAGCCTTCTCCCATTACAATATAAAGATTGCCCTCGCAAGGGTATCGTTCAAGGTTTTGTGGGTGCAGCCTCACGGAGAGCGCTGCGTGCTCCGAGTCCCCAGATCTCCCCAGACTCGCTTCTAGCCTTCTAATAAATTCCTTTAGGTGCCTTAAACTTAAGTTGCCTTCTCTAGGCCAGGCGGGCCTCAGGTCCCTTTGAAAGGGGCCGGTCTTGGTTGCTTAAAAGTTTTAACCTCCATTTGCTCAATTTTAGACTTGGGTCCCACCAAATTCTTCCAATTCTTGAGGACATTGCTGCGTGGCGTCCCACCAGCCTTTTCCTTCTTTCAGCCCAGCCTGAACTCTCAAAAAGCTCCTCCCATTAGCTTGCCTTAGGCCTAGGTCTTGGTGCTTACCGAGTTACCCCGCACAGCGCACTGGCGGGAGCGGACCACACAGATTCTTCCCTTGGTGTTTCTCAACGGGCATCACCCGTTTCTTGAAACGGAATTTACCCTGGCCTCAAAGGGCAACGAACCCCTTTCTTGACCAGGCCTGCCAATTGGCCACGTGCACTCAGTTAATCACTCTGGCACACCGTGCTTTTCCGAAGGTCCTCAATGGGCGCCACCCGTTTCTTGGACCCTCCGCCCAACTCGTAAAGACCCCAGTGTCAGGTGATGAATCTGCTCACTGGACCCTGAAATTTAAACTAAATTGCTCACGGGTGGACAATTCCCGTTCTTGCTTGATTTCTAGCTGGCTAGCGAGGCCAGACTAGTGGTCAATTCTTTGTGCAGCTCAGGTTCGTCAGACCGTATCTGCTGCACCCTCGGTGGGACTCTAACCCACGCTTTCAATACTCGAGCTGCCACCCGAGGGGAAGTTGAGTTCAGCTGGCTTTTTAAACTAACTTGGCAAGAATTTCAAAGGGACCCCAAAATCAAAATTATACGTTACCGATCCTGAAGTTTTCAGTCGCAGAGACGAACCGCAGATGAGTCTCTCAAAGCCTGATTGAAGATTTCGAATAGGAGGTCGTTCTGGTTTTTCTTTCCCTCTCTTTGTGCCCTGCACCTCTTAAGGAGGTTGCAGGAACCAGAGGCATCCCGGACGAGCCCCCAATTATGTCACCCAATTCTGGGTGATTGGATTCACTCTCTGGCAGAGGTACTAGAAAGACCCAAGAACTTACAATGAGGCAGGGTTTTCAGTCAAAACAAAATATGGTTTATTGGGAGCAAAAGCAAAGGAAAGCCTATTCGGGCATATAGTCTGGCCAGACCTATAATTCTAAATAGCTAACCTTCCCGCAACCGTTTTGAGGAAAAGACCCCCCTTGTGATCCCTGCTCACAAAATTTGGTGAACAGAAGATAGCCCCCACCCACCTCTAAGGGCTTATATCTGCTATCTAGACTAGCCTCTAGGTGACAAGGGAGAGGGGATTGCAACTGGGAAAGAGGAAAGGCAATTAACATATTTTAATTACATGCAAACATAAAACAAAGGCAGCTCTGAGGTCAGATACTTTTAGTTACACAAAAGCGGCAGATTACAGCTATTGCTGAAAAAACCGGTTATAGAGAGTTTACATTAGGTCAAAGGAGCATATTTGTGGTTGACAGGAATAACCAATTGCATGTAGCGGCGGGAAAACAGTGGATTCCGGCATGAATGGAGCCTCCGGACGCAATTGATTTAGCGTCTAGCGTGTAAGCAAAGAAACAAAGAGAGATGTTAGAATCAATATGCCTTAATCATTTAGTTAATGGGAGACCTTTGAGGAGAGAGGTCACCTTTTGTTTTTCCCTTTTAATCCTCTGGCTGTGTACGTGGGAGACGGGATGTCCGCTTGTCCCTGTGCTTGTCATTTTACTTCGCTTGCTTCCCCCCCCCTTTTTCCTGATCAACTTTGGGGTAGTTCCCCACAGATTTTTGCTATGTTTATGCTTGGTCAGTGTTCTAATCAATGTTTAATTGAACTTTAATCAAACCAGAGGAATGAGTCATTCAGCAATTGAACTTTAATCAAACCAGTTTCCACACCCTTTGGCCCAGCAGACTGAGGACAATGGAGGCAATCAGGGCCATGTTTTACATTCCTTGCCAGAGTCTATTGACTATTGGGTAATCCCCCTTCCTCCTTGAGAGCATTCCAATCCTATGATTCAACTCCTGGCTTCCACCCTATTTTCCATGTGTGTGTGTTGTGATATGTGGCATTTAATAAACGTTTTGATTAATTATAATGCTTTATCCAAAATTTCAGGTAACAGTACTTTGGACATCAATTGAGAAGGGAGGATTCACTTGAGAAAGCCTTGATGCTGGAAAAGGTGGAGGGCAAAAGAAGAAGGGGGCAGCCAAAAATGAGATGGCTAGATGGTATTGTAGAGACAATGGGCACAGAACTGAGTGGGCTGAGGAGGATGCTGGAGGACAGAAGTGCCTGGTGGACAGTGGTCCATGGAGTCACAAAGGGTAAGAATCGACTGTGCGACTGAACAACAAAAACAGAGTCCCAGCTGAAGAATAAATTAAGCAAGTCTCAACACAGAGAAAATTCATCCGGCAGCAAAGGAAATTGCCCCATGCTTCCAGTTTAGCTGTGAAACTGGCTCCACAAACTTTAAATACTGTATTCCAAAAGCTTTCATTAAGGAGGCATGCTGAGTAGGGGAGTTTTCCTAGCCAGCAAGTACAGAAAGAAGAGAACCTCTTAGCAAGTTCTCTTACCCTCTTCATACATCATAGTATTATATGCTATGACCACATTTCTGCATTTCCCGGCCACATTTTCTGCATGTTAATGAACAAGTGGTTCTAGGCACTGTAACATTCCAAGATGTCTCTCTTGGTGAAAAGAAAGCCTTGAACAAGAAAACTAAAATCATGCTCCAAATGAAAACTATTCACAAGCTTACAAACAAAGAAACACACCCATACACACAAAGAGGGAAACCAATTTTTTTTTGGGAGGGGGGGGATGCAAGGCTGTAGCCAGGATTCTAGAATTTTTTTTAATGGCACAACCTCTTCCTCTGCAGAGGATAAAAACGAAATGGTGGGGTGGTACGTGCTTTTAATAGTAACAAGATGTGTAACTAATTGCCATCACAACAAACACCACCAAAGAATAATGAGACTAGGGAGCTAGAATTATATTATTTACTCATAGTTTAGTACTTTGTGGTTGTCCATCATCGTCAAACCCCCCCCCCCCCGAGCCAAAAGAAGGATGCTTTCTCAGAACAAATATAAACTACAGTACATCTAATGAGAACATTACAACCTGTAACTGTTAATTTGCTTACGCCAACCAAAAATTGTGAAGGTGGAATATTTCCTTTATAAATACACCCATGTCCATTTGGCTGAAACCTTGAAGGAGAACGCCATAGCTGAAAGGATATGTAATAAAAAGGAGGGACTATTAACAAAGGATATTACAGTATCTAATGATATTTTAAAATTTTGGCACCTTCTTTACCTCTGCTATGTTTTTGTGCAGGGGGGCAAAGACAAGAATAACTAAGTTTTTGTCGGTTCCTTTGGCCTGATCTGGTGTGATAAAGATTAGCTGGCAAAATAAAGTTGCATCAAACCTGATTGTGGTTCAAAAATGTAAAAATAAAAATAAAATCCACAATCTTCAAGAAGGCGCTTTCTGTGTACCCCAGCTTCTGTTGGTGAAATAGCTGATGAAAAAGATCTTTCAAATCTTGGGGAAACACTTGAAGTAAATCAAACTTTCTAACTATGAAAAAAAACAACAGAAGAGAGTTTTGAAAAAGCTTAATGTAATTATAGACAGCCAGGAAAAGAATAAGGTACCAACGGATCATTCCAATATAAATAATAGGAACATGCTGGGAAACTCTTATATACTCTATTTGTGTTCAATCAAGCTAAAGTTGATTCTAGATTATAGAAAGAGTGGGACACATTATTATTATTATTATTATTATTATTATTATTATTATTATTATTATTATTATTATTATTATTATTATCATCATCATCATCATCATCATCATCATCATCATCATCATCATCATCATCATCATCATCATCATCATCATCATCATCAACAACAACAACAACAACAACAACAACAACAACAACAACAACAACAACAACAACAACAACAACAACAACAATAATAATAATAATAATAATAATAATAATAATAATAATAATAATAATAATAATAATAATAATAATAATGAAGAAGAAGCAGGTAGGGTGGTTCAAGAATGGGTAGCAAAATTGGATATGGGAGAGAACAGCTGGAGTAAATAACATGGTCCTGTGTCCCACATAATGGTTCCAGCAGAGATCAACTCAATAAGCAAGGCTGGAGAGCAGAACCAGATACCCATCATCAGCCTCAGTTTCCACCAGACCAACAAGCACACTCCACCTCTTTATGAGTGGCAAGAAGATACACTTGGGCCCAGATGAAAATAGCATCAATGGACATCATGTGCAACCTGTGAAGATGTTACGCCCAATTTGAAATTTAAATACTAGGTGTCATCATGACATGGCTGATATAATAGAAGTGGAAATTATCCCATATGATAAAACAAGAAAACGGGAGTCAGTGACCTGCCTCCTCTTGTACTCATCAGAAGATATTTGAACAGGCTAGGAACTCTCAGCAATTTACTATATTTAATTTAAATACCACTCTAGACCTCTACTATGGAATGCTGTCAGGGAATGTGTCTGGGCAGTTGAATAAAATACATGATGAGGTAGTAGTCAGCTTTCTTAAGAAATATACCGGCATCTGGGTCCAGGAAACTTCAATTTGTTCTAAGTAAACTGACAGTCTTAAGGATGAAACTTGGCTGTAATTTGGTAACACATGATCATTCAAGTGGATGCTTAATCATCTATGTGTCATCCATATATAACATAAAAAATGTTGTGGTCAGTATCTTAATATATACGTTGGTAACCTATACCAATATTTACCTGATAAATACCAATATTTTACCCAAGAGCACTAAGTATAATCAGAATGAGAGATTCAGGGAGAAACTGGCTAAATTTATTGAACAGCTCTAACTTTCAAATCATGGAGCATCTATAATTTTGATAGGAGACTTTAAATTCCTGTATTGGTCCAAATGAGGAGTGTCTCATTGTCAGAGTTTGCTCTGGAACATGTACATAGTGATTCAACAACTTACTAACGGTATAGGTAAAACAGCCTTTAAAATGAAAGCAAGTTTCAAACTGCAGCCAGAAAAATTGTTTATAAATCAGTTATCTTACTGTTTTGCCAAGTAAGGCCACTGAAACCAAAACATTCTGCCAGTCAGATGGGGTTCTCTTTTTTTCCTATGCTGTTTACTATGCGATGTACAGTGAAAACCCAGGTTATGGAATTAATCGGTTCCGGGACATTTTCTGTAAAGCGTGAAGCACAATTTCTCATAGGAATGCTTTGAATTTTTTTTTTTAAAAAAAACTGTTCCAGAGGTTAGAAAAGAGCCAAAAAACCATGATTTTTCTGTTCCACTCTTTCTAAAGTGGTGAAAACACAGCAAAATTTTTCCAAAAGTGCACTTTAGAAAGAGTGGCGTGCGGTTGGTATAATGACCCCAGCTCGCTGGATGATCTGAGCCCCTCTCTCCCTCTACTTTTTTAATTAGTAAGATGTAGTATTTATTTATTTAAATTTGTTTATCACCCTCCTCCCTGAAGGGACCCAACACAACAGCATATTGACAACAATTTAAAACCAGTTCAGAAATTAAAAGTTTTAAAAGTTTTAAAAGAAGTTTAAAAACTTAGCATTAAAAACTAGGCATTATAGCTAGGCATTGTAGTTAGGAGGCACTGGGTGTCAAACCAGCCAGCCAGCTGGGGAAATTGATCCATCCATTCCCCAGACCTGACCTGCCAGCGAGGTTTTCAATCCTTTCCTGAAGGACAACAGCTCTGTTTGCAGGCGTAGTTCTGTTTGGAGGAGGTTCCATAGGGCTGAAGTGGACACAGAGAAGGCCCTCCTTCTAGTACCACAGAGGTGTGCCTCTCTGGCCGACGGCTCAACCAGAGAGCCTCTCTGGTCCACTCTGGTGGGATGCAGCATTTGGTGTGCTTTTAATCTTTTTTTAGATTTAAATTTTAAATTGTAACAGTTTTTAGGTTTTTAGGTAGTGTTTGTGTTTTATAGTCATGTGTTTTTGTTTTGTTTTTTATTACAGCTGTACCTCACTGAAAGAGCATAATGCATCCCACAGGATTGCTCTTTAAGTGAGTTTGCTCTTTAAGTGGAACACCATTGTAAACGACCAATTGTGGGGGGGGGGGGGTTGTGAACCCCGATTTATTTGTTAAGCGAGTTTTTGGTTGGTTTTAGTTGTTAAGCGAAGCAAACATTCAGAGAAAATTCTGCTCTTTAAGCGAGTTACTCTTTAAGCAAGGTGCTCTTTATGCGAGGTTTGACTGTACTTGTAAACTGCCCTGAGTCACTTCGGTGAGAAGGGCGGTGGAGAAATACGAATAAATAAATAAATAAGAGTTTGGAACAGAAAAAAAAACAAGTTTTTTGGGCTTTTTAGTGAGCTTCAGAGCTGATTCCCCCCCCCCCAAGACATACTTGTCACATGTCTGTCATCACCATCTAGTGGCCAGCCCTGGTAATTGCAGGAAAAATCCCTACCTAACAGCTGATGGGGCTGGGGAATTTCCAGCACTTCCCGGTTGTGAGGACAGCTTCTTCTTCTTCTTTTTTTAAAATCACATTTAATTTATTACATTTTTAGTACTTTCTTGATTAAAACAAATATGAAAAACAGTACTATATTTTATAAGACAAGACACCCTGTGCTATACATAATGTGTCCAAGAGTAGCTTTAGCTTTTTACTTCCAAAAGTATTCTTGCTCCGGCCCAGGCTTAACTCCTCCTTTTCCTTCCATAACATAATTTACAAATCTTTTCCAAATTCCCCAAAATCTATTTTCCCGAACAATACCTTTCCTTATATTCAACTCCCAGGTCAATTTGTCATTGAGCGCTAATTGCCACATCTCTTTGTACCACTCTTCTATTTTAACTTTCAAATCACTTTTCCACTTTTTTGCAATGCATTGTCTAGCCACTGACAGCATTATTAATAATAATTCTCTATCTTCCCCCTTCAAGTTAATTTTGTCTGAAGTTGTCAAAAGCGCTGATTCTGGACCCAGTTCAAGCTTCTGCTCAAATATATAACTAACCTCTTTTTCTATTCCTTCCCAGAATCCTTTCAGTGCAGAACATTCACGCCACATGTGTATATATGTCCCCGTTTCTTGTTTGCACCTCCAGCATTTTATACCTATTTTGTTGTCCATTTGGTGCAGCTTGACCGGGGTCAGATACCAGCGCCATATTAGCTTATAATTGTGTTCTTTGACACGAACCGACATATTTTTCATTATCCTTCTTTGCCAGATATCTTGCCATTTGTTTTCTCCAATTGTTGTGCCTAATTCCTGCTCCCATACATTTCTAAGAATTTCGTGTATTTTACTTGCTTTGTTCAATATTTTATACAGCTTACTAACCACCCCTTTGATTCCCATCTTATCTTCTCTAATCTGAATTAGAATTCCTTCAAATTCTGTATACTTTCTCTCTAGGCTACTATCACTTATTTTCTTTTTATTCCAATTATCTAACTGAAGGGTTTGAAACCAATTTAATCCCAACTGCGTATATATTGCTTTCTTTGTCACCATATCCTTACATATTTTTACCCAATCTTTTAACAGTAATATCTTTTTGTCTATTAATACTTTCTTAATCTTGTCGTCTATGTTAATGGGAAAGTCACTAAAATCTGTTAGCTCCAAAGCCGGCGAGGTGTGAGGTGCCATACATTTTTTAATCCGATCCCACTCATCTAGCGTTGTTCTTAATAGCCTATTTTGGATACATCTTTTATGTACTTTCTTTTTTTCTTCCTCCTTTAAAAAATACGACTTATCTAGTTGTGTTATCTCTCTCATCTCTAATTCTTTCCAGTCCAATGTATCTTTTTTTAATATTTTAATAACGTTTCTAATTTGAAAGGCTCTATAATAATTATGAATATTCGGTATTCCTAATCCTCCCTCTTTCTGTGCTTGATACCATAGGGACTTAACTATTCTTGGTCTCTTATCTTCATTGCAAAATTTATTTATCATTTTCTGGTACTCCTGCAGCTCCTTGGTACTATGTTTAATCGGCAGTACATCATACAAAAAATTCAATTTTGGTAATAACATCATCTTTGTAAGTGCAATTCTACCAAACCAGGATAATTTTAAGGTTCTATAGTGCCTAATTTTCATTTCTATTTCTTTCTTCATTTTTCCATAATTTAATTTTTTAAGATCTTCAAATTTCCCTGATATCATTATTCCTAAGTATCTAATTGACTTCTTAATCTGAATTTTATATTTATTCTTGATCCTATTCTGCTCCTCTGCATCCCCATTGACGTATAACATTTCTGACTTTTCCCAATTTATTCTCAATCCCGTAACTTCCTCGAATGTATTAAGATGTTGATATATTTTATCTATCATTTGGTTAGGGTGTTTAATTATTAGTAATGTGTCATCCGCATAAAGGTTTATTTTATTATTTTCTAAACCAATAATTTTATTATCCTGTCTAATGGCATTGGCCAAAAACTCCATTGCTATTACAAATATGCCTGGAGATAATGGACAGCCTTGTCTAGTCCCCGCTTCTAATTGTATCTCCTTTGTGTACTCTCCATTAACCTTGACTTTTGCTTTACTTTTTTGGTATAAACTAGCTATAACACTTTGAAATTTATTGCCAAATCCATATAAATTGATCATTTTCTGTATTGTATCCCATTGCAACGAATCGAATGCTTTGAATATGTCCAATGCTAAAAAACCAATTTTTATTTTTTTGCGTTCTGCTATATCCGTTAAATCCAGTACTTTCCTAATTAGATCCGACATGTATCTATTATTCAGAAACCCTGTTTGATCCTTATGAATATATTCTCCAATAAAGCCATTCATTCTTTTTGCTAGTATCATTGTGAAAATTTTAGCATCCTGGTTAATTAGGGAAATTGGCCTATATGATTCCATTTTCTCTTGGTCCTTCCCTGGTTTTGGTATAAGAGTTATAATTGTTCTGGTCCATGATTCGGGTATCTTTTCCCCCTCTAATATTTTATTGTATAATTTACGTAATTTTCCAATCACTATCGTCTTAAATTCCTTATAAAATTCTGCTGTTAATCCATCGTGAGGACAGCTTCTGCAGGAGCCAAAAAGCGATGAAAAATTTCAACAACAGAGTGGAAATGCGGCAAACACACTCCCACCACACTGGGAAGCATCGGAACACCTAAAAAAACTTTCCATATGGCAAGTTTCCCCATAAATTGGGAAACCATTTTCTCAGAATTTCCTTCTGTAAGTAGAGTTTTCTGTTACCCAAGGTGTCCATAACCTGGGGTTTTACTGTATAAATAATGAATGCATAAAATGGTAAAAGAATATCAGATGTGCATTTTTAGAATGAACATTGTTTTTGTTTTCATTATCTGCTGAGGGCTGTGCTGGTAAAGCCTTTGATATTTGACACTAATATAAGCACTCTGACACTATTTATACCAGCCAGAAAGATAGCCAGACATTCACAAAGCAAGGAATCTGCAGCAACAATGACATAAGGCTATGCAGCTTTTAACAGCTGGCTTCATCTAAAGCCATAACAATCAACACCATGGAATTCTCCCCCTAGATTCAAGTAGGTACGCTGTGTGATCTTCTCTGTGTGTTTCTTTTTAAACGTGCTGAATTTGAAGCCTGGTAAAGAGCCTTCCAAGATGGAAGCTTATCAACTTGTATCATTAATAAATCAAGATACCAAGATATTTACAGCAGCTTTAGCTGACAGAATGAAGGCGTTTACTGATAAATATATTACACAAAGATACAGTGGATTTATAAAAGGAAGACAGATGCCAGATTTAACTAGAAGAGTATTGGATGTAGCATACAGGATAAAAAGAATTGAAAGCAGAAATAAAGACTTTAGATATTTACAAAGTTGATTTACAAAAGGTGATAGAAATAATGGGGACTAGAGAATGATTTCAACACATCATTTATTTATTTATTTATTTTATTTAGATTTATTATCCTGCCCCAATCAGGCGAACCTGACTCAAGGCGGCTTACAAAAAGAAAAAGATCACACATGAGTGCAAAACAAACTAAACAATCCCACTATACGCCTACAAATTCGGACATTAAAACCTAAGGTTCAATATTAATTTAAAAAAATAAACTATAAATTTACAAAATACTAAAAAGATATAAAAGTTTAAAAGGTTTAAAAAGTTTAAAAGCGTGAGAGAGGGGTGGCTGTCTCATCAGATCAGCCACCCAACATGGGAACCCATATTACTGGAGCCCCACACCTGCCCTGCCAGCCAGGTTTTTAGGCCCTTCCGAAAGGGCAGGAGCTCTGTCTGTAGACGTAACTCAAATAAAGGTTATACTAGAAGGAGAAAGAATTTCACAATATTGTATAATGGATTAAATATTGGGAAACGAATCACTCTAAATCAGGGGCTCTCAATCTATGCCCCTCCCAGCCAGATCCAGCCCATGGCCCCAAATCATCTGGCCCACAACCTCACAACCACACCACTTCTGCTGCCACTGCCACCACCCCTACCACTGCCTCAATCCTTGTCTCCTCTGCTTGACTTGGCGTGTCCCTAATAGCACTCCATAGCAGGGCAGATGTTGGAAAGGATTGCCACTTCTCTTATTTTCTGAGAAACACTTCATCTTTTTCAGCTTTATGGCAGGCAGGTGAATTGCAGCCTTCTATATGATGATCATAGCTACACCTGTTGAATCTCAGCAGTGCTTTTGTGAGAATTTCTTTCCAGTTTGTTTTTGAACTATTGACCAGAATTCATAAATCACTTAACTGAGGTGGGGCGAACTTGACATCTAAAATGTCTGAGTGTAAGAAACAATGGGACACAGAGGGTTTTTTTTTTCCATTCATAGTTTATGTAGGGCACAGATCCAAGCTATTTTAACTGCCAAGTTTAGATTGCAGGTACACGGCTAAGAGTTAAAATGCATTGTAGAGAGGGGAAAGTGTGTATATGGAAAGCTAAAGAGAACTGTTCAGCCTTGTTTGATTTCCGGAGTCCCCTGTTTGTATGTGTGAGTAGCATGCCTTTTACATGAGAAAATGTAGTAGTGATAGTAGAAAGCCTTGATGCTGGGAAGGGCGGAGGGCAAAAGAAGAAGGGAGCGGCCAAAAATGAGATGGCTAGATGGTATTGTAGACGCAATGGGCACAGAGCTGGGTGGGTTGAGGAGGATGGTGGAGGACAGAGGTCGTAGTAGAAGTAGTACCACCATCTCATGCTGCACTGCACACATCTCCACAACTACAACATAATAAACTAACTCCCAACCCTCCTCCTTTCTCTATGAACATACAATTGTTTCTCTAAACCAGGTTCTTCTTTTTCTTCCTTTTTTTATAGCTTCAATATTATTTCTATTGTGTTTGTTGCAGCTTTTCCACATCTAACCAGCCCCCACTTTGTCAGATGTTGCTTGTTCATCAAGTTATCTCTTTGTGGTTATTCTGTCTCCGTGTGTATATGTGTTAAATTTTATCTTGTTCTTTTCTTGGAACCTGAATTTATCTTTCCAGCTTGTTGATTCTTTTACCACCACCACCACCACCACCCCATTTTAATTTAACTGTGTGATTTCATTATGCTAAAAAAAATACTTACTGACTACAGGGCCATTTGTCTGTAGTTCTTGACACTTTTCCTCTGCATCTGAAAGTGTTAATCATTCTTATCCTTTCCCTTTCAACTTAATATTGATGTGTCTAATGTTCTTTTTATAGAAATATATCAATGTTCAGCCTAAAATAATTCTATTGTAGTCATTTTTAGGGGGTGGGAATGAATTTCCCCCCTATTTGAAGCTTTAAATAAGAACTCACCATACATCACATAACTGAATCCAGATTCTAAATTTACACAAAAACATTTATAAGACTAAATTGATCTTCTGCATTCCACAGAGTTACAAAGAAGTGATTTGGTAGTGTCCGGGATTCAAAGCCAACCTGAATAATGTGGGTCTTTAAGAGCAAGAAGAAATGGTTGAATTATGCTTTTTTGATGTGCACATAGAGTTTTCTCAATTGTCAAAGGATGAGGATACAGAACTTTTTGGAAAAGGAAAGAAAGAAGTCCTTTGGATTTTGAATTTATGTGACAATGTTTTAATATCAAATTAATTTAATATCATAATCTAACAGCAGAGGGGAAATAGATGCTAAAGTAGTACAGTAAAACCCCAACTTACATATGCCTTGAGTTACATAAAATTCAACGTACATAATGATTTTGTGCTAAAAACCATGTCCCAATTTACAAGATTTCCTATGGGTTTGCTTCAAGTTACATAAAGATTATTTTTCCTATGGGTTTGCTTCAAGTTACATACAAAATTCATTTCCCTATGAGTTTACTTCAATCTACATAAAATTTTCATTTTTCCTATGGGTTTGTTTTGAGTTACAGTACATAAAAAACAGATTTAAGCAAAAGCCTATGGACCTGACCTTTTTTTTTTCGTAAGTAGGGGTTTTATTGTATTGCCCATCTGATTTTGAGTTCTAATGGGAAAAGTGATGTACAATAATCTAACAATACTAGTCAATTGTGCTCCCTTTATTTTGCACCACTGGCTGGAAAGCTCACTGGATTAGGTGTCTTTCTGTGGAGCCGAAGGTTGGGGAGTTTAACTCCCTGCTGTACCTCTAGGGAGAAGAGCCAGCCACAGTGATGGGATGTACAGGTTTGCACCAGTTCGCCAGAACCGGTAGTACCTTTTCCCAGTGTTCCAGAGAACCGGTTGCAGCTTTTAGGGGGGAACCACCTTCGGGGCTTACCTTTTCACTACGCATGCGCGCCAAGCACTTGGTGTGCATGCATGCCTACAGTGCTTGGTGTGTATGCATGGCCTCCTTGTTGCCCTCCCAAGCGGGGAGAAGGAAGAGAAGCTGCTAGCCTGAAGCTCCCTATAGTCTGCTCCCCAGGGTAAGTGACTCACCTTTGGATGTGGTGTGTCTGTGTGTATTTTAATGTGTATTTAATACCTTTACCTATATTGACATACTACCACAGTTCCTAAAAAGGCCTGGCAGCTGGCAGGCCTGGCAGCCTGGCTTGGGGTTTTTAAGCAAAGTCTTGGAGTTACCTCATCAATAAGCTACACCCGTGCTGTTCCAATTGCTGTTCCAATTGGAGAACCCCTAAGGAAGTACAGCTGTTTTACATTTACATTAAGGCATATTATCCTAGAGAACTGGTACGATGACCATATCCATCTTCCAACATGGTGCTGCCCAGGCACTTATACTAACAAGTAAGTGACGGGTTTGTGTTTGGGGTGTGTGTGTGTGTGTTTGGGTGTGTGGATGTATTTTAATGTAATTGTTATTTATTTATTTAATTTATGGGTTTGTGTTGTGGGTGGGTGGGTTGAGGGGTATGTGTGTGTGTGTGCTTATTTTTATTTTATTTTATTTATTATTATTTTTTAATTTTTTTCTTTGGCCCTGCCCACGACATCATGACATTAGCTCTGCCCACACTGTGATGACATCACAGTGGGGTAGTAAAATTTTTGACATCCCACCACTGGCCAGCCATTGTGGTCCTGGGCAAACTGCATAGTCTCACAGTGTCTGTATTTTCTACCTAGAAAATCCTAGAAAGGTTTGTCATAAGTCAGCATTGACTTGACAGCACATGATGATGATGATGATGATGACGACGACGATGACGTAGACACATCAAATATACTTTGGTTTCAGCTCACTGCACTGAATAAAGGGTTTATTGAATTGAAAATTTACTAGATGAGATACATTTATGAACCATTTTTCCAACTTAGAGGGGACTATGAGCACAGGCAGAAACTTATGTCACATTCTATACTTAGAAACATATTGTTCTAAGAGTAGATTATCTTATCAGAGTGATAACATGCTGGCCTGGGCAGGGAAACTGTTTGCACTGTTCATCATCCCCTTTTAGGGGGTTCTTTTCTTCCATTTGTGTTTTTCTATAGTATAAAAACCTTTTGAGTTGTCTGGGCTGTGTGACCCCTTCTGCCATGGGAGGAAGGAAGAGTCATCTGCACAGTGTCACATCTGATGGGGCAATGTCCACCTGGACGCAAGTGTTTCCCACCATGCAGCTGCGTCTTCAGGTTTTCTTTTACTAAACTGCATCATACTGCATTCATGCAAACATGGATACAATAAATCTTTTAAAGCACTTGCGGTTTTTCTGCTTTTACCCAAATTCTAAGAATATAAGTTTATTGGGGTTCAAGCTGTTCTGACACGAGAGTGCATAAGTCTAGGGAAATAAAATAATAGACCACAAGGGGTGGGGAGGGTTAATACATTCAATCATTGTTACTTCCATAGTATCATCTACTCAGCTAGCAGCTCTTCTGGTGGCTTAATGGTTAAGACATTGAGCTTGGATACTGGGGGGTTGGTGGTGTCAGGTTTCAACACCTGAGGGCTGCACTTGGGGACATGAAAGGAGCCTTATCCAGGCATCTGCTGAGCAGAGTTTCTCCAGCAAAAATCCTTTCAGAGTAATCTCTGACATGAAATTATTACCTACTCAGTCAAATCTAAAACCCTTAAGCAAGCCATGAAATAATGAATTGGCTAAAATGTGTTGGACTCTTTTAGTAAATGTAACCCTCATCTCCTTGTGTCTTCAAACTTTGTCTCACCTGTGAATTGGGTTTTATTAGATGTTTCCAGCTTCCGAAGTTTGTTTGCTTTACTTCTCCTCTGTGGTTTTTCCATTTTGAACAACAGAGCTTTGGTAAAAGAAACAACTATGTTATTTATTTATTTAAATTTCTATACTGCCCTCCTCACCGAAGGCAACCCAGGGCAATTTAACACATCCTAAAACACATAAAAAGGCTAAAATTCTAAAAGTTCTCAAAAACCCACAGTTAAAACCAATTAAAACTATGACTAAAATGTTATATGTTATGGTGGTCGTTTTTGAGTCAAGGCTAACCCACTCATAAAGATCTACCAGGGAACAATTTATGGCATCTTGGTGTCTCTTTACATAATGTTTTCTTTGGCGTGAAAGCCCTCTGTGATCTTTTTCCCATTAAGGAAAAAGTTAACATTCATTATGCCCTAATTAAATGGAAGAGAAGAACATCTGGTGCTTTTTAATATCCATCTCCACTGATTTAGGCATAGTCAAGTAGGGAAAGGAGACAAGACTGGCCACACTAGCTTAGCAAGTTGCCTCTTTGCACATTTCTTTATGACACTTCTGCAAGCAATATGTGTAGGTGGTAGGGAGTTCCTAACTGAGAAAAAGGCGTGCGTCTTTCACTTCAAAAGAAGTAGTTGCTTGGAATGCCACTTATTTTATTAAAAAAATAAGACAAGCTGGAAAAGGGTGGGAGAAGACATTATAATTATCATAAGCAAGTAGCGTTTCTATTCCTTTATCGTCCCAGGAGGAGTAAACTCTTGCACTTGTTGCAGTGGGAAAGACAACTCTATGTGCAGAGCAGGGACAGGCCAGTGAGCCAGCTCTTGGAAAGCTATGCTGTGCAGAGAAGGCTCATATATGAAATACAACCAGCCTTTGCAGGTCATAGCGTAAGCTTTTGGCAACCGAAGCTTGGGAAGAGACAGAAGACAGGGGCAGCTGGCTTAATCCCTGCGGTTTTCCAAGGATGGCTTCTCTCTTCCAGCACCTGCGGGTGCTGCTGTGGAAGAACTGGCTGAGCGTCAAAAGGCAACCAGTAAGTATATGAAATACATTAAAATGAGTTACATGCTTAGATCCGTTGTAATCCAGGATGAGGGTTTTTCCCCCTCAAAAAAGTAAGAGGTAGAGATTGCAATATATTTATTTGTTGGAATATTTATAATATTCAATATATTCTAAAATTGAGACTGAAAAAATTTGGTGTGTGTGTGTGTGTGTGTGTGTGTGTGTGTGTGTGTGTGTGTATGTGTGTGTGTGTGTGTGTGTGTGTGAATTGACAACAAATGTAGTGGTGTTGTTACCTGTCTGATCACAGCCAAGGTAACAAGTCACGGTGTCTGAAATGAGCAGACTTCTCTAACCCAGTAAAATTGCTACTCTTTGATTTAACTGGGGAAAGGCTCTTGTGTTCACTTTATGTAGTTATTTTTTGGAATAGTAGCCATGTTTGTCAGTGTGCCAAGCATATCAGAGAATTAACAAAGCAAAAAACATTATAGCACTTTAAATACTAACTGCTGTATTTTAATGTTAGCTTTTGTGGATCAAGTCCACTTCATCAGACATTGGAGTGAGACATCAGAGCATCAATTTATACACATCAGATACAGAGGTACAGAATGTTTTTGTTTTGTTTATTCTCTCTTATGTAGTTATGTTACTCAGTAAATGGACTATGCACAGAGCTGATTAAAGTGCCTCCTCCAAAGGTAAAACAGCTATGAGTGGACTGAACATGCAGTGGTGTGAAATGCTGAGGCAATAATGAGGAACTGTTATTCCTTTAGATAACACAGTGTTCAAAAATATCATATGTCAAATACTCCTGGCAAATGGAGAATGCATACAGAAATGTTCTGCTCTGGAATCTTTCCCTTGATGCTAGCTAGGCTTATCTTTTATGCGTGGGAGTTGCGTTAAAATGAAGAAGCATGGTGAAGCATTTAGAGAATGGCATCTTTTATTCATTGTCTGAAATGAATCAGATTTCTACTTTGTTAAATTTCCTTTTACCATCCCATTCCTACTTTATTCTGCAATATGTGTGTAGTTGGCCCACGTCTTACTGTATTCTTTATAAATGTATGAAATCCTTCTTTGAGTGAAAATGATAGCAGGCCTTAAAGTGGCAGCTGGCGCGGGTGGTGGTAGTAAACTGAAAAAGTAAAGACAAGTCCACACAAACATCCACAATGAGGAACTGACAATGTCTCATGGCTCAATGACTTTCTTTTAAAATATTGTTTCATTTATGTAATAGCACACTGTTTAAACATGTTGCTTAGTAAACTAGCTTAAGCATTGTGGGACCTTTTGACAAGATGGATGCAGCTTGTAGGGACCAGCATCCCACCCCTCCTCTAAGACTCCATTTTCAAAAAACAAACATCTCAAAGAGTCCTTTGGACAGAAACTGTATTGAAAAAAGAAGGCCACTAAATGGTACACAAGGGATTCCGTTAAAAAGAAAAGCATGATTTTTGTATTTTTTAAAAAAGGGGTTGGAGCTTGTTCAATGTGTTATGGGGGCAGACCTTTAGATGTTGCACATCCATGCTGTAAACCTATGTTCTGGATACATGCATATGAGACTAAATTGCTTGATAATATTATAAACTGGGGTGAAATGATAAGCACAGTGTTCATACTAATGTCATTAGCATTTATGCATGCAATACTTGCTTATTTCAGTGACCCAAAGCACAATAATTAAACCATACCCCCCCCCCCCAAAAAAAAAATCTATCTAAAATAACTCAGAAATTTCAGCATGCTCCCACAGTTGGTTTGTTCATTTGACATCCTTGGGGTTATTTAACCTGATCTTTAAAGGGAAGGGATGGCCTCATCATATAACAGAAGGAGATTTCACTACCTGTTCTAATATTATTTCACTTTCATCCTGTCAATGAGTGTCTTCAGCCCAACGTGGGCTTTAGACTCCCACTGCAAAACCACTAGATGCAAGAACCGCTTTAAACTTCATGTGGAAATACCCAGTGAGTCAGAGATGTAAATACAGTGTTGAATGAAAGCATGTCCAAACATTTTGGAAACATGCCGATGGAAAGATGTGAAATCCTTGTTACTCTAATCCTCCACCCTAAGTGTCCTGTAAGAAACTCTGTAGGGCAACTGCAAAAATACTCTTGATGAAGCAAGCTTCCCAGTCACAAGAAAAGTGGCAACTTCAGAGACACTTATGATTTCTGTTTAGGGTCTAAATTTTAGGCCTTATTGCTCCGTGGAAGAAGGTTGAAGTAGATGTAGCAGGGTTGGTATGCTTAGGCCAGCAGCTCCTCTATGACTGAATTTTCAGAGCATATCAGAAGTGGACTTGGTCCACAAAAGCTAACATTTAAATACACACGTTAGTCTTTAAAGTGCCACAATGTTTTTGTCTTTTCGTCTTGTTTTGTTTACTCTTTGATATGCTTAAAACACAGACTAACATCTCTACCATTTCAAAATTTCAACTATGAATTTTCAGAGTTGCCTTTCCTGCTTTATCCATTATTCCTGCCTGTTTCAATCACTTGTAGTTATCTGTGCTGCATCATTTTATCAGTTTCTTACTACAGTACTTTAATGTCCATAGTTTCATCAGAAAGAATCTTGGGATTTATAGTTTGGCAATCTGTCAAAGGAAACAAAAGCAGAAAGTAGCCAGATGTATAAATTGGATTTTGGGAGAGCCAGCTTTGATGAACTCAGAACAATAGTAGGTAAGGCGTTCTTAGCAGGATTGTCTCACAGGAAAAAGAGTTCAAAATGGGTTGGAGTTTTCAAAGAAACAAAGGGGAAAAGGGAAATTCTAAAGACATTACTACAAACAATTCCAAAAAGAAAAAAGTTGGAAGATAACAAAAGAGACCGATGTGGATTCACAAAAAACCTCTGAGAAGACCTGAAAACAAAGAACAGGCAGGTTACAAAAGGAGGCAGGTAGCAAAGAATTGCAGGGATGCTATTAGGAAGGCAAAAGATGAGAATGTGTTGAAGTTAGCAAGAGATGGTGAAAGCAACAACAACAAAAAAGCATTCTTCAGGTACATCTGTAGCAAGAGGAAAAGAAAACAGTGGTTCAGCAACTCAGTGGGGTGGGAAAATGGTAGCAAATGATAAAGAAAGGCAGAAGTGTTCCATTCATACTTCAGTTCAGTCTTTTCCTAAAATACTGTCTTTCACCCTACAGGCAAATTTGATGGGTGGGGTGGGGTGGGGGGATGGGATTTTAGCTTGTGATTGTCAAGGAATACCTTATGACTTTGAAAGAGTTCATAATATCCATGGCCAATGGGAGGAACTGGTTGAAGAACTCTCAAAAACTCTATTATTTTCTTGAACTCAAGGAGGATGGGTGAAGTGCTAGATGACTGGAAGCCTAATGTTGTCCCTGCCTTCAAAAGGGACAAAAAAGAAGAACTGGGGAACTACAGACCAGACATCCTGCTGTCAATCCCAGGGGAAATTCTGGAGTAGATATTAAACAAGACTAATTTTATCTCATTTTCGGTCAGGCAACCTCAAACAATGTTGTAGACGTAATATATTTGGGGATGCTGTAGGCATAATATATCTTGATTTCAGCAAAGCTTTTGACAAAGTGCCCCATGATATTCTGATTAGCAAGCTAACTATGTTTGAGCTGTGAAGTGGATACATAACTGGTTATAGAATCATACTCAGAGAATGAGTATCAGTAGCTCCTTCTCAGATTGGGATAGCGTAGCAAGTGGGATACCATAAGGCTCAATCCTGAGCTGGGCTGGGCTCATTAATATTTTAATTAATGACTTGGATGAGGAGGTGCATAGAATGCTTATCATATTTGCAGATGACACTAAATTGGGTGGAATACATAAACCCTGGAAGATAGAAACAAAATTCAAAGATATAGGCTCTGATATCGAACCTAGCAGATCTAAGGCAAGAAATTGTAAGTAGATACATAGGGACCACTTCGGTGAGAAGGTAAACAGTGTTCCATGCAATCCGGTGTCTAGTCATGCCTGCCACATGACCATGGAAACATCAGCACTGGCTTTTTGGCTATAAACAGAGATAAGTACTGAACCCTAGAGTCAGATATGACTGCCTTTCAAGCAAGGGTGACCTTTACCTTTACTTATTGAACTGAAAACAACAGAAGGAAATTTAACAGGGATAATTTCAATTTTTACACCTAGGGAGAAAACCCAAATGCACAGTTACAAGATGCAGGCTACTTGGCTGAATAATATTACCGTATATACTCGAGTATAAGTCAGGTTTTTAAACCCCCAAAATGAGGTCCAAAATGGGACTCAACTTATACTCAGGTCAATGTAAACACTCGAAAAAATACCCACACAAATGTCTAAATTAATTAATTTACTGTATTTTCATGTATTTTAATTATTGAAACTCACTAGCAGCTGCTGCATTTTCCACGCCCGATTTATACTTGGGTTAATCTATTTTCCTAGTTTTAGAGGTCCGAATTAGGTACCTCGACTTATATTCGGGATAACTTATAGCTGAGTATATACGGTACTTGCAAGAAGGATCTTAGAATTTTTGTTGACCACAAGCTAAATATGAGCAAACTGTGTGATGTGACAGCAAAAAAAGAAAAAAGAAAGAAAAAAAGAAAGAAAGAAAGAAAAAGAAGAAGAAAATAAAGCAAATATTATTTTTTGGTTTTGCCATTGGCCAGAGAGGCGCACCTCTCTGGCACTAGAAGGAGGGCCTTCTCTGTGTCTGCCCCAGCCCTATGGAACCTCCGTCCAATAGAATTACACATGCAGACGGAGCTGCTGTCCTTTAGGAAAGAAATGAAAACCTGGCTGGAACAATATCCCCAGCCGGTTGGATGATTTGACCCCCCCCCCCCCGGTGCCTCTTAGCTGCAACTCCTAGTTTTAATCTTTTAAGCTTCTTTTTAATCTTTAATCTTTCAATTAGTTTTAAATTGTTTGACATGTTGTAAATCACCCTGAGTCACTTCGGGGAGGAGAGCGATAAACAAGCATGAAAAATAAAATAAATAATAAAATAAATTATAGGCTACAATAGCAGAGGTAGAGTTTCCAAATCCTATTTAATATTACAGTAGTTTCCTTCTGTTCAGCACTATAATGTCTCATCTTGGAGTCCAGTTCTGGATGCAGCAGTTTAAAAAGGAATCAAAATACAGTAATACCTCAGATAACCCTTACCTCGGATAACACTAAAATCGCATAACGTTAAGTAATGGGGGGGGGGGGGAGAATTGCATCGAATAACGTTAAGATCCTATGGGATGCATCAGATAACAACCGCTAAAGCCTGTGTGATTACAATGTATCTCTATGGAGCTTTAACATTATCCGATGCATCCCATAGGATTTTAACATGCATCGGATAACACTAAAAATCGGATAACACCAAGACTTGTGGAACCAAGTTTAGCGTTCTCCGAGGTTTTACTGTAACTGAAACAAGCACAGAGGAGGGCAACACGGATGATTAGGAGACTAGGAAGCAAACCCTATGAGAAAAGACTGAAATAAGTGGGAATGTTTAGCCTTGAGAAAAGACGATTGAGAGGAGATATGATAGCACTCTTCAAATATTTGCCAAGTTGTCATACCGAGGAGAAGCAGGTTCTGTTCTCAGTCATCCCAGAGTGCAAGACATGTAAGAAAGGATTCAAGTTTCAGGAAACCATACTTTGGTTGAGTGTCAGAAAAAAACTTCCTAACTGTATGACAGTGAAACCACTTACCTTGGGACATGGTGGGTGCTCAAATCCTGGAGGCATTCAAAAGAAAGTTAGACAACCACCTGTCAGATGTACATTGCTTTGGATCCTTAGATTGAGAAAAGGTTGGATTTCATGGCTTTATAGGGCCCTTCTAACTCCATTATTCCATTATTTTATATATTTACAATTATGTTGTAATTCAGGATTGTGCACTTGAGTTGCATAGTCCCAGAGGTGATGGCATGACACTATATCTATGCTATGCATGGAAATTTGAAATAATTGTGACATTATATAACTGTGTAGCATAGAATTAGATAAACGCTGGTTATTTTTTCCAGAATTTCACCAGGAATTTTCTACAAGTCCATTTAAAGGTCCCAAGTTTCAGTCACAACATATTACAGCTAGTGGTGGGATTCAATTTTTTTTACTACCTACTCTGTGGGTGTGGCTAGGGGGAGAGACCTGTGTTGCACCTGAATTAGGACTACTTTATTTAAAAACTTGGATGGGTGTGGCCAGCTGGAATTTCTGCTACCAGTTCTGGTGAACTGGGGTGAACCTGCTGATGCCCACCACCGATTACTACCCAGAAAATGGACCATTATCCTTGCTCCACTAATAACTGTCACTTTTTCACTTAGCAAAACTAGTTTTTCTCAATTTCTCCTGAAACATGGAAAGAACATTTCTTTGTACTGGAGATTATGGAATTCCTTAGAATTCTGTCAAGAGTCTGAGGACAGATATTCTGTTTACTTTTGCTGTAGGCACAGGGAGGGGCATGATAGGTCCTCCAATGTTGGATTACAATTGTCATAATCACCTATCACTCCCTATGGTAGTCTGCCCTGAGGTGCATTGCAGTCTGACAACATCTGTAGGGATACAATTGGCCTCTAAAGGATGGTTTAAAACACAGAGACAGTGCATACACCTCTTTATAAAAGCAATGTAATCTCCTGTGTCTCTTCATAATCACTGACTGTTTTCAACATTGATATTTATTCCAGTAATTGTGGGAAATCTCTTGAGCACAAAAACCTGTTGTGTAATTTTGTGTCTGGTGCAATTTGGATCGGGGGCTGGGAAGACTTAATTTACACTTATTAAAACTCCCTTGGGCTCCCTTTTGCCCTTGGGAACCTTTGGGATCATTGAGAGGTGGACAGGACACTTGAAAAGTGAAACATCATCAACAGGTCATCACTGACAGGATCAGGACCACCACTACCACCACCGATCCATTGGCAATTTTTGACTTGATTAAATGAAACAATAACATAGTTTTTACAAAAGGGTAAATATGACCCGAACACAGTCATATTTGACTAGGGATAAAGAGCAAGAACAATCTATGGCTAATATCCTGTTGTTAGTTTCACCCAGAGAGTAGACACATTAAACCAGCTGCTGTGAAAAACACAGGTCTAAAAAAACAAAAACAAGCAAAGAGGAAGACAAGATTTTGGAACATTGCCCTGGTTTGAATCCTGATGTGCAAAAAAATGTCTAAATACCAAACAGAAATTTGTGACTAGAAATGACATATGTAGGACAATAGTTGGTTCAGAATGGGGTGCATCTCCAGAAACAAAAAGAACAACAGCTTTTCCCCTCTGCTACTCTACCACGGAATACTCTAGTGTAATGTGGCATAAATCAACACATACAAACAAATGGGTGTAACTCTTAATGAATCATGCAGGATTGTTACTGGCTGCCTCAAACCTGCCCCTGTTGAAAAAGTCTGCTATTTGGCTGGCATTGCCCATCCAGACATGCGTCAAGAAATGCTAGCAAATACTGGATGAGATATGATTATACCACATCAAACACATTCCTGGAGAACAATACTATTGAGGGAAAGGTTTCTGTACACTTCTCATGCTCTAAATATTAAAACAGAAGAGGTTAGGGTAAACCTAGAATAAAAGCATATCAAATGGCTGAGTGCTAGAGAGTGTCTCCCACCAGAACAAGATTCTGGCTGGAATTCACTTAATATTTATTTATTTATTTATTTATTTAAATCTGTTTATCGCCCTCCTCCCCGAAGGGACCCAGGGCGATTCCCAACACAACAGCATATTGACAACAATTTAAAACCAGTTCAAAAATTAAAAGTTTTAAAAGAAGCTTAAAAACTTAGCATTAAAAACTAGGCATTGTAGCTAGGAGGCACTGGGTGTTAAACCATCCAGCCAACTGGGGAAATTGATCCATCCATTCCCCAGACCTGACCTGCCAGCCAGGTTTTCACTCCTTTCCTGAAGGACAGCAGCTCCGTTTGAAGGCGTAGTTCTATTGGGAGGAGGTTCCATAGGGCCGGAGTGGACACCGAGAAGGCCCTCCTTCTAGTGCCAGAGAGGTGCACCTCTCTGGCTGATGGCACAACCAGAGAGCTTCTCCGGTCCACTCTGATGGGACAGACAGATGTCCTTGGGACGATGCGGTCTCTTAAGTATCCTGGTCCACTACCATGTAGGGCTTTAAATGTTTTGAAACAAAGATTTTGAAACAAAGTAGGAAGACCAAAGAAGAGTCATGTAAAATGGAACTACAAAACAATTTTCGCACTACGTTGCCAAAACTAAAAAGGTTAGGTATGATTAAGAATAAGAAAGAAAAAGAAGCTGTAAATGCTTCCTTTCAGTAATCACAGCAAGGTTTCTTTCTCCTCATTGCATATTGCTGGCTGTTGATTTTATTCAAACCCCCCCCCCCCTATTTTTCCTATGCTAGTATAAAACAAAACAAGAAATCAGGTTTTTGTGGTTTGGTGGACACATCAGACAGGAAACAAATAAAGGGCAAAGCTGTTGTTGTCAGTGGAATCATCCACACCCATATCCCCAGGCATAGGTTACAAGAGAAATAAATAATTTGGTAAAAAGTAGACCTGTGAATAGACTCACGGATTAAGTGAAATCTAAACCAACATGAAATGCCACCTCAAGCAAAACAACTGGGGAAAATTGAGAGAAGACAAAAGCATTTCAATTACTAATTTATTCATGTATGCACCGCACCATTCACATTTAATCACAACTAGTTCATGGAAAGAGGTCCATGAATAGAGTTGGACTTGGGTTAGGGGAAAGGTGGAGGCCATCCTGAGGAAATAGTCTTCAGCAGTTTGAATTTAAGGAATTAAGGGGACATGCTTGTGACCCCCTCCTCCCCAGTCTTTCAAGTAGTACAAAAAGCTCTTTAAGAAAGCAAAAATGCATTTGATTGCTTTTGTTCAGAGCCTTGAGATGCAAATGGTATCACTTTCTCTTTTTCCTTTACTTACAGACCTTGAGAGATTAATGACTACAGGATAATTATGGTAATAGCATGGGCCAAGAAGGCAATAGGATTTAGCTTCTTGATAATGTCACTCAAGGCATATGGAGACTCCACAGTTGCCCAGTCGGGGATAGACAGAGAGGAAGGAAGTGTATTTCTATTACTGCAGTCACAGGCCAATGTTGCCTTTTCTTGTCTTATATGAGATGGGGACTGGCCACGAGGATACTATATTCAGCAAACTGTACCCCCAGCTCCAGAGGCAACAGAGTTCTGCATGTCTAGCTCCCCGGTAGATCTAAGCTAAACCGTGATGATGGAAGCCACACCCAGAGAGACCCAACAACAAGACCCTAGACCCGAAGGACTGATGAGGGTGTAGAGGCAGAGTTGAGGAACAAGGAACTTCAGAATTGGGAGTTATAAGAAGGGTTCTTCTGGGAGCAGAAGAGGGATAGAGGTGAGAGTGAGTGACCATGGAGGTGCAGACTGTAGATCCTCCTCAGAGGACTCAGAGAGACAGAGCAGGAGTTGGAAGAAGAATGGATGGTGCCCTAGAGGAGCCAGTTGCCTGGCAGAGGTGGGAGAGCTGGAGAAAGCACACTTCACACAAGACTGGGAGTGTACAGTATGTAGAAGGAGGACCCTTGGAAGAAGGGTCTTCATGCAGTTCAAGGTTTTAGCTCTGGCTCTAGACACAATTCAAGGAACTGCTTATGACCTACAAAGCCCTCAAGTGACTTGGGTCCAGAATACATGAAATGTCATATTCTCCCACACAATTTGGTCCAGGCTTTGAGATCTCTCGAAGAAGCCCTTCTCTTGGTCCCTTTCACTTTCTGAGGCCTGTTTGATGGGGCCATTTCCCAGCTGTGGAACTCTGTGCTTAGAAAGCCTAAGTTTGTTCTTTCCCTGCTGGTCTTCTCCTAGCAGGCAAAGATCCTATTATTCAGGCAGACTTTGGGCAATTAAAAGCCACAAATCATAAGAGTTTTAGCCATTTGCTGTTTCTCCCTTTTTAAAAAGGCAAACTAATATTAATATTCTAATTCAGGGCTTTTAATTATATTTGCATTTTTAGTAACATGATGAATTTAATTCTATTTTAATGCTTCTAAATTTACTATATTTAATCTGTATTTTAAGCTACATTGACTCCCGGCTTTAGAAGAGAGGTAACATATATGATGAATGAATAATGTCAGGCAACAACAACAACAACACACACACAAAACACCCCACAATAGATTACATGTTGTGGCACCTTAAAGACTAAGTGTTATATTTTAATGTGAGTTTTCATTTATCAAGTCCACTTCCTCAGACTCTCATGAAAGAATGTTGCAAGGTGACGCTGAGAGGATGTTTTCACATTTCGATGCACAGTTAATTACTGAGTTCAGTAGTTTTGTCACATCAAATACATTAGAAAATGGTTCTCTTTGTTCCTTGGTGCATGACTGGAAGCTACTTCAGCATCTGCTCAAGCCACTGTTATCAGCTGCTTCTAGTTCTTCCCCAAGAGCAATGGTTAAAAATTATGTTGCATTCCTTTCTCTACGTTAGTAAAAGGAAAGTCCCTTAGTTGTGTGCACAGTACAGTCAAACCTCAAAATAAGAATGGCTTGACTTAAGAAAAACTCAAGATACATCCAGAAATCTCAGAGGGGGAAAATCAGGTTCAAAATACAGTAAAACCTCACATAAAGAGCACCTTGCTTAGAGACTAACTCGCTTAAAGAGCAGAATTTTCTCTGAATGTTCGCTTCGCTTAACAAATAAAACCAACCAAAAACTTGTTTAACAACTAAACTGGGGTTCTCAATCTCTCTTCCCCCCCAGAAGTCACAAGTAATCACGTACAATGGTGTTTTGCTTAAAGAGCAAACTCGCTTAAAGAGCAATCCCGTGGAACGCATTATGCTCTTTAAGAGGGATACTATTGTACGAATTTTTAATAGGATTTTTCCAGATATGAAATTCAATGCATTCCCATGGGAAATTGCATTCAATGCATTCCAATGGGAAATTCAAGATAAGAATTTTTGAGATACTGTACAACCAACCTTGAGGAATGAATTAAATTTGTATGTAGACATTTCGCTGTACTGAATTTATTCTTGTTGGAAGTCTACCACCGCCATTAACATACAGCCAGTAAAGCAGCTTCTAGCTGGGAGCTAGATAAATGTCAAAGCAATACACTGGCAGTATAAGATCAATTTGCACTGTTTGTAGGCTCTGTGACAAAAAAAAGATGATTTATGTGACACAACACAAAGCTCTATCTTCTGCATTGCTTTATATCAGAACCCCTACAATTGTCGCAACGGCTCAAAATAGACAGACAAGTCACTATGGATTTTCTGTCTCTGGAGGCAAAGATGACGCAGCTGTGGCTGTCCTACTTTGACCACAGGCAAGATTCTCTTGAAAAGATGATAATGCTGGGAAAGATGGAAAGCAGCAGGAAAAGTGGAAGACCACACATGAGATGGATTGATTCTATGAGGGAAGCCACAGGCTTTTTGTTTGCATGAGCTAAGTAGGGCTTAGTTGAGGACAGTGCATTTTGGGGAGCTCTAATTTATAGGGTCACCATATGTTGGAAAACAACTAGATGTTACATAATAATAACAATAAATTTAATGGACTAAATAAATAGCCTTAGCTAGCACAGTTCAGGGGATATTGATATTCTGAGGGGAAGGCCGAAGTTTGACAAGATCTGATTCTTGTTTCATGCACCTGAGATTGACTTGTGAGGAGCTGCTATAAAATGAAGAAGTATCATTTTTAAGTTGGGTGGAAGAATCACTTGGATAAATTATTTCAACAGCTCATCTACAAATTCTACTAGGAGGTGCTCTTAAGCCCTGCAAAAATTATGCAGTTATCCTAGAGTGGTGGTGGTGAACCTATGGCACATGTGCCAGAAGTGACGCTCAGAGCACTCTCTGTGGGCACCAGTGCAGTCACTCAGCACAGAGTTCACCCCGCCCCTCTGTCCAGCAGCCCAATGGGAGTGTTTCCTCCTTCCCCTAGCACAGAGTTTGCCCCATCCCTCTGCTTAGCAGGCCAATGGGAGCATTTCCTTCCTCCCCTGTTGCTGTGTTAGCACTTTATGATAAATAAATGGGTTTTGTGTTGCAGTTTGGGCACTTGGCGTCCAAAAGGTTCACCATCACTGTCCTAGAGATACTTACCTGAGAGTATGTCCCACTGAATGCAATGTAGCATTTCAGAAAACATGGGTAAGCGTGGGCTATGAGTTACTAATATAGTAGTGTATTCAGTGTTTTCTTGAGGCTTTGTGGAGAACCCTCTTTGGAAGACTGGCTTATCAGGGCTTTGGATGAATGTTATCAACATAGCAAACTACTCTGGCTTGAGTTAAAGCATTGTCTAGTTTAACTTAGTATTATCTGCACCAAATACCACAGCAATTTATTTATTTATTATTTATTTATTTCCTTCGACTTATTATCCCGCCCAATCGGGTCAAAAACCCAACTCTGGGCGGCCTACATACACAATTTAAAAATACATAGCTAAACCACAACTCAGTATAAAACCACCCACAGTTAAGATATAAACCAATACAATAATTAAAAGTCAAGCTAAAAGAAATTAAATATTTCCAAGTTATAAAATTATGCAATTATTAAAAAACAGAACCAGGGTAGGAAGGTAAGAACAGCGGGTGGCTGACTCATCTGATAAGCCACCCAACATGAGATCCGGTATTTCCGGATCCCCAAACTTGTCCTGCCAGCCAGGTTTTAAGACCTTTCCGGAAGGGCAGGAGCTCTGTTTGTTGACGTAGATCGATAGGCAGGAGGTTCCACAGGGCTGGGGCGGTCACGGAGAAGGCCCTCCTTCTGGTGCTAGAGAGGCGAGCCTCTCTAGCTGATGGAATTGCAAGGGAGCCTCTCCGATCCGCCCTGGTGGGACGGACAGACGTTCTTGGGGTGACGCGGTCTCTGAGGTATCCTGGCCCACTACCATATAGGGCTTTAAAGGTAATGACCAGCACCTTGAATTGCACCCGGAGACATACTGGCAACCAGTGCAGCCGTCGAAGCAGTGGTGAGGCACGAGCGTAACGCCCGCACCCCATCACTACCCGAGCAGCCGCATTCTGGGCCAGCTGGAGTTTCCGAATGGTCACCAAGGGCAGCCCCATGTAGAGCGCATTACAATAATCAAGTCTGGAGGTGACCAGTGCATGTGTGACCCTGAGCAAGGAGTCCCGATCCAGGAGTGGGCGTAACTGGTATATTACACGAAGTTGTGCAAAAACCCTCCTGGCCATGCCTGCCACCTGTTCTTCGAACAGTAGTCGTGAGTCCAGGAGGACCCCCAGATTACGCACCGGATCTGTCTGGGGCAAAACTGCCCCATCCAGAACCAAAGCTGGAAGCTCCCGGGATAACACAGGGCCCCTCACCCATAGCCACTCAGTCTTGCCGGGATTCAGCTGTAGCCCGTTTTCCCCCATCCAGACCCTGACAGCCTCCAGGCACCTGGAGAGGACTTCTACTGCACCGCTTGGGTCCCCACGGGCTGAGATGTACAGTTGGGTATCATCAGCATATTGATGGTACCTTACCCCGTGGGAACGGATGATCTCACCCAGCGGCTTCATATAGATGTTAAACAGGAGAGGTGAGAGTACCGAGCCCTGAGGCACCCCATATTGGAGGAGCCTAGGGCTGGACCTCTCATTCTCCAGACATACCGTCTGGGTCCTGCCCCTCAGAAATGAGGAAAACCAGGCCAACACAGTGCCCTGGATCCCCAATCCTTGGAGCCTTCCCAAGAGAATGTTGTGATCCACGGTATCGAAGGCCGCTGAGAGATCGAGAAGAGCAAGGATGGTCGGATGGCCTCCATCCCGCTCTCTCCAGAGATCATCCACCAAAGCGACCAGTGCAGTTTCCGTACCATATCCGGGCCTGAATCCTGACTGAAAAGGGTCCAGATAATCCGCTTCATCCAGAACTTCCTTTAACTGCTGTGCCACAGCCTTTTCCAGCACCTTAGCCAGAAAGGGTAGATTAGATACTGGGCGGTAGTTCGAAATTACCTTGGGGTCGAGAGATGGTTTTTTTAGGAGGGGGCGCACCAAAGCATGTTTTAATGGTGCTGGGCAAGACCCCTCCTCCAATGATGAATTTATAATTTTCTCAACCCAACCACCTGCCACCACCTTTGATGCTTTAACTAGCCAGGCAGGGCATGGGTCCAAATCACAGGCTGTGGCACGAACAGATCCAAGAAGTCTGTCCACTTCCTCAGGGTCCACTGGCTCAAACCGATCCCAGATAACATGGCCAGACTGCGCACCGGTCAACCCCAGTTCCATACGTTCCACGCCGGGATTAAACTTCGAGCGAATCTGAGCGATTTTCTCCGCTAGATAATCAGCAAATGTCTCAGCCGAACCCTGCCAACCAGGGCCTGACCCCCTCTTCCAAGGAGGGATCTGGTCACCCGGAACAAGGCAGCTGGACGATTATCCGCAGAGGCAATAAGGGCGGTGAAGTATTGACGTTTCACCGCCCTTATCGCCACTAGGTAGTCTTTAATGGCTGCTCTAACTAGTGTTCGGTCAGACTCACTCCGGGTCTTCACCCAGCGGCGCTCTCGGCGTCTCTTTGCCCGTTTAAGCTCCCTCAGCTCTTCAGTGTACCAAGGGGCAGATTGGTGCAAACGGGGGCGGAGAGGCCGTAGTGGAGCGATCCTGTCCAAGGCTGCCGTCACTCTCTTGTTCCATGAGTTGACGAGAGCCTCTGTCGAATCGCATTGCAGGTCAAGAGGAAAACACCCCAGTTCCCTTTGGAATCCTTCTGGATCCATTAGTCGCCGGGGGCGGGCCCATTTAACTGGCCCTGCCTCCCTGCGGTGGAGATTCGCCCCCAGGAAGTCTAGGGTCACCAGATAGTGATCTGACCATGACACAGGAGAGATGACTAAATTCTGCAATTTCAGATCACTCTGCCACGGCTCCGATATGAAAATTAGGTCCGGGGTATGACCACTGCTCCTGGTAGGGCCCTGGATTACTTGGGTCAGGCCCATGGCTGCCATGGAAGCCATGAACTCCCGAGCCACCTCCGAGCCAGGCCCCAACGATGGCAAATTGAAGTCCCCCAGCACCATAAGCCTGGGGGACCCCAGCGCCAGCATCGAGACCGCCTCCAGTAGCTCAGGCAGGGAATCTGCTACCCTACAGGGAGGCATGGTTCCAGAGAGGAGTCCTTTCTCAGCCCTGTCTGTCGTGGAGATGGCAGAGGTTGATCCTGGGATCTTCTCTGCACAAAGTGATGACAGGAAGAAGTGCATGAATATACTTTCAGTAGCAGAACTAGAAACCCTAATATTGTGTGATGCTCCTGAAATGAAAACTAACTTACTCAACAGATTTTCTTTCGGTGCTATTGCAATATACAGTAAAACCTCATATAACACTAAAACCTGGTTCCACAAGTCTTGGTGTTATATGATTTTTAGTGTTATCTGATGCATGTTAAAATCCTATGGGATCCATAGAGATACATTGTAACCACACAGGCTTTAGCGGTTGTTATCTGAAGCATCCCATAGGATCTTAATGTTATCTGATGCAATTCTTCCCCCCAGATTCCTTAATGTTATGCGATTTTAGTGTTATTCGATACTAATGTTATATGAGGTATTACTGTATGTTAAAACATGTTAACAAATAACAATAAAACTGAAACAGCTCTTTCTCTTTTCCCACAGTTATGGTCACTCACACTAATTGTATGGCCTATATTTTTATTCATCCTTTTGGCTATCATCCGAATAAAATTTCCTCCAGAGTCCATGCCAAACTGTAAGTTATTGTTTTATTCCTATTATAAAGATAAATATGGGTTATTCATTATTATAGAAATGAATCCTCAGTCTTACAATATGTACACCATAAGGGGTCCAAATCTTATTATCTGTTCCCAGTGGAGTAAGGACATCAGCCTAATTCTTAGCACCAAGTCTCAGCGACGAGTTGTCACTGGTTAAGAAGTTTCTGTAGGCTTTTGATGTGGGTGGGCAGAGAACAGCCTCTTCACTAGTAGCAATTTGCCGCTGAAATTCATACCAATGGATTTATACTGGTGTAATTCTTCAGCTGCATTTTGGCCAATATCTTCCTTTTAATTTGCTGGCTGGTTGCAGCCATGACTTAAGGTCAGCCACCATTAATGCTGCTGAATAGGTTTGAGAGTCCCTATAAACAGTGGTGGGCATCAGCAGGTTCGCACCAGCTCGCCAGAACCGGTAACAGAAATTCTGGCTGACCCCACCCATCCAAGTTTTGAAATAAAGTACAATAGTCCTAATTCGCGTGCAACACAGGGCTTTTCTCCTGGCCATGCCCACCATACCACACCCACAGTGTGGTAGTAACAGTTTTTGGAGCCCACCACTGCCTATAAAGGCTGCAAGAGACTGGATGGAACCAGATTACCTGTACCTTTTGCCCATCCTGTGTCTATTAGCTTTCTGGGGGTTCACAAGATAGGTACAGAGAAGCATGTCTATTATATGATGTTCTTGGTGGGAACAAAGGCTTAGTCTTGAAAATAATTGCAAAGCTGCTGCTTTACTGATTGCCAGAAATTTTCCTTGCCTTGTAGTTGCTTAAGCAAGGCAACCTCTGATCGGCAATGGGATGACAGTCAACCAAAGACAAAGTATTTCACCATGTTCCTTATGTAAATTGGTCAGACCATCTTCATGTTGGTTGCAGAGTATGATTTAGTTTGCATGCTGCTAGTTTCTTCCATATGATTTTTTAATAGCCTTAGTACAATGGTGACTGTAGATTCTGAGTGAAGAGAAGAGTAGGAGAAGCAAGCAAGCAAGCAAATGGGGTTAATCAGACAAGTGGACTCTGGAGTGTTTTTGTTACAGAGGAATGCTTACTGTATATACTCGAGTATAAGTCTAGTTTTTCAGCCCCCCAAATAAGGACCAAAAAGGGAACTCAACTTATACTCAGGTCAATGACCTCGAGAGTCCCAAAATGAGGTGGTGCAAATTTAAACATACATTTTTTAAAAGTACTAACACAATGGTAAAAACTCAAAAACATACCCACACAAATGTCTGAATTAATTAAATTTACCGTATTTTCATGTATTTTAATTATTGCAATTCACTAGCAGCTGCTCCATTTTTCCACCCCCGACTTACACTCAGGTCAATCTATTTTCCTAGCTTTAGAGGTCCAAATTAGGTACCACGACTTATATTCAGATGACTTATAGTCAAGTATATACGGTATTACTGTTTTCTGTACTGTACTTTTAAACCAGTGCCCATGCTTTTACAAAAGGAGACCTTTCTGCAACTTGGACCAAATAAATCATTATGGAACTTTTTCTGGGCTGTGGTGGAATTTTTCTAAGGGACTTCAGTGGCTTAGTGGTTAAGATGCTGAACTTGACAACTGGAAGTTTGGCAGGTCACCAGTTCAAGACCCTAGTGTTACATGATGGAGTGAGTTCTTGTCTGTCCCAACTCCTGCCAACCTAGAAGTTTGAAATTAAGAAATTGCAAGTAGATCAATAGGGACCACACTGATGGGAAGGTACCTACATCAACCTCTATCCAAGTCTTTTAGGTGAAATGTGACAGAAAATGCCAATGTAGTGGTTTCTGACAATGAGAACTTCATGCAGACTTTGTAAGAGTGGTTTAGGAAGTACTGAAATTACTGCCACACCCTCCCTAACAGAATTTTTCAGATGATCTGCCTCTGCCTGTAATCCAAAATGCCTGAGAGCCAATCTGAATTCACTATACTGAGGATCAGATTAGTGGAACCTGTTTGCTGGAATGTTAATTACATCACCAACTTCTTATTAAAAATTGTGCTCCCAGCAAGTGAGCTGTTTCACAGGCTTCTGTAGAAACAATAGGAGCCAGGAACACTGCTTGTAGCAGCATGAAACTCGCTGAACAGGATATCTCTCCTCTTAACCATATTACCTGGTCCCTACAAGCGATGATGAAAATGGACCAAGGAGGTGTCACCTACTGGCTCAGTTTTAGACGCTGAAGCCCTGCCTTGTTTTCAAAATATATGGAAATAATTCATCAGAAAGAATTGGGAATAAGGACCTTTCAGGACAAAACTGTATCATGCTGGAGTCAGATGAAGAGCTTCCTATCCTTGTATGTGGGGCAGAGAAGGAGAGAAGTTGCTTCATACCATTCCATCAGTCATTTGTCTTGAAGATATATATACCTGATATCTTTCCCTGCAGGAATCCAAAAACAGACGGGAAGAAAGGTGTTCATGGGGAAAATGGGCTACAGGTCAAGGACACAGACAGCTTGTCACCTAGGGAAGCACCAGACATTTGGGGTAAATTGTCCCTATTGGGTCTACAAACGTCTAGTGCAGGGATTCCCAACCTAAGGCCAGCAGGCCAGATACATTTCATGTGCCCCTCCGCCCCTCCAAGGGCATTTGAGAAACAAAATGACCACCTCTTTGAAGCTGTTGGGACAAAATGGCCACCCCCATCATGCAGGCAGGGCAAAATGGCCATCCGGCCCTCAAAGCTGACTGAGAGAACATGACCCGGCTTGAAAAGGTTGGGTGTGAGTGCTCTAGTGAACCATCCCCTCTGTTGCCCTACTCAAATTCACAGTCCCAATGCAGCTGTAGTTTAAAGTTCTGTTTTCAAAAAAAGAACTCTGTGGAATGAATAATATGTCTCCTGCATTAAATCTAAATTGGCATTGAGCTAAACAGGAGATTGATCACTTCTATACCCAGCTTTCATGCTATTTATAGATATCCCTTTCTGGAACTTGAATTAGTTCAGCTCCTGGTGGTGGTGGTGGTGGTGGTCGGAATAAAATATGTCAAATAAAGTTTTGACAGCAAAGAATTTTAACTCTCAACAGGTAAAACAGACACAGTACTAGCCAAACCTATTGGGTCACATGGCTGCCTCATTCAGTTATTAATAGTACATACACTTACATCTTCTAATGCAGACTCTGCATCTGTGGATTTCATTGAAAACAACCAAAAATGTTAGCCGCATTTGGTTGTGGAACGCAGCTCTTCCCAAATAAAGCAATCTTATGGTGGCAAAATAATACATTAAAAGACAGTGAGCATAGGCAAAGCACAACCTGAGGATTTACCATTTGACTGGGGCATATTTATGCCCTTTACCTGCAGAGAGTATAAAACAGTAAATGTGATTTGTGTATTAAAGTCTGTGACACTCATCCCTCAGACAAGATGATAAATGCTGATCAACTCCCTCATTTTCATGCCCTGGTCTTGTAAAATAAATCAAGACTTTGTTGGCCTAGGCTCACAGGGGTAGCCAACCTTCGTGCCCCAGGTGTTCTTGGACTTTGATTCCCAGAAGCTGTGATCAGCAGGTGTGCTTACTTGGGCTTCTGGGAACTGAAGTCAAAGAATACCAGGGACACCAAGGTTGCCCACCCCTGGGCCGCCCTAGGGGATGTTGTTGCTTTATCAGTCCCTAAATGTCAACAATTCAATTATTTTAAAAACATTTTGTTTTAAAAAATGAAAACAAAAAAGAAACAATGAAAATATATGTCATGGGTTTCTAATGTGGTTCTACAAAAGTGATTTGAATCTCTTTTAATACTTGAGTTTTAAAAATCCATTCTTCATAATTTCCCCCTATATCCTGGGCCTCTATGTTTTTCCAAATAAATTCTTTTTCTGTAAGTATATTAAGAATTCTTTTAATTTGGGTTGCTACTTAATAATTTCTTAAATTAGTCTGTTCTGGTTTGGTTGTATTTTGTATTTTGTGAGGTTATATTTTATAATTTTTATTGTACTGTTGCTGTTTTGACTGTAAGCCGTCCTGAGTCGCCTCAGCGAGTGGGCGGCAATATAAATATGAATGAATGAATGAATGAATGAATGAATGAATAAATGAATAAATAAAATCCCTAAGCCTCCTTGGTTTCTGAGTAAAATACCAACGTTTTTGTTGATTCTTGGTTTTTTGTCTCTGTTCCAAAAATTATTATTCAAGTTTTGCCATTTCTTTAATTCTAATTCTTCTATTGTTACTGGAAGCATTCCGTATAAAAAAATTATTTTAGGTAATATTTTCATTTTACATAGAGATCTCCTTCCAAACCATGATAGTGTTAATTTCCTATAGTTTTCTATATTTCACTTTATTTCATCTTTAAGTTTATTTTAGTTAATTGCTTTCACGTCCTGTGAATCATTTGTCATGTTTATTTCTCAATATTTTATGGAGGCCTTTATTTTTATTCCCATTTTTCTCTTAATTTCCTCTACATCTTGAGTTTCATTGTTGAATAAAATCATTTCTGTTTTGTTCCACTTTATTCATAACCCCCGATATTTGCTCAAATTTTTCTAAATGTGCTTGAATTATACTTATCCCTACTTTAGGTTGCTTCATAATAATGTATCATCCGGGAACTGGCTGATTTTTATTTCTTCCTTTCCTAACCCTTCTATTGATTTATCTAGTCTTATCCCATTTGCGAATAACTCCATCATTAATATAAATAAAGTTCTGGACAGGGGACATCCTTGCCGTGTTCCCTGACTTAGGTCAAATGGCTTCATTATGCCATCATTTATGATTACAGAAGCTTTATTTTTGGAGTATAATTGTTCTATTACATTTTGAAATTTCTCTCCAAATCCCATCATCTGTATTAATTTTCTCAGTGCTATCCAATCCACTGAGTCAAAGGCTTTGAATATGTCTAATGCTATAACTCCTGCTTCTATTTTTTCAATTATTTAATCAATTATATTAAGAGTCTTTCTTGATAACTCAACCATTTGTCTTCTTTTTATAAACCCACATCGATCATTTTTAATATAGTTCCCTATAAAATCATTTAATCTTCCTGCCATTATTGCTGTGAAGATGTGTGAACCTTGATTTATAAGTGAAATGGCTCTTTAGGAGTCTATTAATGTTCTGCCTTTTCCTGGTTTTAATATCAACACAATTAATGACTGATTCCAAGAATTTGGAATTTCATCCCCTGCTAATATACTATTATACAACCTCTTCAGTTTGGGCACCAGTAAGGATCTAAATGTTTTATATATTTCCTGCCCTAAGCTATCCATCCCTGGTGCCATTCCAGTTTTCAACCCTTTTATTATTATTATTATTATTATTATTATTATTATTATTATTATTATTATTATTATTATTATTATTATTATTATTATTATTATTATTATTATTATTATTATTATTATTATTTAGACTTATACCCCACCCCATTCGCATACAGTGACTCTGGGCGGCTTACAGGAATGCAAAATATACAGTTGCACAATCATAATAACATCATACAAAGATCACAGGTAAACGCCCCAAATACAATACATGCATAGTAATACAATAGATATAATTTAGTACAATATAGATAAATCAAATTACAAGAACGACTTATAATAATACACTATAAAAATTATACAATATCAATCCAACAAGTACAATCCTCGACACAGAGAAGATACCATGTTACAACACCAATTTTAACCATACAATTCCTAGCTGGACCCTGATACTTAAGAATTCCCATAAATCAAGACAATATATATTTAAGAATATGAAAGTTATAGTTTTATTAATCTCTTCTTCTGTAATTTCTTTTTCCATCATATCTCTATGTTCTTTCCTTATTTGTATCTGGTCATATCTTGATATTATCTTCTACTCATTCCTCCTTAATTTCTTTAGCTGTGTATAACTCCTTCTAGAACAAAAAGATTCTCAGTCCAGAAATGTCCTCATTAACATATATAACATATTTAAATAAATTACCAGAGGATTTAAGAAAAAATCTATACGAGGACCTAGATGGAAAGAAAGTATTAAGGGTAAAAGAATGGGTGGAAAAGTGCTCTAAAAAGGAAGAAAGGGAAAGAATACTACAAGAAATAAAGTTACCTTAGTATAAAAGATTACAGTTGGAAAAATGGACAAAGCATTGGGCAAAACAATGTAGGAAATTTACAGAGTTTGAGGAATTAGTTATAGAATTGGAGAAGAAGAAATGTATATCAAAAGGGTTAGTTAGCAAGATTTACAATATACTACAGAGCCACAAAGCATGAAACAACTTAAGATCAATGTGGGAAGAGGAATTAAAGATAAAAATTAAAGAAGAGGAAAGGAATGGCATCTGGAAACAAAAACTAATGAAAAGTATGTCCTTTAGGATTAAGGAGAAATTCTACAAAACAATTTGGAAGTGGTATTTGACCCCAATACAATTAAGGTATTATAATCCTAAGTATGACATGAAATGTTGGAGATGCAAAAAGGAATTGGGAACATATCTACACCTATGGTGGTATTGTACTTTTGCAAAACAAATTTGGGGGAAAAGTATGCACAGAAATTGAACAAATCATCTCAGAACATTTGCAGCTATGTCCTAGGGTAGCCCTGTTGATGGATTTCAGAAGTTTAAAAAGAGAGAGAGAAAAAAGAAAGACATGATCTATCTATATCATTGTAGCTGTGATGAGATTAGTCATAGCTAAGAAAATCTGACAGCAACATAGAATTAGAAGAATGGTACAGAGAAATGTGAAATGTGGCAATAAATTCACTGATAAGAGGGAACGGGGGAAAAAAACCAGACCAAGAACAAATGTCATTCTGTAAAGAAGGATAAATTACAAATTAAAGAGATTGTAGAATAAATAAGGTAAAAGATACATACATATTGTCGTTCTGGGTGAAGGGAGAACACAGTTCTTTTGTATGCTTATTTTATTTCTTTATTATTTATTTTTCTGATTTCTATTGCCGTCCAACTCTGAAGACTCTGGTCAGCTCACAGAAAATAAAACCAGTCACATTTTAAATACCAATAAAACCCCCATTAAAACTGTTACCAAAAATTACTCCAACTCCTACAGATTAAAAGAAATTAAAAGAGGGAGAGAGTAATTGTAATTGTATATTGTAATAATGTTTTTGCTGTTGTTTTGTTTTGTTGTTTTATTGGTTCATTGTAATGTGTCATCATTGGTATTTTTGTATTAAAATATTTTTAAAAAAGAAAATATATTTCATGGGGTGGTGTGAGGACATATAAAAAGATAAATTATTATTTTAAAATGTAACAATTATAACTAAAGGCTTTTTAAGCATGTTGTTTTGAGATGTTCCCAACAAATTTCTTCAAATGCACATTTAGAAGGGTTAAAGGTATGATAAGAAAGTGTCTCAAAAATGTGTATTATAGTCATTGCATTTGTGGAATCTGATGTTGATTAGATATGTTTACTCACATTCCAGCCTGGCTGATGTATAAAACTGTGAGGATGTATAATTTTAAAATGATTGCATTGCAAAAGAAGCTGAGTTGACAACCTGCTCATTACCTGATCCTTCCAACTGCTCCGTTTCAAAACCAGAGATAAATTATATTGGGATTACAGACTCTGGAGGAAATCATAAAGAAAGAAGCAAAGGAGGGTTTAACTCCCCTCCTCTTTCAAGCATCATTTGTAGTGTTAAAACTAAAGCGTGACAACCATCACTTTATAGGCCTCATGAACAACAATAATGATATATTCTGCCATTGTGTCTAATTTGCCCCTGAAATTTCCTGTTGAGCACACTAGCAAATCAGCTCCCAATAATTTGTCATTTTGTAAAGCATTAAACACATTACTTAAAGACTGTACTTGTTCTCCTATTAATTCAGATTGCAACTGTGCATAGCATCCACTTCCATGTACTAAATATTGTCCAAAACTTATTATGTAAATTTGATTTGGAATTCTGGAGCTGCAGTACTTCATATGCTTTTCCTTCCCAAACTAAGTCAGTGAAAAAGGTAAAATTGCATTACAGAACCATTGGCCAAAATCCTATCAGGAATTTATACGAGTAAGACTGCAGTGGCTCATGTGTCTTAGACGCTGACTAGAAAGCAGGAGATCAGCAGTTCGATTCCCAAGTACTGCAGGACGGAATGAGCTCCCGTCTTTGTCCCAGCTCCTGCCAACCTAGCAGTTCAAAAGCAAGAAATTGCAAGTAGATAAATAGGGATCACTTTGGTGAGAAGGTAAACAGAGTTCCATGTGCTCCGGTGTCTAGTCATGCTTGCCACATGACCATGGAAACAACTGCAGAAGCAGACAGCACTGGCTCTTTGGCTTTGAAACAGAGATAAGCACTGAGCCCTAGAGTCAGACATGACTGGCTTTCAAACAAGGGAAACCTTTACCTTTACAAAAGTGTAAGTGCATAAATTCTAGCAGAAAAGTGTCAATAACAAACAGGTTGTTGCTCATATTTCATGCAACTGGTGTGCTAAGAATAAAACATTATTTAGTGGCAAAACATTGCTGCAATTTACACAATTATGCTTGTGCCAGCATAAATCAGATTCTGGCCCTAATATTGTACTCTAGCATCTTATGTATCTTTTTATAGGTGGCAGCATTTTTAAATGGAGTTAAGTATTTGCTAGGAGGGGGATGAACTGTAACATGATGGCCCTCTCCAGTAGTGAAGCCAGAAATCCAAAAAGCAGTTGGAAGACATCATAGATTCTTACTTCTAAGAAAACATTTGGCAAACATTTGGTTCTACTGTAAGATTAAATTTTGAAACTAGTTTTCTCAGAAGTTTGGCTTGTGAGAAAAGGGTAGTTGGCAGGATAATGTTATGGCATAGTCCTGTTGGCCCAAAGCATACGTATTGGAGACATTTGCTGTTATCATTCTTCTTCTTCTGCCGTATTCAAATCTGAATATTGGCAATCCTCATGGTGATCAACCATGAAGACCGTCCTGAGACTATAATGCAGTGGCCTTTCATCTGCCTTCTGCATCGCAGTGTGACACCTGTACCACTGATCCAGTTCCGCAAGTCACTTTCTGGTCCTGAGCACTTTTGGCACACAAAGTCCTCCAACCCCAGGCCAGTATTGATAAAGCTCCTGCCCTCCATCAAGATGGATTCAAGTGAGATTTAATTCACTTGGGGATCAACACCCTTCCCTGTGGACTTTGGCACACAAGGCCGTTAGTCCTCAGAGTTGTCAGGTAGCTAACCACCACCTGACACTCAGTGTTGAGTAGTGGGCAGTATGGTCTACTCTATTACCATAGCAAGATAGCCTGGCCAGACTTAATCCTATTGCTCCAAAGCATAAGTATTGGAGGCATTTGCTGTTGTGTGCTTTAATTTGACAGCAGCAGCGAATTTTTAAACTTTAGGCAATTTGCCACTGAGATTTGCATTGATTGTGTTGTTTTGGAAGATGTGACTTGGGATTCGGCCAGTTTGTATCATAAAATGTATTACAGAAAAACCACACCCCCTGCTTACTAAAGGAGGCGGCAGGGCCCACTGGAACATACTATTTCGAACCGAAGTTCACACTTTGTTCTTGGGCAGCCTGACTCGTTATTACACAGCCATTTTCAGGCTAAATTCATTCAGAATAGTGAAGTACTCTTCACCCTCAAAAGTGCCACAGAATTACTAACGGTGAGAGAAAACAGAAAGAGGTTTCACTGTACTATAGTTGTGGCAAAGACGTGCAAAACACCTCTTGACTTTTTTTGCATTATCTTTCTTTCTTTATGCACCACCACCATATAACAACACACAAAGCTAAAATTATATTTCTTTGTAGTCATTTCTACTCAAAAATGTGAAAGGATTGTTGTTGTTGTTCAGTCGCACAGTCGATTCCGACCCTCTGCGACCCCATGAACCACTGTCCTCCAGGCACTCCTGTCCTCCACCATCCCTCTCAACTCACTCAGCTCTGTGCCCATTATCTCCACAATACCATCTAGCCATCTCATCTTGGGCCGTCCCCTTCTTCTTTTGCCCTCCACCCTTCCCAGCATCAAGGCTTTCTCAAGTGAGTCCTCTCTTCTCATTTGATGTCCAAAGTATTTTAGCTTCATCTTTATTATTTGACCTTCTAAGGAGCAGTCAGGCTTGATTTCTTCTAAGATTGACCCATTTGTTCTCCTCGCTGTCCAGGGTACTCTCAAAACTCTCCTCCAACACCACATCTCAAAGGCGTCTATTTTTCTGCGCTCCGCTTTCCTAATGGTCCAGCTCTCACAACCATACATTGCCACAGGGAATACCATTGCCCTGACTATGCGAATCTTTGTTTGCAATTTAATGTCTCTACTTTTCACTATGTTCCCCAGGTTTCTCATCGCTTGCCTCCCGAGAATCAGTCGCCTTTTTATTTCATGGCTGCAATCACCATCTGCAGTGAGCTTTGATCCTAGGAAAGTAAAATCTGTCACTGCCTCTACTTCTTCCCCAGGGACTGATAGGGCCTGTTGCCATGATCTTGGTTTTCTTGATATTTAGTCTCAAGCCAGCTTTTTCACTCTCTTCTTTTAACCTAATCAGGAGCTTCTTTAGGTCCTCCTCACTTTCCGCCATTAGGGTGGTATCATCTGCATATCTCAAGTTGTTGATGTTTCTCCCAGCAATTTTGATCCCAAATTGTGATTCCTCCATTCCTGCATTGCGCATTATGTGTTCTGTGTATAAGTTGAATAAGCAGGGTGACAAAATGCAGCCTTGTCTTACTCCTTTTCCTATTCCAAACCACTCCGTCATTCCATTTTCTGTCCTAACTGTTGCTTCTTGATTCATGTACAGATTTCTCATGAGGCCTATAAGGTGTTCCGGAATTCCCATCTCTTTAATTACTTGCCACATTTTGTTGTGGTCGACACAGTCAAAAGCCTTAGTGTAATCAATGAAACAGAAGTAGACTTGTTTCTGATATTCCTTTGTTTTTTCCATGATCCATCTTATGTTGGCGATATGGTCTCTAGTCCCCCTGCCTCTTCTGAAACCCGCCTGCACTTCTGGTAATTCTCTCTCCACATACTGTTGCAGTCTATCCTGTATTATAGCCAGTGATAAATCACCATTGCACAGGGAACAGCAGTTCACTGATATAGCAATCTTCAGGAAGGCTCATTTCATGTCCCCCTTTTGCATTCTAACAACATACATCTTATCCCAACCCATTATCTTTCCTATTTCACAAGGAAATAGTGGTTTCTATGCCACAAAGAAACCTGGCAAAACCTGCAAGTCGAAAAGAATATGGATTGTTTCACAGCCTTTGTGAAATGTTTAGATATCAGTAGGGACTGTGTTTTATTTTTGTGACCAATCCAGGCAGTGGTGGGTTACGTTCCTGTATTCTGTTGCAAAAAGGCTCCCCTCCCCCAACAGCATTTGCATTTCTAGCACTCAATGTTGCTCAAAATGAAGCAAGCCAATCAGTTAGTTGGGAAGCAAAATGTGACAAGATACAGTGTGAAATGTGATGATAAAATAAGCACTTCCAGTGAAACCAAAGAGAATGAAATAGGATAAAGAACATGTTTGGATTCTTCCAATGTTACTCTGTGTTGCTGACTGTCTGAATAATAACCAGTTCCTGACTCTCCTAAGGCTTACATCACTGAGAACAAAATCAGCATTAATTGTTTCACTTCCTGCACTTTGTATTGCAAAATATGGATTATTATTATTATTATTATTATTATTATTATTATTATTATTATTATTATTATTATTATTATTATTATTATTATTATTATTATTATATAACAAGAGTGGTATATCAATGTGTTGTATAGCTACACAAAGCCTGGTAGTAACTTTGGGTAATGAATCACATAAAAGCTACGAGGTACAAACTTCCAAGTATGAGAGTGAGATACAAAAACTCTTGTGGTTGGGTTTAGCTTTTCTGTTCTTCCACCATGCAATTGGAGCACTTTTTCTGAGCACACAAGGATATATGGAAGAAAGGGCATTGGTCTCTCTCCCATTTGTATTCATAGAGGCTGCTTTCGCAAGCACAGCCAGAGCATCAGATACACTCCTAAGAAACTACCAAAATCTTTACAGATTCCATAATTTTGAAAAAACTAGCTTGTCAGGAATTCTAATTCTGCCTCAAAAGCCAGATTCCATGCATAGAATCAAATTGACTTGTACTTATGATTCTCATTGTACTAAACATAAACTGTACTTATAGAAGTAGCACCCAAACTGGAAATTCTAGGAGTACAAAGAATAATAATAATAATTTCATGTCAGAGATTATTTTGGGTTGTTATATTGTAAGAAAGCATTAAATGAATGCTTCACAGTCCAGTTTCCTACAATGCAATGCCTGACAGTCATTCCCAATGATACATTAAATTAGTTATTGGGGTACAATTTCTTAGGGCACTATTTCAGTCTGGATCACAGACAGAAATCTCCTTCTTAAAATAAAATAAATTCTAGTCTAGTTTTCCAACAATATATGGAAGACTAAGCCAACACATTAGTTTTTCATATACAGGATTTTTTTTTAAAAAAAATAATCACATACTTTTAAATAATGTATAAACCCACCTGTCTAGCAAATTATTTACTGGCTCAGTGAGAACTAGGCATTAAACCCACCAATAGCAGAGAAAAATCTTTAAGGGATAACCATATGTATGTGCCATAGCAGTTTTTTTCTCCTCCTAAAGTTTGCAAATTATCTTGTTTTGTTTATTGGTCTTCATGACTTAAGCACAGGATGCCTCTGAAGTCAATTGTTCAAAACCAAAGATTGCCTAAGTCATAGGGCTGCAACACCAACACGCATTCAGCTCTTCTTACGGATTCCATAACATCTACTTTGACTGTCCTTGGGGAAATGAAGTTTGTGAAATGGGCTTTTGGTCTGTTTTCTGCCTTCACTAATAGCCAGTCTTTACTTCTAACATTTATTTGGCTTTGTTGTTGTTCAGTCGCACAGTCGATTCCGACCCTTTGCGACCCCATAGACCACAGTCCGCCAGGCACTTCTGTCCTCCACCATCCTCCTCAACTTGCTCAGCTTTGTGCCCATTGTGTCTACAATACCATCTAGGCATCTCATTTTTGGCCGCCCCCTTCTTCTTTTGCCCTCAACCCTTCCCAGCATCAAGGCTTTCTCAAGCGAATCCTCTCTTCTCATTTGATGTCCAAAGTACTTTAGCTTCATCTTTACTATTTGACCTTCTAAGGAGCAGATTGTCCTATTTGTTCTCCTCGCTGTCCAGGGGACTCTCAAAACTCTCCTCCAACACCACATCTCAAAGGCATCTATTCTTCTGAGCTCAGCTTTCCTAATGGTCCAGCTCTCACAACCATACATTGCCACCAGGAATAACATTGCTTTGACTATACGAATCTTTGTCTGCAATGTGATGTCTCTACTTTTCACTATGTTCCCCAGGTTTCTCATTGCTTGCCTCCCAATAATCAGTCGCCTTTTTATTTCATGGCTTAGCTTGCTGCATATTAACTACGAAGCCATTTGCTAGGGGTGGGAAGTTTGGAACAATTTGTAGGACAATCCACCCACCCTCCAAGATTCAGCACCTGGCCTGGGATACATGTGAAACATTGCACAGGAGGACGAAGATGTGAGACAGAGTGGGAAGAAATTGGCTAGTCTCTGTTTTTTCCACAGCCCTGTGAATAAAAATGAATAGACAAGCATGCAGATAGAGTGGAAAAATAGGAGGTGGGGAGAGAAAGAGAGACTAATTTAGGACCTAAATAAAATTAATAACCAGGGGACTACTCTGTAGCATTTGATGCAACAGACATTGTCTTTAAAAGCATATACCATAATGAATCAGTTTGTTTGTAAAGTGCCACACAATAAGCACCTTGGCGTGCCTTGGCGTGCGATCCACTCTCTAAGAGTCTGGTGGGTTCGTTAGAAGAGGCTCCCGCTGGCGTGCATTTTCGCGCGCGTGCGAGCGCCTCTTCTCCGGGCTTTTTTTTTTTTAGTGTTGTCCGATGCATGCACGCTTTGTAGCCCCCACCCCCACCCCCACCCCATCCTGGAAGGGTAGTAGTTGACGTAAAAAAAAATCAACAACTCCATCCAGGATTGAGCCAAGATTGAAGCCTACTATTTATTTATTTATTTATTTATTTAGAATGACTAAGGATCACTTGAGATAAACCAATGTCAATTTGCCAATTTCTTATTGTATTTTTAATTGTGGTTTTTAACGGTTTTAAGTTTTTAGATTGTAGTACTGATTTTAATGTTGTAAGCTGCCCAGAGTCGTTCCGAGTTGGGCGGCTATACAAATTGGAAATTAAAATTAAATTAATATCAGAAAGCTGCTTCCACATGAACATCTGTGTGAATGGTGGGGTTTGATTAGATTGTTCTAATTATGCCCTACTTTTCTATACCAATCCAAGCTAGGTTACTCCTGGGTGCTAACATTGCACCCTGAATTTCCCTACTTAGTCCTGCACCCAACCCAAAATCAGTTGTCCAGCATCTTTGAAGGATGGATGAAGTGTATCTTGAATCTAGATCTGCAAAGTAAGGGTAGGGAGCAGATTAGTTGAAGGTGGAGTAACTGATTATCTTTGTAGATAATTAATTATGCAATATAAAACATTAGAAGGTTAAGACTCCGTTTCTTACTGCAAATCAGATTACTGGTTTGAACTGACAAGGTTTTCATTAGCATAGGATTATGTTCCTTTGTTTGAAAGACTCTGGTTGGTCACTAAGAACAGATTCAGAGGTCTTTCTCCCTGCACTGTACACCCCCTCCCAAAAAAAAAAATAGTAAGTAATTTTGTGACTGGAGTTAGGACTTAAATATTACAAATAGAATTCTCTCCCAAGAAAAAAATGGACCTACCATTATCTCTATTTTCCCTCCTGGAGCTAAGTGAAAGCTATTTGTCATATCTGTGGCACCTTGTGGACCAAATGGAAAGGTACCTACCTGAAAAAATGACCAATGACTCATATAACAACCCCCCCCCCCAAGATTTCATTTCTATGTGTATGATGTCTCCTCCAGTGAGCCTGTCTGACTAGAATTCTGTCTGACTAGAATTCAGGTGACCTGGGTTCAGTTCCCCAGTTCTGCCCTGGAAGCTTACTTGGGTGATCACAAAACCACTCCTTGAACATCTCTCTCAACTTGAAAGCCTTAGGGTTTCCCGAAGTTGAAAATGACACAGCTGCACATGGCAACAAATGTTCCTTCATATTTCATCATCATATGTTGCCTAACCTGTTCCATTTTGAAGTCAAATTTTAAAAAGTATTTAATGTATTTTGTATTTAGGGATGTATTAGTCATTTGAATCTAGTGACTTCTCAATATTGCACATGTGCTTCACTTGGAAGTTCAGGGGGAGGAGTAAAGGTCTTACATCTTACAAGATGCATTGTCCTCTCCCTTCTTCTTCTTCTTCTTCTTCTTCTTCTTCTTCTTCTTCTTCTTCTTCTTCTTCTTCTTCTTCTTCTTCTTCTTCTTCTTCTTCTTCTTCTTCTTCTTCTTCTTCTTCTTCTTCTTCTTCTTCTTCTTCTTCTTCTTCTTCTTCTTCTTCTTCTTCTTCTTCTTCTTCTTCTTCTTCTTCTTCTTCTTCTTCTTCTTCTTCTTCTTCTTCTTCTTCCGCCGCCGCCGCCGCCGCCGTATCCGAATCTGAATATTGGTGATTCTCATGGCAATCAGCCATGAAGACTGTCCTGATAATATAATGCAGTGGCCTTTCATCTGCCTTCTGCATTGCAGTATGACACCCTTATCACTGATCCAGTTCTGCAAGTCACTTTCTAGTCCTGAAGCCTTTTGGCACATGCAAAGTCCTCCTCAGCCCCAGGCCAGTATTGATGAAGCTGCTGCCCTCCATCAAGATTAATTCAAGAGAGATTTAAGCCACCTGTGGACCATCACCCTTTCTTGTTGACTCTGGCACCCAAGGCCATTAGTCCTCAGTGTTGACAGGTTAGTTAACCAGCCCCTGACACTCGATGTTGAGTCACTGGCAGTATGGTCTATTTTATTACCATAGCAGGATAACCTGGCCAGACAAGCTGTCCTCCCCCACATCACAGTTTGGTGTAGTTTCAACTTTTAGTAGGGGAAACATGCCAATACATTTTTGTTTTTGATCTCTTTTTTTCTGAACTTCTTTTCACATATTTGGTGTCCTTCCCTAAAGACGCAGTAATAAATTAATCAGCCTTGAAAAAACTGCCATTGAAACCTTTTAAGTGTCACCTTAAACATCCACTAGAATAGGAAGGTCGTTGTGTAATAATTGCCACTTTGCTATGCAAGAATGATCATTCCTAGGTTGACTCCCTTTGCCATTTTCAACACGTCTTGCTAAAATAGAGTCAACACCCTTATGGTAGTCATCCTTTTAAAAATCACTCTTATGGTGATGATGGTGGAAACATGACACATACACTCAGGCTGTAATCTTTAGACCAAATGAAATGCTTAGACTAAATCCTATTGCTGGTTCTGACCACAGTAGGACTATTAAAGGGATTTGGTAAGTCAATACAGGGAGGAGAACAAATACCGGTAAGTCGATCCTAAAAGAAATCAATCCTGACTGCTCCTTAGAAGGTCAAATAGTAAATATGAAGCTAATGTAGTTTGGACACCAAATGAGAAGACAGGATTCACTTGAGAAAGCCTTGATGCTGGGAAAGGTGGAGGGCAAAAGAAGAAGGGGTGGCCAAAAATGAGATGGCTTGATGGTATTATAGATGCAGTGTGCACAGAGCTGGGCAGGCTGAGGAAGATGGTGGAAGACAGAGGTGCCTGGCGGGCAATGGTCCATAGGATCGCAAAGGGTCGGAATCGACTGTGCAACTGAACAACAAAAGTCAATACTAAAAGTCCCACTGGTTTACTAAATATATACTAGCTAGAACTAGCAAAGTGTAGTTCTCACTACCAAAATTAACCCAGATTGGGCCTGCGGGAAGTAAGATTTTCATCTGTTCCCACATCTTGCCACACCAAGATTTACATCTAATTCAAGTAGACCCATATTTAAACACACTGATTTAAAGGCATGCAGTTGAAGCAAGGCCTGGAGGCTGACTATACAGGTGTTTAATCCATTGTTTGGTTTTGCTGCAGGGATAGGGTGGTTTGTTGCTAAAGATGGAGATCAGATGACCACTCTGCTAGGTGAACCAGCCCATTCCCAGAACATTCCTAGCTGTATCTTTCAGATCCCCTGCCTGTCAGCAAATTTTCACTGCCATAATACAAACTTAATTTGTTTTTACTTCTTCACCTGCTCCATAAAGCTAAGGAAGTGATTAAAATGCCAGTATTTCGAAGTGGCTTATAGCTTACAGCCACTTCATGATTTTAGCAAAGGTCGTAGATCAAATAGGGTTACTTCTGTCCTTATGCCATCTGGATGCAAGGATATCACCATATAGTGGTGGTGGTGAACCTTAGCATTCCAGCTGTTCTTGGACTTCAATTACCAGAAGCCCAAGTCAGTACACCTGCTGATCAGGGCTTCTGGGATTTGAAGTCCAAGAACAGCTGGAGTGCCAAGCTTCACTACTGCAGTCACATGCCATACCAAATCTCCTGAAAACCCTGCTTAGTCCAATCTAGCCCTCTCCTTTCACAATGTGTAGACAAGCCAGTAGTTAAGCTTTAGACCTACTCCAGTAGTTCTCAAATTTTGGTCCTCTAAATATTTTGGACTTCAATTCCTAGGAGTGTCCTAGGACATGGCTATGGATTCTGAGGGCCAAAGTCTCAAACAGCTGGTGGGCCAAGGACAAAGAACCACTGGTCTATTATTATTATTATTATTATTATTTATTGAATTTATTACCCCGCCCCACTCGGGAGAACCCGACTCTGGGCGGCTTACATCGTCATAAAACAGAGGTAAAAGATAAAAACATATAAAATCATGAAGTTTAAAAGATTATCTAAAATTATTTGAAGTAAAAACAGTGCAAACTACACGCCAGTATCCCCCTGGTCCAGATCCAAAGTGGCACTCCCTAAGTAAGCCACTTAGTATGGGAACCCGTGTTCCCTGGTCCCCAAATATGTCCTGCCAGCCAGGTTTTCAAGCCCTTCCGGAAGGGCAAGAGCTCTGTCTGCAGGCGCAGTTCGATGGGCAGGAGGTTCCAGAGGGTTGGGGCGGACACGGAGAAGGCCCTCCTCCTAGTGCTAGAGAGGCGTGCCTCTCTAGCTGATGGAACAACGAGGGAGCCTCTCCGATCCGCCCTGGTGGGCCGGACAGATGTTCTTGGGGTGACGCGGTCTCTTAGGTATCCTGGCCCACTACCATATAGGGCTTTAAAGGTAATAACCAGCACCTTGAATTGCACCCGGAGACATACTGGCAACCAGTGCAGCTCCCGGAGTAGCGGTGAAGCACGAGTATAACGCCCACACCCCGCCACTACCCGGGTCGCCGCATTTTGCACCAGCTGGAGTCTCCGGATGGTCATCAGGGGCAGCCCCATGTAGAGCGCATTACAGTAATCAAGTCTGGAGGTGACCAAGGCATGTGTGACCATGAGCAAGGAGTCCCGGTCCAGGAGGGGGCGTAACTGGCGTATTACACGAAGTTGTGCAAAAGCCCTCCTGGCCACGGCTGCCACCTGATCTTCGAACAGTAGCCGTGAGTCCAGGAGGACCCCCAGGTTACGCACCGGGTCTGTCTGGGGCAGGGCTGCCCCATCCAGCACCAAAGATGGCAACTCCTGTGTTAACGCAGGCCCCCGTACCCACAGCCACTCAGTCTTGCCAGGATTCAGCTGTAGCCCGTTGTCCCCCATCCAGACCTTAACAGCCTCCAGGCACCTGGAAAGGACTTCCACCGCACCACTTGGGTCCCCACGGGCAGAGATGTATAACTGGGTATCATCTGCATATTGATGATACTTAACCCCATGGGAACGGATGATCTCGCCCAGCGGCTTCATATAGATGTTGAATAAGAGGAGAAAGTACCGAGCCCTGAGGCACCCCGTATTGCAGGGGCCTAGGGCTGGACTTCTCCTTCTCCAGGCACACCGACTGGGTCCTGCCTCTCAGGAATGAGGAGAACCAGGACAACACAGTGCCCTGGATCCCCAGACCCTGGAGCCTTCCCAGAAGGATGCCATGGTCGATCGTGTCAAAAGCCGCTGAGAGATCGAGAAGAGCAAGGACTGACGGCTCCCCTCCGTCCCGCTCTCTCCAGAGATCATCCACCAAGGCCACTAGTGCGGTTTCGGTACCATATCCGGGCCTGAATCCTGACTGAAACGGGTCCAGATAATCCGCTTCATCCAGGACCTCCTGTAACTGCAGCGCCACAGCCTTTTCCAAAACCTTACCTAAAAAAGGTAGGTTGGACACTGGACGGTAGTTGGAAATTACCGTGGGATCGAGAGACGGCTTCTTCATGAGGGGGCGCACTAGAGCATGTTTGAAGGGTGCTGGAAAATGCCCCTATTTTAACGAAGCGTTGATAATCGCCTCGATCCAGCCAGCTGCCACGGTCTTGGATGCTTTAGTTAACCAGGCAGGGCAAGGGTCCAGTGCACAGGTCGTGGCGCGAACAGATACAAGAAGCCTGTCCACTTCCTCAGGGCCAACAGGATCGAACCGATCCCAGATAACATGGCTAGACTGCGCCATGGTCAACCCCAGCTCCATACGTTCCACGCCGGGATTCAGCTTCGAGCGGATCTGAGAGATTTTCTCCGCCAGATAATCAGCAAAGTCCTCAGCCGATCCCTGCCACCCAGGGCCTAGCCCCCCTCTACCGAGGAGGGACCTGGTCACCCGGAACAGGGCCGCTGGGCGATTATCTGCAGAGGCAATAAGGGTGGTGAAGTATTGGCGCTTCACCACCCCTATCGCCACTAGGTAGTCTTTAATAGCAGCTCTAACCAGTGATCGGTCAGACTCGCTTCGAGTCTGCTCTCGGCGTCTCTTCGCCCGTTTCAGCTCCCTTAGTTCTTCTGAAAACCAAGGGGCAGATCTATCTCCACGGACTCGGAGAGGCCGTAGTGGCGCGATTGCGTCCAAGGCTGCCGTCGCTCTCTTATCCCATGCGGCGACAAGGGCCTCAGATGAATCGCTTTGCAGGTCAAGAGGACAATCCCCCAGTTCCCTCTGGAATCCTTCTGGATCCATTAGTCGCCGGGGGCGGGCCCACTTAATCGGCCCTGCCTCCCTGCGGTGGAGTCCAGCCCCTAGGAAGTCTAGAGCCACCAGATAGTGATCTGACCATGGCACTGGGGTGGTATCTAATTTTTGTAGAAACAGATCACTCTGCCACAGCTCCGACAAAAAGATTAAATCCGGGGTGTGGCCACTGCTCCTGGTAGGACCCTGAATTACCTGAGTCAGGCCCACGGCTGCCATGGAGGCCGTGAACTCCCGAGCCACCTCTGAGCCGGTCCCCAATGATGGCAGGTTGAAGTCCCCCAGGACCATGAGCCTGGGGGTCTCCAACGCCAGCATGGAGACCGCCTCAAGGAGCTCAGGCAGGGAGTCTGCTACTCTGCAGGGAGGCAGGTACATGAGCAGGACTCCCAACTGACCCTTAGGGCCCACACGTAGGAACAAGGCCTCACAACCCGGAATTTGTGGTGCCGTGGCCCTGGTGACTCCCAGAGACTCCCTAGCTATCACGGCCACTCCACCGCCCCTTCCCCTCTCCCTAGGCTGGTGCCAAATACCGAAACCGGCTGGGCATAGTTCCGACAGAGGGACACCATCCTCTGGCACCAGCCAGGTTTTGGTGATGCATGCCAGATCAGCCCGCTCCCCTAAAATGGTATCTGCGAGCAAAGGGGCCTTGTTGCAGACTGATCTGGCATTCACCAGCAGCAGTCTAAGGGAGGGGTCACTCTTGACCTTCTGCTCAGGGCCTAGAGGTGTAGCCGGGGGGCCAGAACACGGGACAGCAACCAAGCATCTGACCCGTGTTCTCCGAGTGCGGCCCGCCCCTCGGCTCCCGACGTAACGCCCCATGCCCGTTACCACACCAATATGGGCCCCATGGACACCCCCAGCCCCAGCAGACAGAGCCCAATCCCCACCCTCTGGCTGGCAGACTTTCCCTTGTGACCCCCCATTTACATCATCCCCAACCCACTCTAAATCAAGGGATGGAAATGCTAAGATTTAGCTCAGGAATTCTGATGAGTTTGGATTCGTACGTGTTCTGTGCTCCTTACATGTTGCATCCTTGTGGATTGACCAATTTAATCGTAAGAACAAATTCCCCAATAGGTGGATCAATAGCACAGATTGCTTCTCTTCCCATGCTTGTAGGGTGAAGCTGTTCTGGTCTCGGAACAATGATTGCAGGCAGAAAACATTCCTTCCTCTCTAAGCTTATGCAGCCACCAGTGTAAGGGCCTAAAAATACATCATATCATTAATCATATGATTTTGTAATTGTCACCAGAGTCGGTTAGACATAACCAAGTATTGTTTAGATTAAGGCTAGCTTAGTCAGGCATAGAGAACTGGTGAAGGGGGAATCTCTATTTTTTGTGTGTGTACAGTACAGTATATTCAATTCTGTGTGAATCAACTAATAAGGTGTGTGTGAGAGAGAAAGACCCAGATTATGATCTCTTCTCTCTACACTGCATGCATAAACCTACACGTGTGTCATTCTTGCTAGTTCAAGAATCCCAGGATCTGCTACATTTACAGTCTGCTTAGAGCTCCAAGTGGCAGGAGTTCAATGTTGGGAGGAGAGTTGTAGCAATGTTCATGCATGCAATGTTTGTACATGCTGGAGGCCTCTGTACAATTTGACATCAATTGTATGGAGGTCAAAGGTGGGTGGGTGGTCTTGTTCTTCAGCTTAATATGTTTATTTGTGTTGATTTTATCTTTTTGTCATGTACATTTCTACTTCTGCAGGGCTTTTTTGATGTCAATTTTTAAAAATAAGAACTTAAAGCAGGGGTGGCCAACCTTTTTGTGCTGTGGGCTAGACCACGCCCCCTCAGACATATGTGCAGGCTGGAGGTGTGGCTCCTCCTGCCACTTCTGGTGGTGGCGGCAGCGGCGGCAGCAGGGTGTGCATTCATGGTGCATTTTCACCTGTTTTTTGTCGCTTCCACCACTTTCTGTGGCAGTGGGAGTGAGGGCAGTGTGTTTTTGCCATTTTCCAGCACATTCTGGGTGCTTCCTGCACATTTTGGGCATGTTTTTGGTGCTTTCAGCAGCAGTGGGGGCCTCACCCCAGGCTGCATTAATTGGCACCACAGGCCAGATTCGGCCCACAGGCCATAGTTTGGCCACCCCTGATTTAAAGGGTTATAGTCCTTATTGATTTCTCTTGTAAAATACCACATGAACACATGCTTTTATCTTTCATTCTGTCCAGGTTACCTGGCCCCCCGGAATCTTCCAAGCACAGGTTTCTTCCCATTTCTCCAAACTGCATTGTGTAGTTCAGATTCCACCTGTAAAAGCACGCCATACACACCTGAAGACCTGCTACCCAAACTGAATGATATCTCACCCATTAGCAGGTAAATAAATAAATTAGTTTTCTGTTTTCATTGGAAAGAGTCCAAAGCAAAAAGGCAACATTTATAAACAGTGTTTATTGCATTGCATTGTATGCTTTATTGCTTAATAGCCAGTTAGACTATACACATAAACAGTATTAAAACTGCACTTAAAATAAGTTAACATTTAACAAAAATACATCCAAACAGTCAGAAAAGTTAAGTAATAAGATAATAAAATAAGCAAGTGAGTACCATAAAAATATCTATTTCTGCTTTATTGACTATGTTAAAGCCTTTTAATTGTGTGGATCACAACAAACTGTGGCAAATCATTAAAGAGATGTGGGTACCAGAGCACCTCACCAAACATCTGAGAAACCTGGATAATAATAATTTCATGTCAGAGATTATTCTGGGTTGAAAGGATTTTTAGGGCATGCCCCAATGAGGCTCCTTTCATGCCCCCAAGTGCAGCTCTTGGTTATCGAAACCTGACCTTCCAGTCTCCAGCTGAGCGTCTTGACCACTAAGCCACTGGGGGAGCTGATGCCAGCCAAGAAGTGACAGTTAGGACCAGAAATGAAACAACTGGTTTAGAATAGGAAAATGAGTATGGCAATGCTATATATTGTCACCCTACTTATTTAACTCATATGTAGAGTACATCATGTATAATGCAGGGTTAGATGAATCACAAGCGAGAATTAAGATTGTCAGGAGAAATGTCAACAGTCTGAAATATGCAGATCTTCTTCTTCTTTTGTGTCCTGATCAAATCCTGGACTACCAAAATGGCTTCTTGGCTTTATCATTGTCCAAACTTAAGTCTTTATTGGTGTGTGTTTCTAGCAGTAATTGGCAGACCGGTAAATGAGCTGGATTCTGTATCTCTCCACATTCATTAATTCTTCAGTTCCTTTGGTTCAATCTGGTGTTAGAAAGATTAGCTGCCAAGGTGCTACAATACCCAGTATTATATATACAATTGTATATACAATTGTATTGTATTGTATATACAATTGAATTCACAATCTTTGAGGAGGCTCTTTATGTGTACTGAGAGATGACACTACCCTAATGACATTAAGTGAAGATGATCCAAAAAGTCTCTTGATGATGGTGAAAGAGGAGAGTGCAAAAGCTGGCTTGAAACTCAGCATCTAAAAAACCAAGATCATGGCATCCAGACCCATCACTCCCTATGTGGGGAAGAAATGAAAGCAATGACAGATTTTACCTTCTTGGGATCTAGGATCATTACAGACAGTGATTGCGGCAATGAAATAAAAGATGCTTACTCCTTGGGAGGCAAGCTATGACAGACCATAATAAAAAACAGAGATATTACCCTGCTGACAAAAGTTCACATAGTTAAAATGAGGTCTTCCCAGTAGTAATGTACACCTGTGAGAGTTGGACCATATAGAAGGCTGAATGCAGAACAAGACACCTTTGAACTGTGGTGCTGCAGAAGACTCTTGAGAATCTGCTGGAGTGCAAAGAGAATCAAATCAGTCATTCCTAAAAGAAATCAACCCTGACTGCTTCTTGGAAGAACAAATACTGAAGCTGAAGATCAAGTACTTTGGCCACCAAATGAGAAGAGAGAACTCACTGGAGAAGGCCCTGCTGTTAGGAAAGATCAAAAGCAAAAGGAAGAGGGGGCGGAAGAGGACAAGATGGTTAGACACCGTCATTGATGAAGGAGGTGTGGATCTGGGTAGACTCAGGAGGATGGTGAATGGCAGCGGAGCTTGGCATGCTGTGGTCCATGGGGGTTCAAAGAGCCAGACTTGACTGTGATTGAACCATGACAGTGACGATGACTATAAAAACAACATGGAATCATGTTGGCTCAACTCAAATTTTGTTGTTGTTCAGTTGCACAGTTGAGTCCGACTCTTTGCGACCCCCTGGAACATTGCATGCCAGGCTCCTCTGTCATCTGCCATCTCAATTCATACATAGAGCTAAAGGCAACATCAGCTTTGGCCTTTTATATCTAATCAATGAATTAACCTGATTCCTCCCACCACTGCCCAAATTCCAAGGCTCCATAGGAATATTTTTGACGCAGGAAACCTTAAAATATGAAAGCTACCACAGCTGATAATTAATGATAAAAGTTCATGGCTAATAATGTCATTAGCTTTACAAGTGCAGAGTTGCACCAACAGGATTCTGGTCTTTGTTTCTTTTCTTCTAAATAAACTAACATGCCTTCCCCTATTGACATTTCCTTTCTATAAAATTCAAATTTTGTTTCTGTCATGTCTACCACTAATGTGGTGACTATGTGGCTGTCTACCAAAGATCATTACTACCCCTGGTCCTTGGTCTGTCATTGAAATTTGTGTCTCTGGTCTCTGGGAGCCTCACCTATACACATTCTTTAGCCTTATTCTAGAAGTGCCAGATCTTGACAGTTCCTTTAACACAGCTACTGTATACAAGTTAAAATCAGTGACCATGCTGCCTGGTTTGTTTGTTGTTGCTGTTGTTTTTTGGAAACTGTATTCCCAAAAAATAAATTTCCCAAATTCTGATATGAAATTAACAACTTGCTCTTCTTCTTTTTTCTACTGTCATTATGCCCACTTTTGGCAACATTATGATTCATATCTGACTCGGGTAAGCACTGACACAATGATTTTGAGTTTCATTACTTTTTCTGTTCTGTTGTTCCTACAGTGGTGTTGTACAGCATCGGTAGCCCATGTACCTGGGCACTTTGCTTGGCTCTGCAGATGATGAAAACAGGCTTGTTATCTAAAATTGGAGAGTAAACAAATAATTTCAGGAACAGATTTTAATCTCTAACTCAAACACCCTCAAAAGCCAGGCAACATCTTCTTATTGTGTGCTTCCTTCCCTTATTCTTGAGAAGAACGTGTGAAATGCATTATGCCAAACATTTTTATATCATCAGGGAATGCCTTTAATTCTCTTTATCCATAGGAAGTCTTTGTGTTCATCTTTCCATTCTACCCCCCTCCCCCCCCATAGTAAAACTGGTTTTAAAGAAGCAGCCTTGTATTTTAAAAAAGCAGTCTTTGTATAGTGCATGTATTGTTAGAAACAAGTTGAAGAGGAGGTTTCTCTGCTGAAAGAAAACGACTGCTCTATAAAGAAATCTGCTTTTTGATACGGAGCCTGAATGTGGTTTGATATAAGGAATTCAGTAGAAGAGTAATTAAAAGTGATGATACAGGATTCCTTTTACTTCTCTTTGTCTTATCAGAAAACGAAGAAGGTCAGCTAGCCTGGAGAAGGACAGCAATCCATCATCGCCGAGTGCTGATGTTCCCAAGAGCGGGAATGGTTCGTTGGGTAGGTTATTTAATTCTATTAAAAGTTTGGTAGGAGCTTTCACTTTGCAGCAGATAAAGTTCTAATCAGGGAAACTCTTTGGATAAAGGCCCAGGAGAGCTGCATGAAAAAGATTGCTTAGCTTTCTGTGGGTATTAGAATGAGGAAGCAATTGTTTTAAACTCTTAAGAGTACATTGGTGAATAGCAGTGGAGCACGAGGTATGTCAGCCGTACCTGGGTAAGAATGTATGTATTGCACAATCCCAAGTGGCGGAGTGCAGTGTCTCAGCCTGACTGACATCACAGAGTTGTTATGAGGCCACTACAAGGAGGACAGAGTCATAAGTTCTCCAATTTACTGGAGGAGAGGCAGACAATAACAATAACAATAACAATAACAATAACAATATATGATGAAGAAGAAGAAGAAGAAGAAGAAGAAGAAGAAGAAGAAGAAGAAGAAGAAGAAGAAGAACAACAACAACAACAACAACAACAACAACAACAACAACAACAACAACAACAACAACAACAACAACAACAACAACAACAACAACAACAACAACAACAACAACAACAACAACAACAACAACAACAACAACAACAACAACAACACATGCATCTCTGGTATGTTGATATTGATACAGTATTACTATACCAGGAGACTCACAAATTGAAGACTAACAACTAGAGAAAATCACAAACTATCGTGATTTACAAATTGAAGACAAGCATATATGGAGGAAGAAATCTGCTGTTGTACCCATAACGATCGGAGCCCTTGAAGCAATACCCCAAACACTTCCCAGATATTTGGAAATTTTGGATTTATCGGACTTAAACATGTTAACTCCCCAAAAAACAACTCTACTAGGAACTGCATAGATACTCAGATGTTACCTTAACAGCTCATAGGTCCTTGGTTAGGGCTTGAACTGTTAATTTTATTCCAGTCCTCAACTGTTAACCAAGTGGTTGATTTGTATCCAACAACAACAACAACAACAACAACAACAACAACAACAACAACAACAACAACAACAACAACAACAACAACAACAAGTTGTATCTAGGGAAAGTATCATCAAGACTACTAGCTGAAAGATACATACAGGAAAGAGGTGTTATGGAATAGAATAAATGTTTGGAATAATAAACCATTTCATGTTCAATATATAAAAATATTGAAGGTAAAGTGGATGGGGCTAATAACTTGGCTTGGCTAAAATCTAATATCCTTAGAAAGAAAAGAGAGGACTTATATTTGCTGCCTAAGAACAGACACTATGAACTAATAATAATTAAAGCAATTTTTTTTTAAAAAAATTGGAACTCAAAGTAAGTGTAGGCTAAGACTCGAGTAGTGGGGTTCCAAAACTTTGGTCCAAACAGCTGGTGGACCATGTACACCTGCATGTTCTTCTCCATCCATGCCTAGGCCATATGTAAAACTACCAAAATGCAGCCACTTTTTGGTAAAGTCATTCCACAGTTTCTTTCACCTAACCTAGTGTGAGAAAATTAGCCAGGGCAAGGTTTCCATTGCCAGGGCATGCCTGGTTGTGGTTCAAAAATACCACAGTCTTTGAGGAGGCTCATTCTGTATACCCCCACCTACATACAGAAGTATGCATTTACAAAATAGCTGAGCACATTGTTATCTAGCAGTATTGTATATGTAGGTCCCATGATACATATCAGATCTCTACATAGAGCAGTCATGGGTGTGATTCCTTTTCAGAATTTGCTGTTAGTTTCCTTTTCTGGTAATAGCATATTTGATTTATCAGTGACCGTGATGATCTATGGGCACTGAAACAGTAGCTGCTGTTTCAGTGCCCATAGGTTTTCAGTGAGCAAGTGTAAAGACAATATTGCAAGGGCAAACGGATTGGTAAATAAGATGATAAAGTCAGAATAACTGTTGGCTGTATATTATATAACAGTGATGGTGAACCTTTTAGAGACCGAGTGCCCAACTGCAACCAAAACCCACTTATTTATCGCAAAAATGCCAACACAGCAACAAGGGAGGAAGGAAGCGCTCCCATTGGGCTGATAGGCAGGGGGCGGGGCAAACTCTGAGCTGGGGAGGGAGGAAGCGCTCCAATTGGACTGCTGGGCAGGGGGTGGGGTGAACTCTATGCTGGGGCAACTGCATGGGTGCTCACAGAGAGGGCTCTGAGTGCCACCTCTGGCACACATGATATAGGTTCGCCACCACTGTTCTATAAACTAAAGGGATCTCATCACATAAATGTAATTCTGATTTTTTGTCTTGTACTTTTAACTATATTTAAAAATACAGTAACTGTATTTTTAAAGGTCTGCCAGAGTTGCTAGCTTTGGCACTGGAACAAGAGTGATGCATGCCACTTTACCTTGTACTGATGCCAATGCCAAGAGCTATAGCAGTCCTTTAAACTAGGGGTTCCCAAACTAAGGCCCATGGGCTGGATCCGGCCCATGACACCATTTTGTGTGGCTCCCCCACTCATGCAAGGACATTTGGGAATCAAAATGACTACCCCTTTGAAAGGACAAAATGGCTACCCCCATCATGCAGGCAGGGCAAAATGACCATCCGGCCCTTGAATCTAACTGAGAGAGCATGACCTGGCCACTGGCTTGTAAAGGTTGGGAAACCCGGCTTTAAACAATTGTCTCTGGAGCAGCCTGCTGCCTTCTGCCACATGGTCCCATGGGAACTGTCTCTGTGTAACTGTATTGCCCACTTCTCTTCCCTGTCAGGCAGCACACCAAGCTATGTTCTGAGTTTCCAAATGGAAAGTATGCAAACAGTGTCTCTCATCATGCAGCAGCTTCGAGGGCCAGATGGTCCTTTTGCCCTTCCTCCACCACATGGCACTTCCTGGTGTGGTGGAGGCAGTGGGAGGGACACATAAAATGGTCCTATGGGCCACATCCAGCCCACAGGCCGCTGGTTGAGAATCTCTGATCTAGGTAAATCAGACACCATCACACCCCAAACTAATTCTTCAGGTTAGCAGTCTCTATCTTGCAATTTTAGTTTCATTTAAATCCTGCTTAGTTTCAACATCCGGCTAGGATAATATCTAGAGTGTTTTATGCCTCATCCTACCTGAAGCTCTGCAATGCCCAGGCTGGTGAAGTGTGTGTACTCTGGGATTGAGTGGATTATTTTTTTAATGACATTTTAGAGACGCAGTAAAAGTTATTATCCAACCCTGATTTTGAAATATGCTAAAAGGAGACTTGGTTTGCCTCAGTAAAGAAGAAGGGCCAATAGTTGACATATATTGGCAGTACCACCCTATTCAAACCACCTGAAACACTGCCATTCTGTTTTTACCTCAGCAGAGATCATGGCTTCTGCAGACCATGTAAAAGGGATGGTTGAAAATATTACATCAGCAGCCAGAATGCATTTATTCAAGAAGATTATCAACCTGAGAGAGGTAATTGTTTAATATTCCCTTTGATGAGATCACTTTTACAACATCACTCTGTGTCATGATGCCACTGTGTGTTTTCACTGAATAAGAAAGCATTTCCAATTTCCGAAACTGGCCAGTTTTGGTACAAACAGCAGCAAATTCTATTACTTATTATGCTACAAAAGTCTTGCATCAACAGATATTTCAACAATGGGAATACACCAAAATTGAATGTGGATATGCACAGTGATGGGTTGTTACCGGTTCTGACCTGTTCGCCCGAACCGGTGGCACCCATTAGGAGGGGGTTGCCAGGAGGTGGTAAACTCCTGGGTGACCCATTTGGTCACCTCTCTGGGCCCCCTCCGGAAATGTATTTCCAGGCAGCCAAAATGGCTGCCCGGAACTGTGCATGCGTCAAACCTCCATTTGACACATGTGTAGTTCTATTTTTTAGTGTGCATGCATCAAATAGAGGTTTGATGCATGCACACTAAACAAATAGAACTGCGTATGCATCAAATGGAGGTTTGACGCATGCACAGTTCCAGGCAGCCATTTTATTTTATTTATTTTATTTTATGGCTCCGCCCACAATGTCATGATGTCATGACATCATGACATTGGCTCCGCCCATGACTTCATGACGTCGGCTACACCCACGACATAATGACGTCACGGTGGGGTAGCAAAAAAATTGACAGCCCACCACTGGATATGCACCTATATTTTGTTGCATACGGACAGCTATCTCACACATGCAAAGATGCCACTGATACAATGAAATTATGCTAGTTCCACGAAGAATTGCTAACAACATGAAACAATTACAAAAAAGATCCTTATGCTTGAACTTGAAACAGTGGTATCTTGTCCATCCTGAAAAGAGCCTGAGATTCTTTTGAGTTAGATTTAATGTCCACTTCACACAACATCAACTTATAAACACATGTGAAAGAGATGTGGGTCTCTGAAACTTTGTTTTGGGGAGCCTCCATAAATTGCAGGCTGAGATTTGAGGGACAGAGACTGTTGCTACATGCTCCCTTTGTATGTATGCCATGTTTTGTCAAGTGGCATTTGATGTATTTTACAGCAATCCTAGTAGGATTTTCAAGATGAGTGAAATTTAACAGGAACAAACACCCCAGTAAGTTTCCAAGGTCAAGCAGGAATTTGAACCTCCAAGTCTCCTGAGACCTCATCTGTCACTTTATCAATGTCATACCACACTGGGGTACCGTCAACAACTGGTGTAATTGCGCTATCTGTGGCCAGTTGATTCTACTGCTGGTGCCTGACCAGTTCTGGTATACTGGGATCTTGTGGGTGGATGAGATTGAGATATTTAACCTACGCACCATATAGACAACACCTTACCAGGCCTCTCTAACAAACAATTCCTTTCCAACATTTTCTCCTGCTAAATTTTCTTTTACAGATGCCAAGACAAAATCTCTCTGTACTAAACCTCAAAACTGAGATCTGTGATGTTATGACAACCAGTGTATTTTCTCACAGTCTCCTTTGGGAAGTCCTTGGAACAAACATCTATCAGACCTTTTGCTTCAACAACGTGTCCCTAATGGAGTCATTTTTTCAAGCATTCCAAAAGCAGATTCCTAAAGTGAGTATCTGGTTTGCTCCCTCCCCCCTCCACACATACACACACCTTTCCCTCTTTCTGAAGTGCAGAAGAAGGCTGACCTTAATCAGATAAGAGGTCCTCCTTTACTGGCTTTCTACTGTACATTTGTAATAATTCAGTCATAGCGAGGCTTCTGCAGCTGGCAATACTGGGAAAGAGATGTTATGTTCCTTTGCGGTTCTTGAACTCAAGCAGCTAGCACTGGAAAGAGAAGCAGAGATGAAAGGCTGGGGTTTATCTCTGACTGTAGTGAAGCAGGCAAGCTAACTTCTCTTTGGTCAAGGGTGAAGATGAAAAAGACTTATAGGGTTTGTTAAGGTAGAAGTATCTGGGCTAAAAATAGATGTAAGTACAGTAGGTATGTGTGTTTAAATCCAGATCTGCTCAGTCACATAGAGGGTGGGGAGCTGTTTTTTAACAGCAGAAAGATACTATGGCCATGGGATGCTCAGCTTTTCTGTAGTGTACACAGTACTGACTGTATAGTAATTGTTTCCCTTCCCAGCCACAATTTCCTTGTAAGAATGATAGCTTGGGCACAAAAGAATGTCTCTGGGACTCCAACGTGGTCTCACCTTCTAATGACAAGCTGAGTTTTGTGGTTTGGCGTTTGGGTGCAAGAAATGCTCTTGTGTGGAGAACCTGGTGAAAGGTGGATTTCAAGGAGAGTTCCACTGCTTCCATCAACTATGGGAGTTCCCCCCCCCCCAAAAAAAAAAAAACAACACCAAAAACCAAAACCCAATTCAGTCCTCATACCTATGGTATGGTACCTTGGTAAATGAATGGGACATACCAGGCCTTAAGGAAATGTATTTGCTGCTATCCTATCTAGTTAAAGGTATTGAGGAATGGAGAAAGAATCTAACAGGAGGGAAAGCTCCAGAATCCTTAAGAAGAGGCTGAACATACTAGAAACCAGAGATCGGAAAGCAATGTTCAAAACAGTAATTGTTATAATTATCCTTCCAAGTAATTACAGTTACTTTTTTGACATCATAGTTGTTTTTTTAAAAAACCCTGTTATTACTGTTTTGGCCCTGGTAAATAAACTTATTTTAGTGGACATGCCTTAGTGTTTGAGATGCTGAGCTTGATGACCCGAAAGTCATCAGGTTAGCAGTGCAAGACCAGAGTGTTGCATGACAGAGTGAGCTCCTGTCTCTGTCCCAGCTCTGCCAACCTAGCAGTTTGAAAGCAAGAAATTGCAAGTAAATAGGTACTGCTTTGGTGGAAAGGTAACAGCATTCTGTGGATTCTGGTGTCTAGTGCATAAGCAGACAGCGCTGGCTCTTTGGCTTTGAAACAGAGATGAGCACTGAACGCTAGAGTCAGATATGACTGGCTTTCGAACAAGGCAAACCTTTACCTTTACCTATTGCTGCAAAGTCAAGCCTCAGCTTGCAGCTGTCTTCCACCTACATTTTCTAATTAATAAATAACATTGAAGACTTTGCCCTGAAGTGAAAATGGCTCCAGCAGGTGTTTAGGAAGGTGTCCAAGGACACAGTGGTACTTGTACTTGCTTCCTTGTTCCTGCAGCCAGATGTTGCAGATAGAAAAGTTTGGAATGCAGTGTTTGTGCCATACTAAATTCTATGCACATTGAATTATAGAGTGGAAAATGTTTCCGTTGGCATCAAAAGTATTTCCTCATATCAGACCCAAAGTCTAGACCACAAATGATTTTATGTTTATTTATGTTTATTCATTCATTATTCAAATTTATATACTGTTGCCCAATTTGAACGAGTGACTCTGGGCGGCATTACAACAGTAATATAAAATATTATAGTCTTAAAACATTTTTAAAAAACCCTTAGAAAGCCCTTAGAAAACCCTTAATAAACACCAAAATTACCCCCACCCCATCAGTTATTTAAAAATCGCAGTAAACTCTTGTAGAGAAGAAGCTGCAGTAAAACAATAGCTTCCCATTGCAAGTGCATCCAATTAAATAGGTGCAGAGTGAGTACATGTACTGTAGTTTCTAAAGATGCATCTGTTTTTGAGATGCACTGATTCCCTAAAGCAGTGGTGGTGAACTTTGGTACTCCAGGTATTTTTGGATTTCAATTCCCAGAAGCCCAAGTCAGCACTCCTGTTGATCGGGGCTTCTGGGAATTGAAGTTCAAGAACATCTGGAGTGTCAAGGTTTGCCACCACTGCCCTAAAGGAAGCCGCATGCTTGAGCTTGTAAGAGCAGATCTGGGCTGTTGAGAACAAGGTATTTAGGGCCTCTATAAATTGGAGGTGACTTAATGGTGTGAAATAACAACAGGGGTGAGTAATGAAGGAGAATTATTGTCAGGACTGTATGTACTTGACACAAGCACGAGCCAGAATTTACAGTGTAGGACTGGAGTTTGCTATAAAAAAGAATCTGACAGTGGAGAGGACAACTGAAAGAGGAAAGGAAGATGGAGGCAAGGATATACTGGGGGAAATTATGCATCTCAGGGTGCGGCTTAAACATTAACATTTCTGCATTGGATTTCACACTGGTGAAATAAGATTCACATTTATTCAGTTACATGATGTACAATCTTGCATTATATGCCCCTAACATAACATGGGTTATCCGAAATGGTCTTGAGGGACTTGTTTATTTTAAACCAATATTTGTGTTGTGTGAAATTGTACTGATTTTGTGTATGCGCCCAGGTGAATTGTTGTATATTTCCCCTCAGTAGATTAAGAAATTTATCAAGTTCATGTTTCAATACAGGGGGTGCTTGTGAATATGTACGTATACCTTTAAAAGGTGCTTCTCAGTGCAAGGGGGAAAATGAGAATTATTATTATTATTATTATATTTGTTCATATTTCTCCACCACCCTTCTCATCGAAGTGACTCAGGGCAGTTTACAAGTACTGTAATAAAAAAACATCACAATAAAACACAAACACTACCTAAAAAACCTCAAATACAAAACTGTTAGAATTAAAATTTTAAATTTAAATCTAAAAGCATACTAAATGCTACATCTTACTAATCTTGCTAATTAAAAAGTAGAGGTAGAGAGGGGCTCAAACCATCCAGTGAGCTGGGGTCATTATATCTCCCGCACCCCATACCTGCCCCGCCAGCCATGTTAGATTCTTCCTAAAGGGCAGAAGCTCCATCTGGAGACGTAGCTCAGTTGGAAGGAGGTTCCATAGGGATCGGACACAGAGAAGGCCCTCCTTCTGGTGCTGGAGAGAATAAAAAGCATAAGGCATTCAGAATCAGGTGGAAAAGAAATGATTTATAAATCTGTGTAGTTGCAAGGATTTGTATATATCTTTGAAAATAAAGCAATTAACAAGATTTCATCATGGATGCAAACATTTATTCACGTTCCACACCACCATAAATTGAATTGAAAAAATATAGTTTGGAATTTTTTTTAGTCACTTAACTGCAGCCTCATTTAGGCTTATATTTGGTATTACAGAGATGGCGAAACTTGGCACTCCAGATGTTATTGGACTTTAATTACCAGAAGTCCAAATCAGCACAACTGTTAATCAGAGCTTCTGGGAATTGAAGTTCAAGAACAACTGGAGTGCCAAGATTCGCCATCGCTGGTATTAGGATGTGACCAGTATTCACAAAAATGTTCCATCTCTGTGACCTACTAAGTCTCCCTCTGCTCAGACTTTACAAGGAGAGGCTGATGGACAGAGCAACCTCTCTCTCTTTCTAGTATAACCTGTTTGTAGAAAGGAGAGAAGAAAGAGCAAGATTATCATATTAAATGATGAAAAGAGTTCATGACTAAGATTTGGTGATAGAATGAGATTTTAAAAAATGAAATGTATGTTTTACAAGTTTTTGTTTCCATGATACAGTGGAATGTTGTATAACAAATGCATCATACAATGAAAAAAATCATACAACAAAGAGAATTTTGGAACAAATGGGTGCATCATATAATGAAAATCTCTATGGGAAAAATTGTACAATGAAAATTGTCTTTGTATGATTTTTCCCATAAAGATTTTGTTGTATGATTTTTCCCATAGAGATTTTCGTTGTATGATGCATGTATCAAACGATGAAAAAAATCGTATAGCAAAGTGCCTTGTGGAACCAATTATTTTCATTATATGATGTTCTACTGTATACCAAAGAGGACATCTATTTCTAAATCTATTTCTGTTTTTAAAAATTATCCTCTTTATAGTTAGAGTATGACCCTCAGTACCAGGTGATGTTTGTCAAGGAAGCTGTTTCATTCTTCTCACTCGTCTCCCAAGTGCAAAATGAAACGTCCATTTGGCACACCCTTCTGATGTTGCCAGATATCGCTCAAGGAGCCATCAGTGTGAAGGATATGTCTGCTGCCCTGCAGAACACAAGCAGGTAAAAGAAAAGGCAAGATAAATGCAGCAGAGATAATAGTTGTGTTTGGCAGGTCATTTGTGATGAAGTATGTAATTTCATATCTTATGCACTATACTATGATGAAATATGCAGCGTTGTCTATTATGCATGAAGCTGTTATGAAAAAATTAAGATATTTTGGTGGATCAGCAGAAGACTGATCTCTTGAAAGTTTGCTCTATAAGTGCAGACTCTGTCTTCAGTTCCCAATTAAACACTGAACACTGCTAATAGAATTAGCATGGTGAAGAAACTAAAGCTTTGCAGCCAAGATTCTTGTATATAATTTTGATCTGATTTAGCTAGGGAAGCAACATGAAAATGAGATTGTATATTCCTTTGTAACAAATGAAAAAGCGAACCAAACAGAAACAAATGGGTTCCTTCTCCATATCTTGATCATTGCTTGCTTGGGTACCATTTTGTGGCAGTAGCTTCTCTGGATACTGCTTCCTTGTAGTGGTCTTGTTTTGCTAATATGCCTTGAAAGTCAGATTTTCTTATGTCTTTGGGGTTGGGGACATGCTCAGTGTTGATGGAAGCTTCCATTTTGTATGAGAGAACAAATAATATTGGCTCCATAAGTTAATATTGGCTCCATAAGTTACAAAACAGTCAAAACAGGGGAAATCCAATAAAAGCAAATGTAATGAAACAGTGAATAATGAAACATTAAATTTCCTCATGGATCTTTGAGACAGTGTAGTAATAATATGGAATACAGCAACACTGAAAATGCATTTCTCTTTGCTCTCGACTGCTCCATCTTGCTACTACACAATAAACCAGCTTGACAACTGTGAAAAGTGGGAAGTGGATTTTACTTTACATGGGTGTTTGTTTCCTGTTTATGTGTGTCCTAGTCTATTTAGAGATTTCCAAAGAGATTATCTTAAACTGCTGTTTCTAAAGTGATATTTTAAAAAAACCAGCCTTACACTTGGTACATCACACAGGAAAGACCTTTTAAGTCAACTTTTTGGCTGCTGTTCAGGCTATAGAGATCGATTTTAACCAATTTCCTCCCTGTTCTTTTCTTCTCTCTTGCTCTTTTCTTTAAAACTCTTATTATTTTTTGCTCTTAATGTTTTTAATAGTGTTTAGTGTGGGTTTTTTTTAAAATATTATGATGTGTTGCATAGAATTTTAAATATTTTAAGCTATGTATCTCTTATTCTCCTGCTCACTGTTTGGTAAGCTGTCATGGGCCTCTGAACTGGGAGAAATGTAGGATATAAATGTGGTGAAATAGGTGAATAAATAATAATACAGTACTATACTTAAAATAAAATAATAGCCTAGTTAGAGATTTTGTGCTGTAACCTTTTTATAGATTAAAGATTAAGAGAGGAGAGCATCCGCCTGTGTAGGAAATGGGAATGCTCAATGAAAGTGCAGTGATTAGTATCTTGTTTCTTTTAAGCTTCTGGTAATCCAACTCTGCCACCAAGAATGCTCTCTTTAGGAGGAATTTTTTGAAGGGGTAACTGTGTTAGTCTGTGCAAGCATATCAGAGAGTAAACAAAACAAAATGGCAAAAATGTTGCACTTTAAAGACTAACTCCTGTATTTTAATGTTAGTTTTTGTGGCTCAAGAATGTCTGATGAAGTGGACTTGATCCACGAATGCTAACATTAAAATACAGGAGTTAGTCTTTAAAGTGCCACAATATTTTTGTTGTTTTTGTTTGTTTTGTTTACTCTCTGATATTCGTTAGGAGAGAAAGGAAGGGAGAAAATTCAGCTGATGAACAAGAAAGGGAGGAGAAAGACAGCAGGGACTGAAGTCATCAGTGCTGGTGTCTTCCATCCTCTGACTTTGCTTTCAAAAATATATACAGACCTTGTTGCAAAACAGGGATTCTCAACCTGTGGCCTGTGTTCCGAATGTGGCCCATGGCACCATTTCATATGGACCAACACCACCTCCACCCCAGCAGGAAGTGCCATGTGGTGGAGGAAGGGCAAAATGGCCATCTGGCCCCCAAAGCTGTCTGAGGGAGCATGATCCGACCCCCAGCTTTAAAAGGTTAAGAGCTCCTGTTGTAAATGGTGTTCGGGCTTCAACTCCCAGAATTCATTAGTTACGAAGCCAATGCTGACCGAGGTGTTCTGGGAATTGGGTTTAGGAAAATAATTTTTCAGAAGTCTGAATGGGTGAGATGAGCATCATATAATTTATATTTCTCTAAGTGGGTTGGGTCATAGGGAAATTGAGCCAAAGAGACCTCCATCTAATTCTTTGAGATTCATGTGAGAGCAGTAGAACTCTCCAGTTGCCCTTTCTCTTTTACGCAAGGACTAACGCTCCCAACCTAGAAAATGTGACAGAACACATCAGAAAAAGGAAAGAAACATTGCTCCAGTACTTCTGTGGCATGGCTTGAGGCTATGAACTGAGAAATTACAACATATAACAACCTGTTAGTTGTGGCATTTTAAATTTGATAATGTCCCAGAAACTTTGACTAATATTCAAACCTTCAAGTTGGGTGTCCAGCACATGTATATATGTATGTATTTCGAGTGGTTGTGCATTACAGTCCTCAGATTGTGCCATCTTGCTTTTAAAGGTTTGTTAGAAATGTAGAAGATTCTCCACCTGTCTTGAACGATGATGGATTAAAAAACATTGAGAATGTGATTGGCAGTCTGCTGTCTGCCCTGAAATGTTCAAAGCAAGGTAAGACCATTTCGTTTGCCTTGTCCCTTCATCAGGTACCCAAATAATGGCCCCAAATCCACTATGAATAATGTCTGCTAGCATCTAAACTAGAATAGATCCACTGAATTAATTACTGAATTACAGCTAATAGTTATTCAAATCCCATTGCATCAATAGGTCTACACTAATTGAGACTAGCAATTGGATTTAGGCAGTGGTGGGATGTCAAAATTTTACTACCCCACCGTGATGTCATCAGTGTGGGCGGAGCCAACATCATGACATCATGACATTGTGGGCTGAGCCAAAGAAATAATAATAATAATAAATAATAAAATAAAAATAAGCACACACACACAAACACACCCCTCAACCCACCCACCCACCCACCCACAACACAAGGACAGCAAGGAGGACAGTAAGGAGGCCGTGCATACGCGCCAAGCACTGTAGACATGCATGCACACCAAGTGCTTGGTGCACATGCGCAGTGGGGGAACCAGTGAAAAGGTAAGCCCTGAAGGTGGTTCCCCCCAAAAGCTGCTACCGGTTCTCTGGGACACTGGGAAAAGTTACTACCGGTTCTGGCGAACTGGTGAGAACCTGTTCCATCCCATCACTGGATTTAGGTCAATATGTAGTAACGGAACCCATTCAGCATCCAGCACAGAAATGAACAACAACACATATTATGTTTTTGTTTGTACTATATCTCAATTATTGTAATAGTTCTTTTTTGTGGATTTCATGATGGAATAGGAACTATGTAATTTTAAAAAAAGAAATATCACAAACATATAATATGGCAAGTCTCTGATTCAGAACACAGTTCTGTGGTCTTCAGTATATTAGTCAGCATATGGCCCTAAAATGACATAGTCAGCATTTTAAAATGTGTACTGTGGTTAGTAATGTTACCAGGGGCTGCGTTGGCTCAGTGGTTAAAAAGCTCACGTTGTAAACTGGAAGGGTGGCAAGTTGGCAGTTCGAGACCCAGGTACAACATGACAGATTGAGTGTCTGTCTCTGTTCCAGCTCTTGGGGACAAGAAAGCAGCCTCATTTGGGTGTTCCCTGAGAGGAGTTTCTTCCACAAAAATCCTTTCAACCCAGAATAATTTCTGACATGAAATTATTATTATTATAGTCATGTTACCTTGAAATGTGCAACATTGGTGTTTCTCTTGTCATACTTGCAGCACTGTTCTAAAGCCTAGAAAGGGATAGTAGCCAGATTTCTTAAAATGAGGATTTAGGAGTGATATAAATGTACTACAATATCTAAACTGTATTGCAAAATCACTATCATGCAGGTTGTTAGGCTGTGATCCTAGACTGATTCACCGGGGAATAATCCCCACTAAAATAAAATGAGACTGATGTGTGAATTAGACATCTATGGGATTATACAAGTAAACTCCTTGAACATATATAGCTGCCATTGGTCGAACTATCTCATGATTGTATCAAGTAGTAGTGATTCTCCAACAACCCTGACAGAAGTTTCTAAATGTTTGTTAGTAATTTGCTTGCCACCTTTCCATATTCAGTGGTACCTTGTTTAAAGTACATAATGCGTTCCAATTTAAGCGAGTTTGCTCTTTAAGTGAAACACCATTGTAAGGGACCAATTGTGCCTTCTGGCAGGGGGGATTGTGAACCCCAACTTAGTTATTAAGTGAGTTAATGTATGGTTGTGAGAGCTGGACCATTAGGAAAGCTGAGCACAGAAGAATAGATGCCTTTGAGATGTGGTGTTGGAGGAGAGTTTTGAGAGTCCCCTGGACAGTGAGGAGAACAAATAGGTCGATCTTAGAAGAAATCAACCCTGACTGCTCCTTAGATGGTCAAATAGTAAAGATGAAGCTAAAGTACTTTGGACATCAAATGAAAAGAGAGGATTCACTTGAGAAAGCCTTGATTCTAGGAAAGGTGGGTGGCAAAAGAAGAAGGGGATGGCCAAAAATGAGATCGCTAGATGGTATTGTAGATGCAATAGGCACAAAGCTGGGCAGGCTGAGGAGGATGGTTGAAGACAGAGGTGCCTGGTGGGCAAAGGTCCATAGGGTCGCAAAGGGTCAGAATCGACTGTCCAACTGAACAACAAAAAGTTGTTAAGCGAGGCGACCATTCAGAGAAAATTCTGCTCTGTAAGCGAGTTAGTCTCTAAGCAAGGCGCTCTTTATGCGAGGTTTTACTGTACTATCAAGATAGCATGGAACAACAACAAAAATATGATCAAAATGAAACCAGCATAGTAATAATAATCAAAGTAAGATCAAGTATGTGCCAGCAGAAAACCCTGTGCCAAAAATAATAATAACAGAAAATAGCATGGAACAGACAAACTAGACAATTGAGTTGAAGGAAAATGAAAGCAGAAGCCAGCAGAGAGGTGGGATTATGAACTTTATGAGAAATTCATTGTGACTTTCTTTCAGTTGCTCATCTAATTTGCCTTTTATCATAAAAACACTTGAACGTTAATAGTTTCCATTTTTGCTTTAATTTGCTTATTTTTCTTTTGCCAGATATGAACAACTCAGTAATGAACAATATTTGTGAGTTCTCTCTTTACGGGAAAAACAATCAGACCTTATTTTCTGACATGAAACATATTTTAAGGTAAGATCACGGTCTGAGCCGATGTCCTATAAAGGGTGACATTTAGGATTTTGCTGATGTGGATTTTTATCCCGATTTGGGAGGAGGATAATAAACAGGGACATGTAGCAAAAATTGTACTGATTTCATGACGTCCACTTAGTACTAACCTAGGTCCTTCTGTATTATTTTTGTTAACTAGCTTACAAACCTATGATGCATTTTGACTTTAAATAAAATATGCATGAATGAGAGCTACTGTTTCAGACTACAACAAAAGAGCAACGGAGTGGATGTTTACTTAGAAATTAGGTCCCATAGTGTTCAGTGGGGTTGACCTCGAGACAGGTACATAGACTTCACCCTAATTGGACTCAGAAATACAATTGAAGTATGATTTAATATTACAAGTCCCCCTTCAGCACAGGTGCAAGGAAGAGGCTTCCATGGTTTATAAGCAGTGGTGGGCTGTCAAAAATTTTGCTACCCCACCATGGGCAAAGCCAACGTCATGGGCGGAGCCAACATCATGACGTCATGATGTCATGGGCAGAGCTAACATCACAACATCATGATGTTGTGGGTGGAGCCAAAGAATAAAATAAAAAAAATAAAATAAAAATAAATTAAAAATTAAATAAAAATACACATTAAAATTAAAATAATCAACCAACCCACCCATCCAACCAAAACACAAACCCACCACTTACCTGGCCTGGGGTTGGGGAGCAGGCACTAGGCAGGCAGGCAGGCAGGCAGGCACTAGGCAGGCAGACAGGCACTAGGCAGGCAGACAGGAAGTGCGGTGGTGCGGTGGCGCAACAGCAAACCGCCATTGCAGCGTAGCCCAGTGAGGAAAGGCCGCTCCCACCGCCACTTCTCCAGGTGCTGCCTGCGCCCTTTCCGGGCAGCCAAAATGGCTGCCCGGAATTGCGCATGCGTCAAACCTCCATTTGATGCATGTACATGTCTATTTTGGCTGCCCGGAAATACACTTGCGGCTGGTGGCCGGAGAGGTGACCAAACTGGTTGCCTGGGGTTCTCTACCCCGCCCCCCAGCGATCTCCTCCAGAAAGCTGCTACCGGTTTGGGCAAAGCGATCCGAACCAGTAGCAGCCCATCACTGTTTATAAGGAATATCCAGAAAGAGTTTAAATTAAGTTTTAAAGTCTTTGGCTGGTGACTTTCTTTTCTAATTTCAACTCACTATTTATTTATATGTATTTATGCATGCATGCATTCAATCAATCAGTCATTCAGTTTTTATTCTGCCCGCCTGACTTGAATGTAACTCTTGAATGTAACAAACAAAACATATAGCACATAAAATATAACCCCCTCCCTCAACCCTATAAACATCAAATATGTACTCATTGTAGAATAGCAACAAGCTCAGCCAATGACAGACTGCGTCAAACTAACAGATGGGGATGGAGAAAAATGTAACTCGGCTTCTTGTTATAATAAATACTTGGGTATAAATGTTTTCCAACCAAAATTGAAAGAAACAAAGCAGAATCAAAAACTATCGTGTGAAATTGACTTGTTACTCTAAAATTTAACTACTGTATAGCTGAGACTAACCACATGTTTAGACTTAATGACAGGTTGTGATTTGTTTAGCTTTCTGACAGCTGTCCCGGGGAAAAGAAAGTGGGAGAAGTTTACAAGCCTCAGACTATAACTCAGTGTCATATCTAAATACAGCCAGGGAGCTTTGTCTTGTATTTTCAACCTCTTCAGGAGTGGGCTGGTTCACTCTGTTTTCCACCCCACACACAATGTATAGTCAATTGGAAAGCAGCCTGACTGTCATCCACTCCTACTTGCACTTTTTCGAATCTATGGCTGGGGCTGGGGTTTTTCTCACCATGAGTAGCATCATTCCATCTTAGCTTGGTTTCCGGAATATGTGATTGCCTGTACTGCACAAAGGAGGACCTTGCTCGTAGAACAAGGGTTCTTAACCTTTTTAAGCTGGAGGCCGAATCGTGCCCCCTCAGACTGGTGGTGGGCCAGACTGGTGTCCCCACCAACACCACTGGGACCACACCAAGCCCACCATACCCCAAAAGCCACTCCCTCCACTGCTCTTCTGCTTACTGGCCTGGAGAAACTGCGTGGCATGGGTGAAGGACCCCTCCCCCAACTACTAGGAACACTTCCGCGGCCACCAGGAACACATTAAGCAGCCCCCGAAAAAACCCTGCAACCACTGGGAATGCCTCTGCAGCTGCCAGAAATGCATCAGTGGCCACTAGACACCCTCTCCCACTTCTGGGAATGTGCCTCCGCCTGCTTCTGCCAGTGGCAGAAGCGGCAGCTGGAACGAGGACATGGGCCAGATGATTTGGCGCCGTGGGCTGTAGGTTGAGAATTCCTGTCCTAGATGGTCATTTAAGTAACATGTAACTTATCAATGAACGATGGAGGGAGCTTTCCTCTGCTCCCAATGGATTGAGAGACAGGAGAAGATTCAGGGCCATGGAGACTGGAAGAGGGGGGAGTGTGCTGCCTGCCTGCCTGTTGTCTGTCTGTCTGTCTAAATTTCTGTCCTGCAGTATTCCGGTATCGAACTGCTGACCTGCCACCTTCCAGTCAGCATCTTAGCTTGAGATACAATGGGCCAGAATTCCATTGCACAACTCTGCCTATATAAAAGCTAATGACATAATCAGCCATGGACTTTAATTTAAGCTCTCCACTCCCCCTTCCCTTCAGTTTCCGAGGCTCTCTCAGGACACCTGTTGAGCTGGAGAATCATTTGGGATCCTCAGGATGGGATGGCAAGAAGCTGTTACTATTTGAAAATTTCTGCTACTTTCCATCTAAATGGCAGGATCACCACCAGCAATTATTCATTGTAAAAGCCTCCCCCCCCCCCCTCCATGGTTTGAAAAGGCTTCCATAAGTCAAAAGGGATACCCAGGAAGAATCTTTGCTTGCTGACATCATCAGCCTTTTTACAAGACTCTGTCCAATGTGAACTCTTCAGTCAAAAGAGCTTGTTATAAAAAAGCAGAAAAGTAGTTTTGCTTAAGAACAAAGCAAAGCAAATCTACCAAACAGTGTGTCAAGGATGGGGAAGGTATAAGCCCTCCAGATCTTGTTAGACTCCACCTCTCATCATCTCTGAATATTGGCCATACTGGCTGGGTCTAAGGGGAACTTCAATCCCACTGTTTCTGGAGGGCCATAGCTTTGCTACCTCTGCTTTATAACTTAATACACTAATCAGTACTTAAGTCACCATAAAACACTTTGTTCTTTCTGCTGTAATGGATTAACACTAGTATTTTTTTGGGAATTTAAATTTTTCCTTGAACTGTATTTTTGTCTTTTTTCCTTCTTTCATTTTAGAAAAATATCATCTCCTGAATTTGTGGATGAAAATTTTGTGGCTATAATGAGTAATCTCACAAAGGATTTGGAAAGTACAAAGAAATCTCTGCAGCTTTTCAAAGGTTTACAGGAGAAATTTAAAAATGTACAGCTACTCAAGCAATATGAGAGCAATATGAGCAATATGAGAACGATACTGAGACTGACTGAAATTCTACGGCAGCAAACAGAAAACAACAGAGACAATAAATTAGAAGATCTATTAAATACAGAAGAAAAAATCAGTAGACTCTACAACTTGACAGCTCTGCTGGTTCAGAATGGCTTCAATGCATTATTTGACATCATTTCCTTTTTGAAAGAAAGTCACAACTTTGTTAGAAGTGTTTGGGATCCAGCTTTTATAAATAAGACTAATCCTAAAGCCACAGAGGCATGGCAAACGATTAAAATGCTAAAATTGCACCCATTTCCTCCTTTGCCTAAAGAGATTGAAAAGTACTTAATGTCAATGCAAGAAGTGCCGTCATTGTTTGCAAATTCTCTGCTTAAACCTACAACTATTGAGAACTTTCCTGAGAAGATCCTGACACTTCAGGAAATTTTGGGTACCATCACAAACATTGACACAAGTCACCGTTACCTCCTGATCTCCTTCCTCACTGATATGATGCAGAAAATCCAAGATTCCATTCAAGAATCTCTGTGGAAGGAATTCAATACATATTGGTATATTGGTGAAAAACTCAGGTCTGCAAAATGGAACAATACAGACATTTTTATCTATGGGCAGGTTTTAGATATTCTGCATCACAGCCTGGACAGTCACCATAATGGTTCAAAGCTTCCTTTGAAAATTGAACTTGAGCAAATGACACAATATGTTGACCATTTGCTGAAGGTGTATGCTGACAAAAGTATCACTGGGACCAATGTCTCAATGGTTTTCGATGTCATCCTTAAAACTCTCCATGTATTAGAGGACTTGGAGGAAAAGTACATCAGTGAATTAATTACTGTTAATCCATTAATGAACACCAATAATGAAACTGCCCAAAGGTTATTTCAGATATTCAAGGAAGGGATAGATATAATTTCTGATCCCAAGTTGACTGAAGCATCTAGTGCAAAAGTTATGGATACCCTTTTCAGTTTTTCTCACTTGTTGCTTTTGAAGGAGTTTTCTAGGTCTCCAGAGAGGCATAATTCCTCAGCAGAAGTAAAAGCATTGGAACTCTTACATTTAATGTTGCGTCCTTTCCTAAAGGAAGATATTCAGGCAGGTGACTGGCTGCCAAACTGCACAGTTGACTTACATCTCATTACTATTGAAGCGATGTTGAACAATGACACACTGAAAGAAGAATTAAGAGAAAGCAACTGCAGTTTTCTTTTAAATTCCATGGGCGTCAAAAATCAAACAACTCACCAGCATACATTCATGGAATTGTTTCAAGTTGCAGTGAGAAATTTAAAATCAATGCTAGCTTTTGATACACTTCATAACGACAGAAGGAAATACTTCTCTGACAAATTTCAGTGCCTCATCAAATCATTACAATTTTCATCAGGATTTCTATCTGAATTGAATAGTTTCTATAACTACAAGAATCCCTGGATACAAAGGATGCATGAAAGTCTAATAGCCATCTCTAATGAGTTCTCCCAAAGTAATCGGACCTGCGAAGTACCATTGTTGGGTAGTGCGGATATTAGAAATGACTCGTCTGTTTCATACATTTTTTCTTATTTTATGCTGAATGAAACAGAAGCTAATGTATCTGGCAGTCCCTCAGTCTGGAATCAAGCACTTCGGTCTTTCATTTTGCTCCATAGTGAACCCCGTGTGAATGTCACTGTGTCACAGATTTTAGAAGTGAGTAAAAGAGCTGTCAAGCAGTCACAGGGGATGAATTTCTCAACAGTCTTTAGCAAAGTTGCAGACATACTGAGTTCCAGTCAGAATGTGACAGATACAAATCAATATGTTCAACTCCTGGAAATGACCAGGAAAGCTCTAGTTCTTCTTGCAACAGGGTTAGCCTTAAATAAGACAGAAACCTATCAGTTTGTTGAAACTCTAAATTGGAGAATGAATCCTTCCCACGTAGAAGAGGTGCTTGGGTTGTTATCCTTCAAGCCAACCTCGGACATAGATTATAAAAACTATGTTGAAAACCTCTTCCATACTTTTTATCCACCCATTGATGTTCTTACCCAAAGCCTTTTCTACACAAATCTTCATTGGATAGAAACCAGGGAAGTATTAAAATTAGCAGGGATGGTTTGGAATCAGTTGGTTTTAAATAAAACCAGTTTCAAATTAGCAAAGCTATGGGAAACGATCCAAAAAGTGATAGCTATTTCAACTCCATTCCTTCCCAAGGGAATACTGGGGAATTTCAGCACAACACAGCAAGTTCCACTGGAGTTTTCAAATTCTGGACTTAACGTTACCACCATGGAAATTATTTTGGAGCAACTTTCAGGGCTTCAGAATGACTACCATAAAACAGAAGATGCAAACAAGACTGATAATTATCCTTATCTTTCAGAAATAAGGAAAATAATCCGAATTGCCACAAGCAAATCCTGGTTCAATGATACGAGTTCCAATAACCATATCCATGAACAGCTAAGTTTCATAACATTGAATGGCACAGAGTTATATAAAAACATACATAAATCAGATACGCTACATCAACTTCTATCTGTGTTGGTTAATGGCTTGAATTCTGATTTCAGTCTAGAACTGGAAAAGTTTAGTAGAGTTTTATCCTATTTACTACAAGAATATGTTAAAGAAGCTTCACAAAATCATAACTCAGATGTAATTAATGCTGTCGTCATGAATCTGATAGGTCAGGAGAACATGGGACATCTATTTAACATCACCAAATTAGAAACAGTGTCTTCCTTGCGTACTGCCAACAATAAAATCACCAAGTGGATATATGACATGTGGAGACAAGGGGCAATTGTTCTTTCTGACCACAGTTTGGAAGAAGGAACTGATAAGGAAAAATTTACCACCCTGTATGGTTATTCACGCTTCCTGTTTCAAAAGGAGTTTGAATCTCTGCTAGGGCTGAATACCTCTGCAGAAAGAGCAATAGTGGATATCTTGCATTTATCTCTCAGTCCCTTTCTAGATATTAGCAGGGACGGAGCTGGAAGGCTACAAAACTGCAGTGTCCAAGATGTAATTCACATAATTCTTCAGACGTTGTTTAAAAATGCCACCTTCCAGGAGGCTTTGAAACAAAACCCTTGTGAACTACTCTTCACTGCCAGAGAGACTGAAGACAGAGCAATGCCTAGTCAAACATTTACTGAGTGGTTTCAGTTCTCAATAAGAGAGATAGATCAAACTACAAAATTATCAAGCCTTTATCAGAACAAGCCTGGACACGTTTCAAGTGCAGTGCTGTGCATGATCCAGTCCATACACTTTTCATCAGCCTTGCTTTCAAAAATAGACCTTCTCCTCAGCTTTAAACATCCTTGGATCCACAAGACTTACAAAACTCTAGCAATAGTTTGTAAAGAATTACCTCCAACTAATGCAACTTGCCTAATCCCAGGCCTTGGTGACAGAAATGCTGTAGCTGAGGACAGTCCTTTAAATGTCGTTCCTCCCTTCTTTACCAATGAAGCAGAATCTTATTTGCAAAATTTTACTGGCATTTTAACAGACTGGAATAATTTGTCGATGTTCTTCAGGTTATTGAGGGATGGTTTTGATCTAGATGTTCCTACAATTGAACCTGTCCAGATGGCCAAGGAAATCCTCTCCAGCCAAAGTGAATGGAATAATTTTGCTCAAGTCTCCAAATTAAACTTTACAGAGAACAAATATATACACTTTGTTGAGAAACTAATAGAAAAGACTATGGCTCACAACAATTCAGCTCGAGAAATTCTTGATGCTAGTGTTTATAATTTCAAAAATATGTATTTGGATTTGCTGAAGGAGCTGAAAGCAGATCTGAAGGAAAGAAATCTTTCAAACAGAAGCAGTTTGGAATATAGACTCGAACTCATTATGTATCGTTTTACCATGGCTGCAAAAACACTTTTGAATAAGGCACTGCTTTCAAATGAATGGGGAGAAACACTATCTTTAAACAACGCGGTTGCACGGTAAGACGGCAGTTGTGTAATTATTGGAAAAACCATGCAAACTTTAAAACAATTGCAGAACTGAGGGTTACTCTCATTTGTATTCTATGCATAAAATAATTGGCATAATAAGCAATATTCTAAAAAGCTACATGATTCAGGTTGATTCCCAAAACAAAAAGGAGGCAGGAATTCTAGGATTAGATGGGAATTCAAAGTTCCCATGTAGTTGCAAAGTTTCTTCCCAGGCACTCAGAATGGAAAGGATCATGACTCAATGCAGGGTGGCCTTTTTCAGTTGTCCCTTTCATAAGCCAAGGAAGATTTTACAGTAGTCTCCAAGAAGACCAGTTGTGAAGGGCTGAGTATCAAGTTGCTTTAAGTCAGAGGGGTAATCTGTGTTTTTCCTAGTGGTCTACCTTTTCCATCTTGTAATTCTTCTTCTTTTGTGTCTAGGCCAGATGTGAAACTGCCAAAATGAAGCCACCTTTTGGTGAGTTCATTCTGCAGTTCCTTTCGCTTGACCTAGTGTGAGAAAGATTAGCTGGCATAACAAGGTTTCCATTGCCCAGGGTATGCCCAACTGTGGTTCAAAAATACTACAGTTTTCTGTAGTATTTCTGCATACCCCCTTCCTGGCTTTCTACATATCCCCTTCCTGTAATAAGGTTAACTTAATAACTATGGAAGGACTTTTTTTTTGTTTCCAGCATAGATATCGGTTATCTATAATTTGTCTCAAAAACAAACATCCACTTCTTATACAGTTGTACCTGGCTTAAAGAGCATAATGCCTTCCACAGGATTGCTCTTTAAGCGAGTTTGCTCTTTAAGCGAAACACCATTGTAAGTAACCAATTGTGACTTCTGGTGGTGGTGGTGGGGAGATTACAAACCCCAATTTATTTGTTAAGCAAGTTTTTGGTTGGTTTTATTTGTTAAGCGAAGCGAACATTCAGAGAAAATTCTGCTCTTTAAGCGAGTTACTCTTTAAGCGAGGCACTCTTTATGCGAGGTTTGACTGTACAATTATTTTAAAGTTTAACCTTTTCATTGGCCTAGGTCAGTGGTTCCCAATGTGGGGCACATGCCCCACAGGAGGACTTCAATTCCCAGAAGCCAAAGTCAGTACATTGCATTGGCTGATCACTGTTTGGGGGAATTGACTTAGGCTTCTGGGAACTGAAGTCCAAAAACCAAAGTTTGGGAAACACTGGTTTAGATTGTCATAATGGATGGTTGGATTAAATTAAACGCATTCTTAAGTTCTCAAACCTTGACACCTTCAGGGGGTTAAAATATTTGAGCCTTTAACTTTGTGATTGGAACAGTGAATAGGATACAGAGATCTCAGAACATGAACAGAAAGCATTTCTAAAGACCACGTTGCCAACATACGTTGGATCATGGAGAAAACAAAGGAATATCAGAAACAAGTCTACTTCTGTTTCATTGACTACACCAAGGCCTTTGACTGTGCAGACCACAACAAAATGTGGCAAGTAATTAAAGAGATGGGAATACCAGAACACCTTATATGCCTCATGAGAAATCTGTACATGAGTCAAGAAGCAACAGTTAGGACAGAATGCAGAATGACGGAGTGGTTTGGAATAGGAAAAGGAGCAAGATAAGGCTGCATCTTATCACCCCGCTTATTCAACTTATACACAGAACACATAATGTGCACATAATGGAGGAATTACAATTTGGGATCAAAATTGCTGGGAGAAACACCAATGATTTGAGATACACAGATGATACCACCCTAATGGCAGAAAGTGAGGAAGACCTAAAGAAGCTCCTGCTTAGGTTGAAAGAAGAGCGTGCAAAAGCTGGCTTGAGACTCAAGAAAACCAAGATAATGGTAACAGGCCCTATCAGCACCTGGAAAATAGATGGGGGGGGGGGGAGTAGAAGCACTGACAGATTTTACTTTCTTAAGATCCAAGATCACTGCAGATGGTGATTGCAGCCATGAAATAAAAAGGCGACGGATGCTTGGGAGGCAAGCAATGAGAAACCTGGGGAACATAGTTAAAAGTAGAGACATCACCTTGCAAAGAAAAATTTGGGGGAGAGTTTTGAGAGTCCCCTGGACAGTGAGGAGAACAAATGTCGATCTCAGAAGAAATCAACCCTGACTGCTCCTTGGAAGGTCAAATAGTAAAGATGAAGCTAAAGTACTTTGGACATCAAATGAGAAGAGAGGATTCACTTGAGAAAGCCTTGATGCTGGGAAGGATAGAGGGAAAAAGAAGAAGGGGGCAGACAAAAATGAGATGGCTAGATGGTATTGTAGACACAGTGGGCACAGAACTGAGTGGGCTGAGGAGGATGGTGGAGGACAGACGTGCCTGGAGGGTGGTGGTCAATGGGTTTGCAAAGGGTCAGAATCAACTGTGCGACTGAACAACAACAAAAGCCAAACAGGGTGTCACTAGTCCTACCACCACCACCATTTTGTAGAACCCTTACTCTGGAAGGAGGGGGATTCATCTGCAAAAGAATTTCACAAGGAATAGAAGGAATGGGAGACTGGCAATGTCTTCTGGACAAGCAAAATTGTCTTTTGCTCATATCACAGATCTTTGCATACGAGCATTAATGTTCATCTGTAAAAGTTCTTTTTTGTCTTTGGCTGGAAGTAAAAATTAAATAAAAATGAAAAAAGGAGGGCGGGAGGGGAAGCAGAGAAAGTATTGATCTATTCTATATGGATGTGTAGCTTGTAAACCAGATCTGTCTTGTTGCAGTGTTATTGATCTTACTGTTTTTTAATTTTATTTTAGTGAAAAGTTTAGAGGAGACAGCTCAGTTATAAATGAAGTCCCTTTCTGGGAAATCTATTTAACCATGGTTACATTCTCAGAAATATGAGACAGTAAAGGCACATTTAAGTCTACATTTATTCTCCTGTACTAAATTCAACTCAGTTTGTTTGGAAATTAGAAGAGCAACTATTTGTAAAGCTTCTAAAAACTTTACTACCTTAGTGGGAATCTTAGGTAAACGATTTGAATTAACCTTATTAACTCCAATTGTAAGTGGCAACTGAATTCTATTTTAGGACTTCCCTTTCAAGCCGTTCTGTGATAGATGTTGTTTCATGTTAGACAAACTGACCTGTTCCTTTTTCGTTTGTCTCAAGGTTCCTGTTTTCAGAATTTGAAAATGTCTTCATACAGCTGTTACCTGATAATGGCATCCGAGGATACATGGCTTGTATAATGAATTCAACTGAAGAACTAGATAGTGAATTGTCAGGTAATCTGTGATTTGATAACTGCATACTTTGTAGTTGTTCCTGAAACATTCCCGAGTGTACAGTTAGAGACTTACATGGCAAACGAGTGTGCTCTGGCTACGCTGGCAGGAGTAAATTCTTGGCCAAGAACCAGGCAGTAGCGATCAATACAAGTTCCCCGGTGTGGGTCTCCCAAGAGTTTAGGAAATTGCTTACCTGCCACTCACACTTAATGTGCTTATACAGTGGAAAATGCTGCTGTAGGTCTTGTACAGTTGTTGGCTGGGGTGATTTCTCCATGAAGTGCAAAACTTGCTTGGGTTTACCATTTTTTTTTGGGGGGGGGAGGGGTATAATTAAATATACTAGAGAACCTCAGATTCCACTCATTCTAGAATTTGATAAATTAAAATTTTACAGAAGGTAAGGAATCTTTAGCTCATACAAATTCATTTGCTGATATTTTAGATATTAGAAGTATTTTATTCTGAGAAAAGTAATGATTGTTTCCCTAATGGTCCTTCAAAAAGACATCTTCAGTCTTAGGAACAATTCACTGAAGAGTATATTTCTTTATTTTTTTATTTAGCTTTGGAAAATCAGAAATACATGGCTAATATTTTTTCCCATATTTAACATTCCCGACCTTGAACATGGAACGTACTAACAAACAAGAGGTCACCTCTGAGCATGCAGAATGTACATCTGTCTCAGTGGTTAGTAACTCCACCCTGTGCATATGGGATTGGTGCAATAATTCCAGATCATTCGGAGTGGTTTCTATTCAGATTTAATTCTAACACCATAGCTTTTGAGATCTGACTTACGTGACAGTGAATACACACTTACCCTTTGTTTCTGTAAAGGGAGTTGGCAAAGGCTATCTTTTTGAAGATTTGATTTTCTCCCTTCCATTTACTTTAAAACTCAGTATCTTTATTTCCCTGATTACATTTCCATTGCAAGAGGAAAAGGTACCTGCGTTTTAATGTGAATCCCTTGGGACATTTTGGGCAGAAATATGTAAAAACAGCCATTTAAATAGATAAATGAACAAATAATTATTTGTTATTCTTCACAGAACATTCTTCTCTTCCTCCAGACATAGCACAATTGGAAAGAGTTCTCATAAACCCTCACGAGACATTTAAGAACTCTTCATCAGTCCCAGACACTGTGATATTAAGAGTAAGTACCATCTTGATACTGATGGGTGCAGAAGTGAAAGCCCAAGTGAACATCGTATGAAGTGGGTTTGCCAAGGAATATAGGGCAGCCTTTCAGAGAGGGGAAGTAGTTTTGGCGGGGAAGATGGAATAGAGAAGTCAGTGGAGAGTAGAAAGGTTGGTGGACTAGGCAAGTCAATGACCTGGCCTTCCTCTCTCAACTGACTATGTCTCTTCAGATGTGCCTCACTAGGTAGAAAATGGTTCTGGCAAGGGCAGTTTTGAATAGAGAAGTGGCAGTTTGGAAAGTGTTGAAAATGTACACATGCACATACACTAACACACACAAACATACAAACTTATTTGCAGTAGATAATCATCCCAAGCATCTGTCAGAGAATCTCTCCTATTAAATGGCTGCCTACATCACCCATGCACCTTTGGGTCCCGACCCTGATAGTGGCAAAAAGGACTATGACAAGGAGAAGGGCCTTCTCAGTGGTGGCACCTACATTGTGGAATGTGCTGCCAACAGAGCTATGCCAGGCTCCATCTTTGAGGATAATCAAGAAAAAGCTAAAAGCCTCTTTAGAGATGCTTTTAGGACATCCTCTCCAATGCCATTTAGTATTTAGTTTTTGTTCAAAATTATTTAATTAGGTTCCCATAGGTCTTAATTGGAGTGTTTTGTTGGTTGTTTTTTATCGTTGATTTTGTAAAACTTGGTTTTAAAAATTGTTGTACACCACCCAGATGGGTGGTAAATAAATGTAATGAATGGATGAATGAACAAATAAATAAATAAATAAATAAGTGAATAAACAAGTCTAGGGGAAACTGTTCTTGAGCCATTGTTGCACAGCCTTATATACAACATGTTATGCCATCCTTGCCCCAACATATGGACAGTGGTCCTGTCCCCCTGCATTTGCTAGCTTCCTATCCTCACCAACTTATCATTCACTGATGAATAACCTCTGTCCTTCTCTTGCTTATATGTAAAGCTAATTCATCTCCAAAACTTGACATCGCTCCTTTGTGACCGTGAGACTGTTAGATCGTTGCAGCAAACCTGCCAGCTCCCTGACATTAGCTTGACAGAACTGTGCCGTCAAAGTAAGTTCTATGAGAAGCTTCTTCGTGCCATAGAACTAAGTGGCCATGCTATGACCAGTTCCATTCATCGGGAAAGTGTATCTAAAGAAATTCAGGAAATAGTCTTTGGCGATCCCGAAAAAATCCAGCAACAGATTAACTGGTAAGACGTTCTTTAAAACACTCTTTGTATTTCTCACACTGAAAAAAACAAATAATAACTATTTTTTCTGTTCCTTAAAAAGGTTACAAGAAAATGTGCCACAGCTTAAATATTTCCAGGATATCCCCAAGTATACAGCTTCCCTGAATTCCATAGTGAATATCACCAACAATGCATCATATTCCAGAAAACAAGGTAATTTATGAACCATAAAAAATTATTACAAGCTTTCACCTTGGCCTTAAAAAAACTTAGATGAAAATATATCAAAATGTTTAAAGTTTGCTTTTAATATGATAAATTCCAGAGGGATAGCCAGGTTAGTTTATTTGGGAAACGTAAAGGAAAGTATCCTGGGAACTTAAAGGCTATCAATCAATCAATAAATTTATTGGCTATCATTTTTATTGCGACCAGTTGAAGCCACTGTTTTCAGATGCAATCTTAAGTTGTCAGGAGTACATACAAAATTCAATTAAAAAAATATGCCCTCTGGAACTCCACCCCCTCTTCTACATAAGCTGTGTGTGGTTCCTCTCGCACCAAGTCTTGCTCTTGATGCCTCCCCCCCCCCCAAAAAAAAAAGTGTGTTTGTGATGTGCTAACAATTTCCTTCTCTGCCTTGGGTCATTTCCCCTAAAGTCTCTCACAGAGGGGTTTACTCTCCTACCCTGCTCCTCCTCTCATATTGGCATAACTGGATGCGTTGGTGTCCAGTTGAAACTGTAACACAGCAACCTGTCACTGTTGTAAGAATTACAGTGGGGGGCATGAGCTGTTTTGCCTTACGGAAATTGTCACACCAACGTTAAGTCCATTATCATACATTTCAAGGTATGAAGTGCTACTGATTAAAAAGTGAGCATCAGCATTTGCTGATGCATGCTGAGTCATATGACTGGTCCATGATAGTAAATGCTTACATTGGCTTCTTAACTTATAGTCATTTGCAACCGGGAATACACATTTACATGGGCCCATGTAAATAATACAATTCTAACCAACACATGAAAAAGGTTATGGAAAGAAAGATTTGCAATGTATCAGGTGTTACTGTGATAATATATCATTTGTAGTTTAGCTATGCTGTTTTGAACTCTCATCTAAACCCTTTCTTTGGACTGAGGCCTTAAGAAAGGAAGTTTAACTTACGGATAGATTCTAACGCCACTGTGTCATGCTAGAGCCTTCTTTCTCAAGAGCTTTGTGCAGTTGCCTTTTTGGATTTTATCTCCCAGGAGCTAGTACAGCCACTGAACAGGCAAATTCTGAGAACTGTATGGCCTCCCAATGCCAAATGTCCCCTCCCAACATATGGCCACCTCAGCACCCCAAGACATCTGTAGGTGTCTCTGCAAGTTCTCTAGGAGGTGTAGAGGCACATTTATTACATGACCCTCAATTTATTTTCTAGTTTTCCAGTTTTGTGTCGGTGGTTGTGATGGGTAACAGAGTCTAGGGAAGGACATGTGCAGCCCCAGACTTCTGGAGTGTGGGCCACTCTTAGCCTACAGAGGTAGAAGGAAGGCATTTTTGGAAGGCAATGACATCTATCACATGGGAGGATTAGCTGATGAATTAGCCCCTTGTGGATGGCTAATGTTATCTAGTTCAGTGTTTCCCAAATGCTGGTGTTTGGACTTCAGTTCCCAGAAGCCTAAGCCAGTATATTGACTGATCAGTGCTTTGGGGAATTGACTTAAGCTTCTGGGAATTGAAGTCCAAACACCAGCATTTGGGAAACACTGATCTAGTTCTTTAATTGTGTTGCTTTAAAAGATATCTCTGTAGGAAACACATTATGAACTAATAACATCAGCCATATCATTAAGTACTTAGTCACCTGATCGTGAGATTAACACCAGCCAGGCCATTAGGAGGGAGAAAGTAAAGTATAATATGCAAGAAAATACAGCAATTAATGCATTGCTAATAACTAGGATTGAAATAGTGTTTACATAAAACACTTGAATGTTTGGTTTTTGTTTTGGATTGGATCAAATGAAATATGTTCTGGTGTCAAAACATACTCATTTGATTAGATTTAGAGGCAGGAGAATAATGAGAAATTTACAGGCAATTGGTATTTATTCCTAGCTTGTGAAAGAGAAGCATTTGACAACATGCAACAAATGAGAAATCACTGTCTAGACTAGAGTTTATTTAATTTCTGCTTTTATTATCGTACACATATGGAAAACATCTAAGCAAGGAAAAAAAGACAAGAGGGTTATCTTAGTATGAATACCTAATAGCCTTAAAATAACACCGCAACCTCAGATCTCTCTCAGTACCGGAATACAAAATAATTGTCAACAGGGGAATGGAGTTCTTCTGCATTTAAATGCACCACATGGTGACACTCTTGAGGCATTTGTTCTCATTATTGAAAATGCCTAATGAAAGTACTTTGTGTAAGCAATATGAATAATTTTTAATATTTGTTTTGCAATGCTTTAAAGACATGCTACAGGACCTGTTCAGAAATGTTGATGACCTCAAGAATGATCTCAGAAATTTGATTGGAATGTCACCAGAAAGTATCAGTACTTTGATGGAAATGCCTCTTCCAGAAAACAGAACACAGGCAAGTTTTCTACGGATACCACCAAACTTTAGCTGACTTTTCATATAAAGGGCTTATGGTACGCACACACACATATATGTGCCCATGTGTACATGAAAACATGTTGGCTCTGTAAAGTGTGATAGTGATTACACGGCTGACATCAATCTGTAGCTCATACTTCTTGTTCATTTGTCCAGCCATAAAGAGGGTTCCTCTATAGTGCAGTCTCCACATTTTAGCTTATGGAGACTATGAGTGGATGTTAAGAGCATGGCATTGCGCCCAAGGGAATAATTTATAATGGTGATACACTGGTGGAAAGTTCTCCACATATCAGCTGCTTATAATACCAAGATCTTTGTTGAGGGGAAGGCTTATTAAAAGCACAGATTAGATACACCGCAGAGCACCACTTTCAAGAAACAAGTTGGAGCTTCCTAGAATGTTCTCCATTTCAGATTTTATAAAGTGCCCATCCATATGAAATGAGTTAATCAAAATCCTGTCTGTTGCTTAAAGATAAGGTTGGGTCATACCAGAGGCTTGGCATGTGTTCACTTATTTTGGTTTAGCCTATGGCTTATTGGGTTAGGCACGTTTCTGAATAATTGAACACACAGATATGGAAAACCTGTCCCATTGTGAAATTAAATGCAGTCTATGTATGGGCATACAGCAAACTGTTGTAGCACTTTGGTTCTACTATAACTGCCCAAAAGAATAATGGGATTGTGATTTGGTATCTATTGTAGTTCAGAGACCGTGCACTGAAATGAAATTTATATAACTGCATAGCACATGCACCCTTAGACATTGTGGTGAATTTTGGAATGCATGATACTGCACTTCTGCAATACTAATTTGAGAACAAAAGATGCACGATGCTAAAGAAATCCTCCAGTATATTGATTATTGTGTGAAAAAGGACATATTGCTCTCTGTGCTCCATTTTTGCGAGGCGGCACTGAGCAAAGTGTTAAAAAAGAAGAGAGAGCTGTTTAATTTATTTTCATTAGGGAGAACTGCCTCCTTAACAACCTGCTATTCTTCTATGTCATTGCAGCTAATTTTTCAGATACTGCAACTGGAGTCCTGTGATACTGATGCCATTGATGCTAAGCTGGGAACTGCAACACGGCAATTCTGCAACCTGTCACTTGCAGAAAGGGCCCACAAGTCTTATCTTTTGGGGGTCACATTTCTTCATCACCTAGATGTATACAACTTCATGTACAAGGTTTGTGCCTCCTCCTCAGTTTTTCAGTTAACCTTCTATGATTTAGGCTCATGATGGTGAACCTTGGCACTCTAGGTATTCTTGAACTTCAATTACCACAAACTCTGATCAGCAGGGGTGCCGACGTGGGTTTCTGGTAGTTGAAGTCCAAGAACACATGGAGTGCCAAGGTTGGCCATCACTGATTTAGGCTGTTCTCCTGTAGATACATCTTCTGCTGTTTATATACACAGCAGAAAGAAAGTCCATGGAATCAAGCAACCTTACTGAGTCATCCATGATTGTAGTTATTTTGTTTTATTTGTAGATTCTCATCTGAATTATCTCAATTTTTTTTAAAAAAATATTGTCAAACAAAATTTAAATAAATTCTGCTTTAATATGCATTTCTCAACATCTTCCTGTTACACTGACTGTTGTTTAATCAACTGCTATATTCCTATGGTACATATATTTGAATATGCAGCCCTCCTGTGGGAGATTCTTAGCTAACTGTCTTGAAGAATTACTTAGGGTAATAATTAATTCCATCAGAGTTATAAATTGAATACTTCTTTGAAAAGTAAAGATAAATTGGATATAGGATATTTTCTCTTTTATACTGTCAAGTCCCACATTGGATTGGGATGACACAATGGATTTGATGGACATGGGAATAACTGAGAGTTTGGAAAAGTTACTTTTTGGACTACATCTCCCAGAATCCCCCAGCTAGCTTAGTCATCAAAGGAAACACCTTGGTCAAGCTCTGGGTGGTTCATATTTAATAAAATAATTGCTCAGGTCAACTTTGTCCTCTATATTATGCACCTGTACCTTCAAAATTCTCCCTTGCTTGGAAGATCTCACAACAAAAAGGCTAAAATGCTGAGACTTGCCCAGACTTAGTTGCTGTAGGCTAATGTTCAATTTTATAGGAACGCCTCTACAGAGTGGTAGACTTGCTATGTCCCTGAAGTTTTAGATCAGGGGTTCCCAGCCTATGGCCCACAGGCTTGATCCCATGGCACCATTCCAGCCAGCCCATGCCGTCCTCGCCACTCATGGCATTGGAAGTAAAATGCACCCATATATACACAAAACACTGTTGTAAATGACCCACAGCTATCATAAATACATTTGTGACAGTCGCATGTGCATTTATGGCAGGGTTCCATGCATGCTTGGGTGCATTTTACTTCCACTTCCGGGTGGGAGGAACCATGTGACCGGCCCACTGAACCATGTGACTAGCCTGTGGCCCGAAAAGGTTGAGAACCCCAGTTTTTGAGCATTAGCTTCTTCAGATGGGGTGTCTGATTTCACAGGAGATTACGTATTTTATTTTATTTTGTGGTTCTCATATAAATTATTGGAACCAGGGATGGCACCCTGTTGGTGGCACCATTGTGATGAGTATGGCAAACATTTTCCTTGCGCCAAGGAAAGAGAAGTGCCTATTCCTTACAGTTCTGTCATCTCCCTTTGAGATTTTAGTGCATCTGGGGAGGGTTTATGAAATAAAGAGAAGATTGGTACCTTTGAGAGTGTTTTTCAACACGAACGAAAACTGACATGGCTCCGTGATAGTACATTTGTGAATAGCAGCAAAGGCAAAGTCTGAGATGTGGTATGACCCCAAAGATCAGTGACACTCAGCAGAAGGGTCAGGTTTCTGGCAAGACCTTCCATCCCTGTAGGTATGCTATGATTCTCCTCCGTATCTTGTACTGTGTGTTGTTCTCAAAAGAAGAGTGCAAATTGTCGTCTCCAGGCATTAAAGGCTGCTGAAATTATTAATAGAGACAGTATCTCTCACTGGGAAAAGGTTATAGTCCCTGGCCTCAGAGAAGGCACTGCTTTGAAATATATACTTTACTGTCCAAACCTGCTGGAATACAGAAACCTATTTCCCTTTGTTATCTCAGAAGAACATATTTAAACAATAAATCTTCAAATGTATACAGTACTACACTGCTGTAAATCAGAGGTGAATTTCTAGAAAGTTGTTACCAGTTTTCAACTGGGATAATGCAGAAAGAATCTTATTCTCTGTTAGCTTAATCTTACAACATCATGCAAGCAAATTCTGGTTAAGTAGTTTTGAAACTAATTTAAACAGGTGCCTACTGTTCCTATTGCAGTAAATGGGATTTAATGGTTTCCAGTTTCATCAGTATTGTGCCCCACTAAGTAATCACATTTGGTCTTATTGTCTGCAATATTCCTATCTCTTGTGTACTGCAGGTGCTTTTACCTATGAAAGTACAAACGTCTCTGGATAAAGCATTTGGTCTCCTCAAAGAGTTAGACAATTTCAAGAAACAGGTTGCATCTGACATCCAACCACTCTTAGATGCGATTCATTCCCTCAAAAAGCTGCGGCAGTCCAGAAATGCACCACTTTCTAAGGTTTGTTTTATTTGCCAGTAGTCAGAGACAATAATTCTTTCCATACAGTTATCCAGTTGTACCTCGGCATAATGTGTTCCACAGGATTGCTCTTCGAGCAAGTTTGCTCTTTAAGCGAAACACCATTGTAAATGACCAATTGTGACTTCGGGGGGGGGGGGGAATGTGAACCCCGATTTATTTGTTAAGCGAGTTTTTGGTTGGTTTTACTTGTTAAGTGAAGCAAACATTCAGAGAAAATTCTGCTCTTTAACCGAGTTACTCTTTAAGTGAGGTGCTCTTTATGCGAGGTTTGACTGTACAGTAATACCTCAGATAACGTTTACCTTGGATAACGCTAGAATCACATAACGTTAAGTAATCTGGGGAGGAGAATTGGATCGAATAATGTTAATGTCCTATGGGATGGATCGGATAACAACCACTAAAGCCTGTGCGGTTACAATGTATCTCTATGGAGCTTTAACGTTATCCGATCCATCCCATAGGATTTTAACATGGATCGGATAAAACTAAAAATTAGATAACACCAAGACTTGTGGAACCAAGTCTTAGCGTTATCCGAGGTATAACTATACTTAAAACTGGCTATTAGTCACCTCTAGTGACAATAGTACATGGGACTGTGGTGGCCTAGATGACTAAGATGCTGAATTTTATGACTGGAAGGTTGGCAGGTCAGCAGTTTGAGACCCAAGTGCTACACAACAAAGTGAGCTCCTGTCTCTGTCCCAGCTCTTGCCAGCCTAGCAGTTTGAAAGCAAGAACTTGCAAGTAGATAAATAGGTACTGCTTCGGTGGGAAGGTAACAGCATTCCATGCACTCTGATGTCTAGTCCTGCTTGCCACGTGACCACAGAAATGTCTGCACAGAAACGTCTAGTTGTAGATGGTGATGACCACTGTACCCTAGAGTGGGATACGACTGACTTTCAAGTATGGGTGACCTTTACAATAGTAAAATGTATTCGAAGCTCAACAAAATGTGCATCACATCTAAAAAGCAGATTGCTAGCTTCACCATATATTGTAGAGATGAATAATATTTTAATTTGTGGAAAGGATAATATTTTAATAAATATAGTGAAAGTTCTAATGGAGCTACAGGGGACTGTGAAGGGTTACATCCATACAACATTAAATGCTCTCGGCCCTTACAGGCAGGCAGTGTTAAATGGTGCCATAAGGATGTTATGCCCTGTATAAATTTGAATGCTATCCTTGGCTTTCCTTTGGTCTATCATTCATTCTGTTCAGTATGTTGTCTCTGTTTCCACAGGCACTCATTCAGACTAACGGACTAACAATAGATGGAAAGACATTCAAAACCATTTCAAAGGCCTTATGCAACCAAGAAATCACTCCGTTGTTTTTTGAATCCCTGCTGCCCGATTTTGAAGAGCAGAATGTTCACCATTCTTCTATACAAGAAGAACATGTGGAGCATATCATGAAGAAATATGGCATTCCACAGGATTCCTGTGAGTTGTTAACTAGATTTCTTGCTGAAGACACTTGCAAATGTGAATATCCACAATCCAGCAGAATGGTCAAAACAGCGGCCAGTTGTGGTTTATGGTAAAGGCAGGGCTACCACTGGTGATTGAAATCCACTCCATCCATCCATCCATACATACATACAAGTAACCTCTATAAATATGAAGCTTTAAAGATCTAAGAGACTATACAGTGTTATAAAATCATGGCTAGAAGCAAGAGACACAAGAAATCATCATGTTATGGTGAAGATAAGAACTATATATTGCAAAGTTTTGTAGGTGGAACGTTGTGCCCTTTTGTATAAGCTGAACAATATAAACCATTGGTTCATTACCCAGCCCTGCTACCTGAAATTCTCTGTTACTGTGATCCTTGAACAGTATACCTGCTTTCCTTCTGAACTCAGGCTCTTTTTCTTGTGGTATTGTTCATTGGGAAAGCAGATATTCTGCCCGTGGAGCACATTCAGTGCAGCTAAGGCAGCAGATCTGGGCAAGACTGATAATGAGGCTTTGGATTATCAAGAACCTAACTACTGGTTGAGTGGCAAGACTGAATGAGATGAGCCTATTTGAGTTTTTTTTAAACTGTTCTTAAGCCGTATGACCTGTTGAAGGTATGTATTTAGATATAGCTAGCAGAGTAAATTAGACACAACAATAGTTAAATAAGAGCCAGTCATTGAGTTGGTTGTGCCAGCAATCTTTGGCTATTTCCAATAAAACAGAGAGATGAGTTACTTAAACACAATTGGTGGCTTTACTGCATAATTTGGCACTCATATATTATGAGGTTTTATGTAACATCAGTCAGGATCTGTGCTGGGTTTTAAGTGATCCAGTTAGAATTTATGACACAACAGTGAGACACATGCAGACTCTGTCAACATATCACTAGAACTCATAACAGACTCACTAAACAGGATTTATAACAGTTTTGGATTAAGAAACAGGAGGGGGAACTAGTTTTATGATTGATTACTTTAAGCTGTTCATTTGGAGCCCTTGGTTTAACCCTTAATTTGCTGGTTTGGTTTGTACCCCATTATTCAGCAGAGCCGTCAGCTCAGTGGTGGGCATCAGTAGGTTTGCACCAGTTCGCCAGAACTGGTAGCAGAAATTCTGGCTGGTCCTGCCCATCCAAATTTTGAAATAAAGTAGTACTAATTCGGGTGCAACACAGGGCTTCCCCCTGGCCACGCCCACCATACCATGCCCACAGTGTGGTAGTAAAATGTTTTGGAGCCCATCACTGCATAAGCTTGTCTCTTTGGTGTTTTGAGATGTTCATAAGGGGCATCCACTTTAAAATCTGAAGAACATGAAAATGAGGGTGAGGGGGATGACTTCTGCTGAGTTTTTGAAGACCCTTTGGAAAGAAGAGCAAGCTTTGAACCTGTTTAGGAGGAAAAGTTTGTTTCTGAAAACTGAAGTAATCTAGACAAAAGCTGGAGCCCCTGTAATTCACCACAAAATCTCAAGTCCCCAATGAATTTGGATTTTATATTCAAAATGTCACTGCATTCATTCGGGCTCTTTGTTCTTCTTCTCCCCAGTTGTATTTGCAGGCATTGGTCCCACTGAGCTCCAAAAGTTCCATTTAGCTTTAAATAGATGGTGTTTTCCCCCTCTCGAGCAATACAAACCTTGTTAGCAGAGTTCAGCAATGGGAGATCTTTGGGGAGGATTAGCTTTGTCAAATGGTATCACATCAATATGTGAAGACAAGACTTCCTAGGGATTTCACAAGAATTTGCCAGCAACCTGCAAATATCCTTCCTAAGACTGTGTGCATCTGTGTTATGTGTGCTAATTTCCCCATCTTCTTCTTCTTCTTTTTTAGCACCATTCTGTTTATCATTCTTTTTGGACTTGGTTAAGACACCTGCCGGGGCTTTGATCTGGTCTTTTCTAAAGCCCATGCTGCGTGGGAGGGTTTTGTATACACCAGACACTCCTGAAACACGAGCAATCATGGAGAAGGTAAAGCCATGCTCTATAAAATCAATAGTTCTCAGCGATTAGAAAGCTCTTGGGGCTTTCAGCAAACACCAATTAGATGACTGTGTCTTTGGTAACTAAGGGAGGTGTAGAATTCATAATGTAAATTGGACTTCAGAATATATGACTTGGTTGAGAAGGCATCTTGTAAAAGCAGCTGCTCAGAAATTACTATCAATGTGAACAAGCATGGTCTCAAATAACAATCAAACCAAGACCTCAAGCACACCTAAATGCTCTCAATATTTGACTTCTAAATTAGTGTTGTTATCATATTAATGATAATTTGCTTTTGTGACCGAGGCAACAAACTGGATATTATTTTGTGACAAAGATAACACTTTTATATTGAGAGCTTTATGCTTTAAATCTGTGAGATTGCCTAGATATGCATTTTTATTGATGTTACAATTTCTTTTGTTTTGTTTTAATTCTCTCAAGTCTAATTCAACTTTGAAACTGATGGCTAGTTTAACACAAAAGTCTCAGGAGTGGCTGGACAGTTCAGTACTGCTCATGAACTCACTAACTATGTTGAATGAAACTATTCCAATAGTGAAGGTAAGAAACGATCACTTTTCATCTGATTAATCTGTACCACTGATTTCGCATTTTGCTTTGATTCTATGGTAGATGAGAATTACATTGCATAGGATGTCCAGCCTGCAGCATACTCTAGGAACTCTCTACTATGAAAAACCCATTTCACTATATTGACAGCTTTGAAATACATTTGGTAACAGAAGAAGAAAAATGCCCTACCACAAAGACAATGAAAAAATGACAAAATGCCTAGGAATGCAAGCAATTAATACTTGCATTCTTGGGCATATCTTCATAGACCAGGACGATGGTGTATGAAGGTGAATGATTTTACCACTCTGTCAGCCTTATGACTATTTTCACATGTGATGGGAAAGGAAAGATGAGCTTAATGGGGACAAGGTGTGAATGAATGTGTTTGCATATGTGTACCAGAAGAGAAAAGTCTGCAGAACAAAAAGTGTTTAAGTCACTTCAGTTTTTAGATGGTGCTTGCCATGTTTCACTTTTAGGAATATTTTAATCTAAGATGCTCACCAAAATATCCATGCACAATCTTTATGGGAAGGGTCTACGTATGACAAACTTAGAATATGGTTTGGAAGCTGCATTTAGTGCAAATACTTTCCCATGCCTTTTGGCGCAACCTTCTAATTTCCAGGTCTAGTTTAATCTCTTAGTAATTATCTTGCAGCACTTTTATAGCAACTGTACCCTGAACAATCAGCTCCTTAAGTGGGCTGACTATATTCGGCCACTTTCTCATCCCAGTAATAAACTGCCTGACTATAGTGGTAAAAAAAAGCAGAGGGGATTCAATACCTCTATCCCATAGCTTCCTTCTACTACCCAACCCACCCTGTTCGTATATTGTAGCTAAGCTAAAATACAGTTGGATTGAAACTGTAACATTCTGGCTTTTTTCTTTGTATATCAGTGCTCCAACTCAAACAATTGATATGTTTCAGGTGTGGCTTTTTCTATTCCTTTCTGGTAGTCTAACTCAGGGGTTCTCAATGTTTTTCAGTTGTGGGCCAGACCGTGCCCCCTCCGACAGCTGAGCAGGCCAGACTGGTGTCGTAAAATGCATCTATGACTGTAGAAAACACATTTACTATGACCATGGACTCATTTTTGGCTGTAGTAAATGCATTTACTGTGGTGGGGGCAGCAGGATGGCTGGAGCAAGATTGGAGGGCAGATATTTTGGCACTGGGGCACCAGATCCGGCCCACAGGGCATAGGTTTCTAACTTTTAGAAGAAATGCTTTTCTTCTTTCTTCTTATGAAGTTTTGCAGCCACTCTTCTGTACAGTACTGATAAAGCAGTACTGGTGAAGCAGTTAAAATTCCTGATGATGTATTTGGCAAAATCAATTGTAGAATACAGCAAATTCAGCATAATATGCAGAAACAAAGGCTGGTAGGGAACACGTGGTCCTTTTGGAGATTAATTTGGATTTGGCATGGGGGAAGCACGCATCTTACAATGTTTGAACAATGGGTCATCGCTGTCCCAAATATGCCCTCAAACCTCAGATGAAACATGCTTACTGAGGTTGTTGTAAGAGATACCTTCCAGGCAGATTTGTAATTTTCTGTATTTCAGAGGGACTACTTTGTAACTATTATATGGCAAGATTTGCATTTAGCCCAGACCTGCTTCAGGTTTATAACTAATCTCAGTTTTTAGAAATCTCAGGTTTTTAGAAATCAAAATTGAACTGTGGAATCACATCCACATCTTCTCTAAGCAGACTCTCTCATTTTGAATTCCAGAATGCCTCCCTGCAGGATTTCAAATAAAACTCAGGTGTACTGCAAAACCTGCTTGAGAAACTGATTAAAGTCATGTTTTCAAAATGTGTTTAGAAACATATCTGCTTTCACATTAATCTGAATAAAGAGTCTCTAGGTTATTTGGGGATGAATTGGGACTCACTTGAAAGAGGGGTAAAATATGGGGAGTTTTTCAAAAACTTGCCATATTTAAACACTCCAAAATGGGGAGTTTCTCAGTCCCCCCCCCCCTGTGTACACATTTAATACAGCAGCATGGTGTTGGTTTAATCCTTTTCTCAATATTTGCAGTCTCACAACCTTAATCTCAGTCTTTGGGATCACAAATGTGGTCCTTAGATTCTGAATTATTACAGCCAGGGCTCCAGCATTTACTAGGAAGTGTCCAAGCTGTCCTCTTTTTACTTTGACAGCTATGGGTTTGATTTTGAAAAGTAGCTGGATGTATTTGTTGTTCAATGTTTAAACAAATGCATCATGTCATTTGATAGAATACACTGAGGAATCCTTTTGTTCAAGTGTTCATCAAGCTCATGGCGAAGCTGGATGCTGTTGATCTTTTAAACCAAATTGATGAGCTGGGTAAGTCACACACGTTTGCCCTATCAAGAAATGGGGGTGAATGGTCAAATTACATCTGAAGATGGAAAAATATGGACATCTGACACAATATCTTTCATTTACTCCTGATAAACTTGGAGGAAAGTATGAAAATACATCAGAAACAAGAGAGGAGACAGGAATTGATGTCTTGTTAGGGATGCAGCATTATCCTTGAGAATATTTATTGTGCCTGGAATCTATTCTTACAAAATTATTTTTTAAACATCTACTCATCCACAAATAAACCAATTACATTAATTATTACATTAATTACATTACAAAGCTGTAAACTGGCTACAGAAAGAAATGTGAATAGACAGATTGTAGGTATTCATTTCTCCCCTTCAAGTTATGCAAGTTTGAGCAGCATAGTTTACATAACATATTCCATATGGTCTTGGGAAAGTTTCTATGTCTTTGTGAGGAGAATATTGAATGGCAAATCCCATCATTTACTTCCATTTTCTGAGTCCATTCTGTCAAATTACTAAATTCACAGACATTCAAAACAGAACAACAAACTCATTAGATGGGCAAATTCGCTTGTCCATTTTTAAAAAACCAGATTCCCATTTTCCAAACTTTAATAGCCCAAACTCCTTTAACTAGCACGAACAAGGCCTTGCAGTGAGTTGGTTCTTCAAAGACACATATTGTTAGTTCAGTTGGTAGAAACCGTTATAATGAGGTTACAAGGGAATTTGGTCAATTCTAGCGGCTTTTCTGCTTTAGTAGTATATCACACATGCATTTTGGCTAAGGCAACTTTTGTGGTTTAGAAGTATATCAGATGTACTTCAGGGCTGAGGTGGGTTTTTAGCACACCATGCCTGATTCAGTTCATTTCTGTGCTGATTAGTTCTTGCAGGCATCTAATGAAGAGTGGCGAGTACATTCCCAGTGACAAAAGATAAGGTGGGATCTTCTGGCCACCTAGGAGGGTACCTCTGTTGCTGTGGTCAGGTAGAGAGCATCCTAGAGGAAGGACAAAGTAATGTGGGCTTCCTTTTCAGATTATTTTGGTAGCCCTTTAATAACACATCATCTTTATGTCTTTGGAGGGTGTCTGATGCCTCTGGTACTCTCCTCAAAGTGCTGTAGTAGAATATGTTTGCACAAACTGCATTCAGTGGGGATGTACTTTTGAAATATAGCTTTAAGAATCTAGGGAAGTGTATCTGTGCTCAGAATCTCATTGTTTATTTTAAAAAAGCTCTTCAGAAGAATTTACTTCTTTTAAAGGTTGCAATTATTTTTTTAAATACACATCAAAAAGCAGTGATCACATAGGTTCTGAAGTGTGCACATAAAAAAAAAACCCAAAAGGCCCACTTCATTTTCAAGCAATAATATATACGAAAATGTCCTTTTGTCCCTACAGCTTTGAACACTAGTACTGTATAGCTAAATATTACACAGGAGACACCTTAATTCTAAATATAGTTGATGTATAAATTTCTGAGTGATATCTCCGATCTTCTTTTTACTCCTTTTAAAAATCATCAGCATGCCTGTGTTATTCTTTTTCAATTGGAAGATCATAAGCATTAGCCACTTTGATGTTTATTATTATTGGATCACAAAATCTGGTTTGTGTAGAAGAATAGATGCCTTTGAGGAGGAGAGTTTTGAGAGTCCTCTGGACAACAAGGAGAACAAATAGGTCAATCTTAGAAGAAATCAACCCTGACTGCTCCTTAGAAGGTCAAATAGTGAAGATAAAGCTAAAGTACTTTGGATATTAAATGAGAAGAGAGGATTTGCTTGAGAAAGCCTTGATGCTAGGAAAGGTGGAGGGTAAAAGAAGAAGGGGCAGCCAAAAATGAGATGGCTAGATGGTATTGTAGACACAGTGGGCACAGAACTGAGTGGGTTGAGGAGGATGGTGGAGGACAGACGTGCCTGGTGGACAGTGGTCTATGGGGTTGCAAAGGGTCGGAATTGACTGTGCGCCTGAACAACAAAAAAGAGCCTTTGTAACTGCAGTTTCTGGTTGGTAGACATGTCAGCCTATTCTGGCATGTTTAATAAAAACAAAACAAAAATACTTCGATGTATCAATAAATATAAGAAAAAATCCTAAAATATAAACTACACACATACCCAGTGTTGATTTTGTTGTTGAGATGTGTCATACTGAAACTGTCCAATGCTACAAGTGAGGAAAATATACAAAACTGAAATCCAAATTGGCTCAAGTACATGTAATCTGAATTATAATTTTTGGTATTATATTTCTCACTTTAAATTAAGACAGTATAGGCAGTTGTGAAGCATCTAGAGTAGGACTATTGCATCAGTAGAACTTGACTCATCAAATCATCACAGATTTAATGGGCCTATGCTACTTGCAACTTACTGTGATACGTAACAAGATTTTGGCCATTGTTTAAATGTCTTCTGGCCACTGGAGTATGCTGTTCTGCCACAATAATATAATTATGTCTTGAGGATCTGAAAATAACTCTATAGACGATTACAGGGGAGTTTAGATTTAAAGGTTTCAGATGCAACTTCTGCTCAGTGAACTGGAATCTACAATTGCACAATATCTACATAGACAAGTTATAAGAGAGAAAACAGATTAATCTTTTACATATTGAGTTCCTCCTCTGTAGGATAGCTCTTCCATCATTTATATATAAAAGGCGGAGGTTGTCTCCTTGTCCCCATTTACTATCATATTTGAAACCAATTACCGAGGCCAGAGTTTCCTTCCCCTTATTCCTGCAGCCATAGTATTATTTCTAGAGAGAAGCAAATTGCCTGCAGATACTCCTTCTTTGGACAAAGTCAAAGACCTGCCTATTCTTCTCCTTATTCTGGTTTTCTTTCTGAGAGCCACGGCAGGTTCAGGGCTCAGCGATTCTCACTGAGACAAAATAACTGAGCCACAATTAAAGAAGAAAGCAAACCTTGAGTTGAACAAAAGCAGACTGCCTATTTGACCATCACACTACCAATGTTTCTGACTATACACTGCATTTATTTATACACTGCATTTATTTATACACTGCATTTATTTATACACTGCTTAAAAACCTGGCTGGCGGGACAAGTGTGGGGACCAAGGTATGTGTGATCCCACACAGGGTGGTTGATTTAAGGGATAGCTTCCCTTGCTGTGGGTTTTATTCCGCGGGGTTGTTTGTTCCCGGTTTTTACTTCTTGTTTTTATGATCCTTTTTACAGTTTTAAAATTTTAATTATTAGTATTTATTGGATGGGGTTGGGTTTGTGATTGTGTTTTGTCTTGTAAGCCGCCCAGAGTCGGGTATACCCGATTGGGGCGGGATAATAAATGTGAACAATAAATAAATAAATAAATAAATAAATAAATTTATATTTACTCACAAACAGATGGGTACTGCTTCTATTGTATTGTATTGTTCAAATTAAATGCTGCCCCACTCGCATAGTGACTCTGGATGGCTCACAAAGAAACAATATATCACAATTACAAATTGTGTTGTTGTTCAGTCGCACAGTCAATTCCAACCCTCTGCAACCCCATGGACCACTGTCCGCCAGGCACCTCTGTCCTCCACCATCCTCCTCAATTTGCTCAGCTTTGTGCCCATTGTGTCTACAATACCATCTAGCATTCTCATTTTGGGCCGCCCCCCTTCTTCTTTTGCCCTCCACCCTTCCCAGCATCAAGGCTTTCTCAAGCGAATCTTCTCTTCTCATTTGAAGTCCAAAGTACTTTAGCTTCATCTTTACTATTTGACCTTCTAAGGAGCAGTCAGGGTTAATTTCTTCTAAGATTGACCTATTCGTTCTCCTCGCCATCCAGGGTGCTCTCAAAACTCTCCTCCAACACCACATCTCAAAGGTATCTATTCTTCTGTGCTCAGCTTTCCTAATGGTCCAGCTCTCACAACCATACATTGCCACCGGAAATACCATTGCTTTGACTATATGAATTTTTGCTTGCAATGTGATGTCTCTACTTTTCACTATGTTCCCCAGGTTTCTCATCGCTTGCCTCCCAAGAATCAGTCACCTTTTTATTTCATGGCTGCAATCTCCATCTGCAATTACAAATATCACATCGCAAAATATTACATCACAAAAACATATCAAAAACTTTTCAAAAAAATCCCCAATACAATTACAAAATATCAAGACATCATAAAAACACTTTAAAACAGTACACAAAAATCTCGCAACTCAACCCCACTCACAAAATCCATTTCCCTCCAGGCCAAACTGGCCGAGGGAGTGTTCGATGACACCATTTCCAAAGCTGGCCGGCCACACATAAATATCTATGAGAAATGTATGTACTCCCCACAGACACTATATTCTGGCTCCAACAATAGATGACCAAGTATGCATTGAGAGAACCCATAATATCTAGGGGAAAGATATAGAGATATACTTTGTAATTTTTCTCTGGAGGTCACTGCAGAATATGGCCATCAGAATATGGCCATCCTCTTTCACCCTTCTTCTTACATGGCTATATAGTTTCCACAACCACTTACTGCTCATGGAGCATGGGAATTGGATGGAGATGATTAATATCCATGGCAGCTAATTTTGTCTCAAGATGTTCAATGACTAAATCCATGGCAACTCAGAATTTCTTACTAGGTTTGCTAAGGAATCTTTACCATGGAATCAGGCCCCCTAATGTGCCACAGGAATTAAGACTCCTGAACCACATACTTTAGACAGAGAGAATTCAAAAGTGATGGGAAGGGTGGTATCAGGTGAGTTTGACCTGCTGCTCCTGGTCTTCATGTTGAAACCAGGCACATTTCTGAGAAAACTGCAGCTCCCTGGAACATAGTTTGAAAGCCAACACACCAAGGAGTTAGTTGTTATTGCTGATTAGCGAGCTGTAGGTGGGGGTGGAATCATTTTCGACTGCAGATGGGGATCACGAAATCTTGAGTAAGCATATGTGGTGATATAGCTTTGTATAAATATTTTGCATGGTGAAAAGTCATGTGCCTTCCGTCATTTGATACAACTTTGCTACCTGAGTAAGTGCTAGACGTGGATGAGGATCAGATTTTATTCTGCTCTTGGGAGTCTGTGAACAGGGTCTAGTAAATGAATATTAATTGTGTAGGATTCTTGTGATTTGCGAAGGAGAGTCTTATGTTTTTCTTGCTTATTTCCCCCAACCACAGATGACATACGTCTGGAACTCCAGAACAATGCTGAAATCATAGATCAACTTAGCACCTTAGCCGGGCTAGCAGTAAATGTTTCCTCCTGTGTCTTATTTGATCGTATTCAACCACACAAGACTTCCGAGGACTTGGAGATGGTGGCAAAAGATCTCTTTTTAAAGAATGAACTTTTTGGAAGTAAGTAGTATTGTCTGGCCTTGGGTTTGTTCATTAAACTGGAATTATTCTCTCTCTCTCCCTCTCCCTCCCTCTCTCTCTCACACACACTCTCTTTCATGCACACATACACACACATTAAGATCAGCAGTTGAAACATGCGTCTTATGGCTGAGCTCAATCTAAGCTGTCATTCCTGTGAGTTTGAAATACAGTATGTTACTCACCCAATCCAGTCTAATGTTGTGTCATCAAGTCACAACTGCAACAAACAATCAGCCTCTAAAGAAAACCCTGGCAAAAAACAAATAAACAGCAGACTGCACAGTTTCCTGTGGCCTGCTGCAAACACCTGTTGCTTTCAACAATCAGACCTGTGCATTTAGTTTGCAGGTGTCTGTTGCCTGTAATTCTTACTCACTTCTGCGATGTCTGTTTTTATGCTATATAGCAGTGATGGTGAACTTGGCATTCCAGGTGGTCTTGGACTTCAGCTACCAGAAGGTCAAGTCAGCACCCCTGCTGATCAGGGCTTCTAGGAATGGAAGTCCAAGAACACCTGGAGTGCCAAGGTTAGCCATCACGGCTATATATATTCCTTTGCCTTTCCAAACAGAAAGGAGATGGACAAAATGAAATACATGTTACAAACCCCCACCATTTCCCCTTAATTTGAAAAGAATTGCTTGCATGCTTTTTAAATTGTATAAATACAAAAAGGGAAACACTGTTTCAATTTTCTACCTTTGTAAAAAATTTTTAAAAAAGCACCCTTGCTCAAAAGTCAGCCATATCAACTCTAGGGTCCAGTGCTCATCTATGTTTATAGCCAAAGACCCAGCATTGTCTGTGTCTGCAGACGTTTCCGTGGACATGTGGAAGTCATGCCTAGACACCAGAGTGCACGAAATGCTGTCTACCTTCCCACCAAAATGGTCCCTATTTATCTACTTGCAATTTTTTGCTTTCAAACTGCTAGGTTGGCAGGAGCTGGGACAGAGATGGGAGCTCACTCTGTCGTGCAGCACTTTGGTCTCGAACTGATGACCTACTGACCTTCCGGTCATCAAGTTCAGTGACTTAACCACTAACCAACTCTTGCAACAAGTTACCAATTCTTAAATAATGTATACCAAAACCTGCTTCTCCCAACTGCCCACACCTCATTGGATCGTCACCTCATTTTCAATGTTACCCATGTGGTAAACTCTTCTTGTATCATTTTGTTAAGATCCCCATTAACAGCGAGAAGGCATTCGGTTCTGGCAGATTATTCTGATTGTGTCATAGCCTAATTGATAACATAGAGATTAATGGCTGTGGGATCTCAACATAACTGGGAGAGGGAACCTTAGCAGCATGCTGGGAATGTTGCTCCCCAGCATCAGATTGTTAGTTTTCCTTCGTTCTTCCTGAACAAAGCTTTCATGAAAACATTTGCAAGGTGTCTGGAGGGAAATATCAACAGATGGACAGGAGAAAAGAGACAGAAATCTGTTTTGGGGCCAAATAGGCAAATTCACATGTCATTTGTAGAATAAAAGTCGGAAGTTGGCTTGGTGCAAATTTGCTGCAGATAAACATACGGTAATGAAGCCCTGTCTGTAGCTACGAATGACAATTTTTCAACTGAAAATGTTTAAAGAATATTTTCTTTTTGATCTTTCGTGTATGCTAAATTGATTGAGGCAATTAAAATCTATTTCTCTCTCTGTTTGTCGCTCTTTAAGGTGTCATTTTCCACTTGCCATCAAACAGGGGGAAAGAGGCGAGAGCAATTCCCGGCAGTGTTTCTCTCCCTCCGCTAGTCAATTACACCATCCGAATGAGCAGCAAGCTCTCCCAAACCACAAGAAGAATAAGAGAAAAAATCTGGACTGTGGGTCCTCATAATTCTGCCTCGCAGAGCCAAATCTATAGTCGGGCATTTGTCTATATCCAGGAGAGCATCGACAGAGCAATAATTGAGTTACAGACAGGGAAAAGCACAGAGGAAATGGCTGTACAAGTCCAGGCTATACCTTATCCCTGCTACAATAAGGACATGTAAGTCCCTAACAGAACCCTTGACTGCTGGAGTGTTTGTGATAGAATAATGGGACAAGGAATTGCTATTTGAATTAGTTTTCAGAGCAGTAGATTGTGACATTAGTTTCGGTAACAGCAGCGACAACAGCCATCACATTTTTTCCCAATAAACAAAGACAGCTGCATGATCCATATATAAAATAAATGCAGGAGAAGGGCGATACCTTTATAAAGGTTTCCCTTGCTCGAAACCCAGTAATATCCAACTCTAGGGTTCAGTGCTCATCTCTGTTTCAAAGCCGAAGAGCTAGCGCTGTCCGCTTCTGCAGACATTTCCGTGGTCATGTGGAAGGCATGACTAGACACCGGAGTGCTTTCAAACTGCTAGGTTGGCAGGAGCTGGGACAAAGACAGGAGCTCATTCCGTCCTGCAGTACTCGGGAATTGAACTGCTGACCTCCTGCCTTCCAGTCAGCATTTTAGCCACTTGAGCCACTGCAGTCCGATACCTTTATAGGATCACTTTAAAAAATCAAATATTGCAAGCTCACTTCTCTTAAGGCTGGGTAGGGAAATTACAAAGAAAAGTCTCAAAAATTCATTGTATGATGTTTAGCCAGTCTGTATATCTTAGATGTTTGCATATCTTAGATGCTTGTATATCCAGGCTGTATATCTTAGATGGTTTGTTGGGGGAGGGGGGGAAACAGCAGATTGCATGGTATTTGCACATTACCTTCCCACATTTTTTTCAGTGTGAGCTTTTATGGGTTACAGTAGGAGTCCTCAAACTTTTTTAGCTGGGGGCTGGGTCACACTCCCTCAGAGTGTTGAGGTGCAGGACTCGTGGTCCCTCCACCGCCACTGCCACCACCTTTGGTGGTGGTGATGACCACCCTGAGCCCACCACACCAAAAGAGCCCTCCTCTTCCCCCACACCACTCCCCTGCTTACTGGTCTGGAGGAACTGCATCATATGGGTGAAGGAGATGCATCTGTGGCCACCAGAAACATCCCTGCAGTCACCAGAAATGTGCCTGTGCCTGCCACCATCTCAATCCTTGTCTCCTCCACTTGGCTTGGTGTGTCCCTAACAGCACTCTATAGCAGGGCAAGATATTGTAAGGCTTATAATATCTGCCTTGCTATGGAGCACCATTAGGGACACGCCAAGCCAAGGAGACAAGGATTGAGGAAGCGGTGGGAACAGAAGCAGAGGCAGGAGAGAGGGCATGGGCAGGATGATTTGGTGCCATGGGCTGTAAATTGAGGATCCCTGGGTTACAGGGATTGAGTATGGAAGGGAGGTTACATATGGGGATTTTGTATTTGTTTTGTTTTTGTTGTTAGTAGTTTGAATAGAGTCATAAAAAGCACCTCCAGACCACGATATGCAATGTTGGAATCACAGACTATGACACAACTGAATGAATCCAGGGTTTCTCTTCAGCCATTTTGTGCAACCATAATCCCCTGGAAGGTTGCAGAGGCTGCTCTGACAAACCCCTTTAGAAATTGTTTCAGCATTTAATGTCTAAAGATATGTTTTTGAATCCTTTTGTTTCTTAGTGCCAACTTAGGGCCTCTAGCTTTATTTTTTTTAATTAAACGTTAAAGAAGCTCTTCATGATTAAGACCTTCATGGTAAGCAAATAGAACAACATGATCCTCTGCATGGTAAGAATCCCTGCACCTTTTGAATGTGGCCAGTGCAAATGGAGAAAATTTGGGTTTAGTTAATTTTTTAAGAATTTGTCAAAATTCATTTTTCATATGTTTGGGTAGAAGGAATCTGAGGCTTCAGAATTTTTAACACAGAAGAAAGGAAAACATCCTAAACAAATGTATACTTCCTCCTTGTCATGAATACATGCAGAGGAAGGTGGGTGAAGTATAACTCAGACGAGGATAAGGTCCATGCAGTCTGAAAACCAGGAGCTACCATTCTCTAGGTCAGGGGTGCCCAAACTTTTCAGGCCGTGGGCCAGTCATGTGGTTCACTATGGCCCATGGACTGGATCCAGCTCCTGACACCAATTCATCCAGCCTGCAATGCCCTCATCGCTCCCAGAAGTAAAATGCACCTGAACGGGAGGGTTTTACTTCCACTTCCAAGAGTGATGAGGGTATCATGGGCCAGATGAATTGGTGTTGGGGGCTGGATCCGGCCCTCAGGCCATAGTTTGGGCACCCCTGCTCTAGGTAAAGGTCTCCTTTCCTTGAAAGCCAGTCGTATCTGACTCTAGGGTACTGTGTTCATCTCTGTTTACAGCCTAAGAGCCAGCACTGTCTGTATCTGCAGATGTCTCTGTGGTTGTGTGGCAGGCATGATCATGCCGTAGCACATGGAACACCATTACCATCCGACTGAAGCAGTACCTATTTATCTACTTGCCATTTCTTGCTTTCAAACTGCTAGGTTGGCAGGAACTGGGACAGAGACGGGGCACTTGGGTCTTGAACTGCTGACCTGTCAACCTTCCAGTCATCAAGTTCAGCATCTTAACCATTAAGCCACCAGTAAACTCTCTCTTTCTCTCTCTCTTTAAAAAAATTCTTACTGATTCCTAGAATAATCTAATTAATTTAAATTATAGCCCAGTTTCAGGGAAATCATATTTGTCCTGTTCAAAATTATATTAACTATACTTCCTGAAGCCAATGTCTTCTGGGTTCTATGTTGCAGGTTCCTAACTAGTGTGACCTACTCACTTCCGTTTACACTGATGGCTGCTTGGATACTTTTCATTGCCGCATTTGTGAAGAAGCTTGTTCAAGAAAAAGACCTGAGGCTTTATGAGGTAGTTTTAAAATTATGAGTGTTCACCACACCTTGCCACAATACCTTTTGCAGAACTGGTGTGTGAGAGAGTGTGTGTCTACCTGCCTTATATGTATGAAGGTCAGAATCCTGTGAAAAAACGAGCCAGACAGTTATTGCAACATTTATTTTGGAAACAACTGCTCAGTCTATTAAAATAGTAGCCATTGGACACCTGTGTGGAAATGTACAAGGTAGTTTCATTCTCCTGGTATAACCACAGTGGTAAAAACTAGACAGTGAACTATGAGAAGGCTCAGATTGTTGTCACAATAATGCTATAAATTAAAAGAAGTTAAAGGAAATAAAAGTATTATTGGGAATTTTGCAGTATAGAGCCATCACCCATAAAGCCATCTAATGAATGCTACACACATAAAAGGATTCATTCAGGTACTTCTCATCACATCATTTCCAAAGCCATCATGCATCACCACCATCACCGATTTATTTATTTTGTGTAGCTTTATTGCTACCAATGGCATCCAACACACTCATGAAAAAGAAATAAGACTTTATCCAAAAAAATACACTGTCTGAGATGAAGGGGGGTAGGTTTCAGGACAGTCTGAGCAACTGTATCCCGTGGAAACAGTAATCAGAGGTAGGTTTCTTAATTACTTTTTCATATAATGAAGTAGTTTTTTGGTTTATGGTTGCAGCTTCTGAAAGCCATAGATAATAGATAAGAACTGCAGCAGCATAAAGGTAGATAAACTAATCTAACCTATTCTAATTAATGAATGGTTTGTAACTTTATGTATACGCGTTGGCCATTAAGATTTTATTGCTGACAAAAAGCATAACTTTTGGAGGAAAGTTGCCTAAGTTAAGAAATCACCATAGGCATTATCTGTTGCATGCCTAATGGTCAATCAGTATACAACAGATGATGGCTCTGGTGCTTTCTCAATCTGGGGCAATACATCTCCAAAAGTTACAATGTTTAAATGTGCCATGTGAGAGGAATTTGTTTGTGTTTTAGACTCCATCTCCCTGAATTCGCCCAGAATTCCTCAGGCAGATTCCTGGAAATTCCTGCCTACAGACACATACCTCCTGACACCTATATTTCAGTTCCATGAAACAAGCCTGATCTTTTTGGCTGTCTCAGGCCTATTGTCCATACAAAAAAGAGAATTGTTCGAGTGTTTCCTTGATCTTTGTGGCAGATGTAAACTTGTTGGCCATTAGGTTGTGTGAGAGGGCCTCCCCAAAGAGCATCCCAGGAAGTTCTTGCACAGTTTCCTTTTTTTTGTAGAAGAAATAGGCCACAGACAACCTGGAAGACAGGGCCTATTCCTGGTGAGTGAAATATAGGTGTCTGTAGGTATGTTTTTGTGGGAAAGAAATCCCAGGATTCTGTCTTGGGAATTCTTGGAGATTTCTGGGAGTTGAAGCCCAGCAACGACAGTGCGTAGGATTTCGGGTATACATTATAAACATTATTATTATTTATTATTATTATTATTTATAATAACTTATAATTTATAATTTATAATTTACTGAACATAACAGTTCAGTAGTACCTCACTAAAGAGCATAATGCGTTCCACGGGATTGCTCTTTAAGCAAGTTGCTCTTTAAGTAAAACACTTGGAAAAAGCACCGCTGCTGTCATTGTAAGTGACCGATTCTGACTTCTGGCTGGGGGGGGGGGGATTGTGAACCCCGAATTAGTTATTAAGTGAGTTTTTGGTTGTTTTTAGTTGTTAAGCAAGGGTGACCATTCGGAGAACATTCTGATCTTTAAGCGAGTTAGTCTCTAAGCGAGGCACTCTTTATGCAAGGTTTTCCTGTATATTTAATGATCAACATCATTGTTAAGAAATGTTGCTATGCAAATAGTCCAATTTTTGTGACTTTGTTGTGTTCCAAGGCAAATACAAGGATAGATTTTCTGTGAGATGGCAGAGAATCCATGAGAAAGTATTTTCTGTACCATAATTTCATTTAGTTGCCAAAAGTTAAGTAAAACAAGATGCCCTTTAAGTTGTTTGGCTCTGTACTGCAACGTGCCCCCTATACAAGTAGCTGGTACTTTGGCTCCAAGAGCTAAAATTAATGCACATTTATTTGTTTTCTTTAAGTGAGCTATAGTATTTCTACAAAAAAATTATAATGTACATCCTTACTGCTGTGATTAGTCAATTATTTGTTTCTAACAGGATTGGGAATATTGGCAGTTTCTCTAGCAATTTAATGAATTCAACAGGGTGAACATTGAAACTGGTTGTTTTTGAGCAAAAAGATGCCCTAAAGGAAAGAAAGCATAGTGTTAGATCTTGAGAAGTTTAGTTTCAGGAGCCCATGCTAAAATTGTTTCTCCTAGAAAGCACTGGCCTGGAGAGATGCAGTATGAGCTGTTTTTTAAGCAGTTGTTACTTGCATCATGGCAAGGAGGCAACTCCATAATATAGATCTAAAGCAAGAAGAGGACAACAGATTCTTGGATGTTTCTTCACCCTCCATCAATCCCTTCTGTTATACAACCAATAATGCTGCCCATATTAATAAGCCTGCTCTCCTGAATCATTCATTCATTGTGTTTATATATCACCCATCTGACCAAAGAACCACTCTGGGTGGTTGACAACAAATACAAAATCAAACAATAGTAATGTAACAACATAGACAAATAACAATATGTTTAACAGCCAATACAAATAATACAACAAGCAGCAGCATTCCAAACATCATAATTCATAGTACTGTATATAATAAAGGAGACAAAAAGCACAGGAGTATAATGGGATAGCTCTCTATAAGCCTCTCTCTATTGATTGTAGAAGAGAATTCTATAGTGTTGGGGCCACAGTAAAGAAGGCCCTATTCCTAGTTGCTTTCTTTTCGGCTTCCCTCAAATTAAGTACCTACAGATGCAAAGTTATGGTAGACTGTGTGAAGGAATTCTACAAGAGACAAGTGACAAGATCCCAAATTGTTCAGAGTATTATAGAATTGCAACACTATGATCATGAAAGTAAGGATGTCTGGGGACCCTGTGTGTGTGTGTGTGTGTCTGTGTGTCTCTGTGTGTGTGTGTCTGTGTGTGTGTGTGTGTGTGTGTTGTGTGTGTGTGTGTGTGTGTGTGAGAGAGAGAGAGAGAGAGAGAGAGATCTCATAAAAGTAAGGATGTCTGGGGACTGTGTGTGTGCACGCGTGCATGCATGTGTTGATTTGAAGGAGGTTTTCTACCCCATTTTCCACTCCTGAAATTACTATAATTGTTAACAAGAAACTAATTAATTATCTTCCTTGGGAGAGTCCACACAGCATCTTCCAGCTTCTTTTTACCCCTCCTCTTCAGCCCTTCTCTGTTCCCCTTTGAAATCTTGTTAGCTGATAACACAGTGACCTAATCTGGAGCTCTATATTACAGCACCATATAGCTTTTCATCTCTAGGTTTTGAGATAGTTTGTAGTCTTCTTGTCCTAGAAATTCAAAGGAGTGTTTAATGGGATCAAAAGGAGAAGCTAGCCACTGAGAAATCTCATCTTCCTTTTCTTTCTTTAATGTACAAGTCAAACATCGGATAAAGAGTGCCTCGCTTAAAGAGTAACTCGCTTAAAGAGCAGAATTTTCTCTGAATGTTCGCTTCACTTAACAAATAAAACCAACCAAAAACTTGCTTAACAAATAAATTGGGGTTTGCAATCCCTCCCACAATTGGTCACTTACAATGGTGTTTCGCTTAAAGAGCAAACTCGCTTAAAGAGCAATCCTGTGGAACTCATTATGCTCTTTAAGCGAGGTACAACTGTATAACTGTATGGAAAGAAATCTTATCGCTGGCTACTGGCAAATAGTTGTAGACAGATAGACCAGAGGTTGGAAAAGTTATCTTTCTCTTCCTCATCAATTCCTTTCATCCTCAACCTCTTCCTTTTTTAATAAAAATATTGATAGTTGATACAACACTGATCTGAATCACCATTATGTTAGACTTTTTTTAAAAAAAAAAACTTCCATGAAAAAAAGGAAGTGGTCACTAGAGGAAGAAAGGGGTGATCTACCTTATCTGCAACAACACACTGCACTAAAGAAGTGACTGTCACCTAGGATACATTGATATAGTGAACAACAGAATACAATGAATGACCACAAAAAAATGCTGGGCTCACTTACAATTAGCTTTGCATTGTATCAGTGGGAAATAACCAGAAATTGACTTTGATAATGTTTGTAATGTAGTTGATCCCATAAAAAGGAAAGGAAGTCTGTAGAGGTTGAGTTGACAGAAGCACATACTGTATGCCTATGTAAGACATGTTAAAGTCACACTGAGTAGTCTGTCTATTTTATGTCTTCTTTTTAGTACATGAAGATGATGGGTGTCAATTCCAGCAGCCACTTCTTTGCCTGGTTCATCGAGTGTGCCACTTTTCTCCTAATTATGAATATATTTCTGATTGTTGCCCTCAAAGTCGGGAACATCCTTCCAAAAATAAATGTCATGATTTTGTTCCTGTACCTCATGGACTACAGCTTGTCCATCATAGCCATGTGCTACCTCATCAGTGTCTTCTTCAATAACACAAACATTGCTGCATTGGTTGCGTGTCTAGTCTACATTTTGACTTTTTTCCCCTTCATTGTCCTGCTTGTAGTAGAGAACCATGTGAGCTTCTCAGTGAAGAGCCTTCTGGTAAGTCCTTCATTGTATCAACAGGCTGGAGACTTTCACAACTGGACCTCCACTTTTTGTCAGCCTGAAATACTTATACTATATCTCCATCATTCAATTGCATTAGACACATTGTGTGTAGTATGTTTAATGTTAAGACTGGACATTAGGAATATTGTATACAAAAGAAATAATGTACACATCAAATAGAAATTATGGTTCATCTAAGATTAAGTCAGATGATTTGTCCATCTAAACTAGGAGTTCCCAACCTAAAGCCCATGGGCCAGATCTGGCCTACAGCACCATTTCTTGTGGACCCCCACTCCTCCAAGGGCATCAAGAAACAAAATGGCCAACCCCTTGAAGCTGTTGGGACAAAATGACCAGTCTCATCATGCAGGCAGAGCAAAATGGCAATCCAACCTTCAAAGCTGACAGAGAGAGTGTGACCTGGCCCCCAGCTTGTAAAGGTTGGGAACACTGGACCTAGACCAGTGTTCTCTAATCAGACTGGTAGAAGCTCTCTTGTGCCTCAGACAGAGATCATTCCCAGCTTTGTTTTTATAAACCAGAGATGTCAAAACCTGAACCCAAGGCTTAGTGCATTCAAAGCATGTTCTCTGTTTCATATCTATTACTTCTGCCCAGTAGAGTTTTGCTCCACTCACCTCTATCATCCTTATTTATTGAGCACTCAATTGAGTAATGTCTGAATTAAGAGGGAAGTGTTAAAAATGTGATGGTTCAACAGGATAAATTCTTTAAAATGTTGTGTGTGGTTGTTCTGGCTTTTGAAGAATATAAGAAAGACTGATATAGCCATCAAATCAAATGGGTAACGGAGTTTTAATGAATTTTTTTTTGACAATTGAGTTTTTCTCACCTGAACAAACATACTAGTTCCAGCTTAGATTGAATATTGTGTTTCCCTACAGATGTTTACTTTATGAAACAAAATGTGTAACATGACAAGTTTTAGGTACAGAAAGCCTGGCATCACAATGAAGCTCCCTACACAGTTTAGGCCACATCACTGACCTTCAGTCTGACCTGCCTTGTAGGACTGTTGTGTCTTGTTGTTCAGTTGCACAGTTGATTCTGACCCTTTGCGACCCCATGGACCACTGTCCGCCAGGTACTTCTGTTCTCCAGCATCCTCCTCAACTCACTCAGCTTTGTACCCATTGTGTCTACAATACCATCTAGCCATCTCATTTTTTGCCACCCCCTTCTTCTTTTGCCCTCCACCTTTCCCAACATCAAGGCTTTCAAAGTATTTATTTATTTATTTATTTATTGCTCCTTGATAGAAACATTGGATAGACGAAAGCGCTACATGTCACCATAGCCGCTTGGTACTTGCTTTTCCAGTTAATGGTTCCTGTATGCCTGGGTAAACATGGTCATATGAGAAGAACCTAATTCCTTAGGTCTCCACAGAAGGAAGGTAACCCTTCTGTGTTAATTTGTATCCCATTACAATTGGAGAAACACTCCACAGTGGCTTTTGGTTCAAATGTGGCATGCTGGGTTCAAACTAGCCTATAAAGATCACTTAGTGATCTTTACAGTGACCAAAATTTTATCTCCTTCTTCCCTTCCATCGTTAAACTCAGGCTAAAGCTTGGCTTTATCATAATCCACTTGGTATGGTTACGTAGGCGGATTGGATTGGATCCAAAATTAGGCATCTGCCACTCGGTAAGCAGAACTTCCTCATGCCTCCCTCCTGACAGCAGCCTCTCTGCCTTCTTGAAAATGCTGCATTAGAAGAAAGAGGACTTTGTGGAAGAAATATGCAAGATATGGGAAAGAACTTTGAATTAGAGTGGAGATACCAACTGTGATAAATAGGATGATCCTCAAAGCCTTTTTGTTTTCTATCTCCCATGGATTATTTCTTCCTGCTTTCCTCTTTCTCCCTTCTTTAGTTAAACAATTTTTCATCCTTAGTTGAATTTTATATCTGTAATTTATATTCCTCTGAAATATGCAATGTTTACATATGTTCACCAGGATATTTATGTGTGTATATATTTCAATGTGTTTTTCTCTGCTTCTTTCCAGAGCTTGTTATCTCCCACTGCATTTGGCTATGCAAGCCAGTATATTGCCCGCTATGAAGAACAGGGCATTGGTATGTGTGGTTATATTTTTAATGAGACAGATTTGGATACAGTAAAACTCCAACTTACATATGCCTAGAGTTACACAAAATTCGACTTACGTAAGGATTTTTCGCTAAAACGGTGTCCCAATTTACGTAATGCAATTTCCTATGGGTTTGCTTTGATTTATGCAAAATTTTCATTTTTCCCCTGTGGGTTTGCTTTGATTTACGTAAATATTCATTTTTCATGTGGGTTTGCTTCAATTTATGCAAAAGGCTACGGAACAGACTTTTTACGTAAGTAGGGGTTTCACTGTAGTCCTAATGCAGTCAGGGCTGCTTTAACAGAACAGTGGGTAGCAGCTCCCCGAGTGGCTCAGTGCGTAAGGCGCTGAGTTTGGAGACCAGAAGGACGGGGGGTTCGATACCTGAGAGCAGCACAATGGGGGGCATGAAAGGAACCTCATTTATGTGTCCCCTGCAATAATTCCTTTCAACCCAGAATAATCACTGAAATAAAATACACACAGGTCAGTAGGTTAGGTATCTGGCTGTAGCACCAGATGTTGGGACTTCACTTCCCTGCCGTGTATCCTGGAAAAGTGTAGCCTTGGGGAAGCTGCATAGCTTCAGGGGGGCCCAGAAGGAGGAAGTGGCACACCATTTATTTCTAAGTACTTTTTATACCTGCAAAGTCATGGAAAGGGTCTCCATCAGTCAGAACTGGCCAGATGACACATGCATGTGAATGAGACCTGGTTCTTTATCTGATGCAGTAATTGCTCTTTCTCTTCTCACCCCCACCCCTCTATTTTTTTGAAATAGGTATGCAGTGGGATAATATGTATAATTCACCCATGTCAGGAGACAACACTAATTTTGGCTGGATGTGCTGGTTAATTCTGATAGATTCTTTTATTTATTTTTTCCTGGGCTGGTACATTAGGAATGTTTTCCCAGGTAAGCAGAGCAGAATATTAAGATAAATGTATAAATAAATAACAGGTTGCTGATAGATTAAAAAAGGTGTTATATGGCTATACAATTGTGATAAATGGATATTTTATTGACAGAAACCTGTTTTATAGTCACTGCTGGGAGACCTACAAATCCATCCTCTCTACTGTAGGTTATAATTGTTTAACAAAGGCCATGTGCCTGTCACATTAAGAACCCCTTTATCTTCAAGCTGGCTGTCCATAATTGGTGATAATGATTTGAATCAAGTGATGCATGGAAACTATACAGAAAACATGAGATTATGCAACATTATGCCAGATATCAAGGTATATTACATTAAACTGCTATACTGCAGTCAAAACATTATGAGTTTGATCCTGACAGTGATCAAGGTTGACAGGGATCAGTCTTCCATTCTTCCAAGGTCAGTAAAATGAGTACCCAGAATTTTAGGGGCAAAATGCTAATTATCTTATGGACCACCTAGAACAGGGGTGCCCAGACTATGGCCCACATACTGGATCTGGCCCCTGATGCTCACAGTACCATTTTCTTTTGGCCGGAGATAACAAAGACAGTGTCACTATTATTCAGAACTCCAGATGCCATAGACCAGGCATCTGAAGAGGGTAGCCTTTTGAATCTCTCAATTTTTTTCTGATGTTGCTGTTACACTTATAATTTTTTAATTATAGGGAAATATGGTATAGCGGCCCCATGGTATTTTCCCCTCCTTCCATCATACTGGGCAGAGCGCTACGGTTACAGCTCAGAGTGGAGTGAGAAGATAAAGGCCTATCTCTTCACCAATTTTTTCCTGACAAGGCAGCCACTCTTCCCAGACAAGACGCGTGAGTACCCCAACTTTCAGCTGTCGGGAATATTTTTAATGGGTTCATCAAGCTGATGCAGGAAAGCTAGCGAGAGATCTGCCACATTGCATAATCCAGCAACTCCTTTTGAAGTTGAAGCTGAAAGCTGAATTGAAAGACCAATTCTAGAAACATAGTTTATATAGGTCTCAAAGCTCTGCTTGCAATCTGGAAAAATTATTGAAGTAAGCCAAGCATACATTTGAACCTCCCATTGGGATTCCAAATCCTTAACCTTTGACATATTGCCATAACCTTGACAAATTCTGGAAGGTCTGTAAAGAAAAATAAAGAAAACCAAGTCACATTAAATCACAGTTCTGCCAGTTCTGTGCTAACAGTGCTTTGATATTTTACCAGTATGTATAGGAGGAAATTCTCCAATTCAAACTCTAAAGAACACTTCCGACCTGCAAAATATAGGGTTTTTTCTTCATATATACCAAAATTGGAAATGACACAGCTGTACGTCTACATTTAGAGAGACATGTAATCATAACAGAAGATTTAGCAAGGGCTCAAACTATTTCTTTTTGCTTTTTCCCATTTGTATGTCATATCTTTTCCTGAATGGTATATAATGCGTACAACAGCATAAGCTCTTGCATATAATGAACCAGAGTTTCAAACTCACAGTTCTGGAGACCACCTACATAGACACAATCCATACTTCTTGCATTTTCGTTTGTTGAAAGCCCTGTGTGCATTTTAATACATAAGTTTCTACAATCTGAAGTACAAATGTAACCAGTCGTTCTGCTTTTGTTGTTTCCCAGATATTCAGAATGTTTTGCCTTCCAACCTTGAGCCTGAACCTACTAACTTAAAAGTAGGGGTGTCTCTTCATGGAATAACAAAGATCTACGAATCGAAAGCTGCTGTTCAGAATCTCAGCCTCAACTTTTATGAAGGAAATATCACTTCATTGTTGGGTCACAATGGTGCTGGGAAAACTACTGCCATGTAAGTTTTTACCTTTTCAGAACCAAAACAAATATGCTTTGTAACTAGTAGGGACAAGCAATAAAATGCATGCCGTTATATATATTAACACTGGATCAGATGTTGTCTTTGAGATCCACTTTTTCAAAGCATCTTATGCCATATATTTCCGAAGCTTTTTATTTGTATCAGCAAGCCTCTTGCTCCTTTACAAATTGAAGCAGCTTTCTTGTCATTACTGGCAAAGACATTTAAGGGATTTTTCTATTCCCATGCAAACAGAAGATAAAGCAATAACACTTGCTAAAACTTCGTGTTGAATTACCGTTTTGGGGCATTTTGGTACGTAGGCTTGTTATCTGATCTTCACAAAGGGGAGTGCTCTCCAGCAGAAACCAACTGTGGGCTAACACTGTTAGTGTCAAGACTTCCTGAGGCTTAAGGAACAAAAATCCATTTGGGGGTGGAGGTGGGGGCTTGCTAAGTTTTCACCTGTTGGAGTCTCTGTCAAAATCACGTCTTGTCCAATGCGTGTACCAGTAGGTTTGCTGTTTTGTAGGTATATCTTCAATCAAAGAGATGGATTATATCTCATAATGTCATCTATAGTTGCTAGTCTACTGTTTGCTATCATTAGTGTGGAACCGTGAGGCGGAAAGTGTTGTCATAATATTGTCAGAATCAAGAATTCTGAAATGCTGCTTGGGCCATCACTGAACAAAGAGCTGATTATTTTGTTTAAGTTATTCTTTACCCCTTTCCCCCCTCTAGATCTATTCTAACCGGCCTATTTCCTGCTTCATCTGGCACTATATTTGTTTATGGCAAAGATATCAGAAATGATCAGGATATTATCAGGAAAAACATGGGGATTTGTATGCAACATAATGTACTATTCAATTACCTCACTACAAAGGAGCACTTGTTTCTATATGGCTACATCAAGGTGCCTCATTGGAGCAAGCAAGAGTTGCGTGAGGAAGTAGACAGGTATGTAGGAAACCTAAAATAGAAAGCTTTGTCAATACTTGTAAAACAATTTAAAAGTGGGGAAAATTAGGCATGTTCTTTGATTGACCTGTCTTTAAGAAATTGAACATTAGAAAGGATCAGACTGTTCTACAATGCCGACAGGACATCCTTCAGATCAAATATCAGGCTTATTTTCTCTCTCTCTTCCCCCACGATCTACAATGTTTATAAGCATTTATACTGCTTATGAATCCTGTGGGCTGTTTCTTCTTATGGTAGAGGAGAAAACCTGCCGTTTCTTAAGAGTGTGAAAATGTTCCCTTTTTTTGGATATAACTGCTGGAAAACTCCCAGAATGTGCAGTGCAGGGTTCTAAGTGTTTTGGAAAAACTGAAATTATAGCTGCAAATTATAGGTACCAATCTTCAGAATCCACATTTCATGGGTAGCAAATAAAGGTATCAACTTTTTAAAACAGTTGGGTGCTGTTTTTGCTTTCCTGTCTACATGCTGAAATTGTGTTTTAATGTGCTTCATTCATGTTCACTGCATCATTAACTACCTTGAGTGCCATTTTTCAAACATATACAGTCATTGTACTTTTTATCTTTACAAATGGTGCACATCAAACAGGTGCACAGAATGTTGTTTCACGTGCCAAAATCAGGCTCAAGCACCCTTTTTGTTTGGTTCTTCTCTATTTTCATAACATTCATCTCCACCCCTTACCTTCCTTAGCATGCAGTTGCCTACTCTCATCACTGTGCCACAGAGGATGGGATGTTTTCCAACTTACTGAGAGGGTTGTTGACTAGGAGCAGATGTGGGTCAAAATGTTCTTCTTAAAAAATAAAAAGCTAAATTAGAATAATCAAGGCTGTTGAAATAAGGTTTCATCATTTTAATCCAGTTAGAGTTAATCCAGTACAAATTATAATCTTTGTTGCCAAGATAATTATTTTTCTGGTCATTATTATAGTCATTTTTGTTCCCTTTTACAGCACTATTCTTAAAACAACTTTGCACCATTTCAGAAACATAAATCAGCCAACACAAATCGACCACTAGGTTAGGGTTAAACCCTTAACCCTAACCTATTGGCCAGAATTTTTTTTAATTTTTTAAAAAAGAAAATCAAGCCCAAACAACACATCGAATCACAATTCTGCCAGTTCAGGGGAAACAGTTTTTCGTTGTGCTAACAATGCTTTGGTATGTGTCAGTTATTTCTTTTAGTAATACACAATGGGAGCAACATTAATTTTTTTTGTGGACTTTTTTTTTTTTGAAGGACTCTGAAGGAAACTGGACTATACAACCATCGTCACAAGCTGGCCGGCTCATTATCTGGAGGCATGAAAAGAAAGCTGTCAATATCTATTGCTCTACTTGGAGGTTCAAAGGTTGTAATTCTGGATGAGCCAACCACCGGGGTTGACCCCTGTTCAAGAAGAGGCATCTGGGAAATAATATCAAAGAACAGAAAAGGTAACATGGGCAGAAACATAAGATAATATGGATAGAAACATGGACATATTTAGCTTTTTGAAGGAATCACATGCAAATATAATCTAAGGAGAAAGTGAGGTGTGGTACTATTGTAAAACATTTGGGGATCAAGATGAGTTTGAATGTTTCAGGCTTTTGGATAAAATAATCTTTGGATAAAATAATCTCTACCTGGTGCTAGAGACCTAAAACTGAGATTTCTGGTGCCCAGGCTCCAGTTCATTATTTCCTGCCACACAAAGAACCCCAAAGAATTGTCCAGTGTCTGTCCAAGAAGCCATAGGAGGAACTATTTCCCCTAAAGAGTGCCATCTAGGTACCATTCTGGGTCCATCCTAGTGATACCATTACAGGCCCATCTTGTCAGTCAAATGAGAGAACCAGTGACTACAGCGGGCCTTCCAAAAGCTGAGCTACCACAGCATGCTCTTCAGTCAAATGTCTCCAGAACAAAGATACAACCAGAACCCTTGCTTATAGATCTTCCTCATACTTCCTAAAGTAAAATAAAGTCTTGCATTTTTATTTGTTTTCACTGCACTTCCTTAAATGCTATTTTCAGGCAGAACAATCATTCTGTCTACCCATCACCTGGACGAAGCTGAGGTATTGAGTGACAGGATTGCATTCTTGGAACATGGAGGGCTCAAGTGCTGTGGATGCCCATTCTACCTGAAGGAAACCTTTGGCAGTGGATACCACTTAACCCTCACTAAGAAAAAGGTTTGGAATTGGTCTGCAAGATGATGTTTGTATTCTTACAGGTTTTCAGACCTATAGTAACACCAGAGTAAAAAGGGAGCTAAAGAAAGAGCACCTACAGATATGTTTTTCGATAGATGCAATGAACACTCATGTTGTATTAACAGGAAATAATAACATCTGGGAGAGAAGGGTTGAATTGGGTAAACAAGTAAATATGTATACTTTAGGTCAGGTTTTGACTGGCCAAAACAGACATTTCCAAACCGGGACCTCCCCTAGCCTAGCATTTCTTGTTCCAGATTATTAGTCAGTAATTTCAAGACCAGTTTCTTCATACTTTGGTGTAATAGAATGGACCCCAAGTCCTTAACATATCCAAGATGGAGTTAACCTGGCTCTTCTAAGGCCTAGAAGAAGCTACGGGCACATTTACAGCTGACATAACCACATTTACACATGTGCAGGCATGTTTTACAGCTGTCATAAATGTGTCCACTTACACTTCCAGGTGCGGGGGTGGCAGGCCATATGAAATGGTGCTGCGGGTTGTAGGTTGGAAACCCCTGGTCTAACTCATTTGTTTTATTGTTTTTCTGTACTGTGCTCTTCTCCCCTTGCCTCCTCTTCCAGAGCCCAACTCTGAACATGGCACAAGACTGCGATACCTCTGCAGTGACAGCCATGATCCAGTCTCACCTTCCTGAAGCCTACCTCAAGGAAAATGTTGGTGGAGAACTTGTCTATGTACTTCCCCAGTTTAACAGTAAAGTTTCTTCAGCCTATCAGTCTCTTCTGAGAGCCCTAGACAGTGGCTTAGAGGATCTCCATATTGGCTGCTATGGCATATCAGACAGCACCATGGAAGAAGTAAGTGTATTTTAATGTTTCATGTGCATCCAGTCATTTGATTGTTTTATTGCTGCTTTTTCCTCCTGCTGATTTATTCATTGTTGTTTTATTGTACTGCTATTAATTTATTTGTGAACACAGCTTGATAGTAGTTTTATTTGGAAAATGGTAGATACAACCAACAAAGCAAACAATGGAGAGCTAAAATATGTCAGGATGAAGATATGCAAACTCTGCCCCTAATTCATCAATAGGTTAAAAAAATGAGCACTTGTAGGACATATTTGTCTGTCTATCTGCACAAAGGTAGAGTTGTAATAGGGATATGCAGCAACATGTTCAAGAGCCTATTTTAGTCCCTGGAAGCTGGTGATCTAGCAAATGGATCGAGTGGCCTACTAATGGCAAAGATAACAAACCCCTTGAAACAGCCTCATAGTTGATTGAGGGAATCCTCTGACCTCTACCAGCCAATTATTTAGTTTTGTTTCAGGCTTTTCCCAGCTGGAAAGAGAGGAGGCAGAAGGAGATGAAAATAGATTTAGGGGCTGATTAATAGGGGGGAAATGCCAATCCACAGAAAGGCTTTCTCTCTGTTGAGTTCTCCTGTGGATTTTGTTTCATCAGAGAGTTTCTGTTTGATGTTTGTATGTATGTTTGTAGTTCTCCATGTCTTTGTTCACAGCCTGTATTCATTATAATTTGCAGGAAGGCTCTGAGCTGACATCATACTCTTATGGCAAAGGCTACCAGTTCATTTAGAAAAAAATTGTCATTGGAAGCTGATACAACTGAAAATTTCCTTCCCTCCTTCCTTCCCCTGAACTATTGCATCTTTCTACTGTAGTGTATATCATCCAATGAACAAATATAGATTTGCATGACAGTGGATTTAGGCCAATTTGCTATAATTTGAATAGACTGAAAGGAATGCCATCTCACTATAGGGGGCTATGACCAGTGACTTAAGTGCCTGCCTTCAGTCTGCTCTCCCAGAGGGCTAAACATCTGATACTGTATGTAACTTCCAGGCCCTTCTTAATATTCTTTGAGCCAGAAGCAGTGTAAATCCCAGCTATTGCAGATCCATTGAAACAAAAAAAAAACCTTTTAGTACTGACCAAGATGTCCCGTTTATTTGTGTGGGTCTACTATTAGATTTAGCCCTTTATCCTTAAACTAGAATTGGACCAAATGGTCTTTCAAAAAGATGATGTCTTCAAAGAGAGGTTAGGCCTCCCTAAAGTGGATTTGCGCCCTACATCTGGCACCTTATATAGCTCTTAGGGACAAAGAAGAAGAACTGCCAATGGAATTAACTGAGTTTATTCCAGGGAATACTGAACGTAAGTATTGTGTTAAAAAATTGTTTCCTTCCAATCTGGTTATACAGGTGTTTCTTAATTTGACTAAAGATCTGACAAAAGACAAAGCTGACATGGAGTTGTCTAAAGATGTCCCCAGTTGCAGTATGGAGAATGATGACCTCTCTGATACCTTCACTGAAAAAGATGGTATGAAATCTATGTATGATAACCAAATATGCAGCTGTGAAGCCATCCACCATTTGTTTAGGAGGTTCTCAGAGTCAAAAGGGCCCTACAGGAATTTGGATGGTAGAGAAGACCTTCCTGCAGGAGATTTAAGGGGGTCAGGGCTCTAAGGAATATACATGAGAGATCTTGCTCCCTATACACATCAAGAGTCATGGTTCCACCTCTGAAATCTTTTGTCTTTTTCTTAACTTTAAATATGGAGCTTAACATCTCTGAGAGAAGAACAAAGATCACAGTGTAATTTTCCAGAACGGGTCTGAGAAAACGGTGAGAGAACTTGTTGGGCTTCTAAGAGCATGGGTTTTTTTGTAGACCAAATTTACCTGTTCATTTTGAACTGGATTTTTGTATCTTTCAGTGTAATCTGTGACCCATCAGAAATCAGAGGCTGGGAAAGGTTAATTTTATGCATGTTTTCAGCTGAAAAGTGGGGTCAGGGTGGATATGGTCAAGCTGAGCTGAAGGAATATAAAAATGAAATGAACTATGAAATCCAATCTGAACCATCTTTATTCTGACGTAAACCCCAGTGATTTCACTAGGGCTTTTACAAGTAAAAAGAAACCTTACACAGAGAAGATGAGCTGAAACAAATGTTATAAATGGCCTGTGGCTAGATCTGAGAGCAGGTTAATAATGGAAAGATGGCAATTTTCATGTTTAAATAATAAGACTTCAAAAGAATATCTGGCTGAAAGAAAGAAATAGATATTAGTTGTAATCTGTTATTAGAAGAAGACATTTATGATAAGAAGAAATTAATTATAGTTGTACAGACTAATGTTTTGTGATTGTTTTGCAACTTCAACAAAGGAGTTCTTTGAATTTGGTTTCTCAGACATGAAAGTCTCTGATGTGCTTTCAGCTCTAATCTTGGGCTATTTGTAATGTTATTTTTAAATAGTTCTAAAGACCAATCACAAAACAAAGCAAGCTAATTTGCAAATTGTGTGAGGTAAGTCAAGTTCCTACTGCACACTCAAATACTTTCAATAATTAAGAAATCCCATCTTCTAATGATGCATCACTTATAATATCTGCTTCTCCCTGCAAGTGTGCAATAAGCCCTTTCATTTTGAACAGAGGCAATAAAGAGACATGTTATAATTTAACTTCAGTTGAATTTATAAATCTACCAGTTTCAATCAGCAGCCAACCTACAAAGGCCAGAGGGCAAAACATAAAGAAATTCACAGTTTTAAAGCCATAACCTACTTTGGAGAAGCATTTGCTAGCACATGTAGCTGGGAAACCATGTTGATTTATGGGTTTCATTCTTAAAAAGGTGGCAAACCTCTGTCAAGTCTCTATTACTCCTGTGCAGATTGAAGTTCCACGCAAATGCTAGATCTCAGGGTTTCTCTTCTGCCATTCTAGCTTTCTATTTATTTGTTCATTTAATTTATTTAATTCCATTATCTGTAAACTCTTTCTTCCAATGGAGAAAACCAAGGTAAATTTCCGAATAGAATGAGAATAGAATAACAAGTTCATGAAATAAAATAATAAAAATTGATATCAAACCATTAATATTAAACCTTTTCATTTTTGTTGATGTTGTTCAGTCGCATAGTAGATTCCGACCCTTTGCAAACCCATGGACCACTGTCCGCCAAGTACTTCTGTCCTCCACCATCCTCCTCATCCCGCCCAGCTCTGTGCCCATTGCATCTACAACACCATCTAGCCATCTCATTTTTGCCCCCCCTTCTTCTTTTGCCTTCCACCTTTCCCAGCATCAAGGCTTTTTCAAGTAAATCATTAAAGTTAAAACAACTTAAAAACATAGCAAACACAGATTTTTTAAAAATACTGTATACCCATATACCCATATGATACTTATATAGAAAGACTTGCATAGTGTGGCCCTTACAGATAATCTGAACAAGTTTAGGGTCAACAACCATTTTAATGGATGGTCACATAGAACTGTAATGGATGTGCTTATTCTTTCTGATTAACTTGCTTTTTCTTTAGAAAAGGATTTATTCATCTGTGTGTGACTGAACAATACAAGTTACAAATTAAACACAGGCTTACTTGCCAATAACTAAAAACAAAAATAAAATTTAGAATGCAAAATATGGCAATGGTGAACATCACATGGTGTGAAAGGTAGACATATTTTTACCTTTTGCAAGAATAACTCTTCTAAATACTGTATATACTCAACTATAAGTCATCCCGAATATAAGTTGAGGTACCTAATTTGGACCTCTAAACCTAGGAAAATAGATTGATCCGAGTATAAGTTAGAGGTGGAAAATGCAGCAGCTGCTAGTGAGTTTCAGTAATTAAAATACATGAAAATGCTGTACAATTAATTTATTCAGACATTTGTGTATGTTTTCAAATTTTTAGTGCTTCTTAAAAATATGTATGTTTGAATTTGCACCACTGCGGTTTTAGGACCCTCGGGGTCGTTGACCCTAGTATATGTCAAGTCCCTTTTTTGGATCTCATTTTGGAGGCTAAAAAATTAGACTTATACTCAAGTATATACAGTACGTGTCAAATGTATCACCTACTTTAACTGTGATACATACTGTATAAATTGTCTATATAACTGACTAATTAAAGTTTCTCAAGACTATGGCCAGAGCAAAAACTCTAAGGCAGGGATGGCCAACCTTGGTGCCCTAGATGTTCTTGGACTTCAATTCCCAGAAGCCCTGATAAGCAGGTGTGCTGACTTGGGTTTCTGGTAATTGAAGTCCAAGAACAGCTGGAGCACCAAGGTCAGGCACTCCTGCATCTAAGGCTTCTACACAAAGTATTATTCTCTCCTCCCCCAGTTATTATATTTAATATATGTCTATCCTATACTCTCATGTCCCAAGAGTGGCAAAAATGTAGATACAACCGTGAGAAGAAGCAATGTTTGTCTGACCAAGCATAACTGTGCTGCTATGTAATGCTTGTCAGTGATTAATTACATAATCATGTTGGATAAAAAGAAAGGATAACTATGATCACATGTCTCATTTTGGGGAAGTGTTTCCACAGACAAGGTCTTTGTTATTCTTCATTACACCTACATTACCATGAAGGAGTTCCATGTGAACAAGTCAAGACAACAACCCAGTCCTTGGGGTACATAAAAGCAGTATGTTTGGAAAATCTTGGGACATGAGATAAATAGACCTTTATGTATCTCCCAGGCTATTCACAACAGAACAAAAATGTTCATGTGCCATTGTAGATAATGGGCATATGGATTTTTGAACTAAAAGGAGTAGATAACGCGAGATTATACTATGGGAGATTTCAGGCATATATATGAAACTAGAGAGTTCTTTTCCTTGTCTTGTTTAGATCAGATGAATAAAAACATCCAGTATATCTAGCTTCCATTACTGTTATCTTGTAGGTGCAGATTGTCCTGTACTGTTTAAAACTTATAGTTATCAAGTCATAGTTTTATTAGAAATCATTAAGAATGATTCATTAGTATAGATAACTTAATCCATAAATGTTGAACCATTTATAATAATAATGTTCACTCAAGTCAATTTTGACTTTTGGTGGCCCTTTCCTGGGTTTTTTAGGTAGAAAGTTATCAGAAGTGGTATTCCACTCCCTTCTTCTGGGGGCAAGCTGGAGACCATGGCCAGTTTGCTCAAGGCTACACAGGCTGGCTCTTTTGGTATGCACAATGGGGAATCGAACTCATAACCTCTGAATACATGCAGTTTTTAAGGTTACGGTGTAAATTGGAATTTAAAAGTTCTTTGACTTTCATTTCTTGCTGGTTTGTATCTCAAATTGGCTATGTTGACTAAGACTGGTGATTGCTGCAGCTTCGCAACGTCTTGTAAAAGTAAAGGTCACCCTTGTTCAAAAGCCAGTCGTGTCCAACTCTAGGGTTCAGTGCTCATCTCTGTTTATAACCAAAAAGCCAGTGTTGTCTGTGTCTGCAGATGTTTCTGTGGACATGTGGCAGATGTGACTAGACACCGGAGTGCACGGAATGCTGTTTACCTTCCCATCAAAGTGGTACCTAATTATCTACTTGCAATATCTTGCTTTCAAACTGCTAGGTTGGCAGGAACTGGGACAGAGACAGGAGCACACTCCATTGTGCAGCATTCAGGTGTCAATCAGCCAACCTTCTGGTCGTGAAGTTCAGCATCTTAACCACTAACCTACTGCAATCCCTTCGCAACATCTAGAAGGCCACAAATTTATTGTGTAATTTTTAGAAACATCTGCCCAGGTTTAAAATGGATATTGCAATGCTCCTTGCACCATGTAGGCGAGAAAGACAGGATGTACATTAAACATATAAACGAACCTATATAAACTTGGCATTCCCATGCCTCCAGGATGCTATGGTTCATATAAGCTAATGAACAAGTGGATGTGAATTGCTTTATAAAGACACCGTGAACATCTTCCACCATTGCATCCTCTGATATAGGATGGTGAACACAGGACATTGCACATCCTCCTAGGGTAGTGGTTTTGCACAATACTCCAACTTTGCACTTGGTAAAAGAAGTGTGTTGCAGCAGGAAATGGAGGTTTTGCATGGCAGTGCTCTGTGCCTTAGGGTCTCCCATAATCTGTCATGAGATGCTGTGTGTCTTGCAGGCCTTGGAGTGCAAAGGAAAACTCCATAAAGTACATACCCTGCTTCTTTATTTGTGTCAGATGCACCACCAGGATATAATAATATTATATTTGTTTTTATACCACCCAGAGTGGGAAACCTCCCAAATGGGTGGTATAAAAATGTAACAAATAGATAAATAATAACACACAAAGCTAAAATGAACACATCTAAAACAAAATAGAATTAAAAGGGCTAGATGACATCCATCCAATATTGGGCCACATCAACAGTATTTCCTCTTGCCAACATAAGGTCTTTTTCAGTGCACATTGAGGGGCATCGTGTGCATTGTACCATATGGGAGATTGTTTGTTCTTCTCCACATTCATACAGGTTGTCATCTACAGGGAAACCCAATTTCGTCAGATCTATTTAAAGCTTTCCACACAGGCCATGGTTGTTCTTGGCCAGGCAGTAGAGAGTCGTGTGGTCCTGCCCATTTATCTGGTAGCTCCTTGCTTGCCTTCCATAGTTCTACGGTGGTCTGTGGAGGCTGGTTTTGGGGGGGATTGCTGGCGGGGTGGAGATGTTTTGAGGAAACTATGGCTTGATTTCAGTCTCTGCTGTGGTGGTTGAAATAGAAATACCCTGTTGATCCTGTAGCTTTCCCACCAATTGCTATAAAAAAGCATTCACATAAACAAGTACCTTCATCAGGAATTGTCAAAAATTTTGAATTTCATTTCTTAAAAAAAGCTCAACATCATAAACTGCCTTATCTTGTTTCCTTTTTGATCCACAGACCAAGCACTGTTTAGGATGAGGAAACCAAACAATTTCTCCTCCCTATTAAGGAAGGCCACCGCCTTGTTCGTTAAGCGATTCCATCACACTCGGCGCAATGTGAAAGGTTTCATTGCTCAGGTGATCCTTCCTGTGCTCTTTGTGACTGCTGCCATGGGCCTTGGCACCTTGAGAACTAAGGTGGCCGAATACCCAGCACTCCGCCTCTCTCCATCCATGTATGGCTCTTCTGGCCAGACAGATTTCTTTGGGTAAATATTGATTTTCTGTTATGTGGCTGGCATTGTGGTTCCGGTATATATATAATTAGCTATTTAGCAGACTTTGTCTAGGAGGAAAGGACATTTTTTCCTGGTATTATCATTAATTGCTGTGTTCTCAGGGTCCAGGGCATGGGCAACTGGCAGATAACACAAACACCAGGACCAAGGACAACCAGGTAACAGGTCAAACAGTAACCCTATCTCAGTCCAGAGTCCAAAGTCAAATCAGATTTAGTCCAGACAATGAAAGCAAAGTCCAAATGAGAAAACATTGTCAGGAGAACAGACAAGGCAGAATATCTGTTGGCAAGGCAACAATCAATAAGAACAAAGCAAGTAGTCTTCATGAGCAGGAACAAGGCAGGCAAGTCAAGCAACTGCTGATCTGCATTGCTAAGGCAGCATCTCAGAGGAAGGGCCAGTTCTTATATAGCTAAGCCATCCAAAGGTCTCCAGGTGGGACATATGAAAGTCTTAAAACTTCGCCAGGACTCTGGGTAAGGTTTAGCAGTTGTAGCAGAATGAGGATCCAGTTGTGCAGGGCGTAGAGCAGCAGCCACAAATCCTGGCATATATGAATGAACTGTGCTAGTGTTAAAAACAAAAAGGAAACTTGTTCAGTTATGCTTCTGTGTACTTTAACACCTCTATCTACACAGAATGCCACTGCTTGGTCAGTAAAGGAGGACTTTGTTGCAGTAGCCCAACTTACAAAGCCTTGCCAATTCAGCTTCCCCGTTGAACCTACAGCTAGAAGTTCAAACTGATTGTAAGTGGCTCTACAATCTCCCTTATTCTTAGCAGCTGGCCAAGAAACACTGTCTCATTCATTAAAATGCAGACAGATTATTGGGGGCTCGAGTTGCCATAATTCTCTCCCACAAAATTGGGACAAAAGTATACTTAAGAAAAATGGGCAGGTTATCTACAAAATAGCCTTTTGTAAAATAAACATAATATAATGACAGCTATACAATACTGTCACATTAAATATAACAATTCATAAATGAATTTATTTACAACAGTTCTTACTGTAAGATGATCTGTTGTATTTCTGAGAAGTAACATGGCAGCCAACTATTAACATCCTCAGTTCCAGGAAACACACTAGTCACAGAGTACGGATTTATTTTAACGGTCTGTTAAAATACAAAATCAGTAAGTTTTAAAAATCTGGGACTTTACTATGATTTTTACTGATCTGGCCAGGGCAGTTTTTCTGACCTTGAATCTGGGACAATCCCGGCTTTCTGGGACATATGGCAACCCTATTGGGGAAATATTACCTTCAAGCTGTTCTGTTAGTAGCTGGCCTTTATGCTCAAAGAAATAGATACCCTGTTATGAATAAATTCTCTCCAACAACAGGATCTTGGAATTGTATTCCATTTTTATTGATTGTTTTCTGATAGCAGCAAATACATGAAAAAAAGCTCTAGTAAACAAATCAGGAAAATATCACTGGTCCCTAATAACATAGATACACCTATCCTAGCTCTTCTAAGAAGACCATGGTGGCTTCCATCCTATTAAGAGATTCAAAAGCAATGGTCTGTTCGTGTCTCCCTCTGTGCAGCATGAAAGAACCTGTGTTTAGTGTTTCAGCCAATTAAAGATTGTTTAATTGGGTGCCAGGTTGTCTTGACCAGTTTGTTCATGGGAAAGGCTTTTACTTGGTGAAAGCCCAGCCTCACCCTACCTCTGACATTGCTTGGTGACCACTGGGTGATGGTGGTAGTTTACTGTAATAGAATGGTCTCTCTCAGGCCAGAGTTTCAATTCAATTTGATGAAGAATACAGTTGTACCTTGCTTAAAGAGCATAATGCGTTCCACAAGATTGCTCTTTAAGCGAAAAACCATTGTAAGTGACCGATTGTGTTGGGGGAGGGGATTGCAAACCCCGATTTGTTTGTTAAGCGAGTTTTTGGTTGGTTTTATTTGTTAAGTGAAGCGAACATTCAGAGAAAATTCTGCTCCTTAAGTAAGTTACTCTTTAAGCAAAGCGCTCTTTATGTGAGGTTTGACTGTACTAAAAAAAATCCAGGTAATCACACCTGCCAAAGATAGCAATCTTTCAGCTGCCTCAGTCCTTGAGTTTGAACCTGCGAAACATCAAAATGTGGATTCCACTGCGTATGAATGCATAGTAATCTTTCAGCTAACACTTTATATTCCTCTGTGTTTCAAAAACTGTTCAGAAAAAAAGTTTAGATCTTTGGCATAAGACTAGTTGATAGAGAGGGGGGAAAACCTGCTTCTGCTGTGTAAGTATTTCACCTGCAATAAATTTCCCTATCAGCAAATTCATTTCACTGCACTCCCAGATTGCTTTTTCAATACCACCTGAATTGGATTCCAAACAGCAGTCCGGGGATTCTCCTCTGAAAATTGCTTGTAGAGAAACAGAGAGACTCCGTGAATGAATTTTCTGGACTTTGTAAAGATGGAAATGCCCACTTGTTTTAAAAAAAGAAAGGCTTGGTAGGATAACAAGTCTATAAAATGAAATTAGGTAGTTCTCCTTGAAACTGGACTCCTACATAATACTGGCATAAATAAAATGCAGGCTTCATTGTGCAACAGTATGGTGATTTGGCAGGCAATGAAAAGCATGAGCAGAACTCCTCAACTAATGAAAATTGACTGCTGTATATATAGCATCGCAGTTAATACTGGTGTGCATAAGCAATAGGGTTTTGACCGCTGTTGACTTCATAGGCATCTCTTTGCATAAGGTAGGCAATTGGAGAATTGTCCCTTACCTGCATTTAGGATCACAGCTCCTCAGGCAAAATGTGAACACAGAGCAACATTGCGATCATATGCAAAGTAACAACCCTACATTTTGTGCTAAAAATGATATTTACTGTGCCTAGGGAAAAAGAATAAAATAATTCCCTGTGTTTTGCTCCAGTGGGATATAAACTGATGTTTGATTCTCACGGTGCTCATATTGTTCATTCTGTATGCTATTTATTGATTTGATTGATTTGATTGAATCTGATTTTATTCTTGTGAAAATACAGCTAACTACTTTTGGTGTGTGTTTAAACCCTAGAAATTACAATGAAACCACTAGTTCTTTGGTAGCTGCACTGCTTTCTTTCCCTGGAGCAGACAACACGTGTCTCAATAAAAGTAATTTGTAAGTAGCCCTTTTCTCCCTCTTAATTTCTTATTATGGGAAGGGATGAGACAAAAAATAAATAAATAAGAATCAGCAGGTATTAAGTGCATCCTTTGATGTGCAGAGCTACATGTACCATATATACTCAACTATAAGTCATCCCGAATATAAGTCAAGTTACCTAATTTGGACCTCTAAAACTAGGAAAAAAGAGTGAACCAAGTATAAGCTGGGAGTGGAAAATGCAGCAGCTGCTAGTGAGTTTCAGTAATTAAAATACATGAAAATACAGTAAAATTAATTTATTCAGACATTTGTGTGGGTTGTTGACCTGAGTATAAGTTGAGTCCCTTTTTTGGATCTCAGGGGGGAGGGGAGCTAAAAAACTAGACTTATACTTGAGTATATACAGTACGTTGGACATCAAATGAGAAGAGAGGATTCGCTTGAGAAAGCCTTGATGCTGGGAAGGGTGGAGGGCAAAAGAAGAAGGGGGTGGCCCAAAATGAGATGGCTAGATGGTATTGTAGACACAATGGGCACAGAGCTGAGCGAGTTGAGGAGGATGGTGGAGGACAGAAGGGCCTGGCGGACAGTGGTCCAGAATCGACTGTGCGACTGAACAACAACAACAACAAAAATATAAAGTACCCAGGGCTCACATGGAAGCAAGTCAGAAACTGTCAGATTGTGAAACAAGGCAGTTTTTAGAATTGTCTTACATTTGCTAAGGCTACTGTGGGAACAGGCGTGCTTAGAACAATTTTCTTAAAATCATTTCCAAGCACACCTAGACATCTTAAATAACAGTGTAATCCTAACTGCTCAGAAGTAGACAAGGTCCAGTTAAGATAACACTAGTCAACTAAAGTTGTGCTGAATTCTTCCCAGTAGAACTTCAGAGTGTCCTTACACTGGCCTCAGTTTGTGTCAGCATTGCAACTGTGCCCTTGAGCTGGAAGATGCCTGGATCTGATATAATTTAGCTGCTTTTTGCCCAGTGGTGGGATTTAAAAAAATTACTACCTACTCTGTGGGTGTAGTATGGTGGTCATGGCCAGGGGGAAAGCCCTGCGTTGCACCTAAATTAGGACTACTTTATTTCAAAACGTGTATGGGTGGGGCTAGCCAGAATTTCTGCTACCCGTTCTGGCGAACTGGGGCAAATCTGCTGAACCCCACCACTGTTCGTGCCTCTGCCCCCACCCTTGTTTAGCTCTTCTGCCAGCAGATTTTAGTCAGTAGAATAGTTATGGTAGCAGATTTTTGTCTCCTAGGTGCTCTAAGTACAATTTTGTTTCAAAATTGGCACCAAGCCTTTTTTTTAAAAAAAATAAACAATTGGAGACAAGTTGTCTAGTTAAGGGAATCTGATACCTTTTGAGTGCCCCTTTGCTTCATTGCTCCCCACTCTGCCAACCACCAGTACCCCTGCACGCACATTTCTGCATTGTCACAAGCAGTCACAGAGCCTGAACCAATGTGAATACATTTGAACCCCAAAAAATAGAAGCCCTGGCAGGTGAGGGGGAAAAGTACAGATTTGTGGGGAGTGATGCCAGGCCGGTTCACGTTGTCTTGTATGCCATGCAAGTCAATGGAAAAATAATGCAAATCTGACTGCTCCACTTCCAGCTTTCCCATATTAGTCAATGTGGTCATCTGTTTAGTGATCCTTCTTCTTCTTCTGCCATATCCTAATCCAAATATTGGTGATCATCTTGACGATCAGCCATGAAGACTGTCCTGAGAATATAATGCAGTAGCCTTTCATCTGTCTGCTGTATCACAGCATGACACCCATACCACTCATCCAGTTCTGTGAGTCACTTTCTGGTCCTGCGCCCTTTTGGCACGCAAAGTCCTCCTCAGCCCTGGGCCAGTATTGATGAAGCTGCTGCTCTTCATCAAGTTGGATTCAAGTGGGATTTAATCCACTTGGGGACCATCACCCTTCTCTGTGGACTTTGGCACCCATGGTGTTTGGTCCTCACGGTTGTGAGGTTAGTTAACAGCTGCCTGATGCTCAGTGTTAAGTCACTGGCAGTATGGTCTACTCTATTACCATAGCAGGATAACCTGGCCAGGCTCATTTAGTAATACAGTAACTGTAAATTTTACTTATTTTGACCACAGCTGGCCAATACCAACAGTGGCGTAGTGGAGGGCAGGGCCGCCCTGCCCCGGGCAGCACTTTTTGGGGGTGACAAAATTTCACTTGGGCATATGGGTGTTCTTGGACTTCAAATCCCAGAAGCCCTAGAGGCCACTGCGGGGGTGGGTGCCAGTGTCCTGGGCCCCACCCAGGGGCAGCAAATTTGGCTTACGCCCCGGGCAGCTGAAATCCACATCCTAGGCCCCAGGCGGCTGAAACCCACGCTACACCACTGAATACCAAATAAGCAAATTCCCTTGTTCATAAAGAACACCTAAATGGGTGTTCATTGCAGTTGATCCATATATCTTTGATCCAGACTGGGTGAGCTATGTATAGTTGCAAATCAGCTGCAGCTTAATTTTGGATGGATTTTGTAGGATTTTGTTGCTTCAAAAAGCATTAAGTATCAGAGGATTATCCAATTAGCCCTTTGCCCTTGCCATACCCCAGGGCAAAAGGCTGCCTTTGGCTTCCAAAATAATGTTTTTATTTTAATGTTAATCATCTTGCTAAGGAATTTGAAGCAGGTCTCATTAGACCTTTCCAATCAATATCATCACAATTCAGCAACTTAAAAGAGATTGACAGAGTGATAGGCCGAACCATTAAGAATCGAGCAAAGCTGAGTGAATTTAGGTTGCCTTGAAGCCAGCAAGATTTGTTGGGAGCTCATGGGAGAATCAATAAATAAAGACGATCTCCTACCCTGCCCTCACGCTAAATGGGAATCTGCCACCATATTATTGTGTGTCATTGGTATACCTGCTTGCAGGAAATGTCAGTGTTAAATCTGCTTTCTTTCAGAGCATGTTTCAAGGAAGAGGTACTTGGAGATTGGATGTTCAGTGGGAACCAGAGCACTCAGTATTCAGCTTGCAACTGCACTGACAACAAACAGGTAACAGAAAATTAGAACTCAGCGAGGGGGGTTACGTAATGAAGCAAAATGGTTTAAATTATTCTTGAGAGCTTGTTCCATGAGGAAGTGGATGGCTTCAAAAGCTGCCTGACAGAAGATCTGGTTATGCATTAGTTGATCTCTGGGTTCTAACTCACTTTTGATAAATTCCTGGCAGGAGTCACTGTCTACCATCTGTCGCCAGGAGCGTGCTGGTATATCAAGCAATCTGGCTTTGTCCCACCCTGCCCTCACCTATGGCGCCCTGGGGCGCCAATAGCAATGTATGGGATTCCCCACCCCACCTCACCAATAGGTGCCCCCACCACTCCCTGTCCAGTGCCTTCCCATGGTGCACTGCACACCCCTGTCTGTCACTGGCCATGTTACTCAAAATAGGACTGTGCATTCAAGTCTTCCATAGTAACAAGATTAAACATGTTGGACCTCTAATATAATGTGTGTTTTACAACACAGGGCTTCACTCATAAACCATCTAAGTCAGAGTTCACATTGGCTATGTCTTTGCAATTCCATCCTCTGCATCTGTACTCTGAAATAAATCTCATCAAATTCCATGTGATGTATGATTAAGTATGCTTTGGGTTATTTTGCAGTTAGTTTAAATCCAGCTGAAATCAAAGACTACAAGCTCCTACCAATACAGTGGTACCTCGCATAACGAACGCATCACATAGCAAAAAAATTGCATAACAAAGTGTTTGTTATGCAAGGGCAATACCCTTCATAATGAAAAAAAGTGTTTGTTATGTGGGGTTTTTGGTAACCGTGGTATAATCGCTCAATGGGAACCCTGGTTAATGACACACACACACACACACACACACCCCGGTTATGTGGGGTATCTCCCATAGGGAACCGCATAACGAAAAAAACGCATAGCAAAGATCTCCATGGAACGGAGTTTTTTCCGTTATGCGAGGTTCTACTGTACTTACTTATTTCTCTTGTACTTATTTCATAGTTAATATATACAGGAGCACAAAATTTAGTTTCACTGCCAGAGATGGTAGACTCTCGACTGAGATAGCAAAACTGCACCTCTGTATTATATATGAGAAATGAAAATAAATAGGTAAAAATTGCCCTAAAGATGTCACAAAATGATATTTGGACTCTAATGCCTTCGTGACTAATATTCAGCTTTAGTTAACAACATGAGTAGTTCGTGGTCCAGGATTTTGGGGTAAAGTATCTCTCTTGCTCAGACCATGAGCCACTCTTGGTCAAAAGACAACAGATATGAAAGCTTCAAAAATATCAGTGACCAAAATACCACTCAGATATGTCATACTAAATGTGAGGTTACAAGAGCTATTCCTTTATGGCTGGTAGGGAGAAGAGGATATAGCAGAGACCAAATGCCCAAACTGCAACCCAAAACCCACTTATTCATTGCAAATGCCAACGCAGCAGCAGGGGTGGAAGGAAATGCTCCCATTGGGCTGCTGGGCAGAGGGGTGGGGCAAATCTGTGCTGGGGGAGAGGAGGAAGTGCTCCCATTGGGCTGCTGGGCAGAGGGGCGTGGTGAACTTTGCACTGATGGGAGAAGTGCTCCCATTGGGATGCTGGGCAAAGGGGTGGGGTAAACTCTGTGCTGGGTTGACTGCACAGGTGCCCACAGAGAGGGGTCCGAGTGCTACCTCTAGCACGCATGCCATAGGTTCATCACCACTGAGATATAGTATCATCCTTCCTCCCATATTTCTCCAGTTTCACCTCTTACTGGTAGCATAAAATGGTTTTAAACCAAGAAAAACATTCGCTCAAAAATGCAGGTTGCATTGTGTTGGGTGGCCATTTTTGAGCCAACCTGGAGCTAGTTTCTATGGGCGTAGTTAATATGCATATTATTTCCTGTGTCAACCACAAATTTGGGGATCTTAAGCAGCTTCTGGAGTGTGGGGCAGAGGGCTAGTTCCATGGGGTGGGATCTCCAAAACTGCTTCTCATATTTCCATATTTTTTTGCCTACACTGGGCATGCGTGACCTTGTTTCTCATTCAGTCAAAGGGAGAGCACAAAGTGGATTGTGTGCTCTGAACACATTACTGTGATTAGGAAGATGGCATAGATGACGAATGCTTACAGAGCAAATCTGAAGCCCAGATAGAGGCAATGAGAGGAAATCCAGCATTTGTGTCAAAAGTTTAATCTAATTAAGCATTTTAATGTTGATAGTTTTTTTTTTCTTCACTTGGACAAACACAGAAGACAAATACCTGGCTGACAGCAAAAGACACATATGCACATAGCCTTAAAAAAACAGCAAATAAGTGGTAATTGAAAATATTTTAAATAAACACTATTTTTCTTATTTCATTGATCTCTCAGTGCTTGCTGGAATAACCAGGTGCTTAGAGTTAATAAAACAAATTAAGCAGTGGTGGGCAGCAAAAGTTTTCACTACCACACCGTAGGTGGAGCCTACGTCATGGGCAGAGCCAACGTTATGGGCGATCTAGTCATGCCAGCCATATGGCCAAACACAGGCAGCACTGGCTCTTTGGCTGTAAATGGAGATGAGCACTGCACCCTAGAGTTGGATATGACTGGCTTTTGAGCAAGGGAGACCTTGAACCACTTGCAGGGACAAAACCTGATGGGGCAGGGCAGGAAGGTGGGCGTGGTTACCCAATTTCACTACCATCCCTGCCCAGAGACCACCCAGTTTTGCTACCCCCCTCCCAGGTGTGTGTGTGTGTGTGTGTGTGTGCGCGAACCTGTTGCTGCCCACTACTGAAATTAAGTAATGACTTCATTTTTAGACATAAGCACTTTTTTTAAAAAAATGTATTTTCTTTCTAGGCTTGTCCAAAAATTAATTTTTCTCCACCTCACAAGAAGTCTTTCTTCTCCCGGACAATTTATAATCTCACTGGTCATGATGTAGAAACTTACCTTCTCGTTACCACCAAGGACTTTGTGCAGAAGAGGTACCATTGTTATTTTATTTGTAGCCCTCCTCAGGTGCCCACCCTTCCTCACTGCTCCTTGTTTACTAATTCCACATGTTGGTTTAATCCCCAATACTCACTGCCTGTGTGAGTAAAGGACAGGAGCTTTCCTACTGCTACCTGGGAGCCACACAGTTAATTTCACTCACCTGGGGTTCTGTTTGTGGGCTTGCAAGTCCCTTGGCAAAGGAATGCTATTTTGCCTCCACGCCTTCTTCCCGGGCTCCTCCCTAGCTGGGGACCCTGAACAAGATCATCTTGCTTGGGACTTCAAACATTTACTGGCTAACACAGGGTGACATACCATGTTGAGGAAAACACAAGCAAGAGATGGTGGCCAATGGGACGAGTCTTACAGTCCCCTGATGCCATTCCTATCTCATGGAAGATGAATACATAAACAGAAGCCACCGTAACTAACTAGTCATGTCTTCATCATTTGACTGTCTCCAATAAACATAAAAATATTTTATAGTACTACATCCTTAAATGTAGCTTAATAGTGCTCTGTGTCTACATATTTTAGGGTATAGCTAAAATGACCAGAGCCATATGGCAGAAGCTGATAATGTCATCAGCGAACACTAGTAAAATTTAATTGAAAATAATTAAAAAGCTTCCTGTCTCCTCTTTCAGGATCCAAGGCTCTTTAGGGCTTCCTTTTGCTCTTGGGAAGTCTTTGCATTCCTCAGGATGTAGGAGGGAGACTTTAATATTAAAAAATCACCACCACATCACTGCTGTCAGTCCTGATCCTGCAGAAATGCAGTTCTTCTTTACATTGTACTAAAAACTGTTCCAGGCTGAATCCTGAAAGAATGAAAAAAACTAGCATTCTGCTGGGAAATTTTTGTGCTTCTCAAGTGTTTCATACCAGTCTGGCCAGGTTATCCTGCTATGGTAATACAGTAGACCGTGCTGCAGTGGTGGGTTGTTAAATTTTCTGCTACCCCACCGTGACATCATTATGCCATGGGCGTAGCTGACGTCATGACATCATGGCATCATGACGTCATGGGCGGAGCAAATTTTTTAAAAAAAATAAAAATAAAAATGTCTGTGCATGTGTCAAACCTCAGTTTTACGCATGCACAGTTCTTTTTTTTAGTGTGCATGTGTCAAACCTCTATTTGATGCATGCACACTAAAAAATAAAAATGTGCATGCGCCAAACAGAGGTTTGATGCATGCACAGTTCTGGGCAGCCATTTTCGCTGCCCAGAAATACATTTCTGGAGGGGTCCCAGAGAGGTGACCAAACTGGTCACCCGGGGGGTTATCACCACCCCCGGCAACCCCTCCTGATGGGGTGCTACCGGTTCAGACGAATCGGTCCAAACCGGTAACATCCCATCACTGCCGTACTGCCAGCGATTCAATGCCAATTGTAAGGCAGCAGTTAACTAACTTGGCAACCCTGTGGACAAGCCTTGGGTGGAGAAGTCCACAGGGAAGGGTTATGGTCTCCAAGTAGATTCAATCCCACTTGAATCTATCTTGATGGAGGGCAGCAGAATCTTGATAGAGGGCAGCAGCTCCTCCGCCTGGGGCTGAGGAGGACTTTGTATACCAAAAGGGCGCAGGACCAGAAAGTAACGGGTGTTCATGCAGAAGGCAAGTAGAAGGCTACAGCATTATATTGTTCCCAGGACAATCACCATGATGATAGCCAATATTCGGAGTCAGATATAGCACTTGAAGAAGAAGTGTTTCATATTGTATGGGTTTTGCTACGACAACAGCTGTAGTAAAGTTAATAAGTTTCAGGGTTTTCTAGGTATAGACTACTAAGAGACAGTTTGCCATTTTGTCACCTTCTGGGGGAATCCTGGGGCGGTGCTGCTTGCCCTAAGCTACACTGGCTGGCTTTTTTGGGAATTGACTTCCTGGCCTTTGGCTTCAAAACCATTTATTTACTTCACTGACCTATCCAGCCAGCATGTCATAAGATTACTTGGGCAATATTGCTTCATTCTCACTAGTTCCACTCACTCTCATGGAATAAATAACATTTTGAAAAAGATTTAGGATGTACATTCAATATTTTCTAAGGAGCTTTTTTAACCTATCCAGATATGGTGGTTGGAGTTTTGGGCTGCCATTAACCAGTGACCTCCAGTTTGACATAAAGCCAGTGCCTGCTAACAGAACAATCACTAAGGTAAGCTATAGGCAATGCATATTGTTGCTATAAATATAACAATGTAGTTTGTGTCTTGTAGATTTGGTGCTTATAGGAGAATGTCCAGGTAAAACTAGGGATATACCATATATACTTGAGTATAAGCTAAGTGTTTAGCCCCAAAAAGGGGACTTGGCTTATACTCAGGTAAATTACCATGAGGGTCCCAGAACTGTGCCGGATTGAGATGTGCCAACAATTTAATTAATTTTACCATATTTTCATGTATTTTGACTATAGAAACTCACTAGCAGCTGCGGCATTTCCCACCCTCAGTTTATATTCAGGTCAATCTATTTTCCTGGGTTTTCAGGTCAAAATTACGTACCTTGGTTTATATCCGGGTCGGCTTATACGCACCAGGTCTGTTTGGGGCAAAACTGCCTCATCCAGAACCAAAGATGATAGCTTCTGGGTTAGCGTGGGACCCCTGACCCACAACCACTCAGTCTTGCCAGGATTCAGTTGTAGCCTGTTGTCCCCCATCCGGACCCTAACAGCCTCCAGGCACCTGGAAAGGACTTCCACTGCATCACTAGGGTCCCCATGGGCCAAGATATACAATTGGGTATCATCTGCATACTGATGATACCTCACCCCGTGGGAACAGATGATCTCGCCCAGTGGTTTCATGTAGATGTTAAATAGGAGAGATGAAAGCACTGACCCCTGAGGCACCCCATATTGGAGCAGCCTAGGGCTGGATTTCTCACCCTCCAACCACACCGACGGGGTCCGGCCCCTCAGAAATGAGGAAAACCAGGCCATCACAGTGCTCTGGATCCCCAATATTCAAAACCTTTCCAGAAGGATACTGTGGTCGACGGTATTGAAAGCCACTGAGAGGTCTAGAAGAGCCAGGGTGGACGGATGTACATCATCCTGCTCTCTCCAGAGATCATCCACCAGCGCGACCAATGCAGTTTCCGTACCATATCCAGGCCTGAATCCTGACTGAAAAGGGTCCAGATAATCCGCTTCATCCAGGATCAAATTATGATAAGACTCATTAGCTTTGCATGTAGTCAAGCTACAATCAATTTTAACTTCATCCCTCTGTTTTTATTCAAAACCATGTTTTTCCTCTGCCTCTTTACTAAATGTTGGATCCAGCCATTTTTTACTTATGTTTTTAGAATCTAAAAATAAGTAACATCATTTTTCATGAAACAGTCAGCCTGTTCTTAGAGAAGAGGCTCTTTTGTCTGTCACCTTTTCCCTTGTACCAATAACATTTTTATAACAAATAAAAATCATCCTGTTAAGGAAATATATAGCGGCAGTCTATATCATAGGAAGCATAACAGGAAAAAAACCCTGCGAGATACTAGAAATGTATGTTAAGGTGTAATAGCTACCACTTTGAAGCTCTGTTCTGAAAGTAGCTTCATGAAAACATGTGTTTCTGGTTTATAATCTTTTTCTACTTTTCAATGCATTTTAAAATAAGATACCCTTCCTCATTTTATAGAAGTTCTGGATTATAGTAAAGGTAAAGGTAAAGGTAAAGGTTGCCCTTGTTCAAAAGCCAGTAGTATCTGACTCTAGGGTTCAGTGCTCATCTCTGTTTATAGCCAAAAAACTAGTGCTTTCTGCATCTGCAAACCTTTTACGTGGATATGTAGCAAGCATACCTCGATACTGGAGTTCATGGAACACTGTTTACCTTCCCACTAAAGTGGTCCCTATTTAGCTACTTGCAATTTCTTGCTTTAAAACTGCTGGGTTGGCAGGAGCTGGGACAGAGATGGAAGCTCACTCTGTCATGCAGCACACAGGTGTCAACCTGCTGACCTTCCAGTCATCAAGTTCAGCATCTTAATCACTAAGCCACTGCAGTCCTGGATTATACTTCCATTTATATAGCCTGTTACCTGAAACCAAATCTAATTGAAATTAAATTGGACTTAATTTTGACTAGACCACTATAGGACTTTGTTGTATTATTCTTTTTTCCTTCGAATATATGCTAAGGGCATACTAGAGTAGACCCACTGATTTGTCAAATCAACCCTTGTGTAAGTCCCACAGATTAAAATATTTCACCTCTAGTTGGTACCCCCAGGATGCAAGGATATAGTGAGCCAAGCAAAGCAAAAATTATTGAGACAGGTTTTTGTTCCTTCAGTCCAACTGTTTGCACTCCAATCTGAAACAGGAAACAGGATGAGCATGTGCACAGTGTACTAATCACCCAGCTAAACTGGGTTTTGTGTTTTCAGACCAATCTTACAAATATTTATCCAGTCAGTAGAGAGTCCCATTGATTTGAGTGAGATTTATCCTTTAGAAAGTATGTATAGGAGTACAGTCCTAAGACCATTTTGGGGAAACCATGCAGATGGGTGGTATATGAATGAATGAATTCCTCCAAAGAGTTGAATATATATCAACATATACTTTCATTTTCACAGTAGCACTTTGAGGTTAGTGACTGATCCAATGAAGCTCCACATTGATGCCAGTGTCATCATGTCGTTTCATGCTGCCAGGTCCCAAAAAAGTAGCTGTCCAGTCTTCTTCACTGATATTCTTTTAAAAACTCAGAGTATCACATAAAGTTCCCTGTACCAGAAGATACATCTGTGACACACTCTGTGACACACTTCTGGATACCAACCTCCAGTGTAATGCAGAAGTAAAAAAAAAAAAAAAAACAGAGAGTGGAACAGATTAAATTCAATGACTTGTGTTGAGAAAGATAACCTAAGCCCTTTAAAGATATGATAGTCAGTTTAGAACAGGTGTTCAAACAACTGAACTTGGTTCTAGATCAAGGAGGTTTTGAGGCCAGTGTTCCTAAGTAGGGACACACTTTGTAGACCAAAACAGAGTGGTTGCCCTTAACAGTGCCCTTAACATATACCTTGGGGGAGGGTGGTAAAGAGTAGCCATGGGAAAGAGTGAGTAAACCCATAGGAAGTGTGGGCTTAACTTTTCCCCCTCTCTTGTCTCTAAAACTCCTGATTGCATTTTAAGAGAAGCTTCTACAGTTGTACCTCGCTTAAAGAGCATAATGCGTTTCACAGGATTACTCTTTAAGCGAGTTTGCTCTTTAAGCAAAACACCATTGTAAGTGACCAATTGTGGGGGGGGGGGGACTGCGAACCCCAATTTATTTGTTAAGCGAGTTTTTGGTTGGTTTTATTTGTTAAGCGAAGTGAACATTCAGAGAAAATTCTACTCTTTAAGCGAGTCGCTCTTTATGCGAGGTTTGACTGTATTTGCTTTGATAGAAGCTTCCCATGAAATGTTAATAATACTTTGGAGAAATTTTGTTGTTGTTGTTGTTGTTGTCGTCGTCGTCGTCGTCATTGTCGTCAGAATTATCGTAGAAGAAGTGACCAGCATGATTTAGTGGATAGAGGGATGGTCTATGATTTTGGGTTTGGATCTCCACTTGACCATGGAAACTCATTAGGTGACACTGACACATCTCATAAAGCTGGGAGAATCCTACTGGAATCACCATAAGTCAAATGTGACTTGACAGGACATAATACACACTATGTGCCAGAAAACAGAAAATTAAGATTTTGCTCCTCTATTTCTTTGAGGCTTCTGTTTCCACAATAAAAATATGCATGTAAATCATATTCCTTAATCACTGTGGGGCTATGAATTTGTCAAAAGAAATTTGAATCAGAGATCTTTGTCATCATCATTGTTGTCAACTGCAACTCATATTTGAGAATGCATTTTTTTTCCTGAAGCAGGAAAAATGTCTTTGGCATGAATTTGTTTAAGGCGGATCCCAGCTTCCCATGAAGTGATTCACATACTATGATCATGGAGCCATCTCCTGCAGCACATATGAAATGAGACATGCAGGATTTAACAGTCAGCATGTTAAAGACTACAAAGCATTATGCAGATTAAAATAATTTTATAAACAGTAAACAGAAAACTGCAAGTTGGTCTTTAGTCACCTCAACTCACTATGACTTAATTTAATAAAACTGCTTTAACAACCTTGGAATTTTAATTTTCACTATAAAGCAATTAACACTACCTAGGACTGAGAAATTTATTCCTTACTACTTGCATGTTGTTTTACTGCACATATAGCCAAAGTGATCCTCAGACCTGTGGAAAGTTGGAAACAATACTTTGCACATGTTAAATGCTGATTGGGAAGTGGGAGAGTCAGAGCATTACACATGTAAAAAGATATGCAGGCCTTTATGCATCATAGGTGAACATACAAATCCAGGAGTTTGGTGAAGAACATCCCCTTTTTGATAAATAACCAAAAAAGAGTTTTAAGTAAAAATACTGTCTGGCCAGGTTACCCTGTTATGGTAATACAGTAGACCCGTGATGGTGAACCTTGGCACTCCAGATGTTTTTGGACTTCATTTATCAAAAGCCCAAGTCAGCACTCCTGCTGATCAGGGCTTCTGGGAATTGAAGTTCAAGAACAGCTGGAGAGCCAAGGTTCGCCAAAACTAGAGTAGGCCATACTGCCAGCAACTCAACCCTGAGTGTCAGGAGGTAGCTAACTAACCTAATAACCCTGAGGACTAATGACCTTGGATGGAGAAGTCCAGAGGGAATGGTGATGGTCCCCAAGTGGATTAAATCTCACTTGAATCCTTCATCAATACTGGCCTGGGACTGATGAGGACTTTGCATGCCAAAAGGGCTCAGGACCAGAAAATGACTTGCAGAACTAGATCAATGGTACAGGTGTCATGCTGTGATATGGAAGGCAGATGAAAAGCCACAGCATTATAGTCTCAGGACAGTCTTCATGACTAATCGCCATGAGGACTGCCAATATTTTGATTCAGATACGGCAGAACATGAAGAAGAAGTAAAAATGAAAAGTGAACATACTTTGTTGCTTTTATGTCCAGGTTTGGTATAATCCTGAAGGTTATCACAGCCTCCCAGCCTATCTTAACAGCTTGAATAACTTCATACTCCGTGCCAACTTGCCAAAAGAAAAGTCATCTGGATACGGTAGGTGCTCTCCAGACCCTGGCATCATCATTTGCAACAGTGGAATCAAGAGCCATTGTTTTCAGCCATGCCTAATTTATTGTGGCATGGTAAAGCCTAATGCTTTCATTCCTTCATATCGACAATGATCAGCGTAAAAGTGTAAAATGGCTTATCCAATTCTTAGACTTTTCAGGGCATCAATTACACTTTCCTTTCTATATGCTTTGTGCTGCCAGAGACAAAACTAATTAATAAAAATGCTTCTAAGACTCATCCTGTGATCCAGCAAGAACTGTTTTCTATCCTCTCTCTTAAACACATCTAAGCACCGAGGGCTGGTAAATACAAAGGACTTGTAAATCAAGGCAGGACTGATGCACAGTAACCCGGTTAGAGGCAGAATTGATGGAACATCCTTCATTGCACCTTTCAGGCAGCCAAAGCCATTTGTTGCTTTGACAAATAAAATGACAGCTTAAGAACCACTGAGATGGCCATTTAAAAGTTTGGTGTCATTTTAGCAATTTGAAACGGGAAGCAATCCTGCTTTTGAGGTCTGACTTAGGTTTTGTGTAGCTAAAAAAGCACATAAAAAGAGCTTTTTACACTGTCACTAAGCAAATCATAATGGCTTTTGACTTATGTATATTGTGCTTCTTTGCCTCCCAAGCCTTCAAAACTAGGTATTGAAATGGAAATTTTAACTCCTAACCTAAGCTGCAGTAAAGAAAGAAAAATGACTTCACAGTGAAGGAACATTAGCAGCTTAGTCAAACTGTATCTCCTTTATTTTGTTTTCTATGCTTTCTGCTTATGTATTCTTGATTGATATGTATTCTTGATTGACTGAGTTGGGGCAGTTCATCCATTGATAGGATTGGAAACATCTGAATTAATGAGGTCTTTCTTTTCTTAACAATTAGCAGTCAGCAACATTTTACTAGACTTTTTAAATTTCATTCTTTCCATAATCTAGTGTATTCCTATTGAGGAATATTTTGGCATTCTATTTTAAAATAATTTTCAAAGAAAAAACAATAAGAAATATCTATCTGGGATGTGGGCAGTTTTAAGACACGAATGGCAAGTAATGGCAATGAGTGTGAGTAATATATAAGGACTAGACTAGAATAATTTCAAAACATTTCAAGGGATTCCCTCATTCTTATTTTTGGTGTCTGTTCCTCCTTAACATGTGCCTACACAACAGCTCTTCATTGTGGTCTCTGTGTCTTCATTGTGGTCACATATGAGTTTCTTCTACACCAGTAGGAACACTCTTGGAATCTTCTAGAGCAGTGATGGCCAACCTTGGGAATCCAGGTTTTCTTGGACTTCAATTTCCAGAAGCCCAAGGCAACACACCTGCTTTTCAGGGCTTCTGGGAATTGAAGTACAAGCACATCTGGAGTGCCAAAGTTGGTCACTGTTGTAAAGCCTAAATAACTGTTACAACTGTTATAGGAGGGCCTTTGCACAACTTCGTGTGATTCGCCAGTTACGGCTGTTCCTAGACCGGGACTCCTTGCTCATGGTCACACATGCCTTAGTCACCTCCAGACATGATTATTGTAATGCGCTCTACATGGGGCTGCCCTTGGTGACCATTCGGAGGCTACAGCTGGTCCAGAATGCGGCTGCACAAGTGGTGTTGGGGTGCGGGCATTATGCCTGTGCCTCACAGCTGCTGAGGGAGCTGCACTGGCTTCCAGTTTGCCTCCGGGTGCAATTCAAGGTGCTGGTTATTACCTTTAAAGCCCTACATTGTAGTGGACCAGGATACTTAAGAGAACGCATCGTCCCAAGGACATCTGTCCGTCCCACCAGAGTGGACCAGAGAGGCTCTCTGGTTGTGCCATCGGCCAGAGAGGCACACCTCTCTGGCACTAGAAGGAGGGCCTTCTCTGTGTCCGCTCCAGCCTGGTGGAACCTCCTCCCAATAGAACTACGCCTGCAAATGGAGCTGCTGTCCTTCAGGAAAGGATTGAAAACCTGGCTGGCAGGTCAGGTCTGGGGAATGGATGGATCAATTTCCCCAGCTGGCTGGATGGTTTGACACCCAGTGCCTCCTAGCTATAATGCCTAGCTATAATGCCTGGTTTTTAATGCAAAGTTTTTAAGCTTCTTTTTAAACTTTTTAAACTTTTAATTTCTAAATTGGTTTTAAATTGTTGTCTTGATGATTGTGTTGGGAATCGCCCTGTGTCCCTTCAGGGAGGAGGGCGATAAACAAATTTAAATAAACAATAAATAAATAATAAAAATACAACACACACTCTTCCTCAACATAGGCTGCCTACCCTGAGGGAAGTCTTCAGTTTCTCTTTTTTGCCACCATACAGAGAACACCTCTGGAGTTTTTCTTATAGCCTATCATCCCTCGATTTCTTCTTTAAAACTGTCTGTATATAGTTACCCCCTTTCCTATCTTTCAGGTGTGATCATGTCACCGCGCTGTAGTTAAAATCAGCTGGACTACTGGTTTTCCTGCTTAGACTCTGCCCAATAATTTTGATTTTTGTCGTAAGGACACATTTTCTCCTTTTTGTTCAACCCGGTTCAATTTGAAGTATTTTTTGGTTTCTGTACCTACCTCATTGTTGTTTCTCTGTACACAGATATTCAACCCACGACACCTATTATTCGTTTCCATGCACAGTGTTCTTTCATTTTATCAAGTTCTAGGTTCAAAATGCCATTCTTTCTCAAATCAATATCTCCCACACACAAATGAATCATTTAACTTCAGCTACTTTTCTTTCCCAAGAGGAAGTGTTTTGCTATCAAGTATAGAGGTAGCAGTCTTTTGTTAGCTTCTCTCTTCTTCAGGTAGCACATTTATTCAATAGTGAACTAAACAAAACTCTTTAAGTGTGCTTTTTTCTGTTACTATTGCAGGCATTTCTGTTGTTGCTCATCCTTATCCGGGCGGAGAGAGTCAAGAACAAGCTATGTAAGATATCAATCTCATTGTTTCTGTTTCTATAAAGTTGTATGAAGGGACCACCCATATTATATCTTGTATAATCTCTTGACATCCTAGCAGTTTGAAAGCAAGAAATTGCAAGTAGATAAATAGGTACCACTTTGTTGGGAAGGTAACAGTGTTCCATGCACTCCAGGGTACAGACAAGTGTGCCACATGGCCATGGAAACATCTCCAGATGTAGTCATGCTGGCTCTTTTGCTGTAAACAGAGATGAGTACCGTACCCTAGAGTCAGACAGGATTGGCTTTTGAGCAAAGGCAACCTTTACTATAATCTAGATCAGTTTGAAGCAACATGGGTAAAATTCTGTTGTATACTATCTTGAGAAATCAGCAGGGGCACTATCTGTTGCATGACAAGTAGTGTGATTCAGTATGCAACAGTAGATGACTACAGAGCTTTCTTAACCTACATCAGAAGGCTTTGAAAAGCTAAACCATTTGCATAACAGTATTTCGGCCATTGCATTCAAATCGGCCATTCAGTGCCATATTAAATAGGGACCTATGTGGTGTAATTGTAGCAATGGAGAAGGAAGGAAAGAGAGGATAAACCCTCTATATCAGGCCAGGGGTGGAGGGTGTGTGACCCTGCAAAACTTTAACTCCCATGATCCCTACATCAGCTGAAGGATGTAATCTAACAATGTTTGGATGGCCTACAAGAGCCTTGTTTTAGGGCTACTAACAGCTCTGCATAAGGCCTCTTGTTATCTGTCAACATCCAGCAATATAGCATATGACCATGATGATGAACCATGGCACTCCAGGTGTTCTTAGACTTTAATTACCAGAATTATCAGCATTCCTGCTGATCAGGGCTTTTGGGAATTGAAGTTCAAGAACAGCTGGAGTGCCAAGGTTCACCATCACTGGCATATGAGATCAAAACCACATAAGGACTATCTCTCCTGCTGTTTATGTGAGGAAAGAATTCTAAGTTGTGTTTGGGCCAGATTTGAGAAAGTCTTTCAGTATCATTTATAATCCATATTAGCACAGCACCCAAACACAGAGTGATAAGATGATCTGTAGTGGTCTCATGTGCCCAATTCTAGCTGAGACGGTGCATATCTGTCTGTGCTGTATCACTTCAGACTGGGCTACCAGGACTCATCCTGGAGCACCCAAGCCTCTAGCACCAGAGGTGTGCCCTTCAGATTGACCACATGCACACGCATGCTGTGCTAGTTTATTTATGATACTTCATTTACTGTGTAAAGGATTTGGTTTATATCTCTGGGTTTGGGGAGAAATGAATGAGCCTCCATCTGCAATCTGAAGTGGCAGAGAGATTGGTTTGGCCAGCAGTTAACATGTCATTGGATGGTTCACCTTTGACCAATTGGCTTGAATTTAAGCCTCTTAGATATTTGATGCTAAGGCACTGACTGCTGGCTATTCATGTGTCTGTTCATAAGATTCATGTGCAACAGTTTTTAAGAGTCATCAACATGACCAATCCCCATACTAAGGAGAAATGATCACTTCATCAAAAGAAAGCTGTCAATTTTTTGAGTTATGTGTCTGAAAAATAAAAGAAAGGGGCCCATCAGAGGAGACTTGGTCCAGGGTCCCCTTAAGTCTGATGCTGACCCAGACTCTGTAGTTGTTTAAATAGAATTGTTTACTCCTTCCCTGCAGGCTTAGTAATTTATTGGATATTATGGTCTCCATGTCTGTCCTGATTGGCTACTCCATCACAACAGCCAGCTTTGTGCTTTATGTGGTAAAGGAACATCAAACCAAGGCAAAACAGCTACAGCACATCTCAGGTATCAGCGTAAGAAGCTATTGGGTGACTAACTTCATTTTTGACCTAGTAAGTACTTTAACTCTTGAATATGGAAAGGGTTGGGGGATGAAGAGCAGGATGGACACTTCATCTAGAATTGTGATGTACAATTTTTGTCTTCAATTTGCTGTTGTTGAGTCTCATCTTTGTAAGGCTAAACTAAACCAGGAGTATAAGGCTAAATTAAACCAGGGGTGCCCAAACAAGTCACATGGTTCAGTGGGCCGATCATGGCCCATTTTACTTCTGCACCCATATGGGCACATTTTACTTCTGCTTCCAGGAGCAGCAAGGGTGGCATGGCCCAGATGAATTGGTGTCAGGGGCCGGTTTAAACCATCTAGAATACGAATTATCGCAGTATGTACTGTATATGCCAAGACGTGGAACCTCTTTCTCCTTCTCAATCTCGGCTGCCCTGTATGCATACACCTTAGCACATTTATAAAAGATCAGTGCGCTATTAAGGTCAGGACTTCAATTTATTTTTAACTTGTAGGCAGAAAAATTGCCTTTAGGTTAAATTGCAAAGAAGCAAAGGCAAAAAAGGCAGGTCTAAAAGTCAATTCTGTGGTAAGTATTTTGTTAGGAACTCCAAATAATTTCTATTCACATAAGGACTGTTGCCTGTGACCTTGCCTACCAAATTTCATCACAGAAAGCCTCTGTTCATGTTACAGAAAGCATTGATATCATGGCAAAAAATATTCTCTAAAAAGACACTGAACCCTATTTATTCCTTTAATGAATATGATTTATTTATTTAAAAAAATGTTTTCAAGTATTCGCTCCTTGTAGAGGGTTGGATTTTTTTTTTTGAATTGTTATATAAATACTTTACTATTTTACAGATTCAGAAGCACCCATTTTGTTAGCATGTTAATTTAAGCTAAAAAGGGCCACAGCATGAAAACATACCCAGAAAGGAATTCCCTTGCTTTAATATAGTGGTGGCGAGTGCCCAAACTACAACCCCAAACCCACTTATTTATCATAAAGTGCCAACAGGGGAGGAAGAAAACACTCCCATTGGGCTGCTGAGCACAGGGGTGGGGCAAACTCTATGCTGAGGGGAGGGAAGAAGTGCTGCCATTGGGCTGCTGGGCAGAGGGTCAGGGCGAACTCTGTGTTGGGGCAACTGCATGAGTGCCCACAGAGAGGGCTCTGAGTGCCACCTCTGGCACGCATGCCATAGGTTCGCCATCACTGCTTTAATACATCCTTTCTTCAAACAAAAACTTGTATCATCTTTACCGTAGGTGAGACAGCATCTCTGGGGAAGATTTTGATTAAAAATTGGCTTTGGGGAGAAGAACTAATAATCCTAATTCTAATGTTGGCAGTCACATTTGTCACTTCCTAAAGCTGAATCTCAATTTTAAAGACATTCAGATCTTTGGGCAGCTGCTCCTACAATCTCCTCCTTCATATGCAGATCTCCTTTTAACCCAAAAGGAACTCTAAGCACTTAGTAAACTGGAAATTAAATGATTGCCAGTTACACATAGGGGAGAGGAGAAAATCATTCCATTAGAGTTTTTCATATGAATTTATCTAATTTGCATCTTCTGAACCCTTAAGCCAAGAATAGGCAATTGTAGCCTCCAAATGATTTTGCATGACACCTCTCATAGTTCCTCTTCTCTGGCCGTTGTGCCTTGGTATGAAAGTGGTAGTTTCTCGCTGACAAATTTTGAACCACAATAAAGATATTTTAAAGAACATTTGCTCCTCTGTGACTCAGAAAGGTTGACAGTGCTGAAAAGATGTTCCAGTCTTTAAAAAGTATCAGAGTAGTCCTATGTGGTCTTCTGGTTTATATTTGTGTTAATGATTCTGAGAAACATTAGTGGGTAGCAGACTAGAAAGATATGGTTTTGTGTACACACCCAAAGGAATTATAGTACAGGACAAATCCATCCCAGATATAATCACATGCATGAGTATAATAAATGCGCTTACTGTTAGGATTATGGTAATCACTTGTAATGTAATCATTCCACAGGTTTACTTTCTGGTACCTGTTACACTCTCAGTAGGAGTAATTTCAGCTTTTCAGATACCAGCATTCTATAATGACAATAACCTGTTGGCTGTTTTCCTGCTTCTATTCCTATTCGGGTAAGGATTTGGTGGTTTAGCTCAATCTGAATTTAGCTGCTGCTCTGCTTCTCCTCTGTTAGCATTGTGATTGCTCAACCTGGTTTTCTTCTTCTGTGTTTAGGCCAGGCAAAACTGCCAAAGTAAAGCCACCCCTTGGTGAGCTCATTCTGTAGTTCCTTTCACCTGACCTAGTGGGAGAAAGATTTTTTTTTTGTTCAGTCACACAGTTGATTCTGAGCCTTTGGGACCCCATGGACCACTGTCTGCCAGGCACTTCTGTCCTCCACCATCCTCCTCAACTCGCTCAGTTCTGTGCCCACTGCATCTACAATACCATCTAGCCATCTCATTTTGGGCCACCCCCTTTTTCTTTTGCCCTCCACCTTCCCCAGCATCAAGGCTTTCTCAAATGAATCCTCTCTTCTCATTTGATGATTATTAACCTTTAAATAAATACTTGTTATACCACTCCATAGAGCTTTGGACAGTTAACAAGAATTATTCAAAACTACAATTTGCCCCAAACAAGCTAGGTACTCATTTTACTGACTTCCGAAGGATAGAGAGTTGAGTCAACCATGATCCCTTTGGGTCAAACTCAGATTGTGAGCAGAATTTTAACTGTAGGACTCCATTTTAACCACATAAATAGAATAATGGATTATAAACTCAGTTAGCTGCCTGTTAATTAAAATCCATCTAATTGCCACTCTGCACCTGGGTCAATTTGATTATTTCCTCATCCTTTAATTATATATTATGTTTCAAGAAAGCCTATGGTCAACATTAGGGAGTTTTATTGTTCCTTTGGTCCTTGCTAAAATAGGTGGATAACAAAATATTACTCTTAGCTAGAAATCAAAATTTCCTCACAGTTAACTGGACAACAAGTATTAAGCAGTAAATAAAGTACCTTGTTGGTCTTGATTGTGTTCTATTTTCCTGTAGATATGCAACATTTTCATGGATGTACTTGCTGGCTGGAATCTTCAAGGAAACTGGAATGGCCTTTATAATTTATGTCTGCATCAACTTATTTTTTGGCATCAATACAATCATTTCTCACTCAGTTGTGCTTCTACTTGCCCAAGAAAAGGCCACTAACCAGGTAAACATTCTGCGAGTATGTAACTAACTTTCACATATAACATCTGTATCACGGTGCAAAATCACTTCCTGCTATGGAAGCAGAGGGCGGCGGGATTCTTCTATTTCAAATGGGACTGAACACCACTGTGTTTTTGAGATAAGTCAAGTAGGGCTCAGATATTGTTGAGAATGATTCAGCCTACATATGGAAACCTCTGTATATCATCTGTGCATATTTTAATAATCCGGCTGCGGTGGGTCAGTGGATAAAAAGCTCACTTGTTAGCTGGAAGTCCAGCAAGTTGGCAGTTTGAGACCAGGGTACTGCATGATGGATTGAGTGCCCATCTCTGTCCCACCTCTTGGGGACATGAAAGGAGACTCATTCGGGTGTCCCCTGAGTGGAGTTTCTCCAGCAAGAATCCTTTGACCCCGGAATAATTTCTGACACAAAATTATTATTATCTTAATAATGCCCTTGACAAGAAAATAGATATAGCTACTCCTGACCTGTGGAGTAACTATACATTATCTCAGTTAAGGTGGCCAGGCATCATCTTCCTGGAGTTCTCAGTTCCCCAAATGCAGCAATATTAGTTTTGGAGCCTGTTTCTCCACCCAAGCTCCTTGTTTCTACCCCAGTGCTACCTGGAAGCTTTGCTTCTGATCAGGCAGCTTGTGTGGAGCTTGGCCTAGCTAAGCCTTCCAGCTTAGGTCTTTAGGCCCCAGGTGCATCACATTGAGGAGTTTGTAAAATGCTGGCAAGATAAGTAGAACAGCCAGGATGGAGAATCGAGGCATTTGTAGTCTAGAAAAATCTCATCCCTAATAAAGATCAAAGACTAATGAATGGCCATGTGTCTACAAAAGTAAAATCAGATTGTAAGAATGATTAGACTAATTGCCTAATGTCTGGTCAGGAAAGAAGAGTATTTTCCACCCTACTAAAGTTTGGGAGATAAAGAAGTAGAAAATCAATTATTTTCTCCTTAAAGAGAAACATTTTTTTATAATGGACATGCTGGTCAGCTTTTATCATGGACATATATCTTTCTCATAATAGGTACTCTGTACTTTAGAAGTGCCTGATTGGTTTTTTTAAAAGAGCTGGGAAAGAGTTTACAAAATCTTTGTGGATGAAAGCAAGCAAGGTTTTTCCTCCAGCTCCTTCTCCCTATGATAACATATGGTACCACTGACATGCCAAATACAAATGTCAGGTGCATTACTCATTCTTCATGATACAACTCGTAGGTGTTGGGCAGGAAGACCAACTTTTCACGATATGTCAGATGTTATTTCCACATGTACCTTTCTTGGAACAGCTGCCTGGAGTTTAGTGTCAGGCTATAGCCTGGCACCATCTGCAGCATCAGATTTTGTTTTCTGCTGGTTGACCTGAAACAGCTTTTTTAGTCTGTATGTATATGTATGGAAGTTTTTTAAAGAGTAGCTGAAGCAGAAGGTCATTTTCAGGCTATGTACAGTAATGTCACAGAGGCATGCTGGGTAAACAGTTCAACCCTGCAGTCCAACAATATCAGGAAGGCCACAATTATGGTAACCCCATCCATGTTTACTCAGAACTAACCTGACTATATTAAGTGGGTCTGACTCCCTCGAAATGGTGCCTTAAACCGTAATTGTAAACAAGGGAGTAATTCTGCTTGAACTGAATGAGTAAACATATTTAGAGTTGTACTCTGAGAAGCAAAGCCAAGAGAAATCTGTGAGAATGACAGACTGTAGCATTTGGAGATTGTTAGATCCCAAATGAAGTGGCCTCCTTGGAGAGTCCGGTTACTTTTACCAATGGGAAAAAATACATGTGTATACGACAGTCATGTAGGAATTCTGAAGGTGGCCATATAGATCTGCAGCTATAGATGTTTGGGATTACAGATCCCATCAGAGCTGAGAATTAGCCATACTTGTTGGGGCTACTAAGATTTGTAGTGTGCTCCACTTTGGAGTATGCTGATGTTAGACAGAGAAGTCAGAGAGAGTAGCAGGCTAGATGTCTATCTTTGTCCATCAACTGTTTATCTGTGTTGTTCTTAAGCAGCTAAATGCCCTCCTTCCCTTTCCTAACTCCAGTAGAGAGCTAACCCAAAGAACAGATAAGCAGAGATAGACAAACAAAGGGAGAAAGGCAGCAAGAAGCTTCTATTAAAGGTAAAGGTCGCCCTTGCTGGAAAGCCAGTTGTATCGGACTCTGGGGTTCAGTGCTCATCTCTGTTTATAGCTGAAGACCTAACATTGTCTGCATCTGCAGACATCTCTGTGGACATGTGGCAGGCATGCCTGGACCCTGGAGTGCACAGAACGCTGATTACCTTCCCACCGAAGTGGTTCCTATTTATCTACTTGCAATTTCTTGCTTTTGAACAGCTAGGTTGACAGCTCTGTTATACCTTCCAATTTTCTCTACCTGTCTTTCTGAAAAGCCCCACATTTTTCAACAAGCCAAATCCTGTTTTATGTGTGACTATCCATTTTGGTGAGTACAAAATATAGCCAAACTTGAGACATAAAACAGTGCTCCACAATAGTGTCCTCCAGATGTACAGCGCCAGGAGGAGAGCCACCTAGAGATGGGCAAGCTTGCTGGAAATCATATTGGGATGAGGCGGGGAATCTGTACTCTAAGGCAGAGTGTAGATTTTTCTCTTATACTGATGTGGGAATAATATACAGCTGTTTATTGTTTTTCCTCAAAGTCTCATTGTCAGATGCTATTTCTAGGATGACAGTTTGTTATGAAGCTCTGTGTTAATATGCAGACTTTTTTTAATGTACATTTTATAAGCCAGGGAATGAATACACAATGACCAGGCATGTTTTTATTTCTTTCAGGGTTTGCATGACCTTGCTGAAACTCTGAGACATATTTACTTGATGTTCCCACAATTCTGCTTTGGATATGGGCTTATTGAACTGTCACAATACCAAGCCCTGATGGGTTTCTTAAAGGCATATGGAGTGGTCTACCCAAACAAAACGTTTGAGCTGGACAGGATAAGCTCTAAACTGCTCGGGATGTTCATCCAGGGAACGATATTTTTTTCAATTCGCCTTTTGCTTGACGATAGGATTATTCAGAAAGTCTGGTATAAGATACTAGAGTAAGTGTCACCCAGGTGGGGAAAGGGGCCTTGACAAATACAGACAGACAGAAAGCATACTGTGGAATACAAACTATTGCAATTTACATTAATAATAAGGAATTTTAAAATACATTGATCATCCAGCATGAAACTGCAACAATTTATTTATTACATTCTGGTTATGGTAATATCTATGTTAAGCTTGTCCAGTCTCCATTGTAATCAACCTATTGTACGAAGAATGCATGGGATTATAAAATGTATCTAGCACATTATTGTCTCTGCTACATGACAGCAACAGCAGAGGCACCAATATTAGTAATTATGTTTTTTTAAGAAAACCCAAGAGGGAGATGTTTTTCTAGAAGATCGTGACACCCAAATTAGCCTAAGGAAGTAGACCTTGCACTTTAGAACCAAGCTGAGATTGCAGCCCTATTATGGATCGCATCTGCACATCCTATTTGTTCCTGTTAAGATGTGATTCAGACATCCATTGATTCAGAAGATTTTAACAGATAGATCTACATGAGATTAGTTGAGACTTGAATCAGTCCCTTTCCGCTTGGATTATTTCGCATGACTTGGCCTAGATTTCCCACCTGCACCCCTGCCTTGGTCCTTCCAGATTTGTTATCCCTGTCTGTTCCCTTCTCTTGAGCAAGCCCTGTTTCTGTGACAGCATGTAGGATTAGATTTTCACTGACATTGGCTGTGATGTCATCTGTGGAAATGTTCTCTTCAACACGGAACAAGGATGACTCTCTAAAATGGCTGCAGGAGTGATGTTGCTCTTCCCGGCACATTGGTGCTCACCTTCTGCTTCATGCTCAGCAGAATGAACATAGCACACTGTTTTATACTGCAAGAAAGAAACCCTAATAACCCTAAGCTATCCTTCTATGTTTCCTGAACCTTTCCTTCCTTTTTCTTCCCTTCGAGTTCTGGAATGGATTCTGCCCTTCTCCGCTGTTCATGATAGAATGGGCCTTGTGCATTTTCCTTCTAAGGGTTGGAGACAAAGTATAGAATGGGGAGGACACAAAGGGGAAGGAAGAAAAAAGCTGGAAGAAGGAAGGGGCATTTTATAATTTAGATTTTTTTAAACAACAAAAAAATTAAACACTTACAGAAGCCGGGAGTGAGTCATTTCAGAAATCACATCCCAACCCACATCGAATGGAGTCAAACACCTTGTGTGGTCGAGTTCTTGGACTATGCTTTCCTGGAAATAGTCAATTAAATGTTACATCCTTCTAACTAAAATTGTATCGTGTTAAAGTGTTAGTTTCATTGCCTTAAATCTAGTTTAGTCTTGAGTAGACAAGGCTCTGGGACTGCAGTAGCAAAAATGGTTAAGACGCTGAACTTGACGACTGGAAGTTTGGCAGGTCAGCAGTTTGAGACCCAAGTACTGTATGACAGAATGAGGTCCCATCTCTGTCCCACCTCCTGCCAAAAACTAGCAGTTCAAATGCAAGAAATTGCAAGCCAATAAATAGGTACCACTCTGGTGGGAAGTAAACAGCATTCTTTGCACTCAGGTGTCTAATCATGTCTGCCACATGTCCACAGAAACGTTGGCAGATGCAGACAGTGCTGGCTCTTTGGCTGTAAACACTGATGATCACTGAACCCTAGAGTCAGATGCGACGGGCTTTCAAGCAAGGGAAACATTTACCTAAACCAGACCCAGTGAATCAATGGAACTTATATAAGTGTTCACTGAACAAATTAAATAGATCTGTAGTTAGAATTAACAGTGGATTTAGGCTATTGGCTGCAACTAGAGAATATCTATATTGAGAAAAACCTTTGTCACATCATAGCCAGTGAAATTAATGCTAAATACAGTGTGTGAAAACCTTAGTGTTAGGATATAACCTAGGAAAGGTTAAACAGTTGTAGTAAGTTATATAGATTTTCCCAACAGATTTAAGAAAATGCTTAAATTGCTCCCATTTGAGAAATCAATGGAGCATTGCTTTCCTCTGATTGGATTGAGTCTATTATCTATTGATTCGTGTATTACTCGGCATGGCAGGAAGATGTTTCCAGTCACAAAACATCTAGCATTTCAACATAACATTTTATACCATATATTGGGCAGCAGTGTATCAGTGGGTCTTTTTTCATGTCAGGAAAGAAAATGTATGTCCAAACAGCTCTAAAAAGGAGCCCCCTTGATTATTACATTATAGCCAGCCTGTGACCATAACAATTTTGAACTTGATTTTTTTAAAAAAAGTTTCTGGAAAGAACCGCTTTTGCCAAATAAACAGATTAACCAAATGTACTGTGAAGTTTTTTACCACAAAAATTTAAAATGAGAACCTAACATCCCAGGTCTGAAAATGCTGTTCTAGCACAATGATCAACAAAATTAAGAACTGTCAAAGAAGATTAAAAAGATTGTGGAGAAAAACACAAATTGACTACTGGACAGCACTGACAGATAATTTGTATGGTGGCCTTGCTTTTCTCTCACGGGTGTGAAGCATCAATAGACATAAAAATATTTCCCATTTATCTGTCCTCCTTTTAAAGCTGTCTTAGGCAGTGGCCATGTTTTGGCGGTAATTTCCATAAAATAATTATATAATTTATGAAGCAGTATTGTGCTGCATGCTAGGGAAACACTCTGAGAATCATAATCCAGAGAAAATATACAGTACGTTCATTCCCTAATTCTGTTTTGAAGGCACAGGAGATGTCTTTAGTGAGCAGTGATCTTCTTCCGATAAGATATTTATTTATTCATGGATTTATACTAGCGCCTCACTAAACTCTCTGCAGAGCCTCCAGTTTAAGCTAAGTGGAGGGAAGTGGAATTAACTGTACCTGTCTTCCACTTTGTTAGATTTCTATTCAGCAAAGTATATGACAAGTCTCCACTCCAACTGGAAACCTCGGATGAGGAGGAAGACAAGGACGTCCAGGCAGAACAAGAACGAGTTGCATTGGGCCTTGGAGACTGTGACATGGTCCAGCTCCAGAATCTCACAAAAGTCTACCCTCTTCCCCACCGAAAGATTGTAGCCGTAAAAAATGTCAGTGTGGGAATCCCAGCGGGCGAGGTGAGCCAAACCAAAAAGGAAGCTGATGCTGCTCTTCTGTTGCTATTGTTACTTCTCAGGACCTTCTCAGTGGTTACGCTCAGGCTTTGGAACATACTGCGTTCAGAAGCCAGATTTGGCCTCTGCCCTCTTGTCCTTCCATCATCAGGCATAGTTATTCCTTTTCAGGAAAACTTTTAAGCAATAAGTGAAGGGTTCGAGAACTATTTTTCACATTTAGATATTTTAAAATGTTTGTTAAAATGTTTTTGAAATTGTTCTTAATCTTACTCAATGCTTAATTAGTTTTACTATACAGTGGTACTTCGCTTAAAGAACATAATGCGTTCCACATGATTGCTCTTTAAGCAAATTTGCTCTTTAAGTGAAACACCATTGTAAGTGACCAATTGTGATTTCTGGGGGGGGGGATTGTGAACCCCGATTTAGTTGTTAAGCAGGGTTTTTTTTGTGGGTTTTAGTTGTTAAGCGAGGCGACCATTCGGAGAAAATTCTGCTCTTTAAATGAGTTAGTCTCTAAATGAGGCACTCTTTATACGAGGTTTTACTGTACTTAACTGCCAGCCACCTTGGGTCTTTTATGGGGAGAAAGACAGCAAGCAAGCAAATGAATGAATGAATGAATGAATGAATGCTCTTCTAAGAGCTTAGAAAATTGAATTAGACAGCAACTCCTAGAATTACAAAACTAATTATATTGGTGTAAAGAATTAATGGTGCTGTGGCAGCTTAGTGGTTAAGATGCTGAGCTTGACGACTTGAAGGTCAGTAGGTCAGCAGTTTGAGACCCGAGTTCTGCATGACAGAGTGAGCGCCTGCCATCTGTTTCTTTAATCAATTCCTCTTTGCACAGGTGTGGTGAAAATACCTTATTCTATTGACAGTGTCCAACTAGCAGTTGAATCAACTTCTGTATTTGAAGTCTGATCCTTTGTTTCAGACAGCACAGCACTTTCAGCTGGCCCTGGCTAGAGGGTTTTGTTTTTCTCCTCCTGAGACCAAGTTTATGCTACTGTTGTCTGAATATTAATGCTGAATATTTTGCTAAAACCCACAGATTATTTCCAGATGTTAGCATTTGCCTTCTTTTTTCATTTATGTTTTTAAAAACCATGAATGTACAAAGTGGCAGCCATTGCAGACTTCTAAAATTATTTTTATACTTTTGCCTGCGGTGCTGTTTTAGCACTTTTCTGTATTAATAGTGTTATTTGGAACCCAAAATCTAGAGCAGTAGTGCCCAAACTAAGGCCCAGGGGCCGGGTGCAGTCCCTGATGCCAATTCATCTGGCCCATGAAGCCCTCGTCGCTCCTGGAAGCAGACGTAAAATGCACCCGTACCCATTTTACTTCCACTTTCAGGAGCGACGAGGGCTTCGTGGACAGGATGAATTGGCATTGGGGGCCGCACCTGGCCCCCAGGCCTTAGTGATCAGCTCCCTGAACCACATGATCGGCCCATGGCCCAAAAGGTTTGGGCACCCTTGATCTAGAGCACTGAATTTTACTGGTTTCTCTCTACCTCTGAGGCCTTAAACTGTAAACCACCCAAAGTAGTGCTTGCCCTAATGGGGCAATTTATGACAGTCAGTCAGACAGATAAATTCTACACTTCAAATCTATTTTTACTCTAGCTGTCTGTTTATGACATGAAAATTATGAATGTATTACTAATAAAACTTTTATTCTCCACCACAATCCAGTGCTTTGGCCTCCTTGGTGTAAATGGGGCAGGGAAAACTACCATCTTCAAGATGTTAACAGGAGACATTGGCCCATCTTGTGGAAGGCTACTAGTACGTGATGAAACTGGGTATGAAAGATTTTCTCCAATTTACAGTAAGGCATATAACTGAAGAAATAAGGACAGTATGGCCTACCCAGATCAAAATAAATGTACATGTAGAAAGAAAGTAGTCATGGCAAAAACACAGATGATATTATAATATCAATTATCTAAGTATGTTAACTGTTTCCAGTTAGGAAATTAGTAAAAAGTTAATTTGGCTGCACTCATGTATGTGCTTAATTGGAATAATTCCCATTGAATTCAGTTGGATTTGCTTGCAACAAAACATGTATACCTGGGATTCTCAACCTGCGCCCCGTGGCACCATTTCATGTGCCCCCTCCACCTCCACCACATCAGGAACTGCCATGTTGTGGAGGAAGGGCAAAATGGCTATCTGGCACCCAAAGCAAACTGAGGGAGTTTGACCCCAGCTTTAAAAGGTTGGGAACTCCCGGTGTATACAGTCACTCTGTAAACTTCCAATATGTGATTTATCAAGGAGATATTCAACCTTTGTGATTTTCTTTTTGCTGTCCTAATGGGGGGGGGGGGAAAGAAACTACATTCTCCTTGAACATGCTTGCTCCATAGTATCTTCAGGATATGACAATAACCTCTATTGCAAACTGAACATAGGAAGCATTGCAAAGCTTAGCATTATGTCTGTAAAACCAAGGCTACAAGTACCCCCAACACATCCCCAAATTATAGGCCTAAAAATGGCTAATCATGCTCTCAAAACCTACAGAGGGTCTAGTGAGCCATTTAAAGGGATTTTAAAATTGATGCTATTTTAGGCCTAAAATGGCATTTTTTTGGAAAACTGAAAGTTACTTGTTTTTGTTTTAAGATAGAGAGCATGTGTGGTACCTGTGGAAGTCCAAATACATGTGAAAATGGGGCTTAGATGCAATCTTTGACAAAGACTCACTCTTTTTAAAGAATTTGCATCAAATAGTGACAAGGAGCACATTCAGACTCCTACTTGCAGGCTGTTCTGCAATCACCAATTTTGAAGTTGCTTTAGGTCCCATCTAAACAGTGCAACCAACCTTTGCCTTTATGGCCAAGTGCTGAGGAGAGACAGGGAACATATAATTATTCTTCCCTCCCCCCCCCCCCCAGTGGATTGTTGTGGAGCTGTATTGGTTAGGAGTGTACAACAAATTATTTTACACTCCTAACCAATACAGCCCCACAAAAATCTACTAGGAGGGGGGGGGGGAGAAGAATAATTATAATATCTCTGTCCCTCCTTGGCACTTTGCCATAAAGGCAAAGGTTGGTTCAACTGTTTAGATGGGACCTAAAGCAACTTCTTCTTCGTGTTTCCCTGTAGCACTGAGCAAAATAGTGGTTTTGTTTTGAGCAGTTTCACAGTTGGCACAAAGAAAAAACAAAGAAAAAACTTTTTTCCTTTCTCTAACCAATGTAGCACTATAATGAATAACGGTGGAGGAGGGAATCATTACCCTTTCCCTGCTCCTCTGCAGAGCATTGGGGAAAGTGTTTGATAGCAATATTCCTTCAGCACACTAGATGTTGACAGTAGAAGCAGGCTTTTATGGTGGCAAGTCTCCCATATGCACCTCCCATGTGCACACGTATAAGGGAACACTGCACAAAAGTAGAATCCCCTAATGGGGGTTTCAAAAAAAAAATACTCAGAGGAAGGTTCAGGCACTTCAGCATCCTTGACACGTGAACTCTGGAGACAGGAAAGACACTTCTACAAGCATGCCCAAAGAGGAGTTAATTTCTTGCTTTTAGTTAACCTTCATCTTTTAGAATTGGATACCCCCCAGAACCTTTTTTTTTTTAAATTACACTTTTGCTATTCAGGTTCTTGAAGGATATTGATGAGGGACACTGGTCATTGTTTGGTTACTGCCCTCAAGAAGATGCCCTGGATGATCTGCTTACAGTGGAAGAACACATGTATTACTATGCTAGATTACATGGCATCCCAGAGAAGTATATCAAAGGGGTAAGTAAATTTCAGGGGGAATCAGAGTGGCGTAAGTGCACCATGAAAAACCCATGATCAATAGCAAAAGTACTAAAGTTGCAAAAAATTAGAATATTTTGATATTTTATCAGCAAACACTGTATTTATAAATCAATAAATAGATACTGTAATTATATACAGTAAACGTATAAGCTCAACAAGTCACCTTAAAATTCAGTTCGAGAACAAGAATTTTAAAATGTATTGTTAAAGAGAAAGGTCACCCTTGCTCGAACGCCAGTCTTTTCCAACTCTAGAGTTCAGTGCTCATCTCTGTTTATAGCCAAAGAGCCAGTACTATCTGCGTTAACAGACATTTCCATGGACATGTGGCAGGCATGCCTAGACACCGAAGTGCACAGAATGCTGTTTACCTTCCCACCAAAGTGGTCCCTATTTATCTAATTGCAATTTCTTGCATTTGAGCTGCTAGGTTGACAGGAGCTGGGACAGAGATGGGTGCTTATTCTGTCATTAAGTACTCAGGTTTTGAACTTCTGACCTTCCGCCTCCCAGTCAGCGTCTTAATCACTCCGAGCCACTACAGTAGTGATACATAACACACTTAACGGTGGAATGAAATCAAATAGTGTCTCAGTGTGGATTGACATGGCAGGCAGTTTTACCTTATCCCCCCACCCCATGAATTTTAACCATTTTCTTTGGTTTCCCCCCCATGGTTTTAAATCAGATTACTGTATTCTTTAAAAACAAAGAAATGCCATTTGCCTTTCATTTGCCTTTTCATTTGCTCAGTCAGCAAGTTCAGAGTCATTCATCCACTCTGCTTCTTTGTAAGATAATCATGTCTGAGATATCTAATAGGCAATAGATCCCCTCACTTAATTTCTCTACAATCCAGATACATAATGAAGTGCAATGCTGAAAATACAAATATGCATAGTACCAATTATTAAATGTATAATTGAGGCTACATTTGGAGTCAGAGATGAAGAAATGGCAGGCATACCTTGAATTGGGGTGAAATAGCCGGAATGGCTATCTGCTGTAGGCTGCATTTGAACACCTGGTTTTATATCCTGGCACCATCATCATTTGGAAGAGCTCAATTCTGGGTGTATGGCTGTCAAATATCTAATCTTCTCTTTGCACTGAGATTAGGGGGGGAAAGCTGTTATTGCTGCTTGCAGCAGAAGATGTTAGACATGCTACTGCCTGGCTGGGAACTAGAGGGGTCTCTCTGTTCCCAAAGCAATTTTCAAAACTGAGAAAGAAGGTGATTCTGATTTTATATTTTAAAGAAGAAGTAAAATAGGAAGATGAGATGGTTGTATATTTGATTGAATAAATATACATACAATACTGCAAACACAAACATGGAGACAGGGAAAAGAGAAGGGCAGACAAATAAATTAACATCAGCTAGCAATTTCAGGATAGGATAAACCTGAGTAACATCCAGGGTGGGGTACACAGAAACAAGCCTCCTCAAATATTGTGGTATTTTTGAACTATAATTGGGCGTACCCTGGTAATGGCAACCTTGTGTCACCTGCTAACCATTCTCACACTAGGTCAGGCAAAAGGTATCTGCAGAATTAATTCACCAAAAGGTGCCTTCATTTTTGCAGTTTCACATCTGGCCTAGACATGGAAGATGAAAACATCCAGGGTAGGGGTAGCTGGTAAAGTGGGCAACTCTTTCACCCACCATTATAGGAATACTGCTGTGCACCTGGAGAGGGGCTACCATGTCACCTCTCCTCATGTTTCCTAACTTGAATGCCAGAATGGGACTGATATCTGTCTGACAGAAGCAGTGATGGGATGTAACAGGCTCACGCCAGTTCGCCAGAACCGGTAGTAACTTTTCCCAGCGTCCCGGAGAACCGGTAGCAGCTTTTGGGGGGAACCACCTTTGGGGCTTACCTTTTCACTGGTTCCCCCACTGCGCTTGTGTGCCAAGCACTTGGTGTGCATGTATGCCTACACTGCTTGGCATGTATGCACGGTCTCCTTGCTGTCCTCCCAAGTGGGGAGGAGGAAGAGAAGCTGCTAGCCTGAAGCTCCCTATAGCCTGCTCCCCAGGGTAAGTGACTCACCTTTGGATGTGGTGTGTCTGTGTGTATTTTAATGTGTATTTAATACCTTTACTTATACAGTTGTACCTCGCTTAAAGAGCATAATGCATCCCACAGCATTGCCCTTTAGGCGAGTTTGCTCTTTCAGCGAAACACCATTGTAAGTGACCCATTGTGGGGGTGATTGAGAACCCCGATTTTTTGTTAAGCGAGTTTTTGGTTGGTTTTATTTGTTAAGCGAAGCGAGCATTCAGAGAAAATTCTGCTCTTTAAGCGAGTTACTCTTTAAGCGAGGCACTCTTTATGCGAGGTTTGACTGTATTGATGTACTACCACGGTTCCGAAAAAGGCCTGGTGATCGGCAAGCCTGGCGGCCTGGCTTGGGGTTTTTAAGCAAAGTCTTGGAGTTACCTCATCAATAAGCTACACCTGTGCTGTTCCAATTGCTGTTCCAATTGGAGAACCCTTAAGGAGGTACAGCTGTCTTACATTTACATTAAGGCATATTGTCCTAGAACTGGTACGATGACCATATCCATCTTGCAGCATGGTGCTGGCCAGGCACTTATACTAACAGGTAAGTGATGGGTTTGTGTTTGCGGTGGGTGGTTGGGTGGTTGGGTTGATTAGTGTTTAGGGTGGGTGGGTGTTTGGGTGGGTGGGTGTATTTTAATGTAAATTTTATTTATTTATTTATTTATTTATAGGAGGGTGGGTGGGTTGAGGTGTGTGTGTGTGGGTGTGCGTGCGTGCACGCTTATTTTTATTTTATTATTTTATTATTATTTTTCTTTGGCCCAGCCCACGATGTCATGACATCATGATGTTAGCTCTGCCCACACTATGATGATGTCACGGTGGGGTAGTAAATTTTTTGACAACCCACCACTGGACAGAAGGACTACGAAGTTGAGGGAAGGGAGTGGAAACTAGGTCGTAGTTACAACAAAACTCCAGCAGAGTGTAACCTGTGTCTTGCAGACACTGGCGTCTTGAAATTCTGTTTGATGGAGGATTTATGGGAAGAAACAAGCAGATTTTCTTTAGCACAAGGTGGCTAAAAATACAGCATTTTCAGAGATTCAAGACTTGATGGCTTAATTTGGCAAGTCAGAATAAGCAAAAATGACGGTTGTTATTTCTGTTAGCTGTAAATTTAGCAAATTTTCATTTAAACATATGCAAGTTTAAATTTGCTGATTAGCTTGCATTGAGGGGGAGGGGGAGGCAGGCGCCTCAGAGGCAAAACAACATGCTCTTAGAATTGGTGAAGTATCTCATTTGCCTAAATGGCAGGAACTAATGGTTATGCTGTCAAGTTGTCATCAACACCACTTTAAAAAAGCTGCATTGTTTGCACAGATTGTACTTCAGCTTCTTTATCGACTTAACCTGATGCCCTACAAGCACCGAATCACTTCCATGTGTAGCTATGGCACCAACAGAAAGTTGTCAACTGCACTGGCCCTTCTTGGGAAGCCTTCAGTTTTACTGCTGGTAAGAAATTACATTTTTATTGAAGAGGGGAAAGGGCACATCTCTGAAGCTCTGAAGAGGCTGTTGTAGCAGAAGAGAGACAGGATATTTGTGTTTAAGCCAGAGTGTGTGCTTAGCTTGCTTAGTCATATAATTTATGGACTAAACAGCAGCTGAACTCTGTGAGAGAGATTATTATTAGAGTTTGACACAAAAAGTTAGAAATTGTTCTGTACTTACTTTTAAAAATACTACTAGTGATGCAAAACAATGGTCTCCATGCGTTCCTCCTATGAAACTCTTCAAGTGGTAAGAAATTTCAAAGATCCTATACATTTAATTTCCTTTCCAATCAGAGAACACAGAAGATTTATGTCATAGTGGAATGTTTCCTTCCTTTAAAGGTAACGGTTTCCCTTGCTCGAAAGCCAGTCGTATCTGACTCTAGGGTTCAGTGCTCATCTCTGTTTCAAAGCCAAAGAGCTTCTGCAGAGGTTTCCGTGGTCATGTGGCAGGCATGACTAGACACTGAAGCACACGGAACGCTGTTACCTTCCCACCGAAGTGGTCCCTATTTATCTACTTGCAATTTCTTGCTTTCGAACTGTTAGGTTGGCAGGAGCTGGGACAAAGATGGGAACACGGAATGTACATGAAGTAAATGAAACTCCAACAAGCAGATACTACAGCCACCAATATTGCCTCACATCTCTTAAACAGGACACCTGTATCCAAAAATTGTTTTGTTGTGATATATCTTCATGTCAGAACTGGCATATAGCAGCCCTAACAGACCTGTGAATGCTAGCTGGATACCTCAGTGATTTAGGTATCTGGCTGGGGAGCCAAGGGTTGGGAGTTCAAATCCAACCTGTGCCTCCTAGGAGAACAACAACCCTGTGATTAGTCATTGGCAAGCTGCATAGCTCCAGGAGCCCCCCAAGGAAAGGGAATGATAAACCACTTCTGAGTATTCTGTACCTAAAAATCCCTGGAAAGGGTCAGCATAAGTCTGAATTGACTTGACAGCATGCTATTATTATTATTATTATTATTATTATTATTATTATTATTATTATTATTATTATTATTATTATTATTATTATTATTATTACTACTACTACTACTACTACTACTACTACTACTACTACTACTACTACTACTACTACTACTACTACTACTACTACTACTACAGGGCTTTCAAGGTAAATAAGATAGTTTAGTCAGTTTAGTTTAGTAAATGAGTTCTTCACCCCCCATTGAGTTTCTGTTGCCTGCATTGGGATTCAAACCCAGGCCTCCTGAGTCCTAGTCTGTTCATTATACCACACAGGGTATTAAAAGTTGCTTTTCCTCCAACCAGTTCTTTCCCAGCTTCCCTCACATTTACATGTCAATTGCTCTAAAGTGTCCTTCACCTCAATGTCTAACTGGCAGTTGTGTTGTCACCATCTGAAGGCAGGTTGACAGAAATGTTGGAGAGATTTGGAATTTAAGTGTTCCCTTTTTTAATGCTACTGAAAGCCATGGGGATATCTGCCCAGCCTAAACTGTTTCTTTCAATGAGGTAAAATGAACAGTCTGGACTCTGGATTATTCTTGGTTGAAGGAAACAAAACACCTTTGCTTTATTTTATACCGGTATATATAAAGTTGAGCTACATCTCCACAGATTTATTTTCAGAGAGCAGAAAATGAAGGAGAGAGGAAAAGGGGCTAACTTGCTAGTGCACCATTATTTTAAATTTGCCAGGCATTACACCCAGGCAACAAGAATTGTGCAATCAGCTGTACAGTTCCCATTGTGACTCTTGCACAGGGCACATGCACAGAGAGAAATGCTGTGAATAGCTCTTTTACTGTGCCACTGTTTCCAAACTGTTTCCACAGCTTTGTGTTGTGCACGCAGAGAGGCTAGGCAGCGTTTCAACCTATATCTAGTGGCAGGCTGGTGTACAGCCAAGAAGCACATCAGAATACCGTATATATTTGAGTATAAGCTGACCCAAGAAACCAGGAAAATAGATTGACCCGAATATAAGCCGAGGGTGGCAAATGCAGCAGCTGCTTAGTGAGTTTCAATAATCAAAATACGGTACATGAAAATAAGATGCGGCAGAAAGGAGTTTTCTCCATGCCGATTGAGATGCACCGATGACAGGATGGGAGAAGTAGGTGGTGAAGGCTGCCGGCTGCCACCGCCTTTTTCCATCGCACTTAGTGACCTGAGTATAAGCAGAGCCCACTTTTTTGACCTCATTTTTAGGACTGAAAAACTAGGCTTATACTCAAGTATATACAGTATACAGCTGTAGTCATTGTGGGCCAGATAATTGCCACTGCAGTTGTGTGGAGGTCCCAAGGAATAGAACCTCTCAAGGCAGACGTTGAATTCACCTCTCACTTTTATATATGTCCATTGCATCCCCTGGTGAACAATTTACATGTGTGAAATGGCTGCCTTGACTAATTTTTATCTCACCTCCCCAGAGAATTTGAAAAAAAAATAGAACTAAGAAGCCTAACAGACACACCGTGAAGCTGAGGCGATGGAGGCAAACTTGTCCTTGGTTGGGGGTGTTGAGGAGGCAAAGTGTCAAACTGAGCTGCTGCTTGCTTTCTTGCCAGATCAGTGCAAGAAACTGTGAGCCACCCTCTCTGTCTGGAGTAGGGAATGCTTTTGTAATGGCTTTTGATTCTTCTGAAGCTTTTTACTTGCCTGAGAAGGTTTATCTGCAAAGATAAGCAGATTTCACTTGTGAGTTCTATCAGGTTTTTAGTCCCCTCCATCACTGATACACATTGCCTGCCTTTCAGTTATACGGGAGGTGTTTTGAAAAGGTGTTATAGTGTCACTGCATGTGCAGTTTTGACAGATTTTGGTCTGTGTGAAACTGCCATATTGGTAATGCATATAAAGGACAGTGACAAAATAAGAGAGAGAGAAGAAATATTAACATGAAAATTGCATTCTGCTTCTGCCATATCCGAATCTGAATTTTGGCAATCCTCATGGTGATCAGCCATGAAGACGGTCCTGAGAATATAATGCAGTGGCCTTTCATCTGCCTTCCACATCGCAGCATGACACCCATACTACTGATCCAGTTCTGCAAAACACTTTCTGGTTCTGAGCCCTTCTGGCACACAAATTCTTCACCAGTCCCAGGCCAGTAGTGATGAAGCTAATGCCCTCCATCAAGATGAATTCAAGTAGGATTTAATCCACTTGGGGACCATCACCCTTCCTTTTGTACTCTGGCACCCAAGGCTATTAGTCCTCAGGGTGGTCAGGCAGGGGCATGCTGGCTTCCCCAAAAGGGCGCTGGACAGGGAGTGATTAGAGTGTCCAACCCTAAAAAATTATATACGTTCCCACTCGCCTTCTAATTTCAACTTTGAGGATTCAAACCAAAAACTTCCTGCTTACAAGGCAAAATTGTAGCCTCTATGCCATGGGGGCTCCACTATCAACATAACTGCTTTTGGTAATTTTATAATAGAGAACCATGTGTTAACCAGAGAGGATATCATTGCTTTAAAATCTCTGCCCACAGGGGCAGAGATTGCTGGGGTGGAGTGGGACGTTGCCTGATACCCCAGCACGCCGCTGTGGTCAGGTTAGTTAACCACCAGCTGACACTCTCCATTGAGTCACTGGCAGTATGATCTACTCTATTATCATAGCAGGATAACCTGGCCAGACTTTAATGATTGCATTAGGATCCATTTTTCTCCATGATCCAAGAACCTGAAAATTATGAATGTCCAAAGTCCTACTGCACGCATAAAGTCTGGTGCATTCCTGTTCCCCGTAATAGAGCTCAAAGAAGCAGCTGTTAAAAGATTCTCATCCAATATCAAGTGTAAGGATCCAAGATATTATTTGAAGACATTTGTATCATTGGGAAGCGGAGGACATTTTGTTATTGGAACAATTGTAATCTCAGCCTGGTTATCAAGCTGTGTTTCTGTTTTGAATAACATTGTTTTATCACTAAACAACCACAATTCAAATCATCAGAAGGGCTAGCTGTTTTGCAAATGATGCCTGCTGTAGGACAATAGAGTACGTAGCTCATCTGTAGAGCATTGTCTATGAATAGGATATTCCAAGGAGAAACTTTGCTTTAATCAGTAATTGAAGTAGATATAATTCAGAACGCAAATACAAGGGTTTTCCCTCCAGTTGTCCTCTCTTCAATACAATTGTCTTTATATAAAAACTATTATCTAGAACTGGCTCCTAGTCTTGCAGATCTGCACTAATACCTCTGCCTTCAACAACATAACTTCTCTTGTTTATAACTTTGTCCACCTTTCTCTAAAATGAAAGCACACAGTTTTATTTGGCTTAAATTTGCTGTTCAACCTACTGATTTTGAGGGAATACTGTAATTCCAATCTACATTAAATCTGGAGTAGGAGAAGGAGGGGGGAAAGAGAAAAAGAGAAGTGACCATAATTGGCTTGAGAGGATATGGAAGTTTGTATTCAATGAGTCTGAGGCCTTATAATAAATAAATACATTTCCGGATTAAATAATCTAAACAGCCTATTACAGGAAGCTGCACTGTTGTTTGCTTTTCAGCAGTTATAATTTTATGTGCTCCTGTGCATGCTCAGTTGCTTATCCTGTAATTTCCAGTTAGTACTATAAAACAGTATTGTCTGATTATTCAGGGAAACCCATTTCACATGCCAGAGACTGTCTGCTTTCAAAATAGACTAACTTCACACATATACTGTGTGCTGGTGACTCTCAGCTTTAAAAAACAATACGGTTTTATGCTTATTTACTGAGATTTACTCTGTGCTCTGTTTTGCGATTGTCAGCCAGTGAATGCTAGCTGGGTTGATGAGTAATCCCTTCCCTAACATAGAATCCAATGGGCAGAGTAATACTTAACTTCTGTATAAATATGCAAGTTTGAACAGTTGTCTGTTTTCATATATTTATTTAAAATAATTGATCATAATTTTACATATAACAACCTAGTCTGAATGAGCATACCTTCTGATTGAAATTTTATTAACTCTACCGCTGTGGATTGTGTTAGAAATTAGAATTAACTAGTTCTAACTAAATGAGTTATTTGTCATTAACTTCTTTTCCAAGTAGCTAAGATATAAATGGGTAGAATTTAATGTGGTCACCAAGATTTTTTTTCCCAAGAAATAAATCACATGAAAATATATCCTCTTTTTCTTATGCTATATTTTACCATCTCATTCTTCCATTTTAGGATGAGCCAAGTTCCGGAATGGATCCTAATGCTAAGAGGCATCTGTGGAAGATCATCACTGAGGAAGTACAGAAGCAATGTTCAGTGATACTTACATCTCACAGGTAGAGTGCCTGGAATGCCCAATGACAGCCTTTTGACTCAGATTCTACATTCCAACCGTTGTGTTCCAATGGACTTCTTTTCACACAAGGAGAGTGACTCTGGGCTAAGATTAGGGGCCTTTCAAATACCATGTGACCTAAAATAGGCCACTCTTTGACCCCCCAACCCCCCTAAATCACGTGGTTTCTCCGTTTTCCCTGATTTGAAGATAGATGGCAGAAGCATGGCCAACCTGGAACCTGAGGATGCCTACCGCCCCAACCCCGGACTCCCACCTGCCCAGGGGTGTAAAATTTTGAAGTCATGTGACTTCATGCCAAAACCCCTCCCCCTGACTTTTGGTCAACCCCTCCCCCCTAAAATGGTCACATGGTATTTGAAAGACCCCTCATCATGCACGCCATTGAACAAAAAGCTGAAAAGAAAAGTGGAAATGTTGACATGATTCCCATTATGATCCTATGAAAGAGTTATCTTCCTTGTTCTTCCTACCTTGTGTAGAAAATCAATATTATAAACAAATGTTTAAGCTCTGTTTGTGGAAAATTCCCATCAATTGGCTTGTAGTTTGGACTTATTCAGTACACATCCTCTGCTTTTCTATAAAAGTAATACTTAGGGAGTGGACTATGTAATGCCAACATACAGTGTAGAAACATCAGCCCTAGAATTACCACTTCAGTCCAGCAGTACCCATGAACATCCAAGATGTGTTCCACTCTTGTAGCTGTCTTCTGGAAGAGAATGATGCCCTCGATGCCCCACCAGCATGGTGGTTTTCTCCTTTTCTTCTCTTTTTGACAGCCACCTCAAGGCGACTGTCTTTCAGACAGGATCTCCTTATGAGCATCCCACAGTTAATCTACTTTTAAAAATATATATTTCAAACATTTCTTTATTCTCTGACACAAGAACATTATTAAAAATGCCCATAAAGTGACCACAGTTAAACCATGACTGTGGCTTGTTAAAAATATCTATAACAACAGCAGCTGGAAACGACTTCACATCAGATCAGGTCAGCATTAAATACTTTCCTGAAAAGCCAGGTCTTCAATGGCTATTGAATGCCATGTGAATGGGAATGGAAGAGGCTTCTGAAAAGAGCATGCTCTCATACATTGCCATTCTGTTTCTGCCTTCTCTGCACTTATAGACTTTTCCCCAGATGTAAGCCTGCAAAGTAGGCTTAGATTCTCCCAAGGCTTAGATTCTTCCATGAAAAAGGCAAAGAATTCTATGACAATCAGTAAATGATGCCAGAAATTATGATAATTAGCAATCAGCAGGAATGGCCAACTTCATGTTGTTAATATACAAAATCTGAAGCTGCTGTAGTGCTTCCTGTGCATTGTAATTCTTTATAAGGTGTGCTCTATAGAATCTAAAGACAGAAAAACTACAACAAGCACCACTGTAGTTGCCGGTTTTGTACATTGCCCATAGGAAGTTTGGCTGGAGCTAGAGCTTGATCCAGGTGAGCTAAGCGTAGGTGTCTGAAAGTGTCCTTAGGTATGAGTCTGTGGACTGGAACTCCCAGAATTATGGCTCAGGAGTTCTTGGAGAATGGTGGGAGTTGATGTCCAAAGACTCCAAATGGCACACGCTTAATCAATATTACCTTAGAGCCCTTCTGAAAAGTGGTGGTGATCTTGCCTTGAATGCTTTGCTTCTGATGGAGGGAAATGCTTGGAAATTCCTATTGCAGTTATTCGCAAGGAAATATCTTCCTCTGGGTAGTTTATCACACTAAGCTGAGTTGCAGCTCCAACCACTGTTCACCCAAGTCTTCCCTGCTACCATTCCCACTATATGAGAATAAAAGCCTGCAGAAACATAGGAGTGCTATTGATTCCTGTCCAAGGGGCATGGCAGTCCTGGGTTAAACCAGGTATTAAACCAGGCATTTTCAACCTGTGGTCCATGGGATGGATCCAGCCCGTGGTGCTATTCCATCCAGTTTGCTCCTGCTGCCCTTTCCCCCTCCACCTGGCTTGGTGTGTCCCTAATGTCACTCCATAGCAGGGCAGATGTTGTAAGACGGCAGTGCCAGTGGCGGAAGCAGCAGCCACCTGCAGCCACCCACATCTTTTCTGGGTGCTGCTCTGGCTGAGCACAGACCTTCCCCCATGGCAGGCCAGTAAACAGGGTTTCAGTGGCAGCATGTTGAGGGTGAGTGTTTGCAGGCCAGACTGGTGGCATGAGTGGAGTGTTGGCGGTGGTGGTATGTATGTGTGTATTATTGGTGGCATTGGTGACGATGGTGTGGGGGGAGTATTGGCATTGGCAGTGGAGGGGGGTATACCAGTTCATCTCACCAAGAGTCTGAGGGGGCGTGATCCAGCCCCCAGCTTAAAAAGGTTGAGAACCCCTGTATTAAACCATGAAGAGTTCACATCCCTGAAAGTTATCTTATTTGTTATGCAGGTTAGGTGCATTTTCTGAGTCAATCCATTTTCAGGGGTTCTCCTGGTTCCTTCTAACTTTCTCCTCCATTGACTTTCAGTATGGAAGAATGTGAGGCTCTGTGCACTCGGCTGGCTATCATGGTCAATGGACGTTTCCAGTGCATGGGTTCACTGCAGCACATAAAGAGCAGGTTAGTACGGTCCCTCTTCTCTGACAGATTTACTCCTTGAATAAGCAGAGAGCAGCATTGCTCAGTCCTTTAGTTGTCCACATTCCAAAGAATGTGGATGACTGGGAGATTGTTTACATGGTCCTATAGCCCACTCTTTGGGATGGGTGTGTGCTTCTCATTATGGTTCACCTACCTGTGGTGAGGATAATTGGAACATGATCCATTCCAACTTTAATGAAACACTCATGTGCTGGGTGACTGAATGTGGCTCAGTAGAGTTCTGCCATTCCTATCCACTTGATGCATCCACATTATACTTAGTCAGACCCTGATTATGAAGATGGGGTCTTTCTATGGACATTAGCTCTGTCTTGCATCTTCTATGAAATACCTAAGCAATTTTCTCGGCATTGCCTGTTATTAAATATGTTGTTGTCATGTGCCATTAAGTTGGAATGGATTTTTAACAGGGTTGGAGTTTCAACTTCTGAGATATTTACAAATGGCTTTACCAGTGCCAACCCCCCCCCCCTACTTTCTGTAGTGGTATCTTGAGCCCTGGTCTGTCACTCTATCAACTGTATGCATTCATATTCATCAAATGCCTGGAAGACAAATACCAATCCATTTTGAAAAGATACTATGCTACAATGGATTACAGTAATACTAACATTTACCTCAGATAACACTAAAATCGCATAACATTAAGTAATTGGGGGGGGGGGAAGAGACAATTGCATTGAATAACGTTAAGGTACTATGGGATGCATTGGATAACAACCGCTAAAGCCTGTGCGTCTACAATGTATCTCTATGGAGCATTAACTTTATCCGATGCATCCCATAGGATTTTAACATGCATCCGATAACACTATAAATCGGATAACACCAAGACTTGTGGAACCAAGTTTTAGCGTTATCCGTGGTTTTACTGTATATTCTTACTTATTTGAAAGTGAACATTTGGATCTTCAAGATTTTATCTAGAGTCCTATGGGCTTCTTCTTCCATATCTAGGCCAGACATAAATATGCCAAAATGAAGGCACTGTTTGGTGAGTTCATTCTGCAGTTCCTTTCACCTGACCTAGTATGAGAAAGATTAGCTGGCAACACAAGGTTGTCCTTACCAGGGTATCCCTGATTGTGGTTCAAGAATACCACAATCTTTGAGGAGGCTCTTTCTGTGTACCCCAGTCTATGGGCTAATCACCCCTGATATGCAAGTTTCTGAAGTTTGGAAATTCCCCAGATTTTCCTCTCTTAACTTTTTGTTTACATTAGGAATTAAATATGTTTTTCATTTGTTTTCAGAGAGAAACTGCTTGATTCTCTAATGGATTTTAAAAAATCTCTGTTGATGTTCAATAATATATTTTATACCCTAGATTTGGAAAAGGATTCACTGTGAAGATGCATTTGAATAATGATGCAAGTTGTGTAGAGAAGCTGACACAATTTTTACAGACAAACTTTCCAAACACACATCTGAAGGTAAATAGAAAAGACACACAATTGGAAGGACTTAAACTATGGTTTAGAATAGATTCTTAAGTCATTTGTTTGTATATACAAAAGAGTATATAGCAGGAGTGCCCAAACTACGGCCCATGAGCTGGGTCCGGCCCCCAACGCCAATTCATCCAGCCTACAAAGCCCTCATTGCTCCCAGAAGCGGAAGTAAAACACACCTGTACAGGTGTGTTTTACTTCTGTTTCTGGGAGCAACAAGGGCTTCATGAACCACGTGACCATGGTTTGAAAAGTTTGGCCATTCTTTTTTTATATAGCATACAGTCCAATATGTAAAACATCTTTGTTCTTGTAATATGTTTGAGATTTTAAAGGTATGTAGGTGGCCTGTCACTTTCTCCCTGAGGGGGCAAATTTGCATTTGAATTACACCTTTTCAAACTGGAGGCAGTGTCTCACTTGATAGAATCTTCCATAACATTGGGTTTTGAAAAAGATCCTTTCAAGCATGAAAGTAAAATGTCAGCAAGAAGGTTAGGCTGGAACATTTTCATTCTCATACTTATTTTTTCTCCCAACCCTTGAAATAAAGAGGCATGACATGTGAATTGTTGGTATGAAAATTTGGGCCACAATATACTGAAATTTATTTGAATCCCCTGACCTGCTTAGGGGCCTGGTAATGTCACAAAACCTGGTACCAGATCAGGGGAAACACCTCTTCCTCTCCCTAGTCTGGAGGGGCAAATCTCTGGCCCTTGAGCAGTGATGGGCCTTGACAGCTACTGCATGGGGCAGCTGCTTTAGGGAGACCTCACTCCGGGTGTTTCCAACCAGGGCTGCAACCAGGGGGTGGCCAGGGCGGGCTTTGCCCACCCTGAGTTAGCAGTTTGCCCACCCTCAAACTATATGACATTGTTGACCATCCTGAAAAAAATATTCACCCACCCACATCTAGAATCCTGGCTACAGCCCTGTTTCCAACTCTATTCCTATGGAAAGATATTGTTTGTACTGTATAGCTTCTCATGGTGTGCCCTACTGATTCACTCGAATCGTGCCAGACACCCAGAACTCACCAATAACACCCTGTGGGATTCACCGCTATGCCCTAACCCAGCACTACTTGCCTAACCCAATTGTGACCTGTTTAAGTGACACCGCCATAACTAGCCCATAATGCCCCATATTCAGTGGTGGGCTGTCAATTTTTTTGCTACCTCACCATGATATCATTATGTCGTGGGTGGAGCTGATGTCATGACATCATGATGTTGTGGGCAGAGCCAAAGTCATGATGTTGTGGGTGGAGCCAAAAAATAAAAAAAAATTAAAATGGCTGCCCGGAACTGTGCATGTGTCAAACCTCCATTTGATGCATGCGCAGTTCTATTTTTTTTAGTGTGCATGCATCAAACCTATTTGATGCATGCACACTAAAAAATAGAACTGCACATGCGTCAAATGGAGTTTTGACGCATGCACAGCTACAGGCAGCCATCTTGGCTGCCCGGAAATACACTTCTGGAGGTGTGCCGGAGAGGCGACTGAACCGGTCGCCCAGGGGTTTACCACCACCCCCGGCGACCCCCTCCTGATGGGTGCTACCAGTTCAGGCAAACCGGTCCGAACCAGTAACAACCCATCACTGCCTGTATTACCAGAGTGTGATAAACAAAAACTGAGCTGGCACCCTGTTTTATCTGCCAATCAGGAAGCCAGCCCCCAAGGTTCTTATCTGGCCCCAGAAAGCAACCTAATAAGTTCTCTAGTTCGCAGGGTGGGCCATCTGTAGTTCGATTCAAAGAGGCCAGAACTGAGGTGGGGCAGACATTTAAAAACTTGGTCAGTCCTGCCTCTGTGCCAGCAACAATAGAACATCAGCCACTGTCCCCATTCCTCTTTTCAATGCAGGGGGGAGAACAACTTCCCTCCAGGCTGTATGGCAACCGGATATTCGGCAGGGGCGGGGAACATTTTGTATGTGGGGCATGTGTTTTATGTTGAATATTCAGTAGTATGTGCCCATTTATAAAAAGTGGTAAAAGGTAAATGTAACAGTTTCCCTTGCTCAAAAGGCAGTCGTATCCAGCTCTAGAGTTCATCGCTCATCTCTTTCAAAGCTGAAGAGCCAGCACTGTATGCTTCTGCAGACATTTCTGTGTTCATGTGGCAGGCATGACTAGACACCAGATCTTATGGAATGCTGTTTACCTTCCCACGAAAGTGGTCCCTATTTATCTACTTGCAATTTCTTGCTTTCGAACTGCTCAGTTAGCAGGAGCTGGGATGGAGATGGGAGCATATTCCGTCCTGCAGTATTCCGGAATTGAACTGCTGATCTGCCACCTTCCAGGCAGTGTCTTAGCCTTAGCCTTAGCCACTTGAGCTAAAACAAGGCCAAATAATGTTAAATAAGTTAAGAATATATATATAAATGTCTTGTGCCTTTAACAACTGGCATGGTAAATCTGCACCAGCCAAATGTTGCTATGTCTGTATGATTTCTGAGTGTACATTCTGAACCTTACAGATCTTTCTTTAAGACGCTGAGATAAGCCACCAGTGTTCTGTTTATAAAGACAAGGGAAATGCAATACCTAAAGTGAAAGAACTTGGAAGTTCATGAGTGCCATATTGCCTTCAGTGCAACTGATAAGATGGGGCAACTGTTAGTTGAGCCTTAATTGCAATGATGATTAATATGGCAAAAAACTGATTGTGGAGCTCCATGTACAGTAGTTTTGTGGAGATCCAGGAAAGTGTTAGAGGCACTGGGAAGAGTCCCTAGTCATGTGTTATGAATTAACTGGCAGAAGGATGCGAAGAAGTCAACCAGGAGAACGACAGGGTATTTCCAACAAGACAGTGGTGCTTCCTTTCCAAAACGTTCCTCTTTCTTTCTGAATATGACATTAATCTGCAATAAATCTTTTTATTCATATAGGATCATCAGCTGAACATGGTGGAATATCATGTCCCAGTGTCTGCAGGAGGTGTAGCAAACATATTTCAGCTCTTGGAAGCCAACAAAGCAAGCTTCAAAATCAGGCACTTTTCAGTGAGTCAAACAACTCTTGAAGAGGTATGAAACTGTATTTTTCCATTCCAAACAAGAGATGTTTGAACTGATAAAATATTGAACTGTTGAGATGTTCTTATTTAGGAAACTAAATAAGAAGAAGCTTAGAATTCTGGATCGCCAAGAAATGTCGTCTGACTTTTTTTCTGAGACAAGATATCCGAAACTAAAGGATCCATGACATAGGAAAGTCTTTCCTTGAAAATGTCAAGGGGAAAAAATTAGATAGATAGATAGATAGATAGATAGATAGATAGATAGATAGATAGAAATTTTTAATTCATACTTGCCTTTCTGCCAAAAACATTCAATCTCATCTTACTTGATGGTTACTGTGGTTAACTTTATTTGACAAAAAAAAAAAAAACTACCACACTAAGAATTACAATCAAAACATTTAAATAGATAAAACACAATTCATCAAAGGGAAGCAACAAATCAGTATCATTTATCAGAAATTTATCAGAACACAGCAATTTTTAACTGTGTTCAAGGTACACATAAAGCTTTGGGTTTCATATATAAGTGGCTTTATTAAAAACAAGTATGTAAAAAGTGAGACATTTCAGAAGGATCTATAGCAGTGGTTCCCAATGTGGGCCCCATGCCCCACAGGGGGATTTCAGTTCCCAAAAGCCTAAGTCAGTACATTGGCTGATCAGAGCTTTGGAGAATTGACTTAGGCTTCTGGGAATTGAAGTCCAAAAACCAAAGGTTGGAAAATGCTGATCTATAGCAAGGAAGAGAAAAGTGATTTGCCTTTAGAAGCTATATATTAATATTTTGAGATCAATTCTTAACATTTCATGAATACCTAGCCTTGTGGTGAAACTATTTATCATTGACTCTTAACCTTCCATATCCTATTTATTCAGGTAAATAAGGAGCCAATGGGGTTTACATCATTAAAAAGTAACAAGATTAAGAGCTTAAAACAGTAAGTTAGTATTACTGAATAGTAACAAACATCATATTAAAAATATTAGATAAAAGTGGCTAAGATGCTGACTGGAAGGCAGGAGGTCAGCAGTTCGATTTCCGAGTACTGCAGGACAGAATGAGCTCCTGTCTTTGTCCCAGCTCCTGCCAACCTAGCAGTTCAAAAGCAAGAAATTGCAAGAAGATAAATAGGCACCACTTCGGTGGGAATGTAACAGTGTTCTGTGCGCTCCGGTGTCTAGTCATGCCTGTGGCATGACCATGGAAACATTTGCAGAAGCAGACAGCACTGGCTCTTTGGCTTTGAAACAGAGAAGAGCACTGAACCCTAGAGTCAGATACGACTGGCTTTCGAGCAAAGGAAACCTTTACCTTTACGAAAGAAGATTTATATAAGCAATATAAATGGAAACATTCCCATCTGAAGAACCCACTTTTAGATAGCCAAGAGAACAAATGGGGTGAGGTTAAAAATTTTCTTTGTTCAAAGTTACTAATAGACATACAAAAGGTGAATGATGATAATTGCAAGCTGGTAGGAGATGCATACTCCATAAGGTTATGACTTGCTAGACCTGCTAGGTTTTCTTTTATGTTGCACTGGCTGAGAAGCACTGCTAGATATAACTTTAGCTCCATATCAGAGATAAACAAAACAAAAAAGATTTTTAAAAAAACATTGTGGCACCTTAAAGACCACTACTGTATTTTGATGTTAGCTTTCGTGAATCAAGTCCACTTTGTCAGACATAAGAGAATTCATGCCATCCATTTATACGCATCTGTTACTGCAGTGGCTTAAGGGTTAAAACACTTAACCTGACAATTGGAAGGTCAGCAGTTTGAGATCTGAGTACTGCACGACAGAGTGAGCTCCCATCTCTGTCCCAGCTCCTGCCAACCTAGCAGTTCGAAAACAAGAAACTGCAATTAGATGAACAGGTACCACTTTGGTGGAAAGGTAAACAACGTTCCGTGCACTCTGGTGTTGAGGCATGCATGCCACATGTCCATGAAAATGTTTGCAAAATGCAGACTGCACTGACTCTTTAGCTATAAACGGAGATGAACACTGAACCCTAGAGTCAGATATGACCGGCTTTCGAGCAAGCGCGACCTTACAGAGGAGCACAATGGTTGGCCAGCCTAACAGAAAAGTAACATTATGACTTTTTACATCTGGCAATAATGGAAAATACATAGTTAACAGTCACATCAGTGAAGCATCAGCACCGCAATGCATAAGGAAGATTTAAGTCTTCCCTCCCGAGCTACAGTGTCAGTAACATTTCCTCCACCCTCCAAGTGTAGCAGCTAAAATAGGGGTTTGTTGTTGTTGTTGTTGTTCAGTCGCACAGTCGATTCCGACCCTCTGCGACCCCATGGACCACTGCCCGCCAGGCACTCCTGTCCTCCACCATCCCTCTCAACTCGCTCAGCTCTGTGCCCATTGTCTCTACAATACCATCTAGCCATCTCATCTTGGGCCATCCCCTTCTTCTTTTGCCCTCGACCCTTCCAAGCATCAAGGCTTTCTCAAGTGAATCCTCTCTTCTCATTTGATGTCCAAAGTACTTTAGCTTCATCTTTATTATTTGATTATTATTATGGGGGTAGGGGTGTAAAAATCCCATTGGTGTCAATGTTAGTTCGTAATCTAATGTTAAATGTTGTTTATGCATACATGCATGTATGAATGCTACTGAAACTGCAACCAGTGTAGAGCTTATGCTCCAACTCTCCTTTGTGCTGCAATGCTGATGCCCGCCCACCCCCATTGTCTCTCTCTTTTCTTTTTTAAAAAAAGGCAGAATTGCTATTCATTGCATTACCATCGAATGCAGTTAGGCACTGGCAGGCGAGGAAGGCATTTGTAAGCTACCCATAACACAGAATATCCTTAGTTAAATATAACACCTTTTGTTTCGTTGTAGGTTTTCATCAACTTTGCAAAAGCTCAAACCGGCCCAGATTGTTCTGATGGAAGTTCAGAGGTTGACTCGGATGTGGACAGCCTGAACCTCAGCAGTCAAGATTCTGACATAGCGGCACTCTGTTAAGCTCGGGGGGGGGGGAGTAGCTAAGGTTATTATTATTATTAATCTGCAGGGTGTTTTGTGTATTCATTTTGCTGCCCTGAATGCAAGAGCCCTGAATAGAGGCAGCTAGCCTGGCATCAGATTGATCAGATTACTTGTTTCTTAACTGACGGTTTATGCAGTCATGAGTTATATACTGTATTTGGTGGCAGATAAGACTACTTTTTTTCCCTGAAAAACATGCCTCCAAGTGGGGGGGTCGTCTTATACGCTGGGTGCACTTCAGTTGGGATAGACATAGGTGCCCATAGTGGCCTCCCGATGCCCACCTGGTGCCCATAGTGGCCTCCCGATGCCCACCCACCTCATTCTACATACCATCCAGTATCACGTGGTATCCAGCGTGGCCGTGGCGAGCATCAGAAGTGAGACAGGGGTGCCAGCCTTTTCGGTGTGACCAGCCCATTCTGCTCAGCAGGAAGCAGTGGTGCTCTGCCCCGCCCCTTGCCTACGCAGAACTCGCACATGGGCACTTGCGCACTAGTGCCGGCCACAGGAAGATGTTGAAATCAAATCTGATGTTCTTTTATGTTTTATTTGGTGTGTGGAAGGTGTGCGGAAGAGGGGGTAGTCTTATATGGTGAGTATATAAGAAACTATATTTTGAGTGGAAATGTTGGGGGGTCATCTTATATGCCCAGTCGTCTTATACGCCAGCAAATATGGTATTTGCATGGGGCCTATTCTATTTAATTAAGGAAACCTTCTATTCTGTGCAGTTTCTGAGAATCATATGCACTAGGGATGGGAAGATCTGTTAGTTTTGTTTTCTCCTGCATCCAGTTTGCAAAAACAACCCTCATATTCTTTTTGTCCTGATTATTTGATAATTGGATTTTAGCATTGCTTTTCCAAATATGAACTGAAACAAAAATTTCACACATCTGCAGCACAACCTATATTTAGTCAGTACAGCTGTTTCCAGCATGGAGAGGATCTGATATATATAAAAGATTATGAGTTGGGGGGGGGGACTGCCATCCGTTCTTCAGCACTAAATAGCTGATTGCACAGACATTTTAATTGTTGTTAGCTGCTCAGAGTCATTGCCAAGTTGAGCGGCAATAGAAATTTTAAGAATAAAATAAATAAATAAATCCAGGCCTAGTCTTTTAACAATTATACACTGAAATACTTGGGTGGGGCTGGATTCACAAGCCCGTCAGTCGGAATTTCTTCTAGGTTCACATCTGTTCTTGTCTCAAGATCTGAATATGAGGAAATTTGTGAATTTTTGGATAATTCCTTTGAAAAACGAAATGCAACAAAATTCTTTTTCATTTCTTTTTTTTTAATTTTTATTCATAATTTTCAAACACAAAAACAATGATACAGCAATACAGAAGAGAAAAAATAATATAGTTTGTTTTACAACTCAGTTTAAGATACATATTAAGAAAAAGATACATTGACTAAAAAAACACATAAAATATCAAAGAAAAAAAGAAAAGACAGTATGCTTGTATCTTTACTACAAATACATTATACCTCTTGTTTGCACTTCATAGTCCTTTCGGCTTTTTTCACTCTTATTCACCTCTAAATATGATCCACCCTTGTGCTATATACATTGTCCAGGAGCTGCAGCAATTCATTTTCCCCAAAAATTGACTTGATCAGGTACAGGATTAATTCCCTTATTTCTTACCATCACATATTCCACAAATCTTTTCCAGATTCTCCAGAATCTATTTTCATGAACTATGCCTTTTCTAACATTCAATTCCCAAGTTAATTTATCGCTAAGAGCTAATTGCCACATTTCTTTGTACCAATCTTCTACTCTTATCATTAACTCATTTTCCCATTTTTTTGCGATACATTGTCTAGCAGCTGACATCATTATAATCAGTAATTCCTTATCATCATTACACATTTTAGCTTTATCCAAATTTGTTAATAGTGCTAGTTCCGGTCTCAGTTCAAGTCTCTGTCCAAACATATTCTTGATTTCTTTTTCTATTTTTCCCCAAAATTCTTTCAGTTTGTTACAATTCCACCACATATGTACATATGTCCCCGTTGATTGTTTATATCTCCAACAAGCATTGCTTATCTTATTATCTAAATGGTGTAACTTGACCGGGGTCAGATACCAACGGCATAACAACTTGTAGTTATGCTCTTTAACACGTACTGACATAGTTCTCATTATTCTTCTTTTCCATTTTTCTTGCCATTTTTTTCTGACATTGTTATGTTCAGTTCTTGCTCCCAAGTATTTTTTAGTATCTCCTGTATATTTCCAGTTTTATTCAGAAGTTTGTATAGTTTACTAATAATCCCTTTGATACCCAACTCTCCTTTTCTAATCTTAACTAACATTTCTTGAAATGCTGTTAGGTCTCTTTCTAGACTTCTTTCGTATATAATATTTTTATTCCATTTATTTATCTGGAGAATCTGAAACCAATTTAGTTTCATCTATAAAAAGAGTTCATCTCTTTTAATGCCTTCTTTGCAGATTTTGGCCCAAACCTTAAGCAGTAAAGCTCTCTTATCTATAAGGATGTTCTTAATTCTTCCCTCTATTTTTATTTCTAATATTTACTAGGAGGAAATAGTCGTTCTGTAGTTAAGATTATGAGCAATACTTTATGTATGGATTGTATCATAAATAAAATTATTTAAAATCCAATGTAGTTCCAGTGTTTATTTCCAATACCCTGGGCACAAACAAAGTCTGGTGGAACCCAAAAACACTTTGAACCAAATTCAGATATTTTACCAAGCAAGTTCAGTAAATAAATGTAGGAATATTTGGATGTTTTTTACACATTGCTTAAAGTTTTTTTTTCCTCCCTGAAACATTTTGCATACTTGTACCTGTTTTGAATAGAAGCTGTAATTTTGGCTAGACAGTAGTGGGTACTCTATTCTGAAGCTTGGGGACCATCACCCTTCCCTGTGGACTTTGGCACTCAAGGCCATTAGTCCTCAGGGTTGTCAGGTTAGTTAACTGCCACCTGATGACCAGTGTTGAGTTGCTGACTGTATGGTCTACTCTGTTAACATAGCAGGATAACCTGGCCAGACAGGAACTTCTTTTAACTTCTGTTTTTTGGAATACCTAAGGCTCTTCTGTAGAGAAAGGCAGGTTTTTGAGATTGTTTCTTGAAAGACACTGGGTTCAGAGCCACTACTTCCTTGACATACCTGTTCTGAGGAAATGAATCTCACTTTGTGCCAAATCTGAGTGGCTGAGAACATCGCTCCCTCCTCTGGGCCAACAACAACAGACTGAGGGGTTAGTTTGTGTTCTGGTTTGGTTGTATTTTGTATTTTGTCAGGTTATATTTTATAATTTTTATTGTACTGTTGCTGTTTTGACTGTAAGCCGCCCTGAATCGCCTCGGCGAGTGGACGGCAATATAAATCTGAATATATAAATAAATAAATAAATAAATAAATAAAATCAGGATACCTTCCAAAGCCATTAATGATCTACACTACCATTAATGATATATACTGGGGCTCTGCAAGTTGCCTTGCCCCAATTTCATTAGCCCAGGCTTACTGCCCTCTACTCTGGCCCTCCCACTGGTGGTTTTTTTTAAAGGTCTGGTTTCTTTGGGTAGGGGGGCTTTTTGGTCATTTTAGGAAGGGGCAGGAGTTAAAGTTTAGCCTGCTACCCCACCCCCCACCCCCATTTGCACAGCCAAGTGTAAATGGGGCTTCTGCAATCATGCTGGTTTTTAATAAATAAATAAATAGGTAAATTGCCATCAATGCATCAATTTACTGAACATTTAAGAAAAAGCAGCACCATCCATGGCACAGGGCTGCCCAGCTGATCAGCTATTGCACTCCCACTGATCAGCTGGGAAGTGGCAGCTATAGCTGATCTTCTATTGATGGAAATGCTGTAGTCCAAACTATGGCAGCATGATTTTAGAAGCCATTTCCCAGTGAACACATACGCTAGGACCGGGATAAAATAGTAAAGTTCTCCCTTGCTCGAAAACCAGTTGTGTCTAACTGTAGGGGTTTGGTGCTCCTCTCCATTTTCAGCCAAAGAGCCAGTGCTGTCGGCATCTATAGACATTTCTGTGGTCATGGGGTAGGCATGACTAGACACCAGAGTGCACGGAACATTGTTACCTTTCCTGCCGAAGCATAACCTGCTTATCTACTTGCAATTTCTTGCTTCCGAACTGCTAGGTTGGCAGGAGCTGGGACAGATGATGGACGCTCACTCCATCATGCAGCACTCGGGTCTTGACCTGCTGACCTTCCGGTCATCAAGCTCAGGGTCTTAACCACTCAGCCACCATGGCCCTTAGGATGAAATGCAGCGGGGCAATTCAGAAGTGGTTCCCCTTAATGAAGTCTCACAATGTGGCAGGTTTGAGGCTGATTGACTTGCTCCAGCCCAAAACACATGAGCATGAGAATGGATCACCTCACCCCATAGAGAGGACCATATGCCCATGTAGGTGGAGGGCAAAAGAAGAAGGGGGCAGCCACAGATGAGAAGGCTAGATGGTAATGTAGACGCAATGGGCACAGAGCTGGGCGGGTTGAGGAGGATGGTGGAGGACAGAGGTGCCTGGCAGGCAATGGTCCATGGGGTCGCAAAGGGTCGGAACCGACTGTGCGACTGAACAACAAAAATAAATGGAAACAGTGATGGCATCATTGGCATGACCCATAAAAAGCCCATGACCCAGTAAATCAAAGATGTAAACTAAGATAAAGCTTCTTTAGGAGATGTTGTGAAAAGCAATCTTGACATGACAGTCACTGCCATCAGACAAATGTTGTTGTTGTTGTTGTTGTTGTTGTTGTTGTTGTTGTTGTTGTTGTTGTTGTTGTTGTTGTTGTTAAATTTATATGCCGCCCTACTCACCAAAAACCAACTCAGGGCGGCTCACAACACAATCAAATACAATGCAACAATTCAATAAAACAATAAAATGTCACAACACAATGAAATATCATACATCAATAATTCAAAAAATAGAATATCACAAAATACAGTACAGTAAGATAAAACCCCAATATACGTCATAAAGTTACAAAAATATTACAGAACCCATAGGAACATTACACAATCTTACAAAGAAAAAAGTTACAAAAAGGAATCCCCACCCCACTCACCCTGGATCCTACCCATTAAGCTGGTGGCCACCAACAGACTACTCCCCTTCCTTCTGTCCAAGGGAAAGGAGAAAGGCAATGTGTCCATCTGACATGTAGGTGCTGCCACAAAACCCCAGCCTAGAAAAAGTCTAGCAAACATAACAGTCAGACTGGCCGAAGGAGGATGGTGCTGGAATCAGCTGGGCCCTGGTGTTTTTTTCTCTGAGAACTGCACCCGGCTTTTTCACTCCTGGCCTCAGAGGGGTGGGGCTGGAATGTCCTGTGTTACCTTCTCTTTCACTTGAACGTAGGGAAAGAAGTCCTTCTTTGGTGACTGAAATGCATGGTGCTTTTCTGATCATCCTAAATCACTGTGGTCTGAAATCCTTGTTTCTTTTCCATCAATGAGCCTTTGATCTCTTCTCTCTTAGGCGTTATCTAACTTCAGGACTTCACAGCACCAGATAATTTTTCAGGGAATAAGGAAAAAAAGAGAGTGTCAACCGGATGAACCATGTGGCCTCTAAATGTTAATTAGAATAAGAATCACTGTGCTTGATTGAAGGACACTCATAAATTGCACATGCCAGTGAGGAATATTTATACCTTGCGCAACAGAGAGAAAAATCCAGGGCAAATATGTTAAGTAGGCGTTTAGCAATTGGCTCACAAATCGTGAATTGAATTGATTGAAGTTGCCTTTCCTTCTCGGGTTAATTTAGTACTGCAGATGGTATCTACTTTGGGAGACCTGTTAAGTGTAAGTTATTTTTATGCAGGGGACGGGGGGGGGGGGGGGACTCAGAATGCCACAATGCAGTTGCCATTCCTGTGGTTCTATGTGTGGTTTCTTCATCAAAAGAAGCTCTAAAACAGGGGTGCCCAAACATTTTGGGCTGGGGGCCAATCACTTGGATACTCCCACCAGAAGTGGAAGTAAAACGTGCATGTGTGGTTGTATAATACACCCACGCATGTGCAGAACGCTGCCATAAATTACCCATGGCTGCCATAAATGCATTTACAACAGCCGTGGGTCATTTATGACAGCATACTGTGCATGCGCAGGTGCGTTATGTACCCACACATGCACATTTTACTTCCGCTTCTGGGAGTGACATGGGCTAGATGAATTGGTGTTGGGGGCCAGATTTGGCCCGTGAGCTGTAGTTTGGGCACCCCAGTCTAAAAGATGAAATGAAGAGATTAGTTTAGCGCAGGGGTAGCCAAACTTTTTGGGTCACCTGTCGGTCACATGGACCAGCGGGCTGGTCATGTGGTTCCTCCCACTGGAAGCAGAAGTAAATCATGCCCGCACATGCACAAAACGCTGCTGTAAATGCATCCGCAGCTGTTGTAAACACGTTTCTGACAACCACAGGTGCATTTACAGCAGTGTTTGGCACATGCATGAGTGCATTATACTTCTGCTTCCAGGAGGGGTGAGGGCGGCATGGGCTGGATGATTTGCCATCATGGGCCAGATCAAGCCCACAGGCCATAGTTTGGCCACCTCTGGTTTAGTGACTTGGCTGCAACTTGTGTCTTGAAAAATCAGATTCACATTTCTCTCAACTTGCCAGGAGTGGGCACACACACACCAAAGCTTGGGTCAAATACAGTTTGTAAGTGACAGGATCTGGGACAGCTCTGGTGTTTGCAAAATGAGTTCCTCAGAAGTAGCTTTGATGATTGTGGGGACTTGGGCCACCAGCCTGGAGGGCAACTCTGGTGCTTGCAGAGTTGAACCCTTGCCTGAGTTAGGCTGCTGGATGATGCCTGAGAACCCTGTGGAGGGTTCTGGACCATTGTGGGCTTCACCTGGAGGCCCTGGGAGGCTGAGCTGTGTGGGAGCCAGCTCTTACCCCAGAGGCTGCCTTGGCAGTGAAGTTCAGTGGACTTGTGGTTGCTTGGCTCCTGAACCATCACTGGTCCCTGTTTCCAAAGATCTCTTGCCGCTCCTGGTTCCTGCCTCCAAAGATCTCTTGCTTCACTCCTAGTTCCTGCCTCCAAAGATTTATTTATTTATTTATTTATTTATTTATTTATATTGCCGCCCACTCGCCGAGGTGACTCAGGGCGGCTTACAGTCAAAACAACAACAGCACAATAAAAATTATAAAATGCAACCACATAAAACAACCAAACCAGAACACAAACTAACTCCCATCAGGCCATTGTTGTGGACCCAGAGGAGGGGGCGATGTTCTCAGCCACTGCTAGGCCTTGGCATCTTCTTCCTCAGGCCTTTGTTGTGGGCCCAGAGGAGGAGGCGATGTTCTCAGCCACTGCTAGGCCTTCGCATCTTCTCCCTCAGGCCATTGTTGTGGGCCTACAACAAGATATCTTACCTTGCTATTGGTTCCTGCTGTAACAAATCCAGGGAGTCAATCCTCTGAAAGATATTTTGCTTTGCTCCTGATTACTGCCTCCAAAGATCTCTTCTTGCCTTGCTTCTGATTCCTCCTCCCAAATACTCCCTGCCTCATTCCTGGTTCCTGTAGACCATTGTCATGCCTCACCCAGATCCTCATCCCTTGAACCCCATCTGTCCTGCTCCTGCCCTGGAGGTACTCAGCCTCACTTGCTCTCTCAGTAACCTGACTTCCAGCTTGCTTGGACTATGCTCTATGGTCTGGACTAACCCTATATTTCTGTGCACCTCAGGTTTGATTTTGGACTTGGACTCTTTTGAGTTAATGTTTGACCTGTTGCCTGGTTGCTCTGGGTTCTGGTGCTTGTGTTACTTTCCAGCTACCCACACTCCAGACTCTGAGAGTAAGGTAGAAGGTGCTATAAGACTTTTTGCTGTTTTTTCTCACAGTTCTGTAGTTTTCGCAGAGGTGGCAAGCAGACCTGCAACTATTTCAGATTCTAACATGTCAGGGCATTTTTCTGTACAGTGCCTCATACGCCTGAAGAGAAATGCCTCAAGTCTGAATTAGCACCTTTCCTGCTTGTCCACGATCAGTCTATGGCCCTCCAAAAGACCTCTGCAAAATCTCTTATAATAACCAAATTTCTATTAAAACACAGCTGCCAGTTCAGACCTTGCTTGTGTACAGAGATCAATTTGCTTCTGCCCTCATCAAATTATGTTGCTTCTTTCAAAGTCAAAACATAAGATGATTTATAAATACAGCAAGGACAGATCTATTGAAAACTAACCTGAAGTCATTTAAACAGGACTGTGTGCTGACCCACCCCAGCAGGCATGGTTATCAGGGATTCCCCTAGCGATATGTGTGGCTGGATAGCAGAGTAGCACTTTTAAGCTCTTACGCAGCGGAAGCCTTAGTGCAATAACACACACACATATGCCTTCAGTGGAAAGGTGCGCTTTACTTACAGTGAGGGGAAGACAGACATACACAGGACTATATACAACAGTCTCTCTCTCTCTCCAAGCCCCACAGTAGGTAGACAGCTTGGATTCCTCTGTTGGCTCCAACTCCAGGAGCACTCAAAAAAGTCCTGGTGATCCTTTAGCAGTTCTTTCTTCTCAGTTGAAGAAAAGCTCTCAACAGCATCACCTCCTTCAGTGTCTCAGTCCTTCTCAGTATATAGACTCCTTCAGAATAGCAACCTCCTCACAGATAATCTCCTCCAGAATAATAGCCTCCTCCGTAGACCCTTCCCAGAGGGCCACAGTTATACCCTACTGTTGCTGGGCAGATTCTCTAATCAGCCACAGCTGGGCTGTTACAGGAGCACATGGACCAAGCATGCACAGCCTGGCAATCAGTTTGAGGCTCTATTATGGACACCTGTGTTCAAAACACATGGAGGGCCTTAAAGTTATACTATTCCACTGGGCAGCAATCTTTGTACAATACCCCCAAATGAAAAATGTCCTAACAATGGTCACTGTACAATGGTGCTACACAGAGTGTGTCCTGATAGCAAACTCCAAAGAGCAAACTGAGGTCTGGTTCAAGCAAGTGTCTAGTCCGAAGGATTCCAGGGGTTTTGTCAGGGTTGGCAGAGAAGTCAGGGTCACAGCAGGCAGGTCAAGATCTAGGCAGGCTATCCAAAGTCAAGCAGGGTGTCAGTCTATGCACTGAATAATTGTACTGACGCTGGAAGACTGTAACAAGCTTGCTTATAAGCCTCCCAGCTAATCACTATCAGTTGGGAGTCTTCTCTGGTACTTGGCTCTATCTTGCCTGTGTCTCAGGTGTAGCTGCCTTCTGCACTTTGCCCTGACTGCGGGCTGATCACTGTCAGAGTCAGACCTCTGATCTGACAGATCATCTGCTGGGGACAACAGACTTGGTCCAGACGCAGGCTGAAATTCCTGACTCAGGACATTTTCAGGTTCGGGTGCAGGCAGAACTGGGCTAGGCTTAGGGAGTATCCCCTGATCCAGGTTATCCTCAGAGTCCAATGAAGACTGGATCACAACAGACTGTCTTGATTCATCTGAGAGCTTAACGTCTTTGCTATCAAGTCTAAAGATCAGTTTAACCACTTTCAAACCATTCAGGTAAATGGTCTGTCATTTCAGGTTTGTAAAAACACTTTTGAAAAATTTGAGTTCATACCAAATTAATGTTCTGCATTATACTGTTTATCTACAGTTATCCTGTGTTTTTGTAATCTAGATCAATATAATTTGTTGATTTGAGCAGCTGCATAAAGAGACACAATCCTATAACATTGAATGTGAAATACATTTTTGCAGGTTGCTTTGTCTCTTTCCTTCTTACCAGACTGCACATTTCTGTCTCTGTTCATATCTCCTGATGACCACAGCAGAACTACTATGCAGTTTTGCAGCCTACTGCAAAGCCTGGAGAATCCTGAATAGACAACCAAGGTAAAAAAAAAATGAAAGGTCAGATTACATCAAGAACAAGTATCAAGAGACCCTGATCCCAAAATGTCACTTAATGCATTGGCGTTCCAGTTTCCCAAATGTCTTGGCCTGTTTTTGGAAGAGGTATGTGCATTTTTAGTAACTTACACACCTTGCATTTGGTATATTTTGTTATATGATTGGTCAGTGAAGTAAACATGGGTGTAGACCAGTGGTTCTCATTGTAGAGCCCATTCCCCACAGGGGGACCTCAATTCCCAGAAGCCTAAGTCAGTACATTGGCTGATCAGTGCTTTGGGGAATTGATTTAGGCTTCTGGGAATTGAAGTGCAAAAACCAAAGATTGGGAAACACTGGTGTAGACCCATTGAAATCATAGGACTTATGCCTTACACACCTGGCATATAAGTGTTGGTTTCACAAGTCCCATTCATTCAGCAGGTGTCCTCTAATCAGGATCTTCTTTCTTTCTTTCTTTCTCTCTCTCTCTTTCTCTCTCTTTCTTTCTTTCTTTGCAAGAGGCTGGGGGCGTCTTCTGAGAAAACAATTATACAAGACAGGAGTCCATCCCTCTCTACTCATTAAATCTTCTCAGTCCAGTACATCTTGCATTTTCCAACATATAAAACTATGCTCACTTTCTCTCATGTCGGTTGACTCACAGACTTCTGTTTGAGGTGCACAAGGTGGCTATTAATATTCTAGTCTTGTTCTGAACCAAATCGGTGCACCATGTTTATTTTGCTGCAGCTGTAGTGATGCAGAGGCATAAAGCCTTCATATTAAAGGGTCCTTGTTTCAGTTTATGCAGTTAACCATATGCATCACAGCTCCAGGTCAAAAAATACTTAACTCAGAATTCACATCTTTCTGTCAGAAAAATGCTTGCACATTTTGTCAATATATTCTAATCAAATGGCAAGGTGCAAGACCCCCTCTTCTCTCTCTCTCTCTCTCTGTGCTTGTGCATGTGTGCGTGCACACGCACATGTAAAAAAAAGATCCTACAGGAGCCGGAGATACTTTCTCCCAATTGCACATGTTTAGCATACTAACTACAGAAGCTGCAGAAAAGCTTCCTGCCTGTTTTCTTGGCTAGCTCACTTAAAAAGAAAAGCGTAGCCATCCTCTTGTTTTTCCAAGAACGTCCTAGGCAGTTTGGAAATTCTTTATGCATGCAGCAATGGGCTGCATATATTACCTCCCCTTCTTTAGAATTCAGACTATACAGAGTAGGATGGAAGGAGAAAATAGAACCTAATAAAGACCTTTGCATTATCCATTATCCTGGCTGGATAGCTCAGTGGTGTAGGCATTTGACTGTGGAGCCCAGAGGTTGAGAGTTCAGATCCCCACTGTGCCTCTAGAACAACCAACCAGCAAGGCCTCAGAAAAGCTGCACTGTCCCAGGGTGCCTCCAAAAGAAGGAAATGGTAAACAATTTCTGAGTACTTTCTACCCAGAAAACCCTAGAAAGGCTCACCATAAATCAGATTTGACTTGATAGCGTTATTATTATTATTATTATTATTATTATTATTATTATTATTATTATTATTATTATTATTATTATCATCATCATCATCATCATCATCATCATCATCATCATCATCATCATCACCATCACCATCACCATCACCATCACCATCACCATCACCATCACCATCACCACCACCACCACCACCACCACCACCACCACCACCACCACCACCACCACCACCACCACCACCACCACCAATAGTGAGACCGTAACATATGGGTAAACAATAAGGAGAATGAAAATGACAGCCCATAGTGTTATATGTCTTTAAATTTGCAAAAGTCCTAGGCCTCCTCTTCTGACACCACACGAGTTAGACATCCTGTAGCTTTTACCCAAAGGAATCTGCCACCACCGCCGCCAGCCCACATTCTGGAAACAAGGCAGAGAGAATGCACTGCTGTGCCATTATAGCAGCAACATACTCAAGAAAGGAAGATGTCAAAAGGAAAGGAAGCCTCAGGTCTGCCTGTTATTGGGTTAAGATTCAGCTTTCTGCCAGGCCTAGCCTCCACAGTGAAGGTGTTTCTTGAGGAGGTGGCAGCAGGTGGCAGCAGATGTTTACCCAAACATAGAGCCTACTAAAAGGCATAGGATACTGGCAGGGACATGTGGGAGAGTCTCATTCTTCTTCTCCTGTCCTCATACTTTTGGGTTGGCTGGTTAAGAAACCAGAAGCATGATAAATAAGAAAACTTCTGTCACGTTCCAGCCGGCCCCCTCACTGCTGGTAAACCCCTGGAAACCAAAATCAAAACTACCGAGGCGGGCTGGACGGCTAATTAGAACAGAGATAGAACTCTCAACTGCTTATCAGCTCTTAAGGGGTTTTAATTGGGTAGCGTGTTCAAAGATTTGTGTGTGTGAAAGGCAGCTCTTACCCTTTTTAGTCCAATGAAGACACGTTGTTCAGAAAAATGATGAAGATTTATTGATCAGGTTCATAAAGCATAAAAGTCAGTAGCACAGGTCAGTCCAATAAAGTCCACAGGCAAATCTAGGTAACCATTTTTAAGGAGCAAAAGTGCTTAGCTCCTACGCTAAAGAATGCTAGCCCATTGAGATTCAGAAACAAAAGCTCCCTAATCAAAAACAGGTCTTAATCCATGAAGAAACAGAGACGAACTCTTTCTTCTCTCCAAAATGGAGAATCTGCAGTCAGATGGGACTGCTTCAGCCAATCAAGTAACAGTGAAAACTTTCTCAAAACAACAGTACATTGTTTATACACGTGCACACAGAATGCACTGGGGCTAGTCATAACACGGCTCTTAGCTAGCTTACAAAAGATAAGAAATACTGAAAACATGGTTGAAAAACATGCTGTTACATAGCCTTGAGGCTCAGAGAGAGAAAAATGGATTTTTCTGAGGCCTATTTGAAAATTGGCAATTTCAAGCCTTAGGAAATAGGTTCATTTCCTGACACGCCCTCCTTTCTGGAAAGGCAAACCGGGGGTTTGACTTTACCAAAAGGCATTATTTACTAATGTGAGCAAAGCAATTGAGCAAACAAGCTATCCCTTATATATGTAGGATATCAAGCGTTAAAGCTTCTTCCAGTTTTAGCTACTGGAGGTACACGTTACATAAGTTACATTCTGCATTGCAAGCAAACTCAGGTATAAAACCTTGCTGGAACAAAAGACTTGGGCATTTTTAGGTACCAAAGGTTTTCCCTTTCCAAAACACATTTTGCCCAAACAGAACAACCTTTAAATCAGAAAACAGGTCAGTAACACCACACATGTCACAGAGGCCACTTGTACGAGCCTCTGGAAAAATAAACAGATGATTGGCAAGAAACAATAACATTTTCCCCCTTTCTTTGTCTTCTTCGATGTTGCACCTGCAAACAATTAAACAGCCAGTTGAACAAAGTCCACTCAGAGTTCCGTTATCAGCTCTTCTTTCAGATGACAGGAACATGTGCATCTCCTAGTAAAACAAACTCAAGAAACAAACCTTTAAGGTATTTATCAGAACACAGTCCAAAGGAATCAATCAAACAACCCCGCACTCTCATCCCTGTGAGGTTTGGGAACTAAACAGGCAACAGAATTGATGGCTTGACTAGCTTCTCAACTCAAGAACGCGCAGAATTCCATTCACACTCCTCAGTACGTCGGGAATCTGGATCTGGATCTGGCTTCTGCTATTGCTGACACCGCTAGTTGGGCTTCCCACAGCCATCTTTACTTATTACTCCCACACTTCAGCTCTTGGCTTTCGGAGGGTAGTAAAACTCAGGGAAGCACTGCATCCGGCAATTATTTCCCACTTCCCACTAGCTGACCAAAACAGCGTAGTGTAACAGCCTGTAGATAACACGTTTCAGAGTGGTGGATCTGGCCCACCCACTCTAGCAAACTTCTTCCTTGGACACGTGGAGGAGTCCGTTGGAGCTCTTCCACCTTTAAGCTGGTATCTCAAACACAATGAGGCAATCAGCAACTTCTCCAGGTATTCAAAGACCAAACAGCACATGTAATCAGCAACTAGGAACTTCAATGCAGGAAAATAAATCTTATCTGAAGGGTTCCACTCCTTCTTCCTGGCTTTGGGGAAAAATTACTTCAGGGAACTGCTTCTGAGTGAAAATAGGCAGGTTGACACCAATTCAACACAAAAGAGTCTTATTTAGGGCTTGGGACTTGCTGGGCATCTGGGGAAGTCTCAGAAGTCATCTGGACAAGCTTCACCCACCCTGGGCCCTTCCTTCTGGCTAAACATCATCTGGGCACCTTCTCCAAGATCCCATCTGGAATGGAGTCTGTCTTGGGGTGCTAAATGTGGTGAGGGGGTACATTCATCAGCCACTGGCTTACCTTCCATCATGTAGACTTGGAAGACGTCTCAGTCCCTCTGTGGAAACGGCCCTCGGCCCACGGCCCTGGGAGTTTGAGAATCCGACTCAAAACTCAAAACAGCAATCAGTTGCTTTCCTTTCAGCACTTTATCTCAGGAAAACGCAAGCAGTCCAAGGAGGCACCTTCTCAGCTTCTGCTGCAAACGCACACACGCAGGCTTTCAGCCAAACAAACAAAGCTTGCTTCTTCTTGCAGGGCAGAGACTTAGAGCATGCACACACACAAAAAAAAACATCTTCAAGAGGCGCGACGTGCCACCGCTGCCACCATGTCACGTTCCAGCCGGCCCCCTCACTGCTGGTAAACCCCTGGAAACCAAAATCAAAACTACCGAGGCGGGCTGGACGGCTAATTAGAACAGAGATAGAACTCTCAACTGCTTATCAGCTCTTAAGGGGTTTTAATTGGGTAGCGTGTTCAAAGATTTGTGTGTGTGAAAGGCAGCTCTTACCCTTTTTAGTCCAATGAAGACACGTTGTTCAGAAAAATGATGAAGATTTATTGATCAGGTTCATAAAGCATAAAAGTCAGTAGCACAGGTCAGTCCAATAAAGTCCACAGGCAAATCTAGGTAACCATTTTTAAGGAGCAAAAGTGCTTAGCTCCTACGCTAAAGAATGCTAGCCCATTGAGATTCAGAAACAAAAGCTCCCTAATCAAAAACAGGTCTTAATCCATGAAGAAACAGAGACGAACTCTTTCTTCTCTCCAAAATGGAGAATCTGCAGTCAGATGGGACTGCTTCAGCCAATCAAGTAACAGTGAAAACTTTCTCAAAACAACAGTACATTGTTTATACACGTGCACACAGAATGCACTGGGGCTAGTCATAACACGGCTCTTAGCTAGCTTACAAAAGATAAGAAATACTGAAAACATGGTTGAAAAACATGCTGTTACATAGCCTTGAGGCTCAGAGAGAGAAAAATGGATTTTTCTGAGGCCTATTTGAAAATTGGCAATTTCAAGCCTTAGGAAATAGGTTCATTTCCTGACAACTTCATTAAGCATTTACTGTTCAAGGTACTATAATGACAAGACAACAGAATGTAGGTAATAATTTACATTTCACCTTTCAGAAAGATGGCTGCCAATGGCCAGGAGACCCTTGGGATTAGGCAGACTGTTTGGAAAAAGAGATCTTTTATAAACTTTAAGAAAAGAACATTAAGGCTTAAGGAATAAGAATGACAAATGCCTGAGATGGATCCAAGCTGCCTGTCACCATGACTGACAGCTTCAGTAGACCTTGGGCCACTTTTCCACACCAAGACAATTAACTAGACAACTTTGTCTCATCAGGCTTCTAAGTTGGGCAGTAGTTCAGGGGTTGTCCTTATGCCTTCAGCTTCCTCAGGCACCGGCCAGAGTCAAACACAGATGTCACCCGCAGAGATATGGAACCCCATCCATGAAAGTAACCTTGAGAGCAATGAACGCTTCCAGCCTTACATACTCAAACACAAACATTGTCTTTATTTACTATCTCCTGAGTCAGCCTTTTATAAGGGGCCAACAGCTACACCTCCTTCCCGGAGTCCATTCGCCAGAAGAGGCAACTCTAAAGGTTGGAAATAATATTTTGTAAGAAGTGACGTTACCTGTTATTAGGAACTTTGCAGGAAATGAGGGCACAACAGTGAACCCCTTTTAAAAATAATGTACTCATTGGGAAGGCTATGTTTTTTTCAGATATATAATATTTAATTTATTATGATCATTTTAGAAGTAGAAAACTGATCGATCTCTCTCTCTCTCACACACACACACACACACACATTTTAGGTATTTTTTTTACCTCTTATATGTGTTTTTGACAAAAACAGAAATTAAGAAATATATAAGTAATAATGCAACAGTATATGCCTGTTCACACAAGCTTTTGCAGTGAGTCATCACTCACCAGGGTTTTGGTTGTGTAATGGGTTATATAATAAATTACTTTTTAATGAAGTCAATTCTCTGGGCAATATATCAGACAGAAATCAATGATGTAACAATAAAAATGTTAATCTCCAAAGACAGAGATCTTGACTCCTCAGCAAAGGAGTGAAGCCAAAGAGGTATAGTCAAAGGCAAATGCTCTTGGGGGCAAAAGTTTGGAACATGGTCTACATAGTGCCTTGATGTGTGTCCATCCTATGTCCCCACCAGCTTTGTCCACGGATCTCAAACACAAGGCTGGACTAGGACTAGATAACCCCGGGGCCTCCATGAGCTCCATCCACATCAAATTTTGACAGGAGGTGCTTTCTATGTGCCCAGGTTTAATCCTTACAGCTATAGCTCCTTTGCAGTTTGTGACTCACAAATTTGTTCCTCAGTAGCAGTAGGAGAGAAACCAAGTGACAAGGGGGAGCAGAAAATGATGGGAAGAACGTGTTTACAACAACTGTAGCATGACTGACGGTCAGGAAACAACTTGTTTTGTGCCTGAGTTTTACCTGCTGTGTCCTCTCCAAAATACTAAAATACAAAATCCCTTTTTATACATCAAAGCAGATCAAAGCCATACTACAGGATGGCCCGTAAGTCCCTAACTGTCCATATGTTATTATGTTATATTCAATTATGCATGTATTATTATTATTTTCCTTTTTTTCAGAGAAATATGGCTGTTTTAAGCCCATTTACACTTGAAGAACATATTGTGACAAGTACACACATTATTATGCAGTGATGAACTCATTCGCACTGGCTACAAAAGATATATGGACGGGTAGAAACGTACAGGCTACCCTGTAGATGCCATGCCTGCCACAAGGGGAATACCTCTAGCTCCTTAGCTTACATCATTTTCAAACACTGCCATTGCCTGAGACAACAAAGCTTGTAAGACCATGAAGAATGGTGACAGGACAAAGAGAACAAACTTACTTTCAAGCCTCTTGGAATTAGAGAGGCAAAGGGAAAGTTGGCTGGGATGTTGTGTAGAAGTTTGCTGCTTATGTAGCTCTCTAAGCTATGGAACCTACAGAGTTTTGTGGCATTCATGAACTGAAATCCAGTACTAAGTTTTAAGTAGAGTAGATCCTACTCTAGTTGTAACTTACTACCAAATTTCAGCCATTAAATTTCCTTATACTGTACTGGATCTGATCCTTGGTCCAACATGTCTGGTCCTTTCTATTTTAACAAGCAGGGTCACTTTAACATCTCAAGGTATTCTGCATCTCATTTGTCTATGGTCTTTTAAAACTGGGGTTATGACAGGCTGGTTTTCTCTCAGATTGACCTATGATTTGACATTGGCTCAAAACCCAGAAGTATAAAGATCTTCCATTTTAAGTTTATCACCAAGCCTAATGCTAAGTAATCAGTCCCCCACCCCACCCCGATTCACTCATTCTACCCAATTTTAATGGATAACATTTGTACAACTGCATCTTTCCTGCTGACCTTATAACTTCACATTTTTTGAAAAAGAACGATAGGCATTTCTCTGAACAGTGACTCTCACTTTAGTTACACTGGGCTCATTAAATCTACATTTGGCTTCATATTGGGAAGCCTGACTTGATATATTAAGGGCACTGTGTAGAAAAATATCAAGTAGTATATGAAATAATGGAAGCCATTATTATTTGACCTTTGATTAGATATGAAAAGAAACATTGGAAGGCAACACTTCAAATTCGTTTGGTGTGAATACCTTCCAAGAGCTTTCTTCTAATGATTTCTGGTAATTTTAAAACATGTTTAAGTTTCCTTTTTGTAACTCTAGGGCAAAATTGAATTTCATTCATTCTCCAATTTGGTCTTGCAATGGCCTTGTTGTTGTTCAGTCGCACAGTCGATTCCGACCCTTTGGAACCCCATGCACCACTGTGCGCCACCATCCTCCTCAACTCGCACAGCTCTATGCCCATTGTGTCTACAATACCATCTAGCCATTTCATTTTTGGCCACCCCCTTCTTCTTTTGCCCTCGACCTTTCCAAGCATCAAGGCTTTCTCAAGCAAATCTTCTCTTCTCATTTGATGCCCAAAGTACTTTAGCTTCATCTTCATTATTTGACCTTCTAAGGAGCAGTCAGGGTTGATTTCTTCTAATATTGACCTATTTGTTCTCCTCGCTGTCCAGGGGACTCTCAAAACTCTCCTTCAACTCCACATCTAAAAAGCACCTATTTTTCTGTGCTCAGCTCTCACAACCATACATTGCCACCGGGAATACCATTGCTTTGACTAGATGAATTTTTGTTTGCAATGTGATGTCTCTACTTTTAACTATGTTCCCCAGGTTTCTCATCGCTTGCCTCCCAAGAATCAGTTGCCTTTTTATTTCATGGCTGTAATCACCATCTGCAGTGAGCTTTGATCCTAGGAAAGTAAAATCTGTCACTGCTTCTACTTCTTCCCCCTCTATTTTCCAGGGACTGATAGGGCCTGTTGCCATGATCGTGGTTTTCTTTATATTGAGTGTCAAGCCAGCTTTTTCATTTTCTTCTTTCAACCTAATCAGGAGTTTCTTCAGGTCCTCCTCACTTTCTGTCATTAGGGTGGTATCATCTGCATATCTCAAATTGTTGATGTTTCTCCCAGCAATTTTGATCCCAAATTGTGATGCAATGGCCTACTCAATACTTTCTCTTCCTTTCCCCTCTATTAATTCAAACTTAGCTTTTATGTGAAGCCTCTGTTTTAATCATTCAGTCCTCATTCCTCACTGAAACAGCCATCCTATGTAACTTACCTGTCCCACTGAGCAAATACTCCAACTTGCAACTGAGTCAATATGCGTAGAATTGCACTGTACACCTTATTTTATGTAGCCACTTTTCCTTGCATTCTATCATCCCCTCTTCTTTTGTCAGTGATGGTGTTCTTGGACTTCAATTACCAGAAGTCCAAGTCAGCACTCCTACTGATCAGGGCCATAGGCCAGAGTGGCCTTGACCCACCCTGGGTTAGCTTTTTTCCCAACCTGGCCAAGCAAGGTTTCCCATAGGAATGCATTGAAAAGAGGCTATGTTGCCCATCCTGAAAAAAATTTGCCCACCTACATCTAGAATCCTCGCTATGGCTCTGCTGCTGATCAGGGCTTCTGGGAATTGATGTTCAAGAACATCTGGAGTGCCACAGTTCACTATCACTTTCCTATGCTCTATTTGGTTGATGGTGACCCTTAGCTCTTTGAAATTTATCAAGAAAGCTGCTTAGAGCAATGAACTGCATTTGTGTTAGTATCGTTCTCTGCAATGGAATTATTTCATTTCTTAAATTTATGTCCTGCTTCTCTGCCAGGAATGGAGCAAAGTGGATAACAATAAAATTATCGTCAATTAAATTGAAACAGTTGGAACTTAAACACAAAACAGACCAAAAGCACAATTAAAGTGCAACAATATAAATAAATATAAGCAGCTAGCTAATTAAAACCTCTTCAACAACAATCTGCCATCTTACTGGTCTGCCTGACTACTAAAACACTACTGGCTGGCCAAAGGATAATTAAAAAGTGGGCAGAATTTCCTCTCTTGGCATGGAATGATCAAGATTTAGAGAAGGCATCAAGGAAACCTTCCCATTGTGCTTCCACCTTCAGTCTTAGAAACCAGACAGACTCATGAAGGTGAATACAGTAATACCTTGGATAGCGTTTACCTCGGATATCGCTAAAATCACATAACGTTAAGTAATCGGGGGGGGGGAGAGAATTGCATCGAATAACGTTAAGATCCTATGGGATGCATCAGGTAACAACCGCTAAAGCCTGTGTGGTTACAATGTATCTCTTTGGAGTTTTAACGTTATCTGATGCATCCCATAGGATTTTAACATGCATCAGATAACACTAAAAATCGGATAACACCAAGACTTGTGGAACCAAGTTTTAGCATTATCCACGGTTTTACTGTACCAGACTTCAAATGCTTTGGTCTCTTATGATTGAGTTGCAGAACCAACCCTTTAAATCTAATCAAAAGCTTTTGTAACAATAAAGTATCTTTAGAAACAAGGTGGAAACTTCAGTTTTCAACAGGAATGTAATCTGATTTAGCATAGGTTAAATCTTTACTCTGTGAACTTCCTTTCATGATAAACTCCATTTTGGATGGATTAAGTGTTAATCTGATTTCCTCCATCCAGTCAATTGTCAAGGTCAAACACTGATTTAGATCCAGAATAGTCCACTTGGGTTGAGATGGGATGGAGAGAGAATCCTGTTTTAAAATCCAGAAACACTGACATAGTTGCACAGGAGAGACTAACCCAACCTCAGTGCTTTGCTTTGCTTTGCTCAGCAGGGAATGTTTGAAGAAACGAATGCTCCAGTTCATATGTAGAGTTGATAAATGACCAGAAATTTAGATTTCCCATGTTTCTTGGTAATAAATAGCTTCTATATGCCACCTAAACAATTTGGATTCTTGCTTACATGTAGAACTTACAAATAGACAGCACCTTTCTCCCCTTAAGACACATCAGTGCCTATGTGAGGGAGGGTTTGGGGCAAGCCTCTTCCCTGTACTGTATTTGTGTTAGTGATTCTGGATTTCAGGGCAACTGAATAGCACCAACATGTACAGTGGCATTAGCAGATTAATGATCTCAGGCCTCTAATTTTGCATGACATCATCTAGTAAAGGCTGGAAGACAGAAGGTGGACACAGGGGACAAGATAGGACAGAGGAATGCAGCAGAAGTTAATTGAACCGAAGTCTCCCAAAAGCATCACTTTCTGCGCTTGTTTCTCTTGGAAGGATTGCAGGCATTGTAAAATATGCCTTTAAGAAACCATTGTAATGTAGTGCATGTAAGGCACCTGAGAAAAACACTATATCGGGGCCACTAAAAGTTGCTGAGGGGTCCAGCATTCTCTGGGTCCCATACCAAGGACTGGATTTACATTGAAAAGGACAGAGATGATCCATGTCATTCAATAACCCCAGGAGCTGAGACATTATTACATGCACCAAGACATTGCCAAAAGAATTTGAGTCCTGGAAAGAGACCAGATGTTATTCAATAAATGGTGGACTTCACAAATCACTTTTAACAGAGTTTTGAACCTTTTAAACAATGGCCTCAGCAGGAGTGTTTACAACTAGCTTTGCCCACTTCGATCCTATCCAAACCTTGAGCAGTAGAAATTGAAAAAGTATCATTTATATTTAGATGATCAGAATCTGTGGTTACGTATGTTGGCACTGTATGAAAAGTATTGTATCCAAATTGGCATAGTCCCATTCACTGTAACAGATATATTAATACATTGGGCAAAATCTTGTTTGAGAAGTTATGTGGTGCAATCGGGATAATTAAAGGCTTCCTGTTCCCTTACTCCCTAACACAGGGATTCTCGACCTGTGGCCCATGGGCCGGATGCAGCCCACAGTGCCATTTCATGTGCCCCCAGGAAGAGCCAGGCCCATGTGGTGGAGGAAGGGCAAAATGGCCATCAAAATGGCCCCCAAAGCTGTCTGAGAGAGTGTGACCCGGCCTCCGGCTTTAAAAAGTTGAGAACTCCGGTCCTAACAAATTCCAAGACTCCTTGTTTTGTCCTGGGGAAGCTGTTGGGGAAGAAAGGCCCAACAGCCCAGGCCCTGTTCTTTGACAAGGGATTGCAAAGCAAACACAAAGTGAATTTCTGTAAATAAAGCGGCAAAACTTTATTGCCTCTTTTCATATACCAAGGCTTCTTGGAGCTCCGTTTTGGAAGCATATGCCAAACAAACAAACAAACAAACAAACAAACAAACAAACAAACAAACAAACAAACAAACAAACAAACAAACAAACAAACAAACAAACAAACAAACAAACAAACAAACAAACACTGAATATTACAGAGAGTGTGGTGTCTTTCAGAAGCAGAGAGTCACCAGCACACAGAATATGTACGAAAACAGGTCTCTCAGAGCAAAAAGTCAATGACCGTTTTATACTTCTAAGTGGAAACAGTTGAGCATGTGCATGAATGCATAAAATAGCTATTGAAAAAAAAATACTAGAAAAGGCTCAATACTTGAAAAAGAACGGTGCATTTGTTTCTGATGAGAGAGTGCATGAATCATTCATGATCAGGAAATACGCTATCTACTAGCATGTCTCCGCTTGGGTCAACACAGTAATTCAAAATATAAGCTTCTGTATCCAGTCTCATGTCCAATTATGGAAACTTACTGATGACTTACATATTCTCTCTCTTCCCATCCAAAGCGTTTGAGAGTCCAAAACTCAGTGCCAGATTGCTACTGTTAGGATCAGTCTTCCAGCAGCAATCTGACCATGATTTTTTTTGTTATTAAGATCTTCCATTCCCCCATTCCATGGCCCCCATTTGTTTCCTTAGAGGAAATGGAGCCTCAAGCAGCCTTGTAACTGGAAAGAGAGCAGTGTAATACAACGCTTTTGGTTAGGTTTTAATTAAATGTTACTGGTGCTGGATGATGACTTCATTCAGTTTGCCCTGCTTAGCTAATCAAATGGGATTTTGGCCAATGAATCATAATTCAGAATAATACTTAGCAAAATAATGATAGCACTGGCAACCACAGTGTAATGGCAATGACACAATAATGACAATAGCAACAACTGCAACTATTTGTTACTATTTCAACAACTAAGCTATATTTACCCTCGGAAATATGTGGTTTTTGCAAAGTTTTATTTTTCAAGTGTCCCCTACAGTTTTTGAGGCTCTAAAGTGTGAAGTCCCAGAATTAATATCCAAGCTATGCCTGAGCAGTACAGGTGATAGATTTACTTGTCTAGTTTCCTGGCAGTCTATTTATCTCCTAACCAGCTGCATCACAGTTGTCTTTGTTTTATAGTTATGAATAATGTCTGTGATAAGGGAACTTCAAAAGTCAGGCCAGTTTGTTTTCCTTGTCCAAACCAGTTTCTTTCTGTTGTTTAAGTGGAATGAGTTATCCACGTTGGCCTATTCCCTGAATTCCTGACAGGCATGCTTGTGAAGTTAATTAGTGAAGGAAACTGCATCCAAGTAAAGCATCTATACATCATAGTTCTTCAATACACAAGTGATCTTGTACTTGACTCAAGATTCAGCAAAAAGCTAAATTCAAACTTATCCCAATCATAAGTGACACTAAGGCACTAATTCAAATTCTCAATTCTTTTGTGAAATCATGGTTTTAAAGTCTACAAGTTACGTTTCACTTCTTTTTTGAAGCAATGGAATTTCTCAAAAATATGTGTAAAATGCATCTTTACTTCACATCGAAGAATCCTAAGACAAAGAATGCAAAATGCAAGATGTGAAGGTGAAGAAACTAAGTCATGCATTATGGCAAGCATTTTTTTTACCATTTGGGGGAGCATCTTTGCAACAACAAAAAGATATATGTTTGTTCAAATTAGGTGTAGATTCGTGCCATCTCTTGTTAAAGTTCTTCCTCATATTGCTTCTTTTCACAAAAACAACAGTGTTCTTAGTTGTATTAAAAATATGAAAGTCTAATTTAGGGTTCATTGCTTATTGATGTGGAGAGGTTTACTTACTTGGGCAGTGTAATCACCCAAAATAGATTTGCAGAAGTGGACACCAATGCTGTGTTGGAAAAGCAACAGCTGTCTTCCATAGAATGAATAAAATATGGTCCTTGCCAGCTATATCACTGAAAATTAAACTACAGTGGTACCTTGCTTTAAAAGCATAATGCCTTCCATGGGATTGCTCTTTAAGCAAGTTTGCTCTTTAAGTGAAACACCATTGTAAGTGACCAATTGTGACTTATTGTAAGGGGGATTGTGAACCCCAATTTAGTTGTTAAGCAAGTTTTTGGTTGTTTTTAGTTGTTAAGCAAGGTGACCATTCCGAGAAAATTCTGCTCTTTAAGCGAGTTACTCTTTAAGAGAGGTGCTCTCTGTGCAAGGTTTTACTGTACATTTATTTGCCTCCATAGTGATCTTGACAGGCATCTATGCTCGTGAAATATGGAAGGCATCAGCAACTCTTAACAAGAGACTGGATGTCTTCCAGCAGAGGTGCTGCCACTGAATTTTAAAGATCCAATATTTTTACCATATTACCAATGAAGTGTGTTGAAGGAGCAGCTCGTGCAAATTACATAACATTGTAGCAGGAAGACGACTCCAAATGGCAGAACATGTTTTTTGTATGGAGAAAAACAGGAACCCTACAGTGACAATACAGTAATACCCCGGTTAGTGTTTGTCCTGGACAACGCTAAAACTGGATAGCGTTGGGGAATTTGAGGCAAACATTTGCACCGTACAACGGATAATTTTGTGCGAAGCAAATGTTTGCCTCAAATTCCCCAACGTTGGTCTCTGCTCAAGGCAGGTGGTTTGACCCCCTGTTCCCTTTCCTCTTCAGAAAGGGAACAGGGCTTTTTTTAAACATTGTGCAATCAATGTATTGCACAATGTTAAAAACCAGACTTATGGAACCAAGTCTTAGGATTATCCGGGGTATTAGTGTAATTTGGACCCTCCTAATGTCAAATGACAATGAAGAAGCCCTTGAAATATACGGTGGAGAAATTTCATGGCAGATTTAAAGACACTGAAAGTTACATGGGAGGGTACAAAAGTGCTCGCATAAGACCAAAAACATTGAAGATGCCTTGCTGCCCAATATGCTACATACCATGAGATGATCTAAGTCTAAGTAGGCTTATTGACTATTGTTGTTATGAGCTATCAAGTTGCTTGCAACTTACAGTGACCTCCTGACCTCCAGAAGATCATATTCTTAATGGCCCAGGTCAAGTCTTGCAAACTAAAGGCCATGTCTTCCATTATTGAGTCAATCTATCTCATGTATCCTTTTCTTCTGTTGTCTCAATTTCTCCTAGAATTACTGTCTTTTCCAATGAGTCTCATCTTCTTGAAATATGCTCAAAGTAAAGGTAATAATAAAGGTCACCCTTACTCAAAAGCCAGTCGTATCTGACTCTAGAGTTCAGTGCTCATCTCTGTTTATAACTGAAGAGCCAGCACTGCATGCATCTGTAGATGTTTCCATGGATATGTGGCAGGCATGCCTAGAGTGCATAGAATGCTATTTACCTTCCCATCGAAATGGTCCCTATTTATCTACTTGCAATTTCTTGTTTTTGAACTGCTAGGTTGGCAGGAGCTGGAACAGAGACATTCCATCATGCAGCACTTGGGTTTCGAACTGCTGACCTGCCACCTTCCAGTCAGCATCTTAACCACTTGATCCACTGAAGTCCCTCAATGCTCAAAGTACAATTGCCTCAATTTTTTTAAAAACACTTCTGGTGAGCATTCAGGCCTTAATTTCCTTTTTGACAATGGAGCATATCCATCCAGTTTTTCTCCAATACCATATTTAAAAGGAATAGTCATTTCCTGTCAGCTGTCTTCACTATTTCATTTTCACAACGGTACATGGTAATTGGGAATTCCATACCATGAAGTTCTTTTAGTACTCTCTCTCTTAACACCTTATTTCACTTGAGGATCTTTGCTAGTTCCTTCACAACTGCTCTTCCATATGTCACTCTCCTTCTGATTTCTTGGCTAATTTTTCATTTGGACCAAAGTATAATTTTTTAAAACAGTTTTGATTTCTTCTTTGCCAACACTGAGGTCATGTAATGCAGTCTTTTATAGTCATGATTTCCATCGCAAACGTTCAGCTATATCCTGCTTTCCCCTGTTTTTCTTTAATCTTCAGCTTTCATTTCACATTAGTCTTCATTTCACATCACTATTGTTTTCTGTCCATCATATGGTGTCATCTGCATATATTAAATTATTAATGTTTCTTTCACCAATTTTCATTCCTCTCTCTTAGTCTAATCCAGCTTTCTGTATATGTTCTGTATGTGCTGGAAAATAAAATACACCATTGTCTGACACCTTTTTCAATGGGAAATCATTCTGTTTCTTCATATTCTGCCCTACCAGAGCATCTTGTGCAGCATTTAGACAGTCAGATGTTGGGACACACCCTGTTTCTTTTGAACAATCAATGGCTAGTTGTTGCAGTCACTACTTCATATGTTGCAATCTGGCCCTTGGGATCCCCAACCAGCAGGGATGGTTAGATTAAGTAAAGACAAAGGGAGAACATGAAAGATCCTTTTGCTTGCTGGCTTCCCAGGGAAAACCTATATATCCTCTCCCACTGCCAGTAGCTATTTTATTGGTACCTCAGGAAAAACAGCCAAATGGTCAAGGGAGAGGGACTTTACTTCAGAGTAAGAATCAGTACAAAGACCCAATGCAGGGATGTTCTCAGATCTTGAGGGCACATGATTTAGGGATAGGTGCCATGCCAGACCCCATGATTCATAAAGTGGAGGGGCAATAAACTTTACAATCCTTTTCATCTTCTTTGGCCTGAGAGACTTGGGAAATGTAAGAAAGATGTCATGCCTTGATTAATTCCCCTTGGAGGATGTGTCCTCATGAAGCAGAGATCAATGCAAGGCCTGGTGATTCCTACAGCTAGTATTCGAGTATCCTGTTGCCTAAATGTGGAGAAGAAAGGAAAAACAAGTGAGCATCCTTCAAGCTGCACTGACAGGCTCCCTGCTGCATGGTTGATTTCAGAAGCAGCACAACAGTGAACATGTGACAAGGAGACTACAGGAGTCAAGTGGGACATGTTTTTACGTCCACTCTTTCTTTAGATGAGATACTTACCCATTGATTTTCATAAGCTATAGAGCTCCTTGCTATACCACAGCCTACTTCTCTCTTGCAGGAGATCCACATTTATTCTTTCAGACAGTTCTCTTCTTGGGTTTCACATGTTTCAAGTCCCAAATCTCTATATATTTTTAATGAGAAGCATCACATTTTTACAACTACTTTGTGGAACATTGATGCTCATTTCATAAAATACTTGATGCTACTTATGCCATCATGAATTGGAACAGGCAACTTCTGGGATTATACAAAAGACTATCTAGTCCAAATTTCTATGACACTACCCTCAATCTATAGTTATTCTTCTTCCGTGTCCAGAACAGACATGAAACTGCCAAAATGAAGGCAACTTTTTTGATGAGTTCATTCTGCAGTTCCTTTCGCTTGACCTAGTGTGAGAAACAGTAGCTGGCAACACAAGGTTGCCGTTACCAGAGTATGCCCAATTGCGGTTCAAAAATACCATGATCTTCTAGGAGTTCCTTTCTGCATACCCCTCAATTCATAGAACTGGCCTGTCATTTTGTTATTGGAATTGACCTTTCCCAACATCAATGTGTTCATCAACATAAATCATCATCATCATAACAATCCCCACTTTCATCAAAAACATCTACAAGATTCTAAGGACAGCATATGGATGATATTGTAATAATGATTAGGATATGAAAAAACTGGAGTGCACTTGGACCAGATGAGTTGCACAGATTTCAGTTGAAGCATTTAACTAGTCTCCATCAATGGAACACTTCAATCACCTACTTCAAAGTTCACAGCTGAAGTATGGATGACAACAGGTCACTCATTCCTGATAAGAAAAGATCGAGAAAAGAGGAATGACCTCAGTAATTAGCAACCAATTACATGCCTTCCAGCATCATTTAAGCTACTCACAAGAATACTTGCACAATCAATACATAATTATTTAATTGAAAACTCCCCATATCCTATTGAAAAAGAAAGGAAATGTTAAAAAGTCAAGAGGCACAAAAGATCAGCTGCTAATTGACAAGATGGAACTAAAGAGCTCAAAAAGACAAAAAAAAACCCCCACAAATCTTAACATGGCATGGATAGATTATAAAAAGTCACTTTACTCATTACTACACTATAAGTGTTTAACATCTGATTAATCCCCTTGTCAATACTTCTAAATAAAAATGGTTTGAACTACTATATTTCAGAGCAAGCAGGAAAAATCAATCGTCTGTTATATATACATGTATGGCCTAAAACTACAGTACATTCAACAAGCCCCACGGAGATAGAATCAGTGTTAAACACTGTGAATATTTTAAAAGATATTTAAATTAAACTTAGACTCAACAAATGTGCAATCTCTCTATACAGTGGAACAAGTTATAAAAAATAGATGGGATAGAGAGATGGCCATTTTATAAAATCCTTACCAAGCGATGCAGAAAATTTTAAAATAAAAACTAAATGATGGAAATACGTACAATCAAAGCCAGAAACACATAGACAGTCCATATTCATAAACCTACTGGAATAATAGACTGGCTCCAAAGTGAATTAGAAAAACTGGATCAAAAACATAGAAGTTAATGAACGAGTATTAATACTACACCCAAAAAGTGATGTGGTTATAGTTTGTATGAAAAAAATGGAGGCTATGGATTACTACATATACAAGAAGTTGTAATGTGGCAGGGGGTGGGGAGCTTAAATTATTATACTGTATCAATAAAACCAGAAAAGAATTACTAAACTCAGTGAAAATAGAAAATACAGTAATACCTCGGATAACGTTTATCTCGGATAATGCTAAAATTGCATAACGTTAAGTAATCTGGGGAGGAGAATTGGATCGAATAACGTTAAGGTCCTATGGGATGTATCGGATAACAACCGCTAAAGCCTGTGCGGGTACAATGTATCTCTATGGAGCTTTAACGTTATCCGATCCATTCCATAGGATTTTAACATGCATCGGATAACACCAAGACTTGTGGAACCAAGTCTTAGCGTTATCCAAGGTATTACTATAATTTAGAATCAGATAGGCAGAATAATTTGGAATCAGATAGGACTGCAGTTGCTCAAGTGGCTAAGATGCTGACTAGAAAGCGGCAGGTCAGCAGTTCAAGACCCGGGTATTGCATGACGGAATGAGCTCCCATTTCTGTCCCAGCTCCTGCCAACCTAGCAGTTCAAAAGCAAGAAATTGCAAGTAGATAAATAGGAACCACTGTGCATTCTGTGCGCTCCGTTTCTAGTCATACCTGCCAGATGACCATGGAAATGTCTGCAGACGCAGACAGCACTGGCTCTTCGACTAAGAAACAAAGATAAGTACTGAACCCTAGAGTCAGATATGACTGGCTTTCTAGCAAGGGAGACTTTTTACTAGGCATAATATAAGAAACAACAATTTGAAAATATATTAAACAACTGAAAATATAAACATGGGCCACACCTGAGAAATATTGATGAAAATATGATAACAACCTAACTTGGGTGTGCCTAAAACCAGGCACCAATGAGAAAGAAGCTGAAGGTTTAATTTTTGCTGCATAAGTTCAAGCACCCCAAACAAATGTTATGAAAGCTAAAATTCAAGTACAGTAACTGGTCCAAACAGCAAATGTCAACTCTGTCAAGAAAAAGATGAAACTGTGTCACATCTCAAAGATTGTGCAGGCAGACTACAAAGCAAGACATGATAAGAGTTTCAAAATTAATACACTGGTCACTATAAAAAAAATCTGCCAGCATCCAAAAATTTATAGGAACTTCAAACAGAGGAGGTGTTAAAAATGACAAGGTTAAGATCTTGTGGGATTTTCAGATTCAAACTGACAGACACCTTGAATATAATACATGAGACCTAATAACAATAGAATGAAGAAATGTCTGGATAATTCACAATGCAATTCCAGAGGATGCCAGTGTTGAAGAATTGGGAAAAAAAGCAAAATACGGAGACTTGGCATTAGAAATAACTAGATTATGGAAGAAACACACTTTAGTCGTCCCTCTACTCATCAAGGCACTGGGAACCATGCTGCAGAATTTCATAAAATATAATAACCAACAGCAAATCTCTGAAATAACACCATCAGAACTGCAGAAAATGTTGATGTTAGAAACAACATATATATTACACCAATATTTAACTGTTACTTAGATTTTTGATTTAACCTTGCATTTGTGATATAATACTAGTCAATTTTTTTTAATAATAATGTTTTTATAATAATGTTTCTTTGACTTTGTCTTGTATAGAAGAAGAAGAAGAAGAAGAAGAAGAAGAAGAAGAAGAAGAAGAAGAAGAAGAAGAAGAAGAAGAAGAAACTAAAACTCACTCTCTCAAGGAACAAAGTTAACCCTTTAACAGGATGTGATATTATTGATGCTGGTGGAAATCCATAATTAGTATGTTCATTGCATTAATGGGGAATTGGTGAGTCAATTTCATTAATTCAATTGGTCTACTTTTGTTGCTAGATTTCAGCCAGAGGATTAGTGATAACACTATTGGAGGAGTTTTAAATTCATCCAGTAAACTCTCTATGATGATGTGAGGTTGTTTGGAAGGATTTGTGGTATACAACACAAGACACAGAAACAAAAATAGTCTGCCTGCTTTGGAAGTAACTGTAAACCTGCAGAATTAAAGCAACTGTAAATAACTCTCATTAATCATACATAAAGCAATAAGCTGTTGTTGTTATTTACTATGCTATCATAAATCACAAGATACAGCCTATGTATTAATTTGGATTTACAGTGCAGTTCTAAAGACAGGAACAATGCCCTTATTTGTAAGTATGCCTTGATTGTTCTCTCGCTACCACTACAGGAAGGAAATAAAACACATGACCTATAACCAAAATTTGCAGGTGTGGAGGTCCTCCAGTTCACATTGGCCAGCTATAGTCTCTTCCACATCTCTCTTGTTTTTTGTTCCTCCTTCCTTGCGTGCCCATAAAGTATGTTCAATCTGCATGCTGCTATCTGGTAAGACTTTTGTCTTTACATACCGGTGTTTCCCATCCTTTGGGTTTTAGACTTCAATTCCCAGAAGCCTAAGTCGATTCTCCAAAGCACTGATCAGCCAATGTACTGACTTAGGCTTCTGGGAATTGAGGTCCCCCTGTGGAGCATGGGCCACATGTTGGGAACTACTGCAGTTGCCAGAATTTTGTTCCTTATATATTCCAACATAAGTCAAATGGTGTAAATCACAGTGTCATTGTCACTAAGAAGTCAACAGTTATAGTTCTCATCCTGCCCTAAGACCATGCATCTGGCAGGGGTACACAGAAAGAACCTCCTAAAGGATTGTGGGTACATTCATGAATCACAATTGGGCATACCCTGGGCAACGACAGCCTTGTTTTGCTATCCAATCATTCTCACACTTGATTAAACCAAAGGAACTAAAGAATGAACTCACCCAAAAGATCTTTGTCAAGACCAACCTTAACATTGATCTCAATAAATATTCTACTAGTGGACATGTGTAGAAATTGCAAATGTGACACATTTCTGATCCAGGAAATACATTGGGGGATAGCAAGTTGCAGACCCAAAGTGGCTGGAATGGAATTAGTGATTGAAAGACTAACATTAAAGGAGGTTATGGCTGAGGAACTCAAGTTCCCCTATGTCACTTGGAGGACCCTGAATAGGCTGAGGGTTGGTATGCCTAAATCAACATGCTCGACCAACATGCTCGAGTGTGGGCCACTGACGGACAACAACACGCCATGTGAATGTTGAGAGATACATAACCCGGTTCATTTGCTGGTCATCCAATTACCGCAGGAAACATGTGGTGATGATTTAATTTTGGCCAACAACAAAGCCAAGAAGTTTGGCTGTGGCAGTTTAAAGTTTGATTTGGGCATGAAAGAAAAAGATGCATCTGGCACACAACATGGAATGCTAGTGATGACATTGCAACAAGTAGCAATCAACCAAGCTGTGTATTCAAATGACTGCTGCATGTCAGAATCGTCCTCTGGCCTGGAGGAGGAATGGATTTTAGCTGATTGTGCTGTGTGTGTGTGTGTGGTTTATTTTCTGACTGTAAGCCACTCTGAGTCACCATGGCGAGTGGGCAGTGATATAAATCTAAATAGATAAATAAATAATAAACAAGCACCAGTAAAAAAAAAAAAAGGTCAAACTCTGATAATAATAATTTCATGTCAGAAATTATTCTGGAATGAAAGGATTTTTTTCTGAAAAAACTCAGGGGATACCTGAACGAGTCTCCTTTCATGTCCTCAAGATCTGCTCCCACTGAAGTGGTTCCTATTTATCTAATTGCAATTTCTTTCTTTTGAACTGCTATGTTGTCAGGAGCTGGGACAGAGATGAGCACTCAAACCATCATGCAGTGCCCAGGTCTCAAACTGCTGACTTGCCGGCCTTCCAGTTAACAAGGTGAGCTGCTTATCCACGGAACCATCTCAGCCGTTCATAGGAGTGTTCTAATAACAGGACTTGGGGGTGATTTCCTCAATGCTTTGCAGCATTCTGGGCACCTTCGGAAGCTAGTCTGCAGGGCAGGGGTCTGCAGAGTGGTGTAGGAGAAAAATATCCAGTTCCCAACCTAGTCAGGCATAGGGCAACAACAGTTAACAGATAAAGTGTTCAGAAATATCATATTAGTGGTTGCCCTATCAAAAGATGACGCCTAAGAAACATTGGATGTGATCATCTTTCACAGTTACACAAATGGTATAATTTTTAGAGGCAGATTGTTTCCAGGTTAAAAAATCATCATAGACATCCTCAGTTGCACACCATCATACCACTCAGTATGCAACCAAATAATGTCTGTGGTGATTTCTTAAGGCAATGTGCCTCCAAATTTATACTATTTATGTTTTGCCAGCATAGCTAGGCAAGAAGAGTTGGGCCATTGACTGTATATGTTCCTTTTCTGTGCTATTCCAGTTTGCAAGAAGAAATTGGAGCCCCCCCTTTTTCCCCGACAAGGTTAGAAATGGAAAGTTAGATGATAGCAATTAATGTCAATGTTTATTTTCACTTCAAATAGTCTTTGTCTCACTCAGACCTTCCCCTTGCCCATTACATAGTGCAAAAAGGAACCCCTAAAGAGTTCTAGTTTTGCCAAGTTGGTTGGTTGTTTTTAACAAAACACATATCTGACACATTGGCTTCTCCTTATCCCTTCCAAGGAAACAAATGCTTACCTGAAACTAATAAAAAGTGAAAAGTGTGACTTTCAAAGCTCTCGAAAAGTTCCCAATTAGCTTTAAACTCCCTCCTTTCTTTATGGAACCGTTTCAAGGAGAAATTGATCTGCTGGGTTGCAGATGCAAAATAATCCGTCAAATTTAGGCACTTTTAAAGTTGTTGTCATTTTTCTACTTCAATTTCTAGAGAGCACGTTCCTTTGCAGGAGTGCCTTTTGGATTTAGCAATTCATATGGTGAAAGCAGAACTGATGAACCACAAACTCCTTGTACCGCTGACTTTAATTAAAAATGCCATGTCCAACTATAGGAGATGTTCTTGTGGTTGAGAGTAAACTAATAATTTAATGCTCTGTGTAAGATGATGCTGAATCTGCTGCTTAGGCTACAAATGCAACGGATCTTTAGTTATTTTGAGCATCCTTTTGGGACCAAATCCCTCACCACTCAGAAGTTTGCTGTTCTAATAGAACTGAACTCATTATGCACTAAATCAAGCTTAGTAAACAGTGGGTCTTTGAGGCTAGCTCAGGAGCTTCAAGTCACAGAGTTGGAAGGGGCCAACATTATTTAGTCTAACCCACTATACTTGCAAGATAGGACTATCCTACACAGGTAGGTATAAACCCACAAATTTGGGAGCCAGCAGCTAAAGATCACCCACTTTTTCACCAAACCATCTCTGATGCTACAGATAACTTTGAAGGGGAGTGCCGCAGACATGAAGAGGTTAAGCAACAAGCACGGAAGCTTCGTCAAACTCAACCATGTCCTCCGCCATCTATTCAGTGTAATGTGTGTGGTCGCAATGTTTTGCACATGTGTGGGTGCATTTTACTTCTGCTTCTGGGAGCGGTGAGGGTGGCTGGGGGCCAGATCTGGCCCACTGGTCATAGGTTGGGAACCCCTGCTCTAGAGAATCCTTTAGGTATTGCTCCAAGGGCTCCAATCACTATGGGTACAATATCAAATTTCTTCGCCCATAAATGTTCAACTTCAATTTGCAAATCTGATGATGATGATTATTATTATTATTGTTTGTGCCAGTTAACTATAAAAACATTCAAGGAAATGAACAACTTACTTTTAAAAAGTAATGAGTTATTATTCTAAGACTTCAGAGAAGTGATTCACTCCTATTATAATTTCAATTTTAATAAGTACCTCTTTTTATGTAGGTAAGCACTATCAGATGAATCTCTGTGCAGTAAAAAAAACCAACCCTCACACACATTATCTCCCAATTTCTGCACAGTGAAGCCCCCAGTCTGCCCAGTCACCATATGAATTGGGCAGTTTCACCAAGATATGTGGGACTGCAGTTCCATAGTTCTTACTATACAAAGCCATGCTAGCTTGAAATGGCAGGCATTCTAAGATTGTTTTTTTGGCATTGACATTCACATGACGTAGGTAGAGTCCATAGTCAAGAGAGATGTGAGCCAGAAATGTCTGTAGGTTTGATATAGTGTTTAAAATAACTTTTTAATAAAAAGTTGTGATCGCTTTTGTTTCCACTGAATTTACCCAAATTGTATCACGGAGGTCAATGCCTGTTTAGCACTGGGAACACTGTCATTTTATTTATCTTCTGAAATAATTGCATCTCCAGTGCTATCAGTGTTGCTGGCTGCTTCATAATATAATCCAACATTGTTTTTTAAAATGTTACTCAGTATGTGGTTTTATTTTATTTTTTAAAAAATACTGTTCCACCTATTCAGGAAGGGAAAAGCAATTGACCTGTCACACAGAAGCACTGCTTCTGTTTACCACCATTATTCTTACTCTGTTCTGTACTGAGATGTGATAAATATGGTAATAATTGTAACTTTGTTCAACATTTGGGAATGTTAGGCAGTGAATAAAATTTCATTTGGCTCCATCTTTGAAAAATCACAATCAGTGGAAGGCGGTCCATCCAACTTAAAATGCACCTTGAAGGGCCAAGAGGGTGAAGGAGCAATGGATATTAATGTATCTTCAGAAAAGAAAAGTTAGAGATCTGTCAATTTCAACCTATTAGAAACTGTCCAGGTGGTCTTTAAAATTATGCTGCTGGCCAATGTGCAGTGCACTCAAGCTTTAGGTGCCGCTCAATGAGACAGCATCTCTAGATCCATTTCAGCCTGGCTACAAGAAAAAGGCACCTTGGTGCACCATCTCTGGGGTAAAATATATCTCCATCTTGACTTTGATGAGATCCCTGGCTTTTGACCCTATCAACTGTAGCAGTGATGATGAACCTTTTAGAGACCGAGTGCCCAAACGGAGTGGCAGGGCAAAATCTGTGCTGTGGGGAGGGAGAAAGTGCTCCCTTTGGGCTGCTGTGCAGTGGGGTGGGGTGAACTCGGCACCGGTGGAGGGAGGAAGCACTCAACATTGGGCTACCTGGCAGAGGGTCGTGACAAACTCTGTGCCGGGGCGACAATGTGCATGCCCACAGAAAGGGCTGTGAGTGCCCCTAATGGCACACGTGCCATAGGTTCACCACCACTGAACTATAGGTTACGTCTGGACAAGATGGCTGATGTAGAACTTGTTTAATGGTTGCTCAGGATCTGTTTGAAGGGGAAGTTACAGTGTATGAAAGACATGGGTTTTAGGCAAAACTATCCCAGTTATTTGGAAGCACTCATACACAACAGCTTCCCCTTGTGCCTGACTGATGCCAATATCATGTAATTGGAGCATAAAGGCCCACACTTATACTTTGGTAAGATCAAAAGCAAAGTTTAGTTTTTAACCATTCATAAACTGCTTACATATGTAGAAATGCATATAAATTTCATTTAGGTTCAAGTAGTTAGATTATTGTCCTTCTGGTCCAGCATTTTTGCAGAAAGAGCTAGTCTCCAGCAGCTCATGCATGAAACTCCTCTCTGGATTGAAAGAAAGAAAGAACTGGCAGAAGGACAGAAAAGAGAAAGGATGAAAAAGAAAAGAACCCAAAGGAACAGGGAAGAGTTTTTCCTGTCATAGAGTAGGATAGACATTCCCCATGAGCTATCTCTGGAGTTACTGCATGTAAGGTTATACTACATTCAATATTCAAGGTGATACTGGGAAATTCCTGTTCAACACCTTGGCTGCTGGACTACGTTATCCTATCACAGTTCCATTTTCTCTATGTTTAATCTCTTTTGCTTAATTTTTGAATCACCAGGATGCTAAGCTACCACATCAGCAATAGGCTGATGATACCCAATGTTAAGCTTTTTCTTTTAGACTAAAAAAAGCTGTTTACCTGCTAAATTAATGTTTGATATCAGTAATTGAAAAACTGAAATATGGAGAAACAAACTAAAGCTTAATCCAGACATGAAGAATGTATTCCTGCTTAATAGAGATATGTAGAAACACAGGCTCAAGGCCAAACTTACATTTCAGTGGACTGCAGAGCGTTTGCCCAGCTAAACCTTGCCTACCAGTGGTGTCATTTGCTGGAGATACTATGCTGGCTACCGTGACACATGTTATTAGAAATCAGCAATTGTACTTTTATACTACCCCATAATGTTTTGAGCACTCTCTGGCCAATTAACAAGGTAATTACCAGTTTTGCTCCAAACATTTCAAGGACTCATTTTAGCAACCTTGGAAGAATGGAGGGCTGAATCAGACTTGTGCCCATTAGGATTGAACTCAGGTTATGAGTGTTTTGGTTGTAGCACTGCAGTGTAACCACTACACAACAAGGGCTCCTTAACCAAAGTAACATTTTGTCCCTTTCTTGCCTTCCCATGAATCGCCTTCAGTTGTTCCAACTCTGCTTCTCTGTCAGTACTGAGAGTAGGATACACTGCTTTGTACTCACATCTTGTTCAAGCAACCTAGGATTCCATTTGAATAGTGTTCAGAAATTTCTACCAGAGTTTTACACTGAGGACACAGAAGAAACCCCTTCAAAGAATGTGAGGAATGTAAACATACTTGGGCATCTCCTGGGCAATGACAGCACCCTGCCAGTTGATACTTCCACTCTAGAAGCTCTACCGCATGAATTGCTATTTCACTTTAACAATGGCCTGCAAGCAGCCGTCAATAATGAATGGGCCCTTGTCACAGCAGAAATCTCTATTAATATAGAGAGCTTGTCAACATCTAAAGAAGAACTAATGCATCAGTACTGCCAGATGTTCAATTGTGATATATTTTGTATTCAAGAAACACAGAGGGACAACTCTCCAAACAGCAATTCCCAACCTATGGGCTGTGGGCCAGATACACCCCCTGTGCTGGATTGCTGCTGATGTTGGAAGTGCCCTAATGCCACTGGAAGTGCCAAAATTGCTGCATTTTCACACCAAAACATTGAAAAAATGCAGCACAAAAGTAAAAAAAATGGCTCTAAAATGTTCCTCCCTCGCTCCCACCTCCAGGGGAAGTGGCGGAGATGAGGAAAACACCCAGAAATGCAGCACAAATGCACACGCTGCAGCTGCCACCACTGGGAAGAACCACGTGACTGGCCCCTCAGCTGACTGAGGGGGCATGGTCAGGCCCCTGACAGGAAAATGTTGGGAACTCCTGCTCTAGGACGCCTCCAGATATCTGGCATTAGATTTGCAGTTGTCAAACATCACAGCAATATTGAAGCACTATACTAGTCAAGTCTGACTTTGAAATATCATCTACTATTGTTACAAAACAGGATAAAATAGTGATGATAATAGAGGAGCTAAGTAATTACACCGTCATCTCTGCTTATACATAACATTACCACGTCTTTTAAAACCCTTGAAAATTTTCATATGCAAAAATAAAAATAAAAAATAAACTTTATACTTGGAGACTGTCAGACACCGGCCGTCCCAATTCAAGGGCCCCTCCCTTCAGTTCCTGAGACCTAGTCTCATTATGGGAACCTTCCAGTCCTTACCTTCGTCTGAGAGAGCCGGGCTGCTTTAAAGAGAACTCACTCTTACTATGCTCAGGCAATAGAGCAATCAAGGGAGGTCTGAGTAGTGAGGCTCTGTGAGTGTGCTGTTCATGTGCTGATGATGAGAGAAACAATCTTCAGAGAAAAATAGTTGCTTTATTGATCAGGTTTTTAAGGCATAGTCCATAGAGAAACTTAAATAAAAAGGTCAGTAACATAAGATCAGTCCAGTAACAGTCCACATTAGGTAATCATGATGAAAAAGAAAAAGAATAGTCTCAAAGGCCAAGATCTTAATCCATAGACGTCCAAAAACGAACTCCCTCGGCTCACTCTCCAAAATGGAGATTCTAAACCATGTGTTGTGTTTAGGCCAATCAGAGACAGTTAGAAACTTTCCCACAACATAGGATTGTTGACACACGTGTACAGTCAGTCCTCTAACATATAGTCACAACATCTGGGAACTCAGCAAGCTTAGAGATAAGAAATAGGAACACTGAACTGAAAACAAGCTGTCTCGTGACACCCAGTCTTGTGAGACAGAGAGAAGAAAGGATTTTTGAGGCCTAGTTAAGACCAGGTCCTCTCCAAGCTTTGAGAACATTGGGAAAAAGATGTCGTTTCATGACAGAGACATGAATTACCAAAGTAGCATCTGGGGAGATTTATTAATTATTATTTATTCGTTCAAATTTATATTGCCGCCCACTCGCTGTAGCGACTCAGAGCGGCTTACAAACAATACATTAAATTACAATATGTTGATGGAGCTCAGGGGGAGGGGCGGCGAATTATTCAACCTGCCCTGGCTTCTTCCTCCCTGGCCGTTGGTGTGGGTGCAGGGGGAGGGGGCATTGATGTCCTCAACCTGCCCTGGCTTCTTCTTCCCTGGCTGTTGGTGCACTTGCTACACTTGATCATATTTGTTGAGTTTACTGCAGACAAGTCCATCTTGCCCTATGTTTGTTTTACATAGAAACATTGAGATGAGACGGGCTAGCATTTAGCAAATGTGATCATTGTGGGTTTTTTAAAATAAATCTAAACAGCCAACTAGCAGGCTAAATATTTTCCCTCTAAGAGTAACTGTTTCCACTCTGAGCTCTGTGTCTGGATGTGTATTGGTTTCGTTCACTCTATCTATTAAGTGATTAAGTTGCTCAAGTCTAGCATTTTCTAACTGGAAAAGGATAAGTTTCAGAAAACAAAGCAATAAAAGAAGCAAAAACAATAACACTTATAGCACTTAGTGCACTCTATGGGCCATTCACAAATTAATTAGCATTTTGTTCCCAACATGTTGAGTATTCATTTTACTAACCTCAGAAGGATGGAAGGCTGAGTCAGCCTTGATCACTGGTTGCAGTACAACAGTTTAACCACAGTGCCACTGGGGCTCCTAGAAAGCTAGTAACTAGTATCCTCTTACAATCATCATTTGCTAGAGAGATCTTCTTTCTATTTTATTGCAATCAAGATGAAGTGAGCTGCTGTATTATATTCTTGCCATCTACATGACAACTTTATTGGAACACAAACATCATGAGTAAAAATTATTTTTCTTTCTTCTAAAGCTTTGTCTGAGCATTTGTTCAACAGAAACTACGAAGAAAGAAAAGGAGAATTCAGGAGAGCTCACATTTCAAAGCATTCAGCCTTAATGTTTGAAGACTGGCTAGTTGTACCACTCTGTAAATTGTGTACCAGTCTGCATATCTTTAATGATGTTTCTTCCATCGATTTTCACTTACCTTGAAAGTCCTATTAGGTTTGTTATAAGTCAGTTCTGATTTGACAGCCCATAGCAACAAGTGAGAACTGGATGTCTTGATTCATGCATTCCTTATAACACTGCATCACACCAATAGTGAACATTTTTATTTGCTGTCAGAAAACAAATGTATTTTAAAATACACAGGTCTTGTAAAGGTCATCATTGCTTCTCCTGTGCTTTAAATACTGCATAAACCAAATTGAGTGATCTGTTATTTTTTGCTTCTTTACTTGTGGCATTGCTTCCACTTCTTGCTGTCACTGACTGAAGTAAATCAGTAAAAGGGCATGCCTTGTACTTGCAGTATCTGAAACCTTTGAACCTTATAAAATTAACGCTGATGAATCACTGGAGGATTATATACCTTCCCTGAATGAAAATGTCCGCTATCTTTTAGTTATTCTGTGTTGTAGTCTTGCATTTAACTTGCACTGCATGTTGGGATGAAGGGAGACCAGCATTTTCAAATACAGTAACTGGAGCTATTCACACAAGTACTTTATTAGGAATGCCTCCCAGTGCATTTCTGCTGATACATCCCATATTATTTATTTTACAATTGCATACAGTACAGTATCTTGAAAATGTAATCATCAAATTCACTGAGGAAACCTGTGGATTATCAGTGGAGTGCTTCTCACTTTTGAATGGCTGGAATTCTTCGTTAAAATGGTCATTTAGTGAAAACCCTATGTTTGACTCTCTGTAACACATGAAATGAACCCAAGAAGCTGCTGGACATTATTATAAAGCTTCTCTTTTATTCTTTATCAGGAAGAGAAATCTCTCCACAGCTTATTGAAATAAATAATAATTAATTATAATTATTATAATTATAATAATTATTTAATTAAGATAATTAAGAGAAAACTCAGCACTGACGGAATGAAAAGACTCTATTACAGATATTCAGGTGAGATATATCTTTATGATGCTCCTTGATTGCAAAGAGGAAAAGGGACTCAAATTGTGCAGATGCAGTTGTGTTTCAGAGCTAGAATGTGGTTCTTGTGGTATGACAAAATCACATACATGTTATTTTGACCTTAACGGGATTTTCAAGATATGGAAATATTTATGGATATTTATCAGTGCCACTTCTCTCCGGTAGTGATTTTCTGGGACCAAGTAGGAATTTGAACCTAGGTCTCCTGAGTCCTACTCTGTAACTCTGTCCATTTTATCACAGTGGCTCTCAGGGCCCAACTGACATTTACTTTTCTGTACGTGTCCTCTTCACATCATAAGGAGGCTTTTGAGTCAACACATCCACAAATCCATCTGCCAGCTTTTGTAACTGTTTGATGTTTTAGTTTCTTGGCAGGGAATCAAGTCTTTCTCTACTTCCCAGGTACTCTGAGCACCCTTACCTAAGTCTTTTAGATCGTGTCCTAGTTTCTTATCCTCAGCATCCCCAAATAAAGCCTCCCTATTGTGCCAATGTTTTAGCAGGTTTATGTGAAATATTTGAGTCTTTTGTCTATGAGGAGTGCTAATTTTGTAGTCTATTGCCCCTACTTTTTTAGAGTTCTGTACAGTCCTTGCCTTTGGGCAAAAACTCAAGACTTATTGCTAGACACCAATAACAACAGCCTGGCTTTCTTATTATGCGGCCTTTGATGATTCAACTGAGCTCTTTGCAAACTTTCCTGCATTAACCTTAAAGGGGTTCTTCATATCCATCACCTGCTCTACTAAGGTTTCTACTTTATCATCACCTGTTTCCCACTGCTCTGTAACCAAATCTAACAGTCCTCAGGGTCTTTACTCATATGACAATTCAAATGGGGAATGCCCTGTGTACATCTGGGGCATGTCCCATGCTGCAAATATTAGGGCTAAACATGATGTGCCATTGATGGGGAGGCATTTGTATTAATTTTCTCATCATACATTTCAAAGTGTGGTTGAACTGTTCTATCAGACTGTAGTTGATACAGGGAGGTTTTTGTGGGCCTAATCCCTAAACTCTCACATGTGTTTGAACATGAGGGGCATCATATCCATCACTTGATCCATTAAAACCCTGTTAGAAAACCCACTCTTGTAAATACAGTAGAGCCAACAGCTCATGGGTTAGAACCTTCGCTAAGGTGGGCCTCAATGTGTTGTGCTCAGGATACTATGTGGCGTAATCTACCACTGCCCACCAACTTCAGGAGAGAACCCACTAATTCAATTCAATATGAGCAAACCACTCATCCACCAGAGGTATGGGGAATAAATTCCCTCCTGGTTGGGGTTCATTCTGTGCCCTTGGGCAATTCACAAAACTTCTCTACTTCTCTGTTCATTCCCAGCCAAAAGAACCTTTGCAAGATTCTTTTCAGCACCTGTTTGGCAGTGGCATGGTTAGTTGAAGATAGGTCATGATCTAATGTGTGTAGAAAATTACTAGCTACATCATCATCTCCTCAAATCCTATTCTGGAAAGAAGCCCCTGCTTTAATTCAAATCCTGTCCTTCCCTTAGTTACCATGCCTTCCACACCCTACTCTGCCTTTCTTTTTTCAAGGGTGCTGCCACACCTGCAATGGCTCTCTTCTAATATTTCCCACGTCTTCTAGCTCCACCACTTTCCCCAACCAATACACTTGTAACTTCTCCTATAGCCACCAATTCTTGCAAGCTATCCAAACCTCTTCCTAACAGCATTTCACATCATCATGTACTGTATACACTTTACCCAAAATCAGCTAGGTTCCACTTCCACTTTTACCTCCCACATCACAGGTCACCTGCACCCTGTGTCTATCAGAACTCTCTTTACCTCTCCGTACACCTTGGCTTTTACTAGCCACACTGGGCTGCAATTGCCTCCCACCTGCATTGCCAGCTCCTGTGACCTGCGAGCGCTAACAGCCCACCAAAACACAATCCTTTTTTAGGTGATCCTTCTGCCCATACTTAAAACATATTGGTGCTTTTGCTGGTTGTGAGAGGACCACCCCAGTGGAGAAAGTGATTGGTGGGACAAGGACCTTTTGGACCAGACCTAAACTTGGTCCCCATCTGCCCCCATACATTGTCAGGAAGTTAGCCCCACTGAGGATACAGGTCACAGATTGGTGGAAGCCCTAAAGGTATCCATCTTCTTCCTGTGGGGGAGGGTTTTTAGTGCCTACTCCTTCTTCCGCACTCAATACGCTTCCAGGATTCTAATAGCTTTTCCCAAGGTACTGTATTAGGTTGCAGACAATTGATCTACATCCTAGGGATGGGATCCAAAGTGGCTACTAATTCCTCTATGACTACAACTTCAACAATCTGATCAGGAGTCCTCTTACTAGGCTTCAACCATCTTATGGAGTTGGTCTTCATTTTGAGAACCACAGCTCGAGGGTGCACAGCTGGCTTAAACTTCACTTCCCTCAACTTCTTATGATAGGCCTCTTCCAATATGCTTAGTGAAATCAAAATAGTATTTTTTTAAAAAAAAAATATCATAGTCACATGCTTCATCTGGCAGCTGTCACCATGATGAAGAAACGCCTCTGGATGGGACTGGGGTATTTTATTAACCTTTATTGGTGGCAGCACTTGTACACATGACATCACTACAACCTGTGGGCTCTACCCTTGGATCATACTCGCCACCTGTTATATAGTCTTCATTTGACCAAAGTTGCCTAGAGTGCTTCAGTGCCACACCACAGGCTGGTGACAGTGGGGGCACCAAGCAGGGCACCACCCATGTCCAGTTCTCCACCAGTCCATTCTGGTCATTGAGCCTCCCAAGCTGCTGCCCAGGTCACTCCCACTGCCCCTCCCCCCTGACAAGAAGGCTTACAAGCAGTAGTGGGCTCCAAAAAATTTTACTACCACACTGTGGGCATGGTACGGTGTATGTGGCCAGGGAGAAATCCCTGTGTTGCACCCAAATTAGGACTACTTTATTTCAAAACTTAGATGGGCAGGGTCAGCCAGAATTTCTGCTACCAGTTCTGGCGAACTGGTGCAAACCTGTTGATGCCCACCACTGCTTACAAGGGATCTTGGCATGCTCCTGGTGTCCAGCCTTCTCCTGGGGCACCGTCATTCACCAGTCCAGAGATTCTCCTTAAAGATGAAGGTCCAGCCCAGTGGCTGATGTACGCCCTCCTCTGTCTGTCAGTGCTCTGTGGTTCTCCCCTCCCTTTTCCCCTCTCTCCCTCCTTCCTGCTTCTCTCCTTCTTATCCCAGTTATCCTGTCCTTTCTTGGGCCTTCTTTAACCCTTTTAAAAATCTGCCTCCACAATCACTACTCTTACTCCTCATCCAGTGGTGGGATTAAATTTTTTTACTACCTACTCTGTGGGCGTGGTATGGTGGGGTTGGCCAGGGGGAAAGCCCTGTGTCACACCCAAATTAGGATGACTTTATTTCAAAATTTGGGTGGGCGGAGCCAGCCAAAATTTCTGTTACTGATTCTGGCGAACTGGGGTGAACCTGCTGGATCCCACCACTGTCCTCATCCCATTCTTCCTCTACCACTAGCTCGCTCTGAATCCTTGTGGCCCAAATCCATGGGGAAGCTAGAGGTCTCAAAGTCTGGAGCCTGATCTGAAGGAGATGACAGGTCTTCTCCTCTGTGGTCACCTCTTCACATGTCTAATTCAGCCCTTAACATGGTATGAACAGAAACAAATGATATGGAGACTTAACCATCTTCACTATCTGACATCTGAGTGGTATTCTAGCATTTCACAACCTTCAGAACCGTGCTTAACATCCTAGGCAACCAAAAGAAAATTCCTCTCTAGATTTCTGAAAGTAAGAAAGCCCAGATGCTAAGAATGAAAAAAGGTGGCAACATCCTACTGTCTCTGCATGCTAAAGTCCAACAGCATAAATCTTAGCAGTGAATTGCTGCCAGTGAAGAAACTGAAGCTTGTATTTCTTGCCGTGCAGCAAGCCATTAGCCTCATGTGCCACAAGAAACAGAAGTGTCAGTTTCTTAACTAGCAGCATTTCACCATGGAGATTTATGCTTTTAGACTTAACATTAGCAGGTATAAGCAATACGATTCTGCTGAATGTGTTGCACTCAGTGTATGAGACAAAAAATGTGTTAGTTATAGCAAAGGAAGAGGATATCGGACAGAGTCTAGACCAGGGGTCAGCAAACATGGCTGTCCAGATGTTCTTGGACTTCAATTCCCAAAAGCCCTGATCAACAGGTATACTGACTTGGGCTTCTGGTAATTGAAATCCAAGAACACCTGGAGAGCAAAGTTTGCTGATCCCTGGTCTGGACCAAAGCAGACCAAAAAAGCACCCCTCCCAAAACACAACAAAGAGGCAGATTCTGCAGAATGTGTTTGAACAAGAAACTGGTAAAGTAACATTTGTAGTACAGTATCTGCTTAGAACTGATATTGAACTGAAGTATCAGTTTAATTGCTACAAAATCACTATACACGATCGTTAGAGATAGAGGTTGATATCTTCTCCACAAAACATAGAAAAAGTCTCGTATATCACTGAAATGAAGAAATTTGTTAATTGTTACAAATCAAAAACACCAGAGCAATGGACATATATAGCTCCTAAGTGTCCCCTGATACAGTGAAAGCTAAGGAGATAAATCCTTTTATGCCTTCTCTAGATCACCAGAGAAAGGGAGGGAACCTAGTTAATTATTCTGTTAGTTTTGTGATGTAAGGCAAAGGTTAGGTACTTTAGTCTTTCTCTACCACCTCCACAGTATGGAAATCTTTCTGTTTCTCTCCCTTTTCCCCCTGTTAATACACATATTTATCATTCTCCCCCCCCCCCCTCAGTAGTGATCCTATCTCTAATCTCTTGGGATCATCCTAATAGTTTTGGGCAACTTTTGAAAATTCTGCTTTTTCCTCATATCTGTAGATGGAAAAAAATTCACTTGCGGAAACCTATCTAATCCTTTTATTCCCATTTACCTTTTTGGCCAGTGCAGACATTGCTGGTGCTTGGCCACTCTCTTAAATATCTTCAATCTACAGGCAGACTGAGGTAGCCCAGAAGAGGCAGAGTAGTCACCAGGAAGACCAACCCTTCCCTCTTTCAGTCAAAAGATTTGAATGATGTGAATTCAGGACATCCCCAACAATGGAGAAGACATGCTGCTCTCCACAGTGGGAAGTGGGGAGCAGGAAATACGCTTGTTGGTCATTTTGGCCAGGGCTAACTCCATCCAAGTAATCTGCACTTACAGGGAATAGAAACTCTAGGGCTGCTGCCCTTGGCAACCGTTTTCCCAAGGGACATATGAAACATATATGGGCTACCCCTCCTCACCCTTTCTTTAGCATCAGTCCTGGCTGTACTAAACCTCTGTAGATGCTCTCTCTCCCAATGGTGGAGAGCATCATGCAAGCCCTCAAGGCCTCCCACCTTCTTAGCCACAGAGGTCATGATCTGAGGGTTACAAATCACAGCCAGAATGTACAGCTTACTCCCCTACAAGGGTGTCAGTTGTTTTTGTGCCCTGGGTGCACAAAAGGATTCTACAACTGGCATTAAAAGACCTCTGATTTCCTTGGACTCATCCAGTATGGTCTCCAGTGCATCAATGAGGAGCAAAACATTCCCCACGTTCAATGTGGCTCTGCACAGAGTTCAGTGGTCTCTTTGTATAGCTTCAGAATGTCCCATTAAGTGATCTTTGGTGGGACTGGAATCTCTGCATTTACCTCCACAGAGAACTGTCAAGGCCACTGATTCAATAAGTACTCCAGGCAGAGTTCCATCCAGTGCTAACATCACACACTAGCTTACACTCCGAGACAGTGTTTCCTAACCTTCAGTTTTTGGACTTCAATTCCCAGAAGCCTAAGTTAATTCCCCAAAGCACTGATCAGCCAATGTACTAACTTGGGCTTCTGGGAATTGAAGTCCCTCTGTGGGGCATGAGCCCCACCTTGGGAAACACTGCTCTAGGGCTTCTGCCTCCTTCTATCTCTTCTGATATTTTTTTAAAAAAAATGGCTGCCTGGAACTGCGCATGCATCAAACCTCCATTTGATGCATGCTCAGTTCTATTTTTTTTTTAGTTTGCATGCGTCAAACCTCTATTTGACGCATGTGCACTAAAAAATAGAACTGTGCATCCATCAAATGGAGGTTTGATGCATGCGCAGGCTGCCCGGAAATACACTTCTGGAAGGGGGCCTGAGAGGCGACCAAACCGGTCGCCCGGGGGTTTACCACCCCCCTGGCGACCCCCCCCCCCGGATGGGTGCTACCGGTTCAAGTGAACAGGTCCGAACCAATAACAACCCATCACTGTTTGTCCCTAAGTAACCTATTGGGAACTTTCCTGTCTTCCCGCCTCTAGGGGTCTGACCTATTTGCATGTATTCTCTCTTTTGGCCTTTTGATGAAGAAAAATGACTTTTTGAGTTCCTCCATTTTGCAGGCCTCATGGCAGGCCTAAGAGATCTAAAGACTTTACTTTAACTGTTCTTTTTCTAAAACAATATCAGCAAGAATCCTGAGCACATGTATATTTCTCTGACCTAATTTTAAGTAAACAATATTTTGTCCTTTCTCTAAGCATTTAGCACAGGTGTGTTCATTGGTTGAGCTAAACAGGGAGAAGGCTTGAGAGAACTTGCATTCAGACCAAGATTTGCCTAAAAACCTGTCCCGCTTTACTGTGCTGCTGCTAAATATAACTTAATATATAACTTAATATAACCAACCCCTTGAGGCAGGTGGAGTTCCAAAAGGAACTCCTGCACACCTTCTTCTTGGAAGGTATCCTTATCAGCCCAGGCACATGCCTCTGCCTGTCACCGTAACCGTTACAAAATCACAACAATCCACAAAAGGCCCAGCAATGCATAAAAAGATGGTTTTGCAGCCAAGGAGAAGTCCACCTCCCCCCTCAACAACAACAGTCCTGGTCTGTGGATAAAGAGAAAACCTTCTGACTTTATTCAAAAAGTAGATGGAGACACAGCACAGCAGGTAAGCAAACACCAAGAAATTTAACAAAGAACAAGTTGACAGTAAAACAACGGGAATATGTCCTCCCAGAGCCTGTGAACAACTCAATAAACAAGGAAGGAGGTGGCAGCAGAGCCTTATGACCCACCCACAAACCTCCACAGAAATGTGGGGAAAACTCAGCAATAAATAACAGACTCAATAAAATAGACAAAATAATAACACACAGTAAAAAAAATTCCAATGAAAAGTTCAGGAAAGAGGCATCTGCCTCCTCACCAGACTCAGAGCAAACAAAACATCAACAAGCAAGAATTATAGAAACACAGGCTTCCCCCAATTCACCGTTGAACTTAAACAGAATCAATGACAGAGACTAAAATGCATGAAAATATCCACAGGAAAAAGTAAGAGTAATGCAGAATAAACTTCTCCCCTGATCAAAACAGGGATAACAAGTCTAACTGCCACCCCCCAACACCAAACGCATCAATAGAATGGTGAACTGAATGTCATGAGCAATCCTAATATAATGCAGTCCTATATACAGTATGTTCTTTCAGTAATAAATGAGTATAGGAGTCTAGCCTGGTTATCCTGCTATGGCAATAGAGTAGACCAGTGATGATGAACCTTGGCACCACAGCTGTTCTTGAACTTCAATTAATCAGATGCCCTGATCAGCAGGAGTGCTGACTTGGGCTTCTGGAAATTGAAGTCCAAGAACACCTGGAGTGCTAAGGTTCATCATTACAAGAGTAGACCATACTGCCAGCAACTGAACGCCGAGTGTCAGGTAGCAGTTAACTAACCTGACAACCCTGAAGACTAACAGCCTTGGGTGGCAAATTCCACAGGGAAGGGCAATGGTCCCCAAGTGGAACAAGTCTTACTTGAATCCATCTTGATGGAGGGCAATAGCTTCATCAATACTGGCCTGGGGTCAAGGAGGACTTTGTGCCAAAAGTGTTCAGGACCAGAAAGTGAGTCATGGAGCTGGATCAGTCATGCTGTGATGCAGAAGGCAGACGAAAGGCCACTGCATTATATTCCCAGGACAGTCTTAATGGCTGATTGCCATGATGATAGCCAATATTCAGAATCGGATACAGCATTTGAAAAAGAAGAAGATAGGGATGCAGATTATGACTGGACTATAAAGTAGAAAGCCCTTGTTTTAAATTTTTCCTCTGCTAGAACCACATAAGCTATTATCAGACCAGCAGCTCACCAGCTATATGCCAACAATAATATTCTCCAGTTTATTGGAGTTGTTATACATTTCACAACTTAAAGGATAGGGGGAAAACTTTAAGCATTTAAAAGCTAAGCACTGGAATTGCTTAATAACTCTTGGATGAAATTTGTGTAAAATTAATAACAGGCAAGCTCCAAATACATTTTATCAACTTTTATAACTGCATTACAGTAAATACTTCGTGCATCGTTTCTATTTTACTGATATGATTAAAAAATTTAAATGCTGAAGTTACTGCACTGCTAAAACCTGGAGCAATAGGAAACTGAGTGCAGTTAATAACAAATTTTTGAAGAGACTAAAGCAGGAGCATGTTTAGTTAAGGTTGTAAAGTGTCTGGCGGGACTTTTTTTATTATTTTATTGAAATGTATATTTATTGATTTTAAATAGTAGCAAAGTACTAGTTCATATTAGTCATCATAAATGTAAACAGTTATCATGATTGTAAGTAATTAAATTGGGTAAAAAAATGATGATACGACTGTGGTGTGTGATTAAACACATAGAAACGCATGAGTCTTTAAATGGAATACACATTTATTCTAAGTCAAGAAAGAAGTAGACACAGGCGAGTCTGATAAAATGTAATAAAATCCAATTTCTACATTAGTCTTTCTGGTTAAAAAGCCTCCAACCAAACTTGCAAACTAAACTTAGTAATATAATGGCTAAAATCAATGCTAGAAAAATGGAATTGGAAGGAGCCTAAGGTAAAGGTAAAGGTTTCCCTTGCTCGAAAGCCAGTCGTATCCGACTCTAGGGGGTCAGTGCTCATCTCTGTTTCTAAGCCGAAGAGCCAGCGTTGTCTGCTTCTGCAGACGTTTCTGTGGTCATGTGGCAGGCATGACTAGACACCGGAGCGCACAGAACGCTGTTACCTTCCCACCGAAGTGGTCCCTATTTATCTACTTGCAATGTCTTGCTTTCGAACTGCTAGGTTGGCAGGAGCTGGGACAGAGACAGGAGCTCATTCCGTCCTGCAGTACTCGGGAATCGAACCGCTGACCTTCCAGCCTCCCAGTCAGCGTTTTAGTGACTTGCGCCACTGCAGTCCTTGGAAGGAGCCTAGAAACATGTTAACTGGATATGAGTGTATTATCTTCGCAGTATGTTGTCAAAGTACAGTAAAACGTCGGATTACGGTAACACTTGGTTACACAAGTCTTAGTATTATCCAATTTTTAATGTTATCCAATGTACAGTAAAACCTCGAATAACGTTAAAACCTGGTTCCACATGTCTTGGTGTTATCCGATTTTTAGTGTTATCCGATGCATGTTAAAATCCTATGGGATCCATAGAGATACATTGTAACCACACAGGCTTTAGCGGTTGTTATCCGATGCATCCCATAGGATCTTAATGTTATCCGATGCAATTCTTCCCCCCAGATTGCTTAATGTTATGCGATTTAGTGTTATTCGATATTAATGTTATCTGAGGTATTACTGTATGTTAAAATCCCATGGGATGCATCGGATAACATTAAAACTCCATAGAGATACATTGTAACTGGCACAGGCTTTAGCAAATGTTATCCGATGCATCCCATAGTATCTTAACATTATTCGATGCAATTCCCACCCCCCAGATTGCTTAACGTTATGCAGTTTTAGCGTTATCCGATGCAAACGTTATCCGAGGTATTACTGTATATTATACAGTACTCATACTAAGCGTCTGCCCCATTCAGTGGTGCTACAAAACGTACCCTCCATCTGCCCAACATTCACAGCATGCACGACACAAGATTACATGAGGTACAGCCAGTGGTGGGCTGTCAAAATGTTTACTACCACACATGTGGGGGGAGCCAACATCGTAGGCAGAGCCAAAGTCATGACATCATGACGTTGTGGGGGGAGTCAATGTCATGACATCACGATGTTGTGGGCGGAGCCAAAGTAAAAATAAATAAATAAATAAAAATACAGTATACAGTATATAAAAATAGAAATAAAAACCACATTAAAATACAAATTAAAATACATTAAATAGAAATAAAAACATAAAAATACAAATTAAAATAGACATTAAATACACATAAAAACACACTATATAAAAAAACACACACCTCAAGCCACCCGCCCATCCACCCCAAACAAAAACATGTCACTTACCCTGGGGTTGGGGAGCAGCAGGCAGGCAGGCAGACAGGAACAGTGGCGGCACAGCGGACTGGGGGTGTGGCCTAGCCCGGCCCGGACTGGCAGCGCAGCCTAGCCTGGCAACATGGCCTGGCCCACCATGGCCCAGCCCGGCGGTACGCCGAGGAAGGGCCGGCGCTGCCGCTCCTCCAGCCGCTGTGCCCTTTCTGGGCAGCCCAAAATGGCTGCTCAGAAGTGTGCATGCATCAAAACTCCATTTGATGCATGCACACTTCTATTTTTCAGTGTGCATGCATCAAATGGAGTTTTGATGCATGTGCACTTCTGAGCAGCCATTTTGGGCTGCCCGGAAGAGACATCGGGAGGGCAGCTGGAGAGGCAACCGAGCCGGTCACCCGGGAGTGTACTACCCCCCTGGCGATCTCCTCTGGATTGCTGCTACCGGTTCGACTGAATCGGTCCAAACCGGGAGCAGCCCACCACTGGGTACAACACAAACACACTTAAACATAAGAGGGGTGTTGCAGGGAGAGCAACATTCGCACTCTCAGATTTTAGTGTCAGCCCAAACATTTGCTACCTAAAGCAGGGCAGTAACTGCATCTAGCTCAGCATGACATTTATTAAAATCTTGTGGCTCTATTTGCATATCACTTCCTGCCTATATTGTTTCTCCCAGATGGGTTCTTGTTGCATAGTAAAGTCAACTGTACCATGGCCTTCTCCTCCTCTTCCTTCTTCAACTCACTCCTTCTAGAACAAGAACAAGAAAACCAGGCTCTAATAATTACTCAGTAACTAATGATCATGAATATTAAGGTCTATATTATATATCCAGGTTTGCAGTCCAGCTGGCCAATGCAAAAATGGCATATTTCTACAAATAATTTTCAAATAGAAAATAGTTCATTTGTATGAACTTGGTTTGATATGGAGGTACAAAGGTTAGAATGTGGAACTAAAATATCCATGGACTTGAAAGTAACCCACTGGAATGGGCTCAGCTAGTTCCTAATGCAGGGGTTCTCAACCATTTTATGCCGGGGGCTGGTTCTCACCCCCTCAGACAGCTGAGCGGATCAGACACGTGGTTTCCCCCTGCTGTAAACACTGCCATAAACCATGGCAGGTGCATTTGTGAATGCGCAGGCAACTTTACAGCTGTCGTAAATATGTCTGCTCCCACTTCTGGGGTCATCACCATGGGCCAGATGATTTACCATCAGGGGCTGGGGCCGGCCAATGGGCCATAGGTTGTAAACCCCTGTCCTAATTAATATTGAGAAAGAATATTCACCCAGTCAACAGTGATGCTTTCTGTTGGCTGCTTTGTGCTGCCAAACTTTATGTCCCTGAGAGGAATGCACAAATTAGGATGCATAATTGTAATGGGAGGTTTACCATAATAAAGATGATCTAGTAAATGGCCAGGAAGATGCTATAGAAGTAGACTGCTTCTCCTCAAAAATAGTTAGTTTTAAAAAAAATTTTAAATTTTAATTACAATTTTCAAAATATTTTAATTTTACCTACATTTCCTATAAATTGTGCAACATTTTGATTAAAAATAAAATAAAGCATCAAACGTCATAACTACTCGGCCAAGAGAGTGATGAGATTCCCCCTAAACTCATTACACTATACAAAGTGCAGCAATGCCAACCAACCTTTTTATGTTAGCCCAAACAGCTGGTAGGATGACAGGGAAATTTAAATGGGAGCTGCTTGTACATTTTGCTGACAGCTGTTTTTAATGACTTTTGTCAGCCAAATTTTCCTGCTCTGCATCACAGGATTCTTTTATGATGAGGCTCCCTCCAAGAATAACTTGCTTGCTCTAATAACATTTGTGTAGAGATTTATGACTTTATGCTTATTCAGTGGTAGGACTTCACAACATGAAATGTCAGTGAGCCAGTTATAAATGGCTTCTGGCGTTCCTATTCTATCTTTTATTTGGCTCAGAGTATTTCTACCTGAAAGTGATAAATCCCTGTTATAACTGGTTTATGTGCTTCAGTAATTACACTCCACAGAAGGGGTATGTGTGCAGGTTTCAACAGGCGTATCTTTTTAAAAACAGCAAGCAATAAAAAGCAGTGAAAGGGTTGGACCCTGAAATGTTATTGAATTGAAACAATGTCTAGTGAAACATCTCTGTCAGAAAAAAAATTGATAAATGAGAGGAATGGATGGAAGATACATGTTAATAATACTAAATCTTATCGGGTTTTCAGACACCTGGAATTGGAGAGACCTCTCCCATTTTACCTACTTGCTGCATTACTTTTAGTCCCCAAAAGCAGTTTTGCACCTCAAAGCTATTTAAGCGTATTACTGCAATACAATAAGGCAAAATATATGCACATTGGTCTGTGTTGAACAAATATGGCCATATTTTGCTCCTATTATACCATTCTCTCTCCCTGTGGGGGGCTTGAATTTAAGACTTTGCAGTAAGTACCTATATATGTGTGGGATGGAGGATATTACAACTGTAGGGACAGGCGAACAGACTGGGTGCGCAGATGGTAGTGCTGTGTGAATCATTCTAGAGCTGTGATAGTGAACCTTGGCACTGCAAATGTTCTTGGACTCCAATTCCCAGAAGCCCAAGCCCCCATGAATCCACACGAATGGGGTTACTGCGATTCATCCCGCCCTCGTCGCTCCTGGAAGCAGAAGTATAACGCACCCCCATGACATATAATTCTTATTATTCAAAAGGTGAACTCCTATTCATGTGAAGGAAGCCTAAAAGCCCATTCAATGTTAATAACTCATTCTTGAATTGCCCCCCTTAAAAATCAAATTGCCACCTTGTGGAGTGGGTGCCCCACGTTGGGAACCACAGTTCTAGACTATGGAACAGGGTTATTTCAGAGCTTAAATCTTCAGGGTTTGTTTGTTTGTTTTGCTTAATTTCAAATCTTCCTACCACCTAGGAAATGTTTTCCTTGGATTCCCCCCCCCCCCTTTAGTGAAAACCAGTTTTGTTCTGAATGGCTTGGATTTAATCACAACATTTTCCTTGGCTATTTAATATTTTATTTATTTTTATTTATTTATTCATATTTCTCCACCGCCCTTCTCCCCAAAGTGACTCAGGGTGGTTTACAAGTACTGTAATAAAACAAAAACAAAAACAAAAAAATGACAATAAAACACAAACACTACCTAAACACCTTAAAACTGTTAAAATTAAAATTTAAAATCTAAAAAGATTAAAAGCACACCAAACACTACATCTTACTAATTAAAAAGTAGAGGGAGAGAGGGGCTCAGATTGCTAGATGTCTCATACTGGAAACTTCAGTGCAGTTAGTTGACACATTCGTAGCATTTTCATCTCACGATAATACACAGCACTCATTCCTTGATAAATTATAACAACCAAATTCTATACATATATCTACAGTAACCTGAACACATAGATCACATTTTATTTTGGAAGCTAAGCTGTGCCTAGCCTAATTAGAACTTGGAAGGGAGGTCACCAGGGAATATCAGGGACCTCCAAATGATTAGTTAAGGCTAGCAGTAGCAGAGTACAGTAAAACCCCGACTTACATATGCTTCGAATTACATAATGATTTTTGCACTAAAACCATGTCTCGATTTACATAAATGTCCCGATTTACATGACACAATTTCTGTAATAAAGTAAGCAGTAGTAGTAATTTCCTATGGGTTTGCTTCGAGTTACATAAATATTAGTTTTTCCTATGGTGTTGCTTCAGTTTACATAAATATCATTTTCCTATGCGTTTGCTTCGAGTTAAGTAAAAAATATTTTTTTCCTATAGGTTTGCTTCAAGTTATGTAAAAATGCATTGTTCCTATGGGTTTGCTTCAAGTTAAGTAAAAAACTGATTTACATAAAAGCCTATGGAACAGACTTTTTACATAAGTAGGGGTTTTACTTTATATGACCAAACAGTCTGATTCAGTGTAATACCCCTTGTGATGTTCACTCAGAAGCCTTCCTGAATTCAGTGGGAGTTACTTCAATGTAGTCAGTGTGGTGTAATGGATCAGCGATGGACTAGGAGACGTGGCTTTGAATCTCAGCTTGGCCATGCAAACTTGCAAGGTGGGTGGCAGTGTTGGTGTGGGAATGGAACTAGAAAACAACTCCTTAAAAAAACTTGACTTATCCTAATATGACTGCTATAAATTGATTGTGACTTGATGGAACACAAATATACCACACATTGTAAAATATTTCACCTTTTCCAAGCGGTTACTGTTATCAGCATCACTATTATGGATGCCTATACTGACACTTCAAGTTAAAGATGTCATAACTTCAGTCACCTCTGCCTAAGATCTTGTGAAGCTTCTAATGGTCTGAATTGCTGGCTGCCTGGATATGTGAGGTATTACATCTCCTTACACATCTAATCTTTGAAGCACATGGTGCTTTGTACCATGGGATCCAAAGATTGGAAAGATTTGCAGCCCAGATGTATTTCAGTCAAGCAGTGCCAAATTTTATTACAAAAAGAGTTCCATTACAAATTTAACCAGGAATATAGCTGAAGCTAAGATTAAAGACAGAGTGCAACAAAGAGCAGAGGAGATCTCGCCAAGGAACTATTTTCAGACTTTGTGTTGGCTGCAGTTATTGCCATGGGATAGAATATTTAAGATCGCTTTTTTTGGTTTGGGAACCCAACAGCATTTACTTGAAAGTAAGTATGCATGAATTCAAAGAGATATGCTTTCAAATAAGGTTAGTCATATGAATAAAAAGCACAAGCAGCCATGTTAATAATTTTTTTTTTAAAAAAGGCCACAGTAAAAATAATTTATTTTTTTATGACAAGATAAATAAGATTCCCTAAAATTATAGAGGCTTTTCATTTCAGTCAATATATGTTAGGTTAAAGCGGAAAAAAATCAAAATAGAAAAGGGTACCTTTGGGTTTCTAAGCATCAGTAGTTGTTACCAAAGCTTGGTTTCCATCACACCCAGAAACATCTTGCCCCCTCTTCACTTTTTTGCGCCTAACAATTTGCCCTGATGAAAAATTTCTACATGTGTTGTGAATTTTGGTTTAGAAACAGATATGGGATTGCATAGAGAATCCTCTGCACACTTATTTATTTATTTATTCATATTTGTATACCGCCCTCCTTACCGGGGCAACTCAGGCTGGGTTAACATATCATAAAAACATCAACAACAATTCAGATTAAAATTTAAAAGATTTAAAAAAAGATTTTTGTTGTTCATTCGCACAGTCGATTCCGACCCTCTGAGACCCCATGGACCATTGTCCGCCAGGTACTTCTGTCCTCCACCATCCTCCTCAACTTGCTCAGTTCTGTGCCCATTGTCTCTACAATACCATCTAACCATCTCATTTTTGGCCGCCCCCTTCTTCTTTTGCCCTCCTTTCCCAGTATCAATGCCTTTTCAAGCGAATTATCTCTTCTAATTTGATGTCCAAAGTACCTTAGCTTCATCTTTACAATTTGACTTTCCAAGGAGCATTCTGGGTTGATTTCTTCTAAGATTGACCTATTTGTTCTCCTTGCTGTCCAGGGGACCCTCAAAACTCTCCTCCAACACCACATCTCAAAGGCATCTATTCTTCTGCGCTCAGCTTTCCTAATGGTCCAGCTCTCACATCCATACATTGCCACTGGGAATACCATTGCTTTGACTATACGAATTTTTGTTTTCAATATGATGTCTCTACTTTTCATTATGCTCCCCAGGTTTCTCATCGCTTGCCTCCCAAGAAACAGTCGCCTTTTTATTTCATGCCTGCAATCACTGTCTGCAGTGAGTTTTGATCACAAGAAAGTAAAATCTGTCACTGCTTCTCCTTCTTCCCCATCTATTTTCCAGGTACTGATAGGGCTTGTTGCCATGATTTTGGTTTTCTTGATATTGAGTCTCAAGCCAGCTTTTTCACTCTCTTCTTTCAACCTAATCAGGAGCTTCTTTAGGTCCTCCTCACTTTCTGCCATGAGGGTGGTATCATCTGCATATCTCAAATTGTTGATGTTTCTCCCAGCAATTTTGATCCCAAATTGCGATTCCTCCATCCCTGCATTGCGCATTATGTGCTCTGTGTATAAGTTGAGTAAGCAGGGTGACAAAATGCAGCCTTGTCTTACTCCTTTTCCTATTCCAAACCACTCCGTCATTCCATTTTCTGTCCTAACTGTTGCCTGTTGATTCATGTACAGATTTCTCATGAGGCATATAAGGTGCTCTGGTATTCCCATCTCTTTTAATTATTTGCCACATTTTGTCATGGTCTACACAGTCAAAGGCCTTAGTGTAATCAATGAAACAGAAGTAGACTTGTTTCTGATATTCCTTTGTTTTTTCCATGATCCATCTTATGTTGGCGATGTGGTCTCTAGTTCCCCTGCCTCTTCTGACAAGTTAATAACAGATTAAAAAAATAAAACCTAACTTTTAAAGATTAAAAAAGTTGAGGGAGAGAGGGGTTTCAAACCAACCAGTGAGCTGGGGTTGTTATACAATCTGTACCCCATACCTGCCCCGCCAGACATGTTTTTAAATTCTTTCTAAAGGGCAGCAACTCTGTCTGGAGACATAGCTCCGTTGGCAGGAGGTTCCATAGGGCCGGAGAGGACACAGAGAAAGCCCTCCTTCTGGTGCTAGAGAGATGCACCTCTCTGGCCGATGGAACAACTAGAGAGCCTCTCCATTCTCCTCTGGTGGGACAAACAGATGTTATTGGGGTGAGGCGGTCTCTTAAGTATCCTGGCCCACTACCATGTAGGGCTTTAAAGGTGATTACCAGCACCTTGAATTGCACCCGGAGACATACTAGTAACCAGTGCAGCTCCCGAAGCAGCAGTGAGGTGCATGCATAGCGCCTGCACCCCATTACCACCTAGGCAGCCGCATTTCAGAGCAGTTGCAGCCTCCAAATGGTTGACAAGGGCAGCCCCATGTAGAGTGCATTACAATAATCAAGTCTGGAGGTGACCAGAGCATGTGTGATCATAAGCAAGGAGTCACAATCTAGGAGCGGGCGTAACTGGCAAATGACACAAAGTTGTGCAAAAGCCCTCCAGGCCACGACTGCCACCTGCTCTTTGAGCAGGAGCTGCGAGTCCAGGAGAACTCCCAGATCACCCTGGGTCTGTTTGGGGCAGTACCGCCCCATCCAGGACCAAAGATGGTAGCTCCCAAGATAACGCAGGACCCCCAACCCCTCAGTCTTAACAGGATTCAGTTGTAGCCCATTTTCCCCCATCCAGACCCTGACAGCCTCCAGGCAACTGGAAAGGACTTCCACTGCATCGCTTGGATCTCCACGGGCCGAGATATATAACTGGGTATCATCTGCATATTGATGATACCTCAACCCTCAGGAACAAATGATCTCACCCAGCAGCAGATATTAAATAGGAGAGGCGAGAGTACTGAGCCCTCAGGCACCCCATATTGAAGAGGCCTTGGGCTGGACCTCTCGCTCTCCAACCACTGACTGGGTCCGGCCCTTCAGAAATGAAGAAAACCAGGACAAAACAGAACCCTGGATCCCCAATCCTCAGAGCCTTTCCAGAAGGATACCGTATCGAAAGCTTGCTTGAGAATCAGTCCCAGAGTATTGGATGGTATTACTAGTGCCTGTGCCATTTTAAATCTATCTCATAGCAATAGCAATTACATTTATATATATTTTTTGTTCAGTCGCAGTCGATTCCGACCCTCCGCGACCCCATGGACCACCACCCGCCAGGCACTTCTGTCCTCCACCATCCTCCTCAGCCCACCCAGCTCTGCTCCCACTGCATCCACAATACCATCTAGCCATCTCATTTTTGGCCGCCCCCTTTTTCTTTTGCCCTCCACCTTTCCCAGCATCGAGGCCTTTTCAAGTGAATCCTCTCTTCTCATTTGATGTCCAAAGTACCTTAGCTTCATCTTTACAATTTGACCTTCTAGGGAGCAGTCAGGGTTGATTTCTTCTAATATACCACCCCACGATACTCAGAGCACTCTCTGAGCAGTTCACAAGGTAATTAGCATTGAATGAGAAGTCCAGCTCAGAAGTAGAAAGACTCAAGAGAGCAGCTGTGAAGGAACTAGGAAAAACCTTTAAGGAAGGATGTGTAGCTGGAGCCCAAGGTGAAAATAATCCATGCTAAAGTACTTCCAATTACTATATACAGTACAAATCTTACAGGACAGTGAAGAATGCTGACCAAAACCAGAAAAAATTCTTATGAAATGTAGAAAATGGATGTCATTTACTGCCACAAAGGAGTTATTTTAAGCGCTCCCGCTGATCCTCTGTCACCCTGACCCAGTGCACATATCCTGGACGGAAAATACATCTCAACTGTTGTAATTGGGAGTCACCAAAACCCCGCTAAATTGCTGCTATTGTGGTCATTCTCTACGGGACATCCACCAGGGGCCAAATTATACCCTCATCTGTGTTGTCACTACTGTAGTTGCGTAAACTCCTAATACGGCATGAGCAACTTTTGTTATTACCAAACTTCAAGATAACCAAAATTCAAAGTAAAGTTAGAATGTTTACTTTGTACCCATTAAACATTTACAACTTAACAGAACCAAGCTTCAAGAGAATCAAACTCAGCCCAATCAGGGATATTATAGACAGGGGGGAGACCAGGAGGTGGGACCAACCAGCCCCCCAGCTAATAGTCCCCCCCCCCCATTGGTTTGTTTTAAGCCACAGCCTTTCATTTACTTTTCGGGGTGCAGGTTGTTATTTCCTCCTCCCCATAATAAGCACCACCCCCTTCGCCCTATACTCCACCCCCCCCCCAAAGTTTCCCGGGTCCGCGGCTAAAAACCCGGAAGCGGCTTCACACGTGTCTTGCTTTCTTTGCGCCTTCAAGTGCGCGCGCGCGCGCGCGTGTGTAGCAAATATCATGGCAACTTCCTAGTGCTTTTTTTGGCCCCTTTTTCGCTCTCTTAGGCGGAGTTTACAAGCAGGAGCAAAAGCGGAGCAGCCCTGCTGGAACTGGTTTTTCTTTCTGGGAAGGGGTTTTGGACACCCCTAAGTCCCCTCTTTGTATTCATTTCTTGTATGGCGGGACGGGCGGTGCTTAGCCACCCTTTGGCACCCTCTGGGCAGGCGCAGTGAGGCTGCTGATGCTGCTGGGGAAGGAGGGACGCGGGCCAGTTTGAATGGGTTGGGCTGAGCCCGGGAGCTTTTTAGTGGAAGGGGCGCCAGGATGATGCGGCCCGCCGCGCTCAGCCACCGCTCCGGGAACCGTGACCAGCCCGCCGGGGAGATGGAGCCCCAGGGGCGATGGGAGGCCCGGGAACCGTGGAAGGAGACGCGGGCGGCGCTGGGGCGCCTGGCGGAGAGCCTGGGCTGCTCCCGATGGTAAACCAGTTTGGCCCAGGCAACCCTCGGGTGGGTGGGTTTGGAGGTGGGGGCGGGGGTCCGGGGATGATGATGATTGTATGTGTGTGGTTGGAAGTGTTGAAGATCTAGGTGAAATCGTATAAAGGGCCTCAGTTGCTTGAAAGCCAGTCGTATCCGACTCTAGGGTTCAGTGCTCATCTGTTTCAAAGAGCCAGCGCTGTCTGCTTCTGCAGATTTTTCGTGGTCATCATGTGGCAAGCATGACTAAGCACCGGAGTGCACGGAGTATTGTTTACCTTTCCCACCAAAGTGGTCCCTATTTATCTACTTGCAATTTCTTGCTTTCCAACGGCTAGGTTGGCAGGAGCTGGGACAAAGACGGGAGCTCATTCCGTCCTGCAGTACTGGGCTGCATAAAACAAGGGCTTCCCAGGATTTGGTCGTTGAGACTGTCTACACATGCATAGGGCCCATGGGTTGATAAGGTCATGGCTATATTATAGGTCAGTGATGGCTAACCTTGCCACTCTAGGTATTCTTGGACTTCAATTCCCAGAAGCCCAAATCAGCATGTCTGCTGATCAGGGCTTCTGGTAATTGAAGTTCCAGATCCCCTGGCATGCCAAAGTTCTCCATCACTGTTATAGGTCGTATCTGACTAGGGTTCAATGCCCAACTCCGTTTACAGCCAAAGAGCCAGTGCTGTCTGCGTCTGCAGATGTTTTTGTGGTCATGTGGTAGGCATGACAACACTGGAGCACATGGAACACTGTTACCTTTATCGCTGAAACGGCCTATTTCTCTGCTTGCAATTTCTTGCTTTCGAATTTCTAGGTTGGCAGGAGCTGGGACAGACAATGGGAGCTCATTCTGTCGTGCAGTACTTGGGTCTCGAACTGCTGACCGGCCAACCTTCCAGTTATCATATTCAGCATCAGGTTACAGAGATACAAAGTGATCTTACCAAGGGGAATGGCGAGGAAAAAGCAAGAGAGCAGTAAATAAATAAATAAATTCATTGAAAATCAGCTTAAATGGGCTCATGCCTTAAAAATATGATAAGCCTGTTGAGTTTATGAAACAGCTTTACAATCTGAGTGACTTTAATAGTCTGTCCAGCCTTTCATTGCTACTTCAAGAATGGGCCAAATGTGGACCTTCAAATGCCGCTGGACAGTAACTCCCATCTGCCCCAGCCTGTATAGCTGGTGATTGTGAAGTGCTGGCAGTTGCAATGTAATAATATTTGCAAAGTCATGTTTTGTCCACCTAATGTCTACACTTGGGCATCTACAACAACAGAATTGCCTGATCCATACGCTGGAATCGTGTTAGCTGCAGACTCCAGAATGTAACCTGATACAGAAACAGCCTGTAATGTTTTGATGTGTCATAACAGCAGTTTCCCATTTTCTTTCTGGTTAAAAATCATAGTAGAAACCAAGGGGGTGAACATTCTCTTAACATGTCTGAAGGACCAAACCTCTCCATAAATTTCTAAGGAGGTTCTTAATGGTCTTTAGTTTTGCTACACCATTAAACATAACACTGGGCATGTTTTAAATGATCCCCAAGTGAACTGATAGTGGCAGCACAGGTAGTTCCTGCCTTCTAAATTGATTAGAGTTATCCAGGCTTGCTAATCTTGACAACCAAAAGGAAAACTGACTGCTTGTTATGGATGTCTCTTTAGTAGGCACAGTACCATGTAAATTCAACTGCTTCTGGCTTGGGGTTTAGTCATGTAAAAGACTGTGTGAAGGTTTGTAAAGCAAATCCTGTCTCTCCCCCACCCCATAACCATCCCATCCCAGCTGCCTGTTTGGGAAATCTAAAGGTGTATGTCTGGGTCATGTGTGGACTTAAATATGAGGCTAAAGTTCTCCCATTTAAAAATACCGGGCCTAATCATTCACCTTGAGCATTATAAGCGTTTAGTGGGAAAAGATTCTGCAATGGTATTTATGAGTTTTCCTTTTGAAATGTTTTGGTATTTACTTTATAATTGTAACTGTGACAATGTAATTGTGATATTTTGTAACTGTGATATTGTAATTGTATTTATTGTAACTGTGATATTTTGCTTTTTGTTAGCCGCCCAGAGTCGCATTGTGAATGGGGCATACAAGTCTAATAATTGAATTGAATTGACTTGAAACGGTGGTGGTGAGAATCTTATAATTTGCCTTAGTAAAAAACCCATGAAAAGATAATAGGACTAATATTTGCTGCTGGATTTATGTCATGAATGTTTCTGATAATTCATGTACACTTTCTCTTCAGTCTTTTTTTCCCTTTCTATTTTCCTTGACAGTGGTGGCATTCTGAAGAAACCTGTGAACATGGGAGGCTGTGAACATGTCTTCTGCCTGTAAGTCATTATATTTTAAGCTGTCATAGCAAGGTCTCTCTTGTCTCCTTGAACAGCCTTCCCTGCCTTGGATCCTTTGTGAAGACCTTTCTGCTTCAAGATGCTTTTTCGTTTGTGTTGTCACTTCATTCTGTTAGTTTCTTGTGTGTTTTTTTTAAACCCGTGGGACTTTTAAATGCTCTGTCTAAGTTATTTATTACTTCATGTAATTTATACTTGATTATGAACTGTACAATAAATGCAGTTTCTGTATTTTTATAGTAGAAGAAAAGGTTATCTTGTTTATAATGATATCCTCATCTGTGAAACCTAATTATCTCCCTCAGCAGATTTTTTAAAAAGACAGTACAGTGTGGAGTATTGCTAGGTACATGGTTGCGTGGTTTAAACGGTGCTTTCAGTTGATTCGATCATTTTAATGGGTACCTGTTAGCTAATAAATTACATGCATTTGTGGTTACTTACCCTTCCAGGTTCTTGCGAATCCAGAGCAATTAAAATATTTGCATTAAGACTTCTTTTATGTTGTATCAAAATGCATCCTTTTAAAAATCAAACTGGTCCAGCAGCAGAAATTATCAACTACTTGGTTGAGTCAGTTCTTTCTCCTATATAGCACTGTGGCTTTTCTGCCTAGCCAAGGTATTAAAGCCTGTGAAAAGAAAAGTATAGCTTTGGAAATGTTCTCAGAAGAAGCCTTGTTAAGATGCATTTAAGGAGTGGGCAGGAGAAGAGCTTTGAGAACTACTGAACTAAAAGGTAGCAATTAAACACGGTTTATGAGGCACCTGGCGACATTCATCACCATTCCTTTTATGAATAGGCTCCAAAGTGACTCCAGCTGCTGCTCTTGCTCTTTGGCCTTGTTGATAAAAGAGAAATGCCTTTGTCGCATCTTTAGAACCAGTGCAGGTTTCTAATCTGCCTTTTCTTACCCGTTCTGCAAATGTTTTCTCCACTTCAATATTGTTAAGTTGTTTGTAGCAGCAGCACAGCAAAGCGGGGCAGATTTTAGCCAATTTTATGTTCTCTCCACGTTTTAGATCAGCTAATAAACACACTTGAACTAAGTACTGGAGAGAAAGAAAAATATCTTTTACTCACAAAATGAGGTCAGAAAATACATGTGCTCGGGAGGCTTGGTAAAGTTGGCTTAGAAAGAAGTAAAGTCCTAGTAAAGAAGTAAAGGCAGAAAGCAAGAGAGAGGCCAGAGCAAAACTAATGCCTTAACACATGCAAATAGGGTCAGGTGACCTCTGGGGCAGGAAAGAACCTTTCTAATTGTCATTACAGGCAAATCAGGCAAAACAACTTCCTTTGGGTCAGACTAGTCTTTCCTGCCTCTCTGGTTACTACATGCTGGGGTTGCATTCGAATACTCAATAGGGATTTAGGTTGTGGTTCCCTCCATCTTCTATCCTTTGAGCCTTGCCAAGAAGTTGGCAATGGAATTGGGGACCTTCTGAATGCTCTACCACCAGGCCCTTGTTCTAGGACAGAGTTCCTCAAACTTGGCTCTCCAGATGTTCTTGGATTTCACTTCCCAGAAGCCCTGATCAGCAGGTGTGTTGAGTTGGGCTTCTGGTAATTGAAGTCCAAGAAGACCTAGAGAGCCAAGTTTGAGGAACTCTGTTCTAAGAGAACGAGTTCTTCTGTGAGAGAGCATTACATGGCACTTAAAAAGGTGAAGTGCTACTTACACAAAGAAGTTCTTGTACTTGGAGGGGATGTGAGAGTCCATTCAAGTAATAGATAGTCAATTGACAATGTGTGCCAAGTTGGTTTATTGATCTAATTCTAAAAGAAATCTAATGGTCAGAACAAATAAGGTATGATATTTGCCAGAAGGAAGAGTAATTCTCCCACATAGTCTAACAGAGTGATGGTGGAGGCTCTTTACTAATCCCAGATAAAAGTTATTGTCATAGAAAAAGAGCTATTGTCCGAGCTTCCGGAATTTAAATTTCTTAGCCCACATAGTTCATCTGCCTTTAGAGAGACAAGCCAATGGCTGACGGGTCAGGGAGTGAGGAAAAGACCTGACTGACATTGAAAGTGTGTTCTGAAATCATTGATAAAAAACCTTTGTGCAGCCTTCTTTTAATAGAGTGCTTTTGTGTCCTTGACGTCTAGAGGAATGGATTCTAGTGCTCCTGTACTCTAGTGGGTCCATTAGTAGGCAATCTTGAGTAGAAAGCAGTTCTTCTAACCATTCTCTTGGCTTCAAAAACAGAGCTCTCTGATGTCTGCCCTTGCTGAGAACTGTAGCGCTTTATAAATGATAGCTGAACCCCCCCCCCCCAGCAGTGCTTTCTGAATATTGCTTAGGGTACTTCAGTCAGTTGACGTTAGCTTCCAGACCAGGTTAGCGGAAGGTCAGACCAAAATAGTGATGTGAGAGAGCCGCTAATGAGCTGGGAGAGGATAGGAAATTCTAAGATGATGATGACAATGATGTCTAAGGGGAAATGTATGTAAACAATGCAACAGCAATAACAGGGTCATAAGGGTTCGGGAACTACCAGTGCTCTTTTACCAAGGTTTGGATAAAACTTAATTTCTCAACACTGCAGTTTGGTAACTTCTAAAAGCTGGCTCCTGTTAATAGACATAGCATACCTCCTGAAATCAAGTATGTTCTGACCCTTGAGTATGTTCTGATTTCTTGGGTTTTGAAATTACTGTAGTCACGCCAGGAGGTTCTAATGGAAGTTAATTTTATTTATTTCTTACATATATATCCTGCCCATCTGGGATATTTTCCCATTCTTCCCAACATAATAATATTAAAGGTCTTTACAATTAAAAAATGTAGACAAATTGAATTAAATCATAAATATCAAGAGAGCAAAAAATAACACCCACACATTTTTTTTAAAATGCCTGAAACAGAAAAAACAACCCTGTATTAGAGATGGGAAAAACAAATAACAAACAAAACACAACTCCCAAACCTCATTTAAACTTACTGAGGGACAAAATCATGCTGAAAATCCAAAGCAGTGGCAAAGAACAAAAGTATGTCATTTGTTGTCACAACTGAGGTAGCAAATTGTTACTTAAATCTAGGGTCAGCCACATTTTGAGAGCCAGTGCTTTTTAAAAATAAACAAGTAAAGGTATACAGTAAAACACCGGATAACGATTGGATTGGATAATGCTAAAATTGCATAACGTTAAGTAATTTGGGGAGGAGAATTGGATCAAATAACGTTAAGGTCCTATGGGATGGATTGGATAACAAGCACTAAAGCCTGTTATCCAATCCATCCCATAGAATTTTAACATGGATCAGATAACACTAAAAATCGGATAACACCAAGACTTGTGGAAACAAGTTTTAGTGTTATCCGGTGTTTTACTGTATTGTTTAGGCAACCTCATTTCTGTTGGTCAGTAGAGTGTATAGGCTCAATACTCTTAAGCCCCAGTACCTAAGAAGAGCTGTAATATACTAGATCAAGTCAAAGGCATGTATACTCTAGGATTCTGTGTTAGAGCCCTTTCTGCAGTTCCCCACTGCCAAAAAAGAGAGGGATTGGGAATTTTTTCCTACAGAAGCCCTAAGAGAGCATAAACCCCTATTTTATTTTTTTATTTTTGAGGAACCCAAATTGCACTGACTCACCCTAGTATAAAAACATTGTCACAGTCTTCTGGTACTCAGTGTATATATTTAACTTTCAGAACTTGCATAAGTGACTGCATTGGCACAGCCTGTCCGGTATGTCGTATGCCAGCCAGGGTACAAGACCTGAAGGTAAACAGACAGTTGGACAACATTATCAAACTGCACAGCAAGTTGCAAAGTCTGCAGGGGAGAGATTTCTCAGGTAAGCAAAATTAATAGCTCTTTAGTGGAGTCTTGTGTGTGTGCGCACACACAATAATTGTCCCTCCCCCTGAAAGACAATCTAAAGCTGCCCCCAGAAGAAGGGAACAGTAGTTCCTGAATATATCTAGAAAACGGATAACACTAAAAATCAGATAACACCATGACTTGTGGAACTAAGTCTTAGCGTTATCCGAGGTATTACTGTATGACTTACTATTGAAAATACATTAGATAGGGCTGTGCTTATAGGATCTGTACAGCTCCAAGAAGATCCATGATTTGTAACTGGGAATCCTTGATGGAGAACATTTGGGTAAAAATCAGAGAGAAACAATAGTGACATCATTGTTACTAGATGACCTAGCCAGAGTGAAAATTGGGATGATGCCCTTTTAAATCAGCTTGCTAGAAATTCAAAAGAGAAGAGAGAGAGTAATGGGAGACTTCAGTTATCCTGACAACTTCCTGACCATAAGAGCTGTTTAACAGAGGAATGACCTATGACAGAACTTGGTAGATTGTCTGTGAGATATGCTCTAGCTATTGATTTCCTGTTCTGTGAGGCAGTCAGACTTGATGAACCTTGAGGTCTCTTCCAGCTCATTCTGTGATTCCACCTTAGCAACTACTTCTGCCATCCATTACTGCTGCTGTGTCTGGTTGCTGTTCTAGTTAAGTGTTCTTAACACCTAAGGCACAATAGAATTGTCACAGAAGGTGTGTGTGTGTGTGTGTGTGTGTGTGGTTTTGTTGTTGTTGTTGTTTTTCTGCATCTTATTTCCACATGAACATATCCTTTCCACCTGTGTTTACACCATCCATCTTAGGATACCATTTCGCCCAGTTCGATGATGCCAAAATTCATAGCCATCAATGTGGTTAGCTTTTAAGAGGAAAGGGTAATCCAAGATGCGTTAAGTCTTAAGCACCTCCTGATTATTCTGGGGTTTCTTCCTTTACTTGCAATTTTAATCTTGATCCTGAAGGGGAAAAAACAAGGCCTGAAATGGAGGCAATTGGTTAAAAAGTTTTAAAGGCCTGTTACTACAACTTTGCTCCCTCAGCGGTTTCCTTACTATTGTCAGGGAACTTCATTTTTGGATAATGCCTCCCTTTTGGCTCCCTCATCCTTCCTTTTGAATATGCCAAAGTCCCTCTCTCTCACTCGCCATCCTTGAAGGAAAGTAAACCGCTCCTAAATTATTGTCATTATTGGCTTTGTCATTTCTGTATGCTTCAAGGCTCTTCGTTGCACTGCCTTTGACAATATCCTTTCTGAGTGAACCTTATTACCTGCATTTACTCAAAGTGTATAATTATTGTAATTAAGGTGGGTAATTAGGAAGAACTGGTTGAATTGAGGGATATAATATGTGGCATGCTGGAGATAAAGAACTCTGATTTGCAGCATATATTTTTTTCTTTTTCAAATTTTGCTTCCCAACTCTTTTTGCCTTTCTTTTTTACTTTTAGTTTAGTATGCTTTGAAGAGAAGCAATTGTCTGTTGCAAACATTCCTGACAAGTTACAAACCGCTTATAATTCCACCTTATTTTTTTATAATGTGGTTTCACTTGAATGAAGAACCAGAAGGTTCTTTCATTTCTTTACAGGGGGGAGATGAGACAAGAACAGCTTACAGGTGCTGGATGCATCGTATTAACCACATGGTGGACAGGGTGACACCCCAGACGCTACAGGTGTCTCAATTTAGTTTCTTCTAGGTGATAATTTTGGCCATTTTTGCTTGTGGATCACGTAGCTTCATATGTATATGATAAGCGTGTTCATAATAGCTTAGAGCAAATGTTTGAATGGCTGGAAATTTCTCTTAATTTTTATTCCCCCAGCGCTGAATGCTTAACATACAAGCTAATCATTCTTTGGTGAAGGCAGTAATGTCGCACAGATGGTATCAATGCACTTCCTTTGGTTTTTAATAAGAGACTAGTTTGTCAAAGAGATTTCTCAACTTCTGTTCTGGAAACCCATAATAGAGAGTAATTTCAGCCCTGCACAATATGCATCATTATATTCTTTTGATACAGATTAATGATAGTTAAACCACATTTTCTAATTGCTGCTTTTTCCTCTATAGCTTGTTGATGCACTACAGAAAAAACATGGCTATCCAGTGCCTATACTATAAATCTCTCTAAATCTCAAATTTGGTCTACTCTTAAGATATTTTTAGTATCAAGATTTGTTTCAAATGTCAGTATAAGGAAATTTTGTACTTTCTGTAGAAAGTAATTCCTTTTTAGTTTGGCCAGGGCTTATTCTAGGATCTTCCTGTGCAAGAGAATATTAAATCCATGTGTAATATACAGTACATAAGTTTCCTGCAGCTGATTTTCCTTTGCCAGCTGTCAAACTAGCTTGAACTATTTTAAAATATTATGGTTAAATCCAATTCTCAAGGTGTTTTCACCAACTAAACATAATGATAGTAATCTTGTGTTGTCTTCAAATGTATTTCATCTGGTCTGAGAGTGAAGATTGCAATTTAATGTGCTAAAGGGGAGCTTGGAGATATTGATTCCTCCCCCTCTGGCCACTGGTTTGTCTTTCAGCATGTCCTCCCAGATAGGCTATTAATTCTCCTACTGGGGAAGAAGACTTGATAACACCTCTGAAAAGATCTGAGCAAGTTCATTTAGCCCAGAAAACTGAGCTGGTCATTGGGATGTGGGAGAGAGAAACTTCAAAGCAGAGAATGGAATTGAATGTCCTAGGCAGTGATGGTGAGCCTTGGTGTTCCAGATGTTCTTAAACTTAAATTCCCAGAAGCCCTGATCAGTAGGAGTGCTGACTTGGGCTTCTGGTAATTGAAGTCCAAGAACACCTGAAGTGCCAAGGTTAGCCATCACTGTCCTAAACAGACTGTTAGCAAGTTGGAATTCTGAGTAGCAAAATTTTGCATTACCAAATTTTGTTGTTAGTCTCACTTGTCATAGTGGAATGCTAGAAACATCCAGACACCATAACCAGTCCAGTGCTTGGATAGCTATAAATCACAAAGCATGGGATTTTTGTATTATTATTTTACATTATAGAGCTCAGAATTTTCCAGGAATTCTCTATCCAAAATTCTGCTACCTGTAGCCAAAAAAACAACAACCTAAGTCCTCAGAGGTGCCTTGTCATTTGGTTCAAGGAAAAGGCTGGGAATAATAATGATGATGATGGTGATGCATGAATTGAAGACAAACAATTGGAGAAAATCATAAAATACCATGATTTGCAAATTGAAGTTGAGCATCTATGGCGGAAGAAATCTGTTGTTATAGTGATCTGAGCTCTTGGAGCAGTTCCTAAAAGACTCCCTAGATACAGTAATACCTTGGATAACACTAAGACTTGGTTCCACAAGTCTTGGTGTTATCCGATTTTTAGTGTTATCCAATCCATGTTAAAATCGGATAACGTTAAAGCTCCATAGAGATACATTGTAACCGCACAGGCTTTAACGGTTGTTAGCCAATCCACCCCTTAGGACCTTAATGTTATTCGATCCAATTCTCCTCCCCAGATTACTTAACGTTATGCGATTTTAGCATTATCCGAGGTAAACGTTATCCGAGGTATTACTGTATTTGGAAATTTTGGACTTATCTGATTTGAAAATCTTAACTCTCCGAAAAACAACTCTACTAGGAACTGCATATATACTCAGACGTTACCTTAACAGCTGTTAGGTCCTTGGTTAGGGCTTGAACTGTTAATTTTAATCCAGTCATTGACTGTGAACCAAATGGTTGATTTGAATAATAATAATAATAATAATAATAATAATAATAATAATAATAATAATAATAATTATTATTATTATTATTATTATTATTATTATTATTATTATTATTATTATTATTATTATTATTATTATTTCATGTCAGAAATTATTCTGGGTTAAAAGAATTTTTGCTGGAGAAACTCCACTCAGGACCCCCAAATGAGGCTCCTTTCATGTTCCCAAGATCTTTTCCCACCTTAGTGGTCCCTATTGATCTACTTGCAATTTCTTGCTTTCGAACTGCTATATTGGCAGGAGCTGGGACAGAGACGGGCACTCAAACCGTCTTGCAGTACCCAGGTCTTGAAATGCCGACTTGCCAGCCTTCCAGCTAGCAAGACGCTGGAGCACTGAACCAACGCAACCCCATGACTGGGAATGGATAAGTACAATAGGAGCTGCAAAGAATTAGGGGGACTGGTAGTTTTGTAAGAAGTCCTCTTTACAGATAATAATGAGAAGAATGGTTTCTGGTCTCCTAATTCTTTGAAGGTCCCATGGAGCTTAGCCACTCCCACCCATTTGCTGCTTCTTCAGACAAATGGCCATTGCTAGGAGGACTTGTCAAGGTTCATCTATGATTAATAAAATGCCTTTACACCCCTTGATTGTTTGGTTCCAGTTACCAGAATTCTATCTAGGGAAACTTGAGTGGATTTTGGAACTTGTAGTTTTTTAAAAAAGGAAGTCCCATGCCAATTTTTGTTGTTTCAAATTTTGTTGTTCAAAACAACCACATCAGAAAACAAATCTAACAGCAATACTAAAACTGAAGTTCTATGCACTAATTCTTGACATTTCTTGCAAATACTGTAATCTGTTTTACTTATTTTAATATTTATTACTCTGTTCTTCACTTCGGGGGGGGGGGGGATCACACTTCAGACATCACAGAGACTCCATGCAAGTTTACTTCCAAGGTAGAACAGTATAACTTGGTCTGTTAATTCACAACTCAAACTTTAGGTTTCATAAATCATCTTTGTTTTATTCTAGCTTGCCAGCTGTTAGCAATTGTTGAGTATCAACGTTGTTTATCAGATTTTCAGAGCTGAGCTAGTATTTCTCTAAAAATACTTTTTTTCCTGTTCCTGAGCTAGTTTTGGTCTGTTATGCTTCATGGATGTGAATATTTATATCAAGGTAAATATTTTGCAATTAGACTTGTCAAAGTGTAAACAGAAGAAGGCGAGAGTAAATATAATCTGCAGAGTGTTTTCTTCCTCAATCTGTTGGCAATCATGCTTTCTAGATGTCATTGTTGAACTAAAATTAGGTCTAACGTTACATTTGAAGGACAGGCTTATTGAAAATGGGACTGAGCCTTGTTTCTAGTGCTGCATTCTCAGAAAGCTAAGCGGGAACTTTACTTAAATAGTTGAGCCTCAATTTCCACATAGGTAAGCCTCAGTTTACACACCACAATCTTACACCTGTTGAGAGACACACCTGAAATCTTCTGGAACTGAGCAGGTTTCAAGTGAGGGGTCCTCCCTGCCCTCTCGCTGTTCATGGGCAAAACCTCTCATCTTAAATCCCTCACTTCTGCTTTGTCCACTGCTAGAGTGAAAGTACAGTGGAACCTCATACAACAGTCGCCCTGTATAGCAATGAAATCGCATAACAAGTAGGTTGGGGGGGGGGGGGGATGGCATCCCGCCTAACAATTTTCCCTATGGAAAAAATCGTACAACAATTTGTGAATGGGAAAAACTACTTTGCAAAAAAAAATTGTTGTATGATGCATCCCATAGGGAAAATTGCTATATTTTTTCATACAACAACGAGCTCCGTGGAATGGATTAAAATTGTTGTATGAGGTACTACTGTATATAGAATCATCTTGGATCTCTGAATAGCTCCCTTTTTTTCATCTGTTTTTGATATCTTGTTTATGTTTGATCACTTTTATATCTTGCATTTATTTTTACTACTAGTTTTGCCCATTTCTAATGGTCTCTAAGGTCCTTTTCAAAAACTGCTTTTGTGGAGGAAGGACAGGTTGCACAGACAGTTACGCACAAGGTATTTATATTTATTTGTCTCTGAGCGAGCCGTCTTTCAAAATTGACAAGCTTCAGCGGTCCAAATTGTGTATTTTCCTTTGGGAGAAATCATGAAAGCAGCTTTCAAACTGTTTTGTTTGAATTTATGAGAACCTATTGCTTTTTCCGAATTCTAGCCTCAGATCCATCATCCCCTTATCGTCATCCTTTTCCTCTACGCGGGCAGCATCCCAGATGATTTCACCATCCTTGATACCAAGTTGCTCTCTGTACCATTATAGAACACTACCAGGGTGGGGTGTGGAAAAAAAAAAGCTTAAACAATGCTGCGTTTGACAAGACCTCTCCCATGCTTGCTCTTGCGGTCTCATATTCTTGATGCCAGCTGTGAGACTGGTTGTTCTTTCCTTTGGTTTCAGTTTCATAAAACGTTCATTCCTCAGTTATGTTGCTTGTTCTGTTGTCAGCTGCAAATACATCTCTATAAGTTGATGACCTTTGGTAGAAAACTGTTGCTAGAAGTCACAGGTGCTGTTTCTCAGTGCTCCTCTAATGAGGTTTATGCATGTTTGGTATCAAAGGAGAAATATGTGACTATTGACTTCCTCAGGTCAATCTTGTTAGTTCTTTCCAAAATCACGAAACCACTCCAACACCTTTTTACTTTAAGGTATAAATTGCTTCATTGTTGATCTCTGAAAAGAGAATCAAAGCTTTTGAAATGTAGATCTACAGACGGCTGCTAAGGATGTCATGGGTGGACCATGTGACTAACGTAGAAATGTTACACCGGATGGATAACAAGAACTGCTTAAGACTATCAAACAAAGAAAGCTCCAATACCATAGCCATATCATGAGGGGCAACATAAACTATAGAATACTCCAACTCGCTCTGCAAGAAAAAAAAATCCCTGGGAAGAGAGACCCTGGATGTAGACAGACTTGATGGCTGAAGAAGCTCAGAGACTGGTGTGGAATGTCCTTGGAAGAATTGTTGCAAGGAGTTAAGAACATGAAGACTATTGCCATGATGATAGCAAATATCCGGAGCGGATATGGCAGCTGAAGAAAAAGAAGAAAGTTGATCTCTTTCCCTCCAGAAGGTGCAGTCATTCTTTGGGCCTCTAGAAAGCCCTCTTATGAGAAGAATTTGACATCTTTCTGGAAGTTAGCAACTAAGAAAGGCTTCTCTCCCATTTCTTCTAATATTCCCCAGATCCTCAAGTTTTGTTCTCTCTGAAGGGTTACAGGATCACCTTTCTTTATATCAAGGGTTATTTGGCTGCAGTTTCATTTGCTTTCATCAATCCAAGCTTGAGCATTCACTACCTATCTTCTCGCATCCAACTGTAAAAATGTTTTTAGAGGAATCAAGAACTCCTGTCCTGCAGTGGAATCTCCTGTAACTCCTTGGTCTTTGTTATGTTGTCCTCTTGCAACACATGAGGAAAACCTTTGAATCCACTGCCTTTGTGATTTCTGTCTTCTATCATGGAAGGCCGCCTGCCTTGTGGTTATTACTTTCTTATGTGTGGTGACTGAATTTGCGCATTTTATGGTGACTTTCTCTAGCTTGTTTTCCACAGAGACAAGTCAGCTCTCTGGCCTAGCTTAATCTTTTTTCCTAGAGTGCTGTCCTATTTCCACCTTAATCAAGACTTTGCCGTATCTACTTTTTCACTGAATCCTTTGTGTTCTGTAGAACATTTTTTGCACTATCTGGATATTAGTAGGGAACTCTCCTTTTATTTTATAAGAACTACTACATTCCTCTCAATTTGTTATGTGTTTTGGAATTTCTCAAGTAACGTTTGAGCCCTTTTTGTATTACATTGTGGATTCCATTATTTTGGCTTAGTAGATAAGATCTGGCCAGGTTATCCTGCTATGATAATAGAGTAGCCCGTACTGCGACTCAACACTGAGAAGCAGTGGTTAACTAACCTGACAACACTGAGGACTAATGGCCTTGGGTGCCGAAGTCCACAGGGAATAGTGAGGGGTCCCCACGTGGATTAAATCCTACTTGAACCCATCTTGATGGAGGGCATTATCTTCATCAATACTGGCCTGGGACTGGTGAAGAATTTGTGTGCCAAAAGGGCTCAGAACCAGAAAAGTGATTATGTATGTGCATCATGGGCTTTCACTTGATTCCTGGAAGCAGCCTTTGTATGTCTATATATGGGACCAGAATAGATACATTGTTGTGAGAATGGATACACTGTAGTAAGTTTCTCCTTTGAAGTCATAACCACTTTCCCTTTGGGCTTTGTCTCTTGTTGAATAACTGATTTCAAGGAATCGTGAAGGAAAAACACTTTTACTTTGCGGTGTGACTATTGAAATATTTTTTTAAAATAGAGCCTCTGCAGTTATTTACCTGCAAATGTGGTGAATTGTTGTGTGTACAGTGGGCTGCTTATGGACATGTGTGCATAGTGGGTAGAGTCGGAGAAAACGGAAAATAAAGGTTAAAAGCATCTTTATTGAAAAATAAAATATATAAAAAAACATACAAATGAAATTGGGATTTCTGGGTTTGGGTTAACACAACGTAGCAGTTCAAAAGCAAGAAATTGCTGGAAGATAAATAGGGACCACTTTGGTGGGAAGGTAAACAGCATTCCATGCCTGCCACATATCCACGGAAATGTATGCAGACACAGACAGTGCTGGCTCTTTGGCTATAAACAGTTGAGCACTGAAACCTAGAGTCGGATATGAGTGGCTTTCGATCAAGGGTGACCTTTATCTTAGCTTAGAAAACCTTAGATTTTATGAACGTTTTATGAAAACCTTAATTTTATGAACATAATGTATTTATTTTCCCCCCATTTCAAACATCACCCTTAACTAATGAATGAAATAAAAGAAATAAATGAACTAATGAGCATAATTCAACACATTGAATTCACACGCTAAATCCCTGATGGTAGTGTCCTTAGACTCTTCCTGCCACTTTTTTTCAAGTAGACATCTGTGAACTCACTCAACTCCTCCTTCTTTTCTGGTGTCTTTCTCCTTCCTGGTAGCAAAATGGAACTGAGGAGTTTGAGCTTAGGCATGCTACACATTTGCAGGGTTCAAGCAGAAGCAGCATTTCTGCTGAAACTGGTGAGCTATAGAAGATTCCAGGCATGGTTTTGTGCAGGTGTGAGACCCATATCTGTGAGTTCTTAAATGACCACTCGAAGAGCCACAGTTAATGACTGATAAATGGTCTATACCAGGGTTTTCCAATCTTGGGGCCTTAGATGTTCTTGGACTTCAATTCCCAGAAGCACTGATCAGCAGGTGTGCTGACTTGGGTATCTGGTAATTGAAGTCTAAGAACACCTGGAGGCCCAAGGCTGAAAAACCCTGGTTTATACCACAAGGATAGTTATATTTCTCAATAGGTTAGTTGGTCATTATCATTTAAAGCTATTTTAATCTGAAGTTTTGTTATTCAGTCGATTCCAACCCTTTGCGACCCTATGAACCATTGCCCACCAGGCACCTCATGTCTTCTACCATCTTCCCCAGCCTGCCCAGCAACTACAATACCATCTAGCCATCTAATTTTTGGCTGCCCCCTTCTTTTGCCCTCCACCTTTCCAATGATCAAGGCCTTGTCAAGTGAATCCTCACTTCTCATTTGATGTCCAGAGTACTTTAGCTTCATCTTTACTACTTGACCTTCTAATGAGCAGTCAGGGTTGATTTCTTCTAGGATTGACCTATTTGCTCTCCTCGCTTTCCAGACTACTCTCAAAACTCTCCTCCAACACCATATTTCAAAGGCATCTATTCTTCTGCGCTCAGCTTTCCTAATGGTCCAGTTCTGTAGTTAGTTAAAAGAATATTGGTGCAACTTCTCTTCCCAACCAATGTAGTAGTTGGAGAAGACTGACTTTCAATCTACCAGATTGAAATTCATGTAGGACTACAAGAAGGCTGTGGTATGATGCCCTCTGCTCTACTGATTTTTCTACAAGTTTTCATTTGTAGTTTGATAGTATGGAATTTTATCTTTCCTTTTGCTGGATAATTCACACAGTCTGGTTGTGTAAAAGGGTTTAAAAACCCATTATATCCTTTTAGAAAAGAAAATTATAACTGGAATTTTAATGCAGTGAGGTAGAAGTAATGTTAACTACATTTAGTCTCAAAGGATTAAAAAAATTTCAACTATTACACATTTTGATTTGCATGCTGCTGTTCTCAGAATATTAAATAGCTAAAATAGTCCTAATGTGCCAGTAACTCTCTCTCTTCTTTCCTGTTCTTACAAGAGTTGTTTACGTAATGTTTGGCTTCTCAAAATATAATGAGCAGCAGGGGATCCTTATAGCAGTGCATGTAGTTGCAAACCTATTGCAGATGTTCAGCCCTCCCATTTTAATATCTTTATAACGGGATTATGATGTTTTTGTGGAACAACGGTAACTGCAGGCTAGATTCAGGTATAATGCTAATATGGACCTTAGGACTAGATGCATTGTAGCCTTTGCTCACATGCATATACAGTAAAAACCCTACTTACATATTAAGTCCGTTCCGTAGGCTTTTACTTAAATTGGTTTTTTATGTAACTCGAAGCAAACCCATTGGAAAAATTATTTTTTACGTAACTTGAAGCAAACCCATAGAAAATCATTTCATTTATTGGATTTGTATGCCGCCCATTCGACATAAGCGACTCAGGACGGCTCACAGAAATATCAACACATCAACAATATAATCAACAATAGAATACAATAGAATATAACAATACAATGGGATATAACACCACACAGTAAAAAATAATAAAATGTAGCAATACAATGCAGCAATACAATCGAGCAATACAATGTAGCAATACAGTCACGTATCATACATACAGTCCTCCCATCGCCTGCAGCCGGCAACACTTTATCCTCCTCCAGGCGTCAATGGCGGGGCCCGGAGGGATGGGCGGGAGCCTCCTCCAACCACCTGCAGCCAGCAGAACTTTATCCTCCTCTGGGCGTTGGTGGCAGGGCCCAGAGGGTTGGGCAGGAGAGTCCTCCAACCGCCCGCAGCGGTCATGTAAATCGGGACATGATTTTAGCACAAAATCATAATGTAAGTCTAATTTTATATAACTCGAGGGATATGAAAGTCAGGGTTTTACTGTAGTATGAATCCGTTAGGTTGGTGCTACTTTTCACATGAGGATCTAGTATAGTAAAACTTCACACAAAGAGTGCCTCGCTTAGAGAGTAACTCGCTTAAAGAGCAGATTTTTCTCTGAATGTTTGCTTCATTTAACAAATAAAACCAACCAAAAACTCACTTAACAAATAAATTGGGGTTCACAATCCTCCCCGCCAGAAGTCACAATTGGTCATTTACAATGGTATTTCGCTTAAAGAGCAAACTCACTTAAAAAGCAATCCTGTGGAACACATTATGCTCTTTAAGCGAGGTACAACTGTACTGTGGTTCCCAGCATGGGTCAATTTGATTTTTAAGAAGGGAGCAATTTGAGAAAGAGTTACTAACAGTTAATGGCCTTTTAGGCTTCCTCCACATGAGTTCACTTTCTGAATAATCATAATTATATGTCCAGGGGGCATCAGGGTTTTAGATACACTTAGGTGGCGCATGGTCAAAAAAGTTGTGAACCACTGGTCTGAGACAAGATGGGGCTGGTGATTTGTGGTAGATCAACAGATATTTCCAACTACTTGATGATTCAACAACAGAGAATTTTTTGGCTGCCCCTCTCTTAAATTATAATGTAGAAATCAAAGAAACAGAAGTAGGTCACTGGGTAGATCACTGTGTCAGCGTTTCCCAAATCATGTTCTGTGGAACACTGGTGGACTTCAATTCCCAGAAGCTTAAGTCAGTGCTTTGGGGAAATGACCTAGGCTACTGGGAATTGAAGTCCAAAAACCAAAGGTTGGGAAATGCTGGGTAAATCATTGGGCTAAGCAGCCTTGTTCCATGCTTTTTTTCCCTCCTAAGAAAGCATTTTTATCTCTTGTTGGTTAGTGGCAAATGATGTATCACACACAGAGCTGCTTGTATGGAACAGCTTCTCTGTGCTTGTTCCAAGACTTTGGAAACTCCTGCTGAATAAGGACAGTGGTGGCTTCTTGTTCTCATAGTCTGCGTTGCCCAGACTTTTCGGGCCGCGAGCTTGACACATGGTTGAGTGTGCTGGTCATGTACTGTATATACTCGAGTATAAGTCTAGTTTTTTTTAGCTACCAAAATGAGGTCCAAAAAAGGGACTCGACTTCTACTCAGGTCAGTGATCCCGAGGGTTCCAAAACCGCAGTGGTGCAAATTGAAACATACATTTTTTTAAAAGCACTAACACTACTGTAAAAACTCAAAAACATACCCACACAAATGTCTGAATTAATTAGTTTTACCATCTTTTCATGAATTTTAATTACTGAAACTCACTAACAGCTGCTGCATTTTCCACCCCAACTTATACTTGGGCCAATCTGTTTTCCTAGTTTTAGAGGTCCAAACTGGGTACCTTGACTTATATTTGGGACGACTTATATTTGAGTATATACAGTAGTCCTTCCCACCCAGAAGCGGAAGTAAAATGCACATGTGCAGGCACCAAACACTCTTGCGCATGCACAGAACACTGCTTTAGGCTACATGTTTACGACAGCCACGGGTCATTTACAGCTGTGTTCTGTGCATACATGGGTGTGTTTGGCGCATGTGTGTTTTACTTCCACTTCTGGAAGTGGCGAGAGCCAGATTAATTGGTGACGCATGCTGGATCCGGCCCACGAGCCATAGTTTGGGCACCCCGTCATAGTTGTAGTAGCCAAGTCTTGGTGATGGAAAGAAAATGCAGGCATGCCTTTGGCAACCAGTAAACTTCTTAAAACTGAAGGGTTATAGGACAGTGGATGTGGGGTGTCTTGAATGCTTAATATATACTGTGACTTCCCTTTTAACAGAGATCTTTTAAGTATTTAAATTTTAATTGTATTTTAACATTTCAGTGGGTTCTTCTAATATTAATGTTTTTAAAACAGTATTGTAAACTGTCTTGAGTCCCAGTTTTGAATGAAAGGTGGCATAAATAAATAGACAGGCAGTCAGATAGTCAGAACAACATTAAAGGAACAAATCCTATGCCTCTGTAGTCTCTCCTTCCCTGCTGTTGGCATACTTTGCTTTGTTGTCTAATTTGCTTTTTGCAACAAAAGTATATTTTGTCATTAGTTTTGGGGCAGCAAACTGTCATGCATAAATGCCGTACAAACTAGGATATTAGTGCAAACCGCAGTAGATGGCACAAGATCCTATAGGGTTGCCAGGTGACAAATGGGGATTTCTCCTAGCACTACTTGGAGTTGCTGTGTCTTGAAATGGATTCTTTCAGATTATCAAGTCTGTGGCCTGCCACTGAACTATGGCTTTTCCATCCCTCTTCTTTGCGGACGTGCAAACCATGGTTCAGATGTTGATGGCAAATTATGGCTTGCTGCAAATAAGAAATTAGCTCAGTTAACAGTGTTTATGGGGAGAAGGAAAATAAGGCCTGAGAAGTACAAGACTCGTTCCTAGAGTGTTAAACTCTGGTTCAACACAGCCCTGCATTATATATAGCGAGGTGGAATATTTCTTACTTTTTAGTAGACACTTTATATATGGCTGGGACTGTGATGGGTTAGTGGTGAAGACGCTGAACTTGACAACTGGAAGGTCGGCAGGTCAGCAGTTCGAGACCTGAGTACTGTGCAATGGAGTGAGCTCCAATCTCTCTCCTAGCTCCTGCCAACCTAGCAGTTTGAAAGCAAGAAATTGCAATTAAATAAATAAGTGCCACTTTGGTGGGAAGGTAAACAGCATTCCATGCACGCTGGTGTCTAGGCATGCCTGCCACATATCAATGGAAACCTCTGCAGACACAGACAGCGCTGGCTATTTGGCTATAAACAGAGATGAGCACTGAACCCTAGGTTCAGATACGACTGGCTTTCTAGCAAGGGCAACATTTATCTTTACCCTACATATGGATAAGGAGGGATAATGGCAATTAGGACTGGCTGGCAGATCAGAAGAAGCTGTGAAGAACAGAGGTTGTGTTTGTATGTGGCAATCTAGAGAAAGAGAGGTCAGACACAGGATTGTTATTTTATATGTTACTTTAATTAATTCATTCATTTTTCCTTGTCAGATTCAGGTGAGAATCTATGTACTCCACAAGAGGTAACTTGTGAAGCAAGAAAGGCGAAAAAGGAAATAAAAATGTGGTTCAGTCCTCGTAGTAGGAAGATGAGGTTTACTCTGAAGAAAAGTTTGGAGAGGGCAGAAAAGGCCATGACAGCCAAAGTTGTGACCACCGAGGACAGCCAGCCTCATGACATGCCTTCGGCGTATGACTTTGTTTCCTCCCCTTCTTCTCAAGAGGCTTTCAAAGATGGCCCCAAACCCTTGTCAAAATGTAAGAAGAAACCGAGGAAAAAATCCTTAAGGGACATTAATCAACAGTGGGGGTTGCTTGGGGGAAGACAGAAGAATGCCGATGGGTGTGATAAGAGCAGTCCGACTGAAACCAAGGAGACAGCAATATCATTTTGCAGTCAAGCTGTGATCATCCCAGGTCCTGACTCGCAAAGCCCATTGAGGCACAAGGCTGTCAGGAGGACAGAAGTGGTGCAGAATGAGAATGAAGTCAGCACAGGCGGTAGCAGCACATCTGTGAAACACACAAGGAGGAAGGACAGAGATAAGTTGTCTGGCAGAAGTGGTGCTGTTGGGGAGAGCTTGACTCCTGAAAAATGCCCCCCTTCTGGATGGGAAACGCCTAGGTTAAAACGGGGCCGGCAGCGGACTGGATCTCCCACTTCTTTATCCAAACGTCTTAGAGGGAAGGAGCAGAGCCCTTGCGGGGGAACATATGTGTTGGAAGAGTCTCCAGGGCAGTTGCCTGACCAGGTCCTTGGTAACACTTCTCCAACCTTTGATTATGCAAAGTCTTCGCTCTCTACACCAACCGGTGGCACCATCTTAACACTGAGAAACACTGGAAACCTTCGGAGTGCAAGTAACGACGTAGCTCCGGAAACACCATCTCGGCCAAACAATCCTGCTCAAAAAGATATACAGAAAGTCCAACCTTTCTCCAAGAAATCTCCCAATAATTTATCAGCCAAAAGAAATCATAAAGGAGAGACCCTACTCCACATTGCTTCAATCGAGGTAGGATGCCCCTTCCTTCCTTCCTGAGTCCTAGTTTGATACTCTTGTCTGCTATGCCAATCTGGTTGGTTCTCTTTCTCTCTCTCCTAGCAATGTGCCTTTTGTATAATAACAATAATAACAATAACAACAACAACCAAATTATTATTATTATTATTATTATTATTATTATTATTATTATTATTATTATTATTATTATTATTATTATTATTATTATTATTATTATTATTATTATTAGTTGAAAGGACTTTTGCTGGGGACTCCCAAATGAGGCTCCTTTCATTTCCCCAAGATCTTTTTCCACTGACGTGGTCCCTAGTTATCTACTTGCAATTTGTATTGTAGATAACATATGTATGGATATAGTTTATATACTTCAGGGATTGTCGTGAGAAGTAACAATGATACATACTTTGTCTTCCTGGAACTTGGAAGCAGTTCATTATAGATAACAAGTCACCTGTAGGTTGATTTTCTTTTCTTGCAATGGCTAAGTGACATTGCAGTTGCTACATATGAGAGAGCTTCACTTCCTGGTGTAACTGTAAACTGGGCCTCGGAACTTTTTAAATATACTTCAGTAATTATAGGGTGTGTCTAGCATGATTACTCATGTGTGTTTTGTATAACAGATCAACAGCTGATTGTACTTCTGGAAAAGTAACTAAAAGGTAACTTTGGGTACATTTGAATAACTAGAAAATAAAGAATTACTTCATATCTATGGAGGTAATTACTGTTGCAGAGAATGTAGTTATAAATAATCATATTCCAAAAAGTAACTTCTGCATACTCCCCTCTGCTTCTTCCAACCTCACAGATTCCTATAAAGAAAAACCAAACAGCAATAAAACATTTTAGCATGGAAAAACTACTTTGAACAGGTTACTAGAATTCTGTTTGCATAAGAGGTGTCCAGTACAAATGTGTTTTTCTTCTCTGAGTTTCCCTTTATAGATTGCATACATGGGGGGGGGGGGGATTTGTAACCAACAAAGTAGTTTGATAACAGGCAGAATGGGGGAATGAAATAGCTATAGCTCATTTTAGGGGAAAATAGATTGTCATGTTGGGCACAGATATATTCTTTCACCTAAAACACCATCTGTCTTCATAGGATCTGTCTGAATGAATTTGCTGCAACTTGCTTTATGTTGGTCAATTCTCTTTATAGCCTTTCTTGCTAGGTATTTTTGAAACCAAAATTTCCATTTTAAATCAAAGTAGGAGCTGTGCATTATTGCATACAAATTTCCTATCTGAAATCACTTATATTTAATTAGTCGTTTGGGGACAAAATTGTATTGATGAGTATGCTTCTGTTCGGAAGGAATTACTGTTCCTTCAGTTCATTGAAATCAGCATTTTCTTCATTAAAATGCTATGTGCAAACTATCCCCCCCCCCTCTTTCCACAGGGATATTTGTCAAGGAAGATGTTGAGCAAAGGTGGTTCTGAAAAACTCACTTACCTTAGCAGTTTTCTCCTAATGAGAGTTCCTTTCCTTCAAGTTTGCAATATTTTTGTATGTTTGAAGGAAGTAATTCTGATGGGAATGAGAAATGAGAGTATTTCTGCTATTGTTTCAATATTCAGCCTTCTGTTGGGGAGGATTTACATTAAACTAATTGACAAATTAGTTTTGCAAATTTTCTCTTAATGGCTCTTTCTGTGTGGCTTGGGATGCATCACTTCCTATTTCATGCTTCCTAATCTGTAATGGTAAGAGAAAGCCTGTCTAGGAGGAATGTTCTGTGTGGGAAGCTAGTGTACATTGTCCTATGTGCCTCTCCACACGAAGGGCTGTGTCTGAGGAATGTTCTGCGCTGCTTGGTGTCACTTGCTGTGGGTGAATTCTTGTCACCACCATTTTCTTGCACTCTTTAGCAAGAGAGGGCAGATACAGTGGTTTAGTTTGGAAGACATCAACACAACACCTAACCTTAGTTTGGATGGCAAGTGCAGAGCATTGTTTTCCAAATAAGAAAACACAGCAAACAGGTTGTGGTCAAAACAGAAAATGGAAAGGAGAGCCAAGCATAATTTCAGTATAAGCTGGTCTTTATGCTCTAGTCTTGCCTCAATAATTCTCCGTCCTTTATTAGGTTGGCAGTGAGATGTATGCAAGACCACAGGTCACTCATGACCTTTCAGTCCATCCTTTGAGTTATTGTCCGAAATGAGCTGCTAAAATTACATGCCTGTGCTGCAAATGAATAAACGAGACAAGGAGGAGTAAGAGAGGATTGAGTGGCTTTTGGATTTAAATATCGTCTTTCCAGTGATACCTATACGTGCTTTTTCCAATAAAATGAGCAGAATAATTTAGAAGTTGGCTGGAGAAGAGTATTCTCCTATATTAGGTTTGTTTGGGATGAAAAATCTGAAGGGGGAGCCTGGGTAACCATCTTTAAATGTGATTTCTCAGATTAGCAAAGTGGATGAAGGTAACACATGGAAATATTTGCCTGGGAGTCTTCATGGTAAGAGGCTGGCTGGCACCCAGGAATAATGGGTGGTTGAGAGGTCCACCTCCAAAAACCCAGATTTCAAACATATCGTAGCACTCTTGAAATACCTGAAAGATAATCATGAAGAGGAAAGGCAGGATCTCTTCTCCATCAACCCAGATATGTAATAATGGGCTGAAACTACAAGAAGCCAAATATAGGCTGAATATTAGGAAAAACGTCTTAACAGTTAGAGCAGTATGACAGCAGAACCCTGTAAGTGGTGAGCACTTACAGCGTGAAGCATTCAATACAGAATTGGACCGCCATTTGTCATATCTACTTTGATCCAGCTTCCTGCTATGAGCAGGGAGTTGGACTCTGCCTAAAAGTCCTCTTCAATTCAAACCTAGTTACTCTATGATTCTATGACACATAATGTAAACTAGTACAAATTAGAGAACCGATGTTCCATACGTGTCTGTTGTTAAATAATGATATGCCAACAAGTCAATTCCAATGCATGGCAATGCTTGCTGGTGTATTGTAAGTCTGAAATACTCAGGTTGTTCACTGATCCTTTCTTCTTGTGATGCCCTGGGACTATAGAGCCAAGTCTTCATGGACTTTTCTCTTGGGAGGAGAATTCAGGCCTTGCAGTCAGATAGCTGTAGGTTTTAAATACCTAGGCCAGTGATGGCGATCCTTGACCCACCATATTTGAACTTGAATTCCCAGAAACCCTGATCAGCAGGAATGCTGACTTGGGTTTATGGGAATTGTAGTCCAAGAACACTCGGAGTGCCAAGGTTCGCCATCACAGACCTAGGCAGTATTAACCGGATAGGGTTAAATGCCATTCAACTTTGCATCTGGTTTTTCTGCTGAAAGAAGGAACTGGTTTTGAGGGTTAAAAATTAACTGAAGATTATTCAAGTGCCACTTTGTGTCCTCAGCAAAAAGTATGTTTTTACCCACTATTAGTTTTCCTGTTAAAGTTTTTTGAATTTCTATTCCAATTATGTTTGTCAATTTGTCGGTGTAATGGAAACAGTCTTGCAGGAGTATAGATGAGAATTACACTTAATTCTTCTGGGACTTCATTAATTATCAAATAAATCCATATTATTTTCATTAGTTTGTAGGCCTTAATACACCAAAACCTAATGAAAGTTAAATGAGTTGTACATTTTGGACTCTTAAAAGAGGATTAACAACACGAGGCATTTAAAAATAAATGTGTTCTGTGGTTCCAGATCAATCTAAACTGGAATTGAAGGAAGGTCTTTCCCATTTTACTACTTTGACACTCATAATAAACATCTTAAAAGCACATTGGCTCTGAGAAAGAATTCTGCAGTTAGATGAGTTTTCATCTGAAGTGCAATAATAAATTGAAACTAATGTAGCAATTTTCAGAGTAAATAGGAATCCCTGTTTTTTTTAATTAGTTGCCATATTCATTATAGATAAAAAAAAAGCAGCAATTGAAATATAAATAACGGCCCCTTGTACTTTTGGAGATGGGACACAGTCTTCATCCATTTTAAGTGGGTGTGTTCTTTTACAGTTTTCTTAATGGTTGTCTCTGTGACCAGGAGAAAATAGTTTGTTGTTGAATATAAAGTTAAGGAAGTCTATAACCTTTCTTTATAAATATGTGTTTGTACAATTTGATTTTTACAAACCCCTTTTCTACTTCTAACACTACTATTTGCTACCGCCGCCACCACCACTATTGCTGTTAATACAGCTACAGTCAGTGTCTTTCAGTAGCAATGACGCATGCAGTAATACCTTGGCTAATGCTAAAACTTGGTTCCACAAGTCTTGGTGTTATCCGATTTTTAGTGTTATCCGATCCATGTTAAAATCCTATGGGATGGATCGGATAACGTTAAAGCTCCATAGAGATACATTGTAACTGCACAGGCTTTAGCGGTTGTTATCCGATCCATCCCATAGGACCTTAACGTTATTCGATCCAATTCTCCTCCTGAGATTACTTAACATTATGCGATTTTAGCGTTATCCGAGGTAAACGTTAACCAAGGTGTTACTGTATATACCGCCCAATAGCTCTTGGAGCACTCTCTGGGCAGTTCACAATGTAATTACCATTTTCACTCCCAACACGCTGGGTACTAGTTTTACTAATCTTGGAAATATGAAGGTGAGGATTATTCTTTAGGTAATTCTTCTTTTGAATATTTGAGAATAAATAAAACAGAGTAGCAAAAAAAGACAAAAAGTGTTGTGGCACCTTAAAGACTAACTCCTGTACAGTAGTGCCTCGCTTAAAGAGCATCATGCATTCCACAGGATTGCTCTTTAAACGAGTTTGCTCTTTAAGTGAAACACCATTGTAAGTGACCAATTGTGACTTCTGGTGGGGGGAGGGATTGCGAACCCTAATTTAAGTGTTAAGCGAGTTTTTGTTTGGTTTTAGTTGTTAAGTGAGGCGACCATTCAGAGAAAATTCTGCTCTTTAAGCAAGTTAGTCTCTAAGCGAGGCACTCTTTATGCGAGGTTTTACTGTATTTAACTGTGAGCTTTCATGGGAAATACAGCAGCTACTATTGTGTTTCAATAATCAAAATAAATGAAAATAGAATTACGCATGTTCACATTCCGCTCACCATCCTGAAGCCATTTTCCATGGCTGCAGACACCCCAGAGGACCAGGAGAGCCCGGTAAGTGCTGCAGGGCATGGTGGAGGTTGTTTTGCCCTCTGTAGAAGAGACCAAGGCCGGCTCTTCAGCCAACTGGATCACTTCTACATGAAATGTGCGGATCTCCTGCGGAGCAGGGAGAATAGAGCAGATGACACAAGTATAAGCCGAGTCTGCTTTTTTCCAGCACATTTTTTGTGCTGGAAAAATCGGTTTATACTCAAGTATATAAGGTAAACTGATTCCTGAGCTGCTGTATTCTTCCGTCTGCAGACATGCGTTGGTGCATACTGTATTGTGCTTCTTTGCCCCATAAAGTTTTCAGGATTCCCGCAGTCCGAAATGGGCTTTATCCCCCCAATCCTTACAAGTTCAGGGGTCCATTATGTCAGTTCAGAGGTTCATTTGCTGACATGCCAAAGAACTGTTCCAACTTTATAATAGTTAAATACATTTACAATAGCAGGGGCTACAGGGGTTGTGCCCATGGGTGGCGCAGCTACTAATGGCTCTGCAGCAGAGATGTAGTTGGAGACTGCAACTATAGGAGCAGAAGATTGTCTCCACCTCCACCCCCTCCCTTTAACAATAGAAGTCAGTCAGTTGACTAGCGGCAGCAATAAGTTAAAAAGGGGGCGGAAACCATTTTGTGGACTGGAGTGGAAAGGGAAAACCAGGAAGTGGCTTCATTGTAGTAACTGCAAAGTATTAAAAATGTTCATGCAAGATTTCACAAAGGATATGCCAACCAGCACAAACACTCATAACCTTCACCTGATTTTAAAAGAATGATTGGAAATCTGATTTTGTTTACAGTCAAGACACACCCAAAGTTGGGAAACAAATGGCCTGTGTATTAACAGCTGAGACATTGTCATTTTTTTTGCTGTGTCAAAATGGATATGAAAATTTACCTGAAAATTTCAATTGGATTAGACTACTTTCTTTAGAAAGTACATGCTTTTACCACAACATACGCTTCCTTTACAGTGTTTAAGGAGAAAAGGCACTGAAAAAAATTGACACGCTGGTTTAAGCATGACCTACAAGCTGCACAAATCCATAGTTGTCTACTTATGTCTTTTCAACTCTTTTTCTATTTGATCATTAGGGTAGCTCCCGTTTCATACTCCTTAAAATTATTTGCATTATTAAATTCAATTTCAGATTGAAACAATTAGGCAACCCTTTATGATTGCTAATGAATTTTATGAAACGGTTCTTTTAAAATTCTTAAAAGAATTAAACACCGGAAAATTTCCCACCTCGTATCATAGTTTAGTGGTAAGATTTTGTTTCACCCTTTTTTAGGCAAGCAAGTCTATATCAGGGACTATGGTGGCATAGTAGTTAAGACGCTGAACTTGTCAACTGGAAAATCGGCATGATAGCAGCTGCATGACTGAGTAAGCTCCCAACTCAGTCCCAGCTCCTGCCAACCTAGCAGTTTGAAAGCAAGAAATTGCAAGTACAGTAATACCCCGGTTAACATGTGCACTGCACAGCGTTAAAACTGGATAACGTTGGGGAATGTGAGGAAAACTTTTGCACTGCACAATGTTACGATAACGTGTGATGCAAATGTTTTCCTCAAATTCCCCAACAATGATCTCTGCCCCAAAGCCCGCAAGAGAGCAAAGGGGCCTCTGTAGACCCAAGTGTCGGATTGCCAGTTTCCTCTGGATGAGAGTGCACGCGTGCGCTCTCTCACCCTAAGGAAACCAGCGATCAGAAGCTCAGTGCAACTTTCCTTGGGAGATCGCGTGCGCCTTCACCCCAAGGAAAACCAACACTCAGACTTTGGGGCTTGACTTTCCAGCAGTCTTGAGTGTCTGAGCGCTGGTTTCCTTGGGAGACTGGGCTTGCGCGCCCTCACCCCAAGGAAACCAGCACTCGGATGCTCCGAATACAAGGTTCCTTGGGGGGGACTGGGCATGCCGCCCTCACACCAAGGAAACCGACGCTCAGAGCGCCGGTTTCCTTGGTGGGAGACCAGGTGTGCGCACCCTCACCCCAAGGAATCCTGTGCTCAGACCGCCAGAGAGACAAGCCCCAAAGTCGGAGACCAGTCCTGCTGAGTTTGGGACTTGGCTCAATCCACCTAACTCTTTGGAAAGGGCAGCGGGAATTCCACCCATGGAATCCCCGCTGCCCTTTCCAAAGAGTCAGCCGGATCGACCCCCTGTTCCCTTTCCTCTTCGGAAAGGGAACCAGGCTTTTTTTAAATGTTGTGCAATCAATGTATTGCACAACGTTAAAAACCAGATAATGCTAAGACTTGTGGAACAAAGTTTTACTGTTATCCGAGGTAGTATTGTAGATAAATAGGTACCACTTTGTGCTCCAGTGTCTAGCCATTCCTTCCACATGACCAGGAAAAAGTCTGTAGATACAGACAGTGCTGACTCCTTGGTTGTAAACGGAAATGAGCATCCCTTAGAGTTGGATACAACTGGCTTTCAAGCAAAGGGTGACCTTTACATCCATATCAAGACAAAGCAAAGTAGATTGGCTGTGTGATCCATTTTTAAATCATAAAAATTGCAAAGAATGCATGAGGAATGCGATACTTTTATTGGATAACTTGTAAAACATGTTGCAATCTTTTGAGAACAGGTCTCTTCAGGCAGGCATAAATTTTTTAAATAAAAGTTCATAGCACGTTATGGTGCTAGGTAGAGATGTCTGTTGGACAAGCAGCTGAAGATTTGATTGTGATTTCAGATCTGCCCCCACAGGAAGCTGGTTGTTCTCCCTTCTCCTCAACCACATGGTCTTTGAAGCACAGATTTCCTTTTCCGACCAGACAAAGAGAATGCAAACCATGCGTTCCCCACCAGGTGGCAGGGCTTCAATTTAGTTATACACTTGATATGCCAATTATAGCCAAATCACAGTCAATTATAAATTATTACCTAGGTGTGGTGTTGCTGCTGTTCTGGTGTTGGAAAGCCCATGCCAGTGGCTATTTGCGGTATCTGGTAGTTCCATAGGCAAAACAAAGTAGGTTGGCTGTGTTATCCATTTTTAAAGCATAAAAAAATACAAAGATGCATATGGAAGGTGATACCTTTATTGGATCACTTTTTAAAAATGTTGCAAGCTTTCGAGAACAGGTCTATTCTTCAGACAGGTGTAAAATTATTAATAAAAGTTCATAGCACGTTGTTATGGTGTTATATCTATATCAAGATCACTTTCTTGTCATTTTTTCCACGTGGCTGTGGAATAAAGACAGCAGTTGTGCTTTTGGATAAATCACATGGTATTTTTGTATGTGTTGGGCACCCAACTTGGAGGAAGTTAGACAAGAGATAAGGAAACCACATAGGACTGGGCACGAGGCTGGAGGGCTCACTCGATCACCTATGTACATAGCAGTTGTGTGAGTTTCCCCACATGGAAATGGCAGCTACACAGCTGCCCCTGAAGGGAACTACAGTTGTACCTCGCTTAAAGAGCATAATGTGTTCCACAGGATTGCTCTTTATGTGAGTTTGCTCTTTAAGCGAAACACCATTGTAAGTGACCAATTGTGACTTCTGGTGGGGGGGATTGCGAACCTCAATTTGGTTGTTAAGTGAGTTTTTGGTTGGTTTTATTTGTTAAGCAAAGCGAAAATTAAGAGAAAATTCTGCTCTTTAAGCGAGTTACTCTTTAAGCGAAGCACTTTTTATGCGAGGTTTGACTGTATGTTGAATTGCAGCAGAAGACTGGAAAGCATTGCTTCTCCGTGCAATGTCACCTTGCTTTGCAAACAGATTGTGTAGTCCGTTGTCTTCTATAAAAAGTTAACTTATCTGGATTAATACAACAGCTTCCTGACTAATGCCAGGTTATGGAATTCAGCAGAAACATCTCATTGCTTTTTCGGTTGCACTTTTCTCTTTTCTGACAAGACCAATTGTATTTGAAAGTTGAGTACCATTAAGTGGATATTGTCATTTTTAGATTGTGCTGAGATAAAACAGTTTTGTGAGTTGTAATTTTAGTCATTTTTGGATCAAAGCACCATTTAGGAACTCCTTTCTTGTATCTGTAAAAATACAGAAGAAGACTTAGGAACGGAAGACCTGAAAGTTCGATTCTTAAGAGTTTACTTCCCATCATTTTATGCACTTTTCTCTCAATTGTGGCTTTCATTCGTCATAGATTTACTGCTTTCTGGGGTGTTTCAAATTAGCTTTGAAAATGTCGCAAATGCTTTTTTCCATGACTACTGAGGTTGTCAATTGAAATGAAGAATAGGGTGCTATTTTCCTGTGTACCATTTTAAAATTAGATATACTCACCAGATGGGTTTAAAATAAGATGTCCTTCCTGGTTGGATGATTCATATTGTTTCTTTGTTTTCCTCTCTCTGCATCAGAAAATAACTCTTTCCTTTTAATACTGTTCCTAAATACTGATGCCAGTATTGCTCTTATTCAGAAGCAGGATGGACCCTCAGTCTCCCCTGAGCCTTTTCCATAGCAATACTGGCCTGGTGTTCTTGGCCTTCAATTACCAGAAACCCAAGTCAGCATACCTGCTAATCAGGCTTTCTGGGAATTGAAGTCCAAGAACATCTGTGGGCCAAAGGTTGAGAACGTATCCCACAACTTGCCTTGTCATGGTAGCCAGAAGTAAGGCTTCCATTCCTTTATGTCCATGATGGTGAACCTTGGCACTCCAGCTGTTCTTGGATTTCAATTCCCAGAAGCCCAAATCCCTGTGTATCCACACAAATGGATTTACTGTGTGAGACTTGGGCTTCTGGGAATTGAAGTTCAAGAACAGCTGGAGTGCCAAGGTTCACCATCACTGCTTTATGTGATATTGACTCTGTAGTGGTTGCACAGCAGGAACATTGGGATCCTAAAGATTTCCTGGTGTCTGTACTGATTCCTCAGGCACCATGGAAACTCTTTTGCAGAATTTCTTGTTCTCTGTCTTTTTAGTATTTAAGAAGCCATGGAGGAAAAGAACCCTTACAAGAGGATTTCTTGCTGCTACCACCAAATATGGGATGAAATGCACGGCTGCACTTGTGGGAATTCTTGAACTCATGACCTAGGCTTACATTTTGTGGGTGCTCACAGTTTAGCGCATAACAAAAGTGAGATACATTAGAACATCGGATAACGTTATGACTTGGTTCCACAAGTCATGACGTTATCCAATTTTTAGCATTGTTCGATGCATGCATCGAACAACGCTTTAAAAAAGCCCTGACGTCAGGGACAAACCGCGCGGTTTGTCCCTGAAGTCAAACTGACCCTAGGCTAGCGAATGCTAGCCTAGGGTCAGCTTGACTTCGGGGGCAAACCGTGCAGTTTGTCCCTGAAGTCATTCACAGCCCGGATGGGGTTCGAAAGAAGCCTAGCGCAGCCCTGTGGGGCTGCACTAGGCTTCTTCCAAACCCCATCCGGGCTGTGCTCAAAGCCTAGAGGCTTCGAACACAGGAGAAGAGGCGCCCACTGGTGTGCGACAAGGCGCGCGAGTGGGCGCCTCTTCTCCCGACCCGACCCTTAGCGCTTGCTAAGCGTCATGTTGGGTAGTGAGAAGAGGAGCCCAATTGCATGCCTTGTGGCATGCCATCGGGCGCCTTCTCTTGCCATCCAACACAACCCTTAGCAAGCATTAAGGATAGTGTAGGGTGGTGAGAAGAGGAGCCCGATCATACACCACAAGGCACGCCATCGGGCTCCTTCTCTCACCACCCAACACGACCCTTAGCAAACGCTAAGGGTAGTGTCAGGTGGTGAGAAGAGAACCCCAATCGCGTGCTTGCTAAGGGGCCAGTAGGGTGGGGGTAACAGGCACCCGCTGGCACGCCTTGTAGGGGGAAGAGGTGCTCGCTCTGTGTCCGAAGCCCAAATGGGCTGTTGACAAAGCCTAGCGGCGCTCAGTAGTTCAGTAGCAGTGATCCATTGCTGGGGTGGTGGTGGTGGATTGGGTAGATGTTCTACCCAATCCAAACCCACCCCACAATTGACTCAGATAACGCTAAAGGATCGTTATCCAGAATCGTTATCCGATGCAAGGTTTTTCCAACAATCTTGCATCGTTATCCGATTCTAGCGTTATCTGGTCCAATCGTTATCCGGTGTTTTACTGTACTGTATTTATTTTTTTACAATTTATGTAGTGATTAACGTCGTGCTTTCTAGTGCCCAAGCACAGGGGACATTGTACAACATAAAACTTCAATACAATATCATATACAGTAAAACCTCGGATAACACTAAAACTTGGTTCCACAAGTCTTGGTGTTGTCCGACTTTTAGTGTTATCTGATCCATGTTAAAATCCTATGGGATGGATCGGATAACATTAAAGCTCCATAGAGATACATTGTAACCGCACAGGCTTTAGAGTTGTTATCTGATCCATCTCATAGGACCTTAACGTTATTCGATCCAATTCTCCTCCCCAGATTACTTAACCCTATGCGATTTTAGCGTTATCCGATCCAATCGTTATCCGGTGTTTTACTGTACAGTAAAACTTCCATAGTTGACCACTTCTGTACATTGACCACCTCCCTAAGTTGACCTAATTTTCATAGACTGGACATACACATTATGTACACAATAGGAAGCCAACTTCTGTATTGACCACCGTTGTAAGTTGTATCTTGACCATTTGAACCTTGACACAACACAGTATTAGATAAATAAATTTTGTGTCAGAAATTACTCTGAGTTGAAAGGGTTTTTGCTGGAGAAACTGCTCAGAGAATGCCCAAATGAAGCTCCTTTCATGTCCCCAAGATTAGGGTTGTCATAAGTCAGAGTTTCCTTGGATTTTCCCAGTTTCAAGCTGTCCCGTCTGGTTCAAAGAAAAACATATACAAGTCCAGGTTTCAAAGAAAAACATGTAAAAGTCTCGGGAGGGAGGGAGCAAGAAATGCCCAATGGGTGGGGGGTGGATTGGGTAGATGTTCTACCCAGATGATTGAATCGGATAACGCTAAAGGATTGTTATCCAGAATCGTTATCCGATGCAAGTTTTTTCCAAAAAAGCTTGCATCGTTATCCGATTCTAATGTTATCCAATGCAATTGTTATCTCTGGTATTACTGTATAGATGTACAGTGGTACCTTACTTAAAGAGCATAATGCGTTCCACTGGATTGCTCTTTAAGCGATACACCTTTGTAAGTGACCAATTGTGACTTCTGGCGGGGTGTGTGTGTGTTTGTGCGAAACTTGATTCAGTTGTTAAGCGAGTTTTTGTTGCTTTTAGTTGTTAAGCGAGGCGACCATTCAGAGAAAATTCTGCTCTTTAAGCAAGTTACTCTCTAAGCAAGCGCTCTTTATGCGAGATTTTACTGTATTGATTTTCTGTGATACAGTATGAATGATTTTCCTGTATTTTCACTATGTGTGTTTCTGTATGACATTCTCTAATAAAAAATAAATGACATATCAGTACAGTTTTTCCGTATGTTGACCACCTCTATGCTGACCACTTTCCTTAAGTCCCTTGAGTGGTCAACTTTCAGAGGTTTAACTATTTTGAAACATTAAAAGAATGTTTGAACATGCAAGTTTTCTGATAACGACTTTTTGAATTTTAAACGTTGATGCCCTGAAGCAGGACTGAGAAGAGGGTGGCCTTCTTGCTGTTCTTGAGCTTCAGTTCCCATGTTCTCTTGCCATTGGCTATGCCACCTAGAACTTATGTGTGTGGTACTCTAGTAGCCATATATTCATTATTGTTAAAGTCATGCTTACCATAGGGATGGGCTGTTTACCTACCTCATCAGCCACCTTAACTGTCGGTGTCTTGGTCTTCCCTGACCTCTTTATTCATAACATGCTTTTATGTTTTATGCACACAGTGTATTTTTATCCTGAAGAAGGTTAATGTACTATACTTTATAAATAAAGCTTGTTGAAAGCTTAGAGTTTAAAAAGAAAGGGATTTTTAAGTTGTTTTTTCAGCCTCCTTTTTCTTTTGGTCAAGCTGTGACATTTTTCTGAAAGCAACAATGAAAGGATAACTGGCTCACACGTGTATGTTCTCTCCTGATAGAGAAACAGAATACTCTCTCTCTCTCACACACACACACACACACACACACACACACACACACACACACGTGCATGCATGCATGCATGCATGCATGCATGTATGCATGCACACACAGGCACAGAAAGATAAACAGAATACTGATACACACACACACAGAAAGAAACAACACACATACATAGCGCTTGCTACACTTGCATCTCTGCTGAACAGCCAGATTTTCTGACTATGTTACAATGTTCAAACATAAAACTTCAAACAAGGTTTTCTAAAATATTCTAATTCTAACAGACATGATAGACAAGGTTGTTGTGTTTTTAAACAGTTCTTTTATTTTAATGGTTTGTGGCCCCAGAAGAGTCATATTTACAGGTTCAGTGACAAAAGAAGGAGCTTTTCTTATTCTTATCAGAAGAACAAATACAGTGGTACCTCATACAACGATTTTAATCTGTTCAACGGGGCTCGTTGTTGTATGAAACAATCTATACGATGCATGCATCATATAGCGATTTTCCCTATGGGATGCATTGTACAATGATTTTTTTCCCGTTAAGTGGTTTTTCCCATTGAAAAATTGTACAAATTTTTTCCATTGGGAAAATTGTTATGCTGGACGTCACGATTTCATTGCTATATGGGTGATTGTTGAATGAGGTTCCACTGTACTTCAAAAAAAAGTTCTGGTCTTGACTCCGAGAGCTAATTTTCTATTTATGCCAGAAACATGAACTTATTTATCTTTAAGCATCTGATCAATACTTTACATAAAAAAGGAAAATATAATATTAATATTAATGGTTCTCCGTGAATTAAAAAAAAATGCTCCTCTGTACCGGCTAACAGACAACAATTATTTTTAATTTGGAGCTTTGGGGATCAAACTGTATTGGGACTCTTTTCAAAACATGGCAGTATCCCTAACCACTTATAAGGGATTTTTCTTAGTGTTTAAAAAAGGGAGATAGCAGAATAAGTTCACGAAAAGGTGGCTTCGTTTTGGCAGTTTCACGTCTGGTCTAGACATGGAAGAAGAAATCCCTTCCAAAGAAAAAGCATTATTATTACTCAGCTATGACACACCTAGAGTTTTGTAAGTCCTACACCAAGTATTAAAGGATGAGGCATTTATAGGTATAATGGTCCCTGTCCATTGGAATTTAATGGTTTAAATTCCAATAGGTACAATAAAAATGAACAAAGGAAGGGAAAATAAAGTCTTATTCTTTGGGGCTTTATTTTTCTGTCTTGCAGAAAATTGAGCTGTGCTTTACCTGTGAGTCATCAACTGAGTTCATAGCTGAGATAAAGTTTTGGACCGGAGAATTGTGTTTCAGAGCTTTCACATTCCGCAAGTCAGAAACGTGGAAATTACTGGCAATTTTAAAAAATGAAGCATAGGATGCCATTTTTAAAAGCCTTTGGATAACAGGAGGTAAGCAATAAAAATCAATTGCTTACCTCCTGCTATCTAAAGTTATTTAGAGAATTTGAATACTGATGGATGTTGAAGCTAGACTAGGTTATATCAATGTGCTTTAAATAGGTTAAAAGTATAATCATCCCTTGAGAATATAGTTGTTTCTCTCTCTTGATTATTCCATTCTGAGCTTCCACTTATCCTGAAAGTATTTTGTTCTGTTATCACAGGTCAAAAATGAAATTATTTGGTGAAAGTGACTTGCCAGTAAGATAAGCAGTACAGCCATCTCTGTGCAAAAGTCACTGAAATATTAAGCAGAAAAGTTATATGATCTTGTCTCTTCCTACTGTAATTTAATCACAGAATCTAACTCATTGCTTGGCATGTGAAAATATTTCTGTTGACATCCAGGTTGGTTACAGGGGGGAAATACTTAAAACAGCATTTGCTTTTAGTGCAAACATTCAATAAAATCATAATTGATTTTAACCTCAGGGGCTGTTACTCTGTACTAGCCCATCCAGTTGCAATTCTGAATTATTAGAACTTTCAGATTGGTTTTGAAGTGGTGTGTAAAATGTGTTTCAATGTCATTTCAAGGTCTTATAGATTTGAGTTGCAGTCCAAGCAGTAAAATGTAGAGCATGCTCCCTTCCCAGTTAATGTTGCTTTTCAGTCTACAGCTTAAAAAAAAAGGTTTTATGTACAAACTTCTATTCCCCTAGCTCAGTAGTTTAAGTGTCCTATTTCAGAACCAGAGGTTGGGAGTTCAATTCCTGACTGCGCCAACTGCAATAAGAGTTAGCCTGGTCATGGGCAAGCTGCATAGTCCTAGGGCAGGGGTGCCCAAACTTTTTGGGATGTGGGCCAATCACGTGGTTCAGGATACCAGTCACTATGGCCCGTGGACAAGATATCAGCCCCAATGACAATTCATCCAGCCCACGAAGCCCTCGTCGCTCCCGGAAGCGGAAGTAAAATGCACCAGCACGTTTTACTTCCGCTTCTGAAAGTGACAGGGGCTTCGCGGGCTGGATGAATTGGTGTGAGGAGCCGGATCTGGCCCATGAGCCGTAGTTTGGGCACCCCTGTCCTAGGGTGTCCCCTAAAAAAGGAAGTGATACACCGCTTCTGTGTATTCTTTATGTAGAACACCTCTGAAAGGGTTGCCAAAAATTAGAACAGCACACAATACATACAATATCTACATACATATTCCCATGTGAGATGAATGCATTCTCTCTCCACCCATGCTTTTCTGAATATGTCTCTGATCAAAAGACATGCTCAGGAGACGTAGGCAGCAAAAGCTGCATTATTACTTACTCAGGACTGCCTTTCCTACTCTAAATCTCCCCCCACGCATCCACTCAGCATTATGTTAATACAGTCAAACCTCTCATAAAGAGCACCTCACTTAAAGAGTAACTCGCTTAAAGAGCAGAGTTTTCTCTGAATCTTCGCTTCGCCTAACAAATAAAACCAACCAAAAACTCGCTTAACAAATAAATCGGGGTTCGCAATCCCCCCCCTCCACAATTGGTCACTAATGGTGTTTCGCTTAAAGAGCAAACTCGCTTAAAGAGCAATCCTGTGGAACGCATTATGCTCTTTAAGCGAGGTACAACTGTAGTTGATATGCAGGGATCAGTTTAGAAATCTTTGAAAACATTGTTGTTCAGGAAGCCTTCCCTTCTGAATATGCCAATTATTAAGACGGATGATAGATTGACCCCTGATTGTTTGATAGATTGTCATGTGCAAAGTTGGGGAGATTGATTGGGTGCCTGTTTTAGCTGTTTTAATGATGCTGTTGACACCTCTGAGGTATGTGTTATTGATCTGTTGTATATTATGTTTTATTATATTTTATTTGATGTTTCTTACTGCTTGTAAGCTACCCAGAGTGGTGATTGCCAGATGGGCAGGATACAAATGTTATAAACAAACATACATACAAATAAAGCTAACAAGCTAGCTAACTTCTAATCCATCTCTTGCAAAATACTATGTAAAATATTGGTGATTGTGAAATGTTCTTTTTTGTTCAATTGGCTGTCACTACTGTATTTTAAACTAGCTATTTCTGAACTTCTCTCTGTATGGTTCTTGACATTGGATTTTTGTTATTTTAACTCACTTTAAGGTTCATTCCCTTAATGGACTCTTTGGCAGACATGCCGACCTGGTTTTAGCCCTGGAGAAGTGTTGTATCCTACACACACTGAGCCCAGAAGCTGTGATTCTGTTGTTACCTACTTCACAATTACTGTATTAAATAAGAAATAAGAATTATTTCTCACATGGGTGATGGCAGTGATAGGTCTAGGACAGTGTAGGCAAACCTATGGCATGCATGCCAGAGGTGGCATGCAAAGCCATATCTGTGTGCACGCATGCCGTCGCAGGCAAGCCCTGCCCCACCGGCACCAATGGCAGCATCACTTCCCCACCCACCCTTCAGCCAGAGCTGGAGGCTGAGATCCTGCCTGGGATGTGGTGGCAGGGATGAGGTGAGGCAAGGTGAGACACACACACCCTCCTAGGAGGCAGCTCATGTGCAGGGGATACAAGCATAGGAGGGCAGGTATGCCCATGGGACGCACATGCCCATGTGACATCACCGGTGAGCCTCAAGCAGCAAGCGTGCGCACACATCCATGTTACTTTGCCATAGGCGCACCAGCAATGTTACATGGGTACATACAGTGTCTGCCTGTGCACCACCGCCTCCTCTTTGGACAATAAAAGGTCTCTAAAAGGTTTGTTATAATTAGTCTAGGATATAGAAAGGGCAAACGGCACTGCAGATTTTACTTTGCAAGATGGAAGGTGGAGGCTCCGTTCTCATTTTGCCATGTGAGGGAGAATGCATCAGGCCTCATCCCATAATTTCTGATTGTTTACTTGGGGCTTCTACTTACATTTCAGACATATTGGAGACAGAGGCTAAACAGCTTCTTGCTGAGTTTCTCCCACTCTCTTCTTGCTTTTTCCTCAACGTTTCCCTTGGCAAGATCACAGTTTGTCTCTAACCTGTCAACAGCAGTCCTTGTAGATGCCCACCTTTGTGTTAGAAGCAGTTTTGATTTGGTTTTGTCACTTTGTTCTCATGTTATTCAGAGAGGAGGTTAATAATATACAGTTGTACCTCGCTTAAAGAGCATAATGTGTTCCACGGGTTTGCTCTTTAAGCGAAACACCATTGTAAGTGACCAATTGTTGGGGGGATTGCAAACCCGGATTTATTTGTTAAGCGAGTTTTTGTTTGGTTTTATTTGTTAAGCGAAGTGAGCATTCAGAGAAAATTTGCTCTTTAAGCGAGTTACTCTTTAAGTGAAGCGCTCTTTATACGAGGTTTGACTGTACACTAGTACATCGGATAACAATGAGACTTAGTTCTACAAGTCTCGTCGTTATCTGGTTTTTAACGTTGTGTGATGCATTGATCGCACAATGTTTAAAAAAGCCCTGTTTCCCTGGAGGCTGCAGCAAACCAGAACGTTGGGATTTGAATCCTGATGTTTTGGCTTGCTGCAGCCTCCAGGGAAGTGGTGGACCTTTGGAAACAGCTTGGATTGGGTCCCCCGACTCCCTGGAGCCAGGGGGGGTCAGAGAGCCCAAAATGGGTAAAAAAATGGACTTTTTTACCCATTTCGGGCTCCCTGACCCCCCTGCCAGCTCCAGGGAGATTGGAAGACCCGATCCAAGCTGTTTCCAAAGTTCCCCCCACCCTCCTAGAGGCTGTAACAAGCCAAAACGTCAGGATTCGAATACAGGATTCAAATACAGCCTCCAGGGAGGTGGCGGAAGCCCAGAAACAGCTTGGATCTCCCTAGAGCAGGCGGGGGGGGGGGGGGTCAGAGAGCCCAAAATGGGTAAAAGAAAAACGTCCTTTTTCCCATTTTGGGCTCTCTGATCCCCTGCCTTCTCCAGGGAGATCAGAGGACCCAATCTACAGCTGCAGGGTGGCTGGGGAAGCTGATGGGGACTCCCCGTCAGCTTCCCTAGCCAGCCACCCATGCCTCCGCAGCTGTGGGGTGGCTGGGGAAGCTGACGGGGGAGCCCCCCCGTCAGCTTTCCAGCCACCCCACCCCTGCCTCTGCAGCTGCAGGGTGGCTGGGAAGCTGAATGGAGAATCCCGTTCAGCTTTCCAGCCACCCTGTTGCTACGACGTGATTGCATCAGATAACGCTAAAATCGTTATCTGATGCAGTCGTTATCTGAGGTATTACTGTACTAGGAAGTGCTATGTGAGGAAGCAAAATGGCCATCCGGCCCCCAGTTTTAAAAAGTTGAGAACTTCTGTCTTATAGCAAACCCCTTTCTGTCTTGTGCTTTTTCACTAGCTAAATTTTGCCCGTTATTAACGAGGCAAAATTTCACATGTTGATGGAATTATAATCACTTGAGAGGAATGAAAAAGAATGAATTGTAACAATAATCACAGTTGCCTAGGAGAGTAAGCAAGGGAAACCTGGGTTACTAGTTATGTGCAGTATGTTGGCGCATTCTGTTTTATTTGTTTCCATTTGCAGAACTGGAAAGATTACTTTGCATGTTGACTACAAAGAGATGGTTTTTGTCTCTACTGGTTTATGTATTTTGTGACAAACTAAAAACAAACAAATCTTGAATTCATTATCTGGTTGATTAGGAGAGAAACTGACCAGGAGGGAACCTGTCTGCATTCAGTGCCATGTATACAAACAGTGGAGAGGATGGTGTGGTCATGAGGTACAATTTAGAAGTACTGTACAGTAATTATATAGTTTACCTATACCAGGGGTCTGCAAACTTGGCTCTCCAGGTATTCTTGGACTACAATTCCCAGAAGCCCAAGTCAGCACTCCTGCTGATCAAGGCTTCTGGGAACTGAAGTCCAAGAACAGCTGGAGAGCCAAGTTTGCTGACCACTGGTGTAGGCACAGGAGGAGAGGTGGCAAGGTCCTCAACCTGCCCTGCCATCTTCTTCCCCTGGCAGTTGGTGTAGGCAGTGGGGCCGGCGGTGGCGGCAAGGTCCTCAACCTGCCCTGGCTTCTTCCTCTCCTGGCAGTTGGTGTAGGCACAGGGGGAAACAAAATCTTGTTTTGTTTACTCTCTGATATACTTGAAACATAGATGAAATGTTTGAAGGGGTAGCCATGTTAGTCTGTGCAAGCATATCTGAAATTAAACAAAACAGAAGAGAAAAAAAGACAAAAAATGTTGTGGCACTTTAAAGACTAACTCCTGTACTTAAATGTGAGCTTTTAAATACAGGAGTTAAGTCTTTAAGGTGCCACGACAATTTTTGTCTTTTGTTGTTGTTCTGTTTTGCTTAATTTCAGATATATTGACCCAGAGCAGTGGTCTGCAAATGTGGCTCTCCAGATGTTCTTGGACTTGAATTACCAGGAGCCCAAGTCAGCACTCCTGCTGATTGGGGCTTCTGGGAATTGAAGTCCAAGAACATCTGGAGAGCCACATTTGCAGACCAAGGGCCTATACAGTCAAACCTCGCATAAAGAGCGCCTCGCTTAAAGAGTAACTTGCTTAAAGAGCAGAATTTTCTCTGAATGTTTGCTTCGCTTAACAAATAAAACCAACCAAAAACTCACTTAATAAATAAATCGGGGTTCGCAATCCCCACCACCAGAAGTCACAATTGGTCACTTACAATGGTGTTTCTCTTAAAGAGCAAACTTACTTAAAGAGCAACCCTGTGGAACGCATTTAAGCGAGGTACCACTGTACTATAGTTTCCTATGGGAGAGAAGGTTCAGTCAAGCATTTCCCCCAGTATTCCTGTCCTACTTTTCATTACTTTTCCTTGTCTCTAGTCGACTTTTCATCAAGTCATTGTCACGGAATGGTTGGAGAATTCTATCTTGCTATGTCTTTTCCATATTAAGCAATTTCTGATGGAATTTATATTTTATTTTCATCTTTTATAGTGTTTTCCCCTCTTCTTTCTTCTAGGGAGATCTTTCTACTGTCAAACATTTACTGAGAAATGGAGCAGACCCCAATATTAAAGACTACGCTGGATGGACACCATTGGTAAGCCTTACTTTTTCTTTAATTGCCGTTCGTAGTTTTTTATTCCTCCTAAGTTCTGTTTCCTTGCTCCATATATTCCTTAGGAAATAGGGAATAGCTTTTAACTGGGTGGACACATGTTTAATGTATTTTGTTATAATTGTATTTATATGATTTTTTTTATCGTTGTAAATGATAAAGGAGAGATGTGGAGTGTAATTAATATACAGTACGTATGTAGCTTAAGTAATGATCTAGAGTAAATGTTCGTGAACAGACATGCTTTGTTTCTCTCTCTCTCTCTCTCTCTCTCTCTCTCTCTCTCTCTCTCTCTCTCTCTCTCTCTCTCTCTCTCTCTCTCGTTGTCCTCAGGAAGGGGAAAACTGTATTTGCTGTAATTTATTCTGTCACATTTGATAACCTATCTCTTCCTTGCTTTTTCTGCTACTTGCTCCTGCATTTTATGTCAGAATGAGCTTTATTTTTACATCTGAATGAAGCCAATATCTGTGCCTGCCAATTTTCTTTATACAGTACTGCTTTTTCAAATTCAAGGGAAACGGACTTGAGAAATACTTTTGTTACTGCTAGCTGTGAAAATCCATTTATGATGGATATTGTATTAAAATGACTTCACTTTTTACTGCCAGACTGAGCGTATTCACACACTTTTCCTATCAGTCATAACAAAGATCCCTAGGACCAATGGATTTCATTTATAAGCTGCTTTGGGAGTTGGTCTTGACTGGAAAGTCTGGTAGAACTATAATCAATTTTTTAAATGTAATTTATTTCCATTTGTCATTTTGTTACATTTTCACAGAGGTCAAGACTTTCTTTTTAATTGTGCAGATTGTTACTTTGCTTTTCTCCAATTCATCTAGCACGAAGCTTGCAATCATGGACATAAGGAAGTGGTGGAGTTACTGTTGTTGCATGGGGCACTACTGAATGCAACTGGGTATCAAAACGATTTGCCGCTTCATGATGCAGTCAAGAATGGGCACACAAGCGTCGTTGAACTATTGCTTTCACATGGAGCTTCTCGAGATGCAGTGTGAGTAGAGTGAAAAGCTCTTTATTTCTCTGTTTGCCGGTGAGCTGAGGTATATCTTGGCATGCTAATAAGATGCTTAGGCAGTTGAGAGCAAGGACTGTAGCTCTGTCACAGAGACATAAAACATGTTAAATCAACCCAAATCTAATAAAGTTCCCCTCTTTTAAAACTACAGTCAAACCTCGCATAACGAGCATTTCACTTAGCGAAAAACTCGCATAACGAGCAAGTTTTTCGCTAAGCAGTCTGACTTGCATAACGAATTTTTCGCTCTGCTAGTCGGACTTTTCCCTATGGAAAAACTTGCATACCGAGCGTTTCTATGGGGAAAACTCGCATAACGAATTTTTTCGCTATGCGAGTTTTCCCCATAGAAATGCTCGTTATGCGAGTTTTTCTATAGGAAAAGTCCGACTCGCATAGCGAAAAATTCGTTATGCGAGTCAGACTCGCATAGCGAATTTTTCGCATAGCGAGCAACCTCGCAAAACGAATTAAATTTGTTATGCGAGGTATGACTGTACAGCAAACACTAAGCACTGTTAAGATACAAGTTGTGATACACTAAGGAACAGTAGGTGACAGGTGGAGAAGATACATGGGCCAAAATCCTGTAGTGCAGTTAATCAAAAGATATTTAATGGTGAATAGCCATAGATTAAGAAATCACTTGTAGGCTCTATCTGTTGTCTCCTGATTGGTGCAACAGATGATGCCTACAGAGTTTTCTTAACTTACAATAACTCACCACTAAAAGTTAGTGCATAACAAGATTTTGACAGCGGTCTCAAGGGATACAGCTTAGTCATAGGGCAGTGGTAGCAAACCTATGACATGTGTGCCAGAGGGACACTCACAGTCATATGTGGGCACATGCGCCATCACCCCAGCACAGAGTTTGCTCTGCCCAGCAGCCTGATGGGAGCATATCCTCCTCCCCAGCACAGAGTTTGCCCAGCCCCTCTGCCTAGTAGCCCAATGGGAGTGCTTCCTCCTTCCCCCAGCACAGTTTACCCCGCCCCTCTGTCCACAAGCTGATGAGAGCGCTTCCTCCCCAGAACAGAGTTTGCCCTGCCCCTCTGTTTGGGCACTTGGTCTCTAAAAGGTTTGCCATCACTGTCATAGGGTTACCTAAGTAGAGGAGTAGACCTGAGAGAAAGTTTCTCTGAAATAGGCTTTCCAGACAGTTTTGTGTCAGAAAAGTTTGAAGTGGTAGCCGTGTTAGTCTGTGCAAGCATGTCTTTGAGTAAATAAAACAGAACAGCTGAAAAAAGACAAAAAATGTTGTGGCACCTGAAATACTGCTCCTGTATTTAAATGTGAGCTTTTGTGGACCAAGTCCACTTCATCAGATATTTTGTGTCTGAGTAGACTTGAACTTGCATTTCCCTCCCTCATCCATCCCTACTTGTTTGCTCTCTGTGTTTTCTGTAGTTGTAAGTGAAAGAGGCTTGGTTGGATTAACTTGGGTTGATTTTTGTGTCTCAGTGAGTGGGTTTAATCTAAAAGGCAACCCATAAAGCTTTAAAATAGATTGATTTAACCTAGAAGGCCCAAAATGCTTAGTATAATATGATGGCTTTTGTATTCTAGTGGGCCACATATTGCTGTTCAGTCTCTTGAAGCATTTACAATTACATGCACCTTAAAAACTACTCTCCTCAAACAGCAGTCTGGCTCTCTTGAGTCTCAAAACTGTATTTGCATTCATCTTTTTATGTGGCTATTTCTGTAAATTGTTTTGTTATTCCAGTTGTACGCTTCTTTCAGCAACAGTTGTGACAGAAAACCCACTTTGAAGTGAAAGTTCTAAAATAATTTCCTTCTTCTGTTATCTTTTAGTATACTAGCCAGTGAATGTTGACAGCACACACAGAGGCATAAACACAGACACACAAAAGTTTCTTAATATTGGCTGACAAAAAAACTGCAAGCTAGTGGCTTCTAATTGTCGTGTGCAGGTACACTGTGTGAGTGTTTGACTGTCTGTATGTGCCTGGTGATTGAGGTCTTAGAATTACTGTATTCAGAGCATAAAAAATTAAGTCTAGATATTGTTACAAGATCGCAGTGATGGCTGGGGTCAATAGAAACAATTTCCATTCATCCAAGAAGACACTTTGCTTGCGTCCCTTGAAGAGTATTAGCCCTCTGTGCCACATAATAAAGTCCAAAAGTGAGGGGAGCCGTTTGTGATGTCGAATGTGAGTCTACAGTTCAACCACAAAGTCAAAAATTCAGCTTATATCCAAACTCTTCAGCACAGCTAAAGTAGTTTTTTGGCTCTTTCTACAGTATACTTAACACATTACACATTGTAACATGTTATCTACACTAGGGGTGGGTTCCCTATACCTTACCCAGCCCCTGGAGTCTCCTATTTGGACTTTTCCCCCCAATTCACTGTTCCCTGAAAATTAGTAGGGAGACTGATTAGATCAGGAGGATGGATAGTACCTGAATCTGGCCATACATTTGTCTAGTGCAGCGGTGGTGAACCCCAGGCCTTTCTATTGGCATGTGCACCATCACCCCAGCACAACGTTTTCCCCGCCCCTCTGCCCAGCAGACCAATGGGAGTGCTTCCTCCTTCCCCCAAGCACAGAGTTTGCCCACCCCACTGCACAATAACCCAATTGGAGTGCTTTCTCCTTCCCCCAGCACAGAGTTTGCCAGTGCCTCAGACCAGCAGACCAATGGGAGTGCTTCCTCCTTCCCCTAAGACAGAGTTTGCCTGCCCAGCAACCCAGTGGGAGCATTTCTTCCCTCCCCCAATCACAGAGTTTGCCTGCCCCCTGCCCAGCAGCCCAATGGGAGCACTTCCTTCCTCTCCCAAACACAGAGTTTACCCGACCCCTCTGTTGGGCATTCAGTCTCTAAAAGGTTCGCCATCACTGGTCTAGTGTCTTCTAGAGCTGCCCAAGTCAAGGTTCAGCCAGCTCTTGGAAACACTGGCCGAGAAAAATCAGTTCCCAGAAGTGCACATTGCTAGGGGAATGGGAAGGTAGTTCAAAGGTGGGTCTTTTGCCAGGTATCAAGTGACATCCTGTAGTTGTTATACCCCTTGATGTCATCTACCCCCATGTCTCCAAACAGTTCCCCACCCCCTTATAAGCTTTGAACAAGTATAATCCTTTCGATATTAAATTATTTCCCCCTCTTCTGACCAGAATGAGTTGGGGGGGGACACAAAATTTTAATTCCAGATGTGTACGTGCAATAGATGAACACCTTCTCTCTAATATGGAAGAAAACACAAAAGGGCTGACTCTGACAGTGGGGAATGTCTCTTTCTGCAGGAACCTGCAAGATTTAGTGGTTGCAGGGCTTACTTTTTCAACCTTTTCTCTGACTAGGAAAGAAGCGCAGATACAAATGGAAAATATTATGTGGATCAGTGGACCTACTAATTGCCCTGTTGGCCTATTTAATTTTTTTTAAAGTTAATCTCCTGCACATAGCTGATTTATATTTTATAGCTGGTTTTTCAACGTTTTCTCCCTTGGATTTCCTGCCTGTCTGCCTTCATGGCCAACCAAGTGACGTGAAAAATTAGTTCTTTAGATTTGCAATTTCAGTTGTTTGTAAAGACTTCCACTCAAGTGGACTCTCCTGCCAGTTACCCACCCCATCCCGAACACACAATATGTTTTACCTTAGTAAAAGCTGTCCTGCTGCTATGTTTCATAGCAGAGAATGAAGGGCTTCATCCAGTGTTTGCGTCTGAATATAGGCGGACTGTGAGAGCATTTCTCTTAAGACCAGGCAGAGCTCTGCGCAAAGTGTGGCCGCAGTGAGTCTTGTATTGGTAGTCTATCTCCAAGGAAGCTGTTTTGGTTCTTACCTTTTGTCTAATTCCATAGTGGACTGGAATAAAGGCAGACAATTAGAACTTTAGTCCAGACAAGATACACAGCCTTCTGGTCTGTTGAAAAGTAGACCAGATTCAGTTGTGCTGAATAGGGCCACCTTCCCCCGAACAATCAGGCTTGAAGCCTGAATATATCCATGGCATTGGCCTTGATCCCGGATACCCAGAGTGCAGCAGTGCCCAAAATGCATTTACACTGTAGGGTCAGTTTGAGAGGTGCTGCTAGAGCACAGTGCAGCTGCCAGAAAGCATAATGGAACATACTATGCATGTATTGGAACTGTGTTTGCAATACAGATCACTGTGTTTACACTTTTTGTCAGAAGAGGTCCTTCTGGGGCTTTTATCTTGGAGTTATAAGATTATTTTATCTTCTCAGTATCCATTCTGGATATCCATGCCTGGAAAATACAGTGTCTTGGGCCAGGGAGTGCCATTTCTGGTTTAATAAGAGGAATAAAGTGGCTGGGTGTATATGTATATTCATTTCTGTAGCTTTTAAAGTTGTGACTGGCATTTAACTTTTATATCGTGGCGAGTGTATTGTTTCCATTGCCATTTTGTTGGCTTCTGTGTCATAACCCGTTTTAAAAATGCACCTCCTAATTATCTTTGACCTTATAGCACAAAAAGCTCACACCAAGAATTCTCCTGTCTCAAGAGACTAACCGTGACAATGGCGACTGCCAAGTTTATTTTCATTGGAATCCTTCAGAAATATACACTAGAATATGTTTACTTTAGGTAGCTGCTTCATTTATTACTTCAGGTAATAATTAACCATGTAGGTGCTAAAGTAAAATTTCTGATTAAATGTTTTCATTTCCATTCCTAAAATTCCCAGAAAATTTAATGTTCTCTTGCTAAGCAGTGCTGGTGTCTTCACTATTGCCATTCTGTTTCACCATATTGCTTGTTCTATGTCTAGGCCAGGTGTGGGACTTCCAAAATGAAGCCTTTTGGCGAAATCATTCTGCAGTTCCTTTCACCAGATCGAGTATGAGAAAGATTATTTATTTAATTTTATTTACGCACATTTCTACCAACATCCCCTCGCCGTAGCTGGCAACACAAGGTTACCATTACTCAGTGTACGCCTGATTGTGATTTTAAAATACCACCATCTTTGAGGAGGCGCTTTCTGTGTTCCCAGTGGTGGGATGTCAAAATTTTTACTACACCACCGTGACGTCATCACAGTGTGGGCAGAGCTAACATCATGACATCATGATGTCGTGGGCGGGGCCAAAGAAAAATAAAATAAATAAAAATAAGCACACGCACACACCTCAACCCACCCACCCAACCACAACAGAAACCCATTAAATAAATAAATAAATAAATACAATACAATACAAATCACATTAAAATACACCCACCCACCCACCTCAAACACAAACCCATCACTTACCTGTTAGTATAAGTGCCTGGGCAGCACCATGTTGCAAGATGGATATGGTCATTGTACCGGTTCTCTAGGATAATATGCTTTAATGTAAATGTAAAACAGCTGTACCTCCTTAAGGGTTCTCCAATCGAAACAGCAATTGGAACAGCACAGGTGTAGCTTATTGATGAGGTAACTCCAAGACTTTGCTTAAAAACTCCAAGCCAGGCCACTAGGCCTTTTTAGGAACTGTGGTAGTACGTCAATATAGGTAAAGGTATTAAATACACATTAAAATACACACAGACACACCACATCCAAAGGTGAGTCACTTACCCTGGGAAGTAGGCTATAGGGAGCTTCAGGCTAGCAGCTTCTCTTCTTCCTCCCCGCTTGGAAGGACAGCAAGGAGGCCATGCATATGCACCAAGCACTGTAGGCATGCATGCACACCAAGTGCTTGGCACGCATGCGCAGTGGGAAAACCAGTGAAAAGGTAAGCCCCAAAGGTGGTTCCCCCCAAAAGCTGCTACCAGTTCTCCAGGACACTGGGAAAAGTTACTGCTGGTTCTGGAGAACTGGTGGGAACCTGTTACATTCCATCACCGTGTGTACCCATGTTACGTAACAGCATGTTACTTGAGAGAACGGATTGCTTTTATGGGCTAGCTTTTGGAAACAGTCGTTGATGATAAATGTTTTAATATATGTTACATTTTTAATACACCCTCAGCCACTCCCTGAGCTGAGCCCTGAGCAAGATTCATGCTGGCCCTTCCTCCATTTTATCTTGTCAGTTAATATGAAGAGGCAGGTTAATGCTTGGTGTGCGTGAAACCATACAGTTCTCTTGAGTTACTGTATATACTCGAGTATAAGCCTAGGTTTTTAGTCCTAAAATGAGATCAAAAAAGTGGACTCGGCATATACTCGGGTCACTGAGTGCGATGGGAAAAGAATAGCCTTCACCATCTACTTCTCCTATCCTGTTGTCGGCACATCTCAATTGACATGGCAAAAACTCCATTCTGCTGCATCTTACTTTCATGTACCATATTTTGATTATTGAAACTCACTAAGCAGCTGCTGCATTTGCTACCCTTGGCTTATATTCGGGTCAATCTATTTTCCTGGTTTCTCAGGTCAAAATTAGGTACCTTGGCTTATATTTGGGTCAGTTTATACTCGAGTATACAGTTGTACCTTGCTTAAAGAGCATAATGTGTTCCACAGGGTTGCTCTTTAAGCAAGTTTGCTATTTAAGCAAAACACCATTGTAAGAGACCAATTGTGACTTCTGGTGGGGGGGATTGCGAACCCCGATTTATTTGTTAAGTGAGTTTTTGGTTGGTTTTATTTGTTAAGCAAAGATTCAGAGAAAATTCTGCTCTTTAAGCGTGTTACTCTCTAAGCAAGGTGCTCTTTATGCGAGATTTGACTGTATATGGTATTCTCTCTAAAATTACTGTATTTCTGCAACATGAGAAGCTATGCTCTGTGGAACTCATGGTCAGCCTGGTGAATGTCTGTTTTCTCACCGAAAGCAGCTTCCCTGGCTTTCAAGGGAGTCTGCCACGTGCCTTCTGCCAAGGATCTCTTAGCCAAAATGCCAGGGATTGAATTTAAGACTTTCTGTCTACAGAGTGTTCATGTGAAGCAATGTCCCTCTTCTTTTATGGTGGAAAAGGAGACCTTATCTTCTCTGTTTTTCTTCATCCTCTTTTTTTGTAGACAAGTGATGCTCTCATTGTAGTTTAAAACCTGGTAAAAGCAATGCTACTTCATGCCACCTGTTGTGTTGGAAAGCCGATCAATTTCTGCACAAGCTAATATTTGCTCTCTCTTCTGGCGCTGATGCTTGACATCTCTTGCAGCATTATAACACCCAATTAGTAGGAGGAGGCCGTATACCTGCCCAAAGGATATATGCTGCAATCAAGGCTGCATGTCAGTCCTTACTGCTTTGAAGCTCCCTGGAGAGAATGAGTTTTAAGCATTCCTCTCCTTACCAGGTGATTTATAGTATGTGGTCTCCTGGATCTCCCCCAGCAGTACTGGGAGAAGAGAATGAGCCAAGCCCAGGGGTTATGCAGCTGCAGAGCTCCATTGGCTACAGGTCACATACAGAAGCAACAGGAAGAGGGAAGTGCAGGTGATGGTGGCAGATGGTAGAAATGGGGAATGTGTGGTCCTCCAGACAGTGTTAGACTACAGGCTTCATCTTCCATCAGCATTCACTGGGCAGAACTGATGGGTTCTGCAGTTGAGCAATATCTGGAAGGCCATGGATGCCATTAGTCTCACTGTGAAGAAACAAACTGCCTCAAACAATGGTTGGAGGGAGAAGCAACATGTGTCAGTGGATTGAGAAAAGCATTTGATTCCCACGGATGTGTTCATTGACCCAGAAATTTCCTTCCCATGATCCACTTGGATGTAGTTTCTGCTTTGCAAAGCTTGAATCCTTGCTGTATTAAAAGTCTTTATCACAGCAACAAAAGAGTGCAAACTGTAGATCACTTGTAAGGGTCACTGTAGAGATCACTTGTAAAGATCACTGTAGCTCTAGGTAAAGGTTTGCTTTGATCGAAAGCCAGTTGTATCCGACTCTAGGGTTCAGTGCTCATCTCTGTTTCAAAGCCGAAGAGCCAGCGCTGTCTGCTTCTGCAGACGTTGCCATGGTCATGTGGCAGGCATGACTAGACACCAGAGCGCACGAAAGACTGTTACCTTCCCACCGAAGTGGTCCCTATTTATCTACTTGCAATTTCTTGTTTTCGAACTGCTAGGTTGGCAGGAGCTGGGACAAAGACAGGAGCTCATTCTGTCCTGCAGTATTTGGGAATTGAACTGCTGACTTTCCACCTCCCAGTCAGCGTCTTAGCCACCTGAGCTCTGCTCCGGCATTAAGCCTGAATCTGTCTAGCACTCAGTGGGTGAGCGGGGTGATATAAGCCACACCCTCTGTGTTCCTCCTTACAACAGGTTATCAGTCTGTGGCAGGATGCACAGGATGCAAGTCCATTTAGCTGAACACATGTAGAGTATTTGTGTGTTTGGGAGCTCATGCTATAAGCCGCCGCTGCAAAATTTTGAATTAAAATTTCTGGGTGAAGTGGGGACCTAATAGATGAAACTTTACATGCCTATCCCCTTCCTTACAACCACTGAGTCCTTAATTAGGCTTAATGCTTGAATAGGGCTTCTGTTGGCCCTTACTAGTGACCTGCAGGGTACAGTAATCTACACATTCAGCCTGACCAGGAGAGTACTTATAAGGCTGGAGGCTTGTAGATCACGTCCTGGTTTTGTTTTGTTTTAGCTGTGTGCAGCTGCTTGCTGTTCTGTATCCATCTGCCTTGTATTTAATGATTTAATTGGGTTTTCATTCAATTTTCCTAGAAATTACATGCTAAGAAAGTAGAAAATGTACAGTGCAACTGTATCCAGGTAGTTAAGAGTCTATTCACACCATTTATTTATGTAAAACCCATCTGCCCTTGTTTTCAACTAGCAATATATTTGGGCACAAGCCTGTGGATTATGCCGAGACGGAAAAGATGAAGTCGCTTCTAATGCTATCAGTAAATAATGAATTTTCTTCAGTTACTCAGTGTGGAGAAGTAAGTATTAATTTTTTTAAAAAAATTTCATTTTATAAGCTGAACTTGGGCATGATGTTCAGCAAAAATGAACCAGGCTTTGCTGGATTAGGAATAATGCAAGAATATCAAAACCTCTTGGTTTTTTTTTTTACATTTGTTGCCTCTTTGTTAAAGTACCCAAGACATTTCAGAAGAGGATCACCCTACTTTTTATAGATTTATAGCAAAGCCTTTGACTAAGTGGTTCATGAGAAACTATGGGTTGTTTTGAAAGTCATCAATGTCCCTCAGCACTTAATTGTCCTGGTGAGGACAAGAAATTACCATTAGGACAGAGTACAGGGGACAGGATGGTTTCCTAAAAGGAAAGGTGACAGGCAAGGATGCATTTTAATTCCTTAACTATATGAGAAGGTAGACAAGATCCAGATGAAGAAGGAATGAAAATTGGTGAAGAAACAGCAATAATTTATGATGTACAGATGACACCATCTTACTGGCAGAAACCAACAATGACCTGAAAAGACTTTTAGTGAAAGGAGAAAATGCCAAAGCAGGAGTGCAGATGAATATTAAAAAGACAAAAATCACAACTGCAGAAGAACTACAACTTTAAGGTTGACAGTGAAGAAATAATGATAATGAAAAATTTTGTTTACCTAGGCCAGGAGTTACAAACCTACAGCCCACGGGCCAGACCCGGCACCCGATACCATTCCGTTTGGCTTGTCGCTGCCTCCGCCGTCCTTGTAAGTGGAAGCGGGCACGTTTACATCATCCGTAAAACACACATGTGCAAACGTGCCCGTGGCTGGCGTAAACATGGAAGTGGGAGCATTTACAACAACCGTAAATGTACCCACTTCTGGGGGTGTGGTCTGGCCTGCAACTCTGTCCTGGGTCGTGGTCAGACTTGTGACATAAAAAGGTTGACCATCCCTGGCCTAGGCTCAGTCATCAGACCAAATGTAGACTGAAACAAAAAAAAATCAGAACAAGCCTCAGAGTCAGACTAGCAGCAATTGAGAAATTAGAAAAGGTAATCAAATGTAAAGGATGTAAGGAAGCCATGGGCTTGAGTTTACAAAAGCTGAGCAGGGCTGTTGGGAATAGGAGATTTTGGACTTCACTCTTTCACAGGATCTCCAAACATTGCAAGTGACTTGGCAGCATGTAGCAACAACCATAGACATTTTTGACCTTTCTTGGGATTCCACCTGTAGAGGAAAATGGGCCTGTTTGCTCACCTTTCTATCATTGTCTACCCCATTTCACTCCAGGTGATTAGGTAAATGTCCCTTCATGACTGCTCCACACACCACTAAAGGACATTGGAAATACATTGAGAGAACTCTTTGTGATCAGAGGTCATGGTTTCAGGGTTGTAAAGAAAAAGCATTATTTAGGACACTTTTCTTTGCCACAGAGGAGGAAGACTTTTAGTTTTTCACACTGAAAAAAAGGCATTTCTTCAGAACAGAGTAAGGAGATTGAAGAACAGTAGAGGAGAGTAGCTGTTCTGTAACTGCATGCAGTGGTGTTGCAATGTTTATTTGCAGTTAAGTACTGCACTTCAAAAATCACTTACAGTTCATCTAAAACTTTACTGCTGTGAACCTTGGCTTTGTCAGTAAAGCTTTGGAGACCCTCAAGGTAGGAAAGGATAAATACAATGTGTAGGGCAAATCAGAATTAGAGCATACATGTATTATATCTTATATATTGAGAGAAGGATTAGTGCTTTCTGCAACAACAAAAACCCTGTATAAATTACTCATTTGCTCATAATGGTCATTGTGTCACTGTATATTTGTCAAGCAACCTAACTGCATTCACACAGTCACTTTTGATCTTGTCATGAAGTTGCACGTTCCTAGAGCATACTTGTGTAACCTTTGGGATTCTTTTAATGAAGGCAATGTAGCTTGTATTAAAGAAGAGTCCATAGACTTTTGACCTTGTCATGCAGTTGCACGTTTCCATACACAATTTTCTCCATGTGTGAATAGCCTATGCAAGTGTGCTCTAGAAATCTACAAATGCATGACAAAGTCAAAAGTCTATGGACTCTTCTTTAATACAAGCCACATGCCCTCTAAAAGGATCCCAAAGGTCTCTGCCCTCCTTTCTTCAGATTCTTCTCTTTTTCTACGTGGCAATCTATGCCAAGAGTCCATAGAAATTCTCTGTCTGATGAAGGAGTAATTGTGAGGAGAGCTACCAGAGCTAAGAGAGTTATGATTAGGTAATTAGTTATGGTTATCATTATGGTCACAATTTGAGAAGTAGGGTTTTGTTTCTGTTTTTTGCATTTCGCAAAAGTAACCAATATAGTTACTTTACCACATTTAAAAAAACATGCAAAGCTGCAATTCTGTGGTATGAACCTTTCCTTCTTCCACCTCATAACGGACCTTTCAAATACGACATGAACTAAAATAGGCCACTTTTTAACCCCCCTCCCCCTGTGACTTTCAATGATGTCTGACCGACCCCCCACTCCCCCCCCCCCAATCATGTGGTTTCTCTGTTTTCCCTGATTTGAAGAGAAACGGCAGAAACATGACCGGCCCAGAGCCTGAGGACGCCCGCCACCCCATCCCCGGACTCCCACCTGGCCGGGGGGGGGGGAGTTAAAATCCATACCAGCTCGAGCAGTGGAGGACGCCTGCCACCTCACCCCCGGACTTCCACCAGGCCGGGGGGTTAAAATTTTGGAGTCACATGACTTCACGCCGAACCTCCCGTGCCTTTCCATGACTTTTGGTCGACCCCCTCCCCCCATTAAAATGGCCATGTGGTATTTGAAAGACCCTTAATCACTTCAGTATCTGAAACAGAGCATATTATATAAGATTCCAAGCCAGCACAGGAACCATAGAATATTCCCTCAACTGTTTACTGAAGCTTTATGTTTTCATCAACAAAGTTAACTAAAAGTTCTAGTTATGCTGCAGAAGGTGTCCTTTCTTAAAGATAGATATCCCTTGTTAAGTGATAGTTGGGAATAGTAATGCACGTCTGTGCATTCTCCACCCTCATGGTCAGTGGTTAAAGTGCTATACTGAAGCCAAAACTTCTGACATTGTGAGTTTGATCCTGCACAAGGTTGACTCAGTCTTCCATCCTTCAGAATTCAGTAAAATGTTGGGGGCAAAATGCTAATTACCTTGTGAACTGCCCTGAGAGCACACTAAGCTCTATTGGGCAGTGCATAAGTGTCATTGCTATTGCTAGAGAACCCTGTTCACCCTTTTGGCATATAAAAAGTTCACTTGATTGATCTGGAATGCTTAGATAGAGCTGCCATTTATTTCAGAGGCGCCCAGCCTGAAACTGTTGGTGTACACGTATGCATGTGTGGTTTACACTTTTGTTTCATGCATGTCTGCTACTTTTTGAAGAATGTTTTCACAAAATCCCCTGTGAACATGGTAAAATTGATGGGCCAACCATGTAAAAATTCTTCAGCAGCAAGAAACGATTTTGAAGACCATAAAAATCTTTTTGTCCCTTTAGTGCCTTTATGTTAAGATAGAAATATGAATGCTGGTGACATCTGTTTGCATCCTGCACTACCACTTATGAATTATGTTCATGTCAAAATAGTTATTTCTTATTTAATAGAAATGTCAGGCAAAGATTGGTTATTCCTTTAAATGTTTTATGTAAAAAGAACAGCTTTATGTAGCACTTAACACTTTCCCCTTTTTGTCCCTGCAAAGGAGATAAACTTAAATCACACTAGAGAGGGGCCTGTTGTTCTCCTGGGAAGTGGTCTTGATCCAGTTAAGCAACAGTTGTTGAGCAAATTGGCTGTGGTTCTGAAGGCCAGACTATGTACGGAATTCAATGGCACAGGTAGGTATTCTACATTTCTGTAGTTTTCTTTAAAATGTAGGTTGTGCCTAGTGTTAAAATGTTTCTACAGTGCTAATTAAATGATTAGACACAGACCTAAAAAGCTGTTCCTATCCTTATTTTTGGAAAACCCTCCTTTGTGACTTATTCTGATCTCTATAATCAGCTGAGCTCCCCTCCCTGCACCATTGAGCTGCACATATTCCGTCCTTGGATAAATAATGAGATCTAAACAGTATTGTGTGGACTTTTCATCTCCACCACTCCTGGGCTAAAGTGGCTGAAGCAAGCTTTGCAGGACGTGTGCCACAAGGTGGACTCTTGTTATAAGTCCTTGATAATTACCAGAAGGCTAAGTCAGCACTCCTGCTGACCAGGGCTGCTGGGAATTGAAGTTCAAGAACAGCTGGAGTGCCAAGGTTCGCCATCACTATTATAAGGAATATACCATCCCCATGTGTATTTGCGGTGGCTTTCGCCAGCCCTCAGTCTTCGGCAAGCTTGGATCTTGGCCTCTTTGTGGCTTTTTATTTAGACATGAATTTGGTGACATGAAATGAGTACAAAGTATATTGTTCCATGTCTTTATTTATATACCTTCTATCTTACAACATTAAGGCTGCAATCATAGGTCCGATAGGAAGCATTTCTGAACAAACAAGCATATGATTCCACTGTAAAGCAGGGGGGGAGAAACACCTGTATTTTGTATGCCTAGTGGATTTGGGAAGCCCCCTCCCTTCTGATCTGACAACTCCCATGTTGTACTGTAACACTCTGTGGGAGTGGTGCCCAATTTTTTTTTAGTGGGACGGTCTCCGTCCCCCCGGCACTCAGCTGTGGGGGCCAGAGGCGGGCTGCTCCCGCTGCTGACAGTTTTGACATCAGCAGCGGTGGGGGCGGAGGCAGCGACTGCTCTTTGTCCAGGCTACTTTCAGCAGCCTCTTGCTCAGTCCTATCCCCTCAACAGCCTTTGCTAAAGTCGATCACTGCTTCAGGGAAATATTTGGAGCCTCCTGTGTTTCAAAATTCACGGCACTGGAAGGGTAAACCTGGCATGCTGCGGTGATGTCACCCAAGTTAGCGCCATGAATTTTGAAACACAGGAGGCTCCGAAAATTTCTCCGAAGCAGCGATCGGCTTTAGCAAAGGCTGCTGACGGGATGGGACTGAGCAAGAGGCTGCTCAGAGCAGCCTGGACAAAGTGTGGTCGCTGTCTCTGCCGCCAACGCTGCTGACATCAGGTGGTGGGGCCGGTTGGCAGTGAGCCCTGGTGCTCACTGCAGGCCACATTAATGATATGCAGGGGCCTAATTAGGCCCATGGGCCGTAGTTTGAGCGCTTCTGCTCTATGGAGACTTTCGTGAGTCTTAATACCAAAATCACTGTATACGGCGGACTCTTGTTGGTGAAAGGGAATACAACTCCCCACCCAGAAACATTCCACATTAGATACGTGGAACTTACTGATATGGATGTTTGGATTGTGACTCATGTCTTGTAGTTTTAAGTTACAACTTACCCAATAGTGTCTCAGAAATGATTGCAGACAGTAATTGCACTGAAGAGGCACTTACTTCCCTGGTAAGTATGCTTAGCCCATACCCAGCTTTCTCCATGTGTGAATAATGATGCTTTTAATAGAACTGAAACAAAATAAGATGAGAATCCTGTGGGAAGCTCTGCCTTCACAAATGGCATACATCATTAATTTCCTCCAGCTTTTAAATGATTGCTGTTCTTACATGCAGCAGCAACTAGAAAGTTGTCTCGTAACTTAATCCCCAGTCTCTGAAGAAAACTGCTGAATAATTTTAAAGCAGTGGCAGAGTTCCAGATTGGCATGTGGCACTGCTTAATGCAGGGGTGCCAAAACTTTTCAGGCAGTGGGCCAGTCATGTGGTTCACCAGGCTAGTCACATGGTTCCTCCCACTGGAAGTAAAATGCACCATGCAATCTGTTTTGTAACAGGATGAGATAGATTTTTTTTAGGCTGCCATTTTCTCTTCTTAAATCAGGGTGCCCAAACTATGCCCAGGGGCCCGGATATGGCCCCTGGGCCATAGTTTGGACACCCCTGGCTTAGTGAGTGTAGGGCATCTTAAAGTTCCCCTACCAGGTACAGCCCTTCTTATGCTCAAGGTGAGAGTCCCTCACAGCAAATGAGCAGAGAAGATGATAGCAGCTGAGAGCAGAAGGAACCATTGCTCTGCCATCTACATGTAGAGATGAATCTCCAAATGCACACGGCTTTGGTCATTAAAACGGTATTGTCCAGGGGAAGTGAATCAGCCAGGATGATTTCTTCAATTGGGGAAGGACTCTTTTACCGCTGCATTGGTTTTACCTGATACACAATCTAAAGGCAGTTGAGCTAGATCTCATGCATAGCTGTCGTCTTCTCTTCTAGTGACGCACGTGGTAATCTCTGAGCCCCCTGTGAGGAGTACTATGAAGTGCCTGCTGGCAGTCCTGGCCGGATCCTGGATCTTGACCTTTAAGTGTAAGTAAGGAGGTGGTTGTGGCGACCTGAAAAGAAAGTGCAAGTTTTTGTCTCAAGGACTCAAGACAAAACAAATGTGCCGTATTTTTCTCTTCTTCCCGACTCCTGATAGAGTGTGTGTGTGTGTGTGTGTGTGTGTGTGTGTGTGTGTGTGTGTGTGTGTGTGTGTGAGAGAGAGAGAGAGAGAGAGAGAGAGAGAGAGCCCTAGGTTCTTTGTTAGGTGAATGACAACAATTTGGTGCTAAATATTACTCCATCTGTTTAAAATCTGTAGTGTTGCATATTATTGTTAATGAGATGCCACTGAGTTAATAAGAGCTTTTGCTTGTTAGAAGGAGAGGCAGCTGTTAACAGCCTGGCTTATTAAATATTGGACTACTTTAGCATTACAGACTGAAAATGATGCATCTTTTGATGGTTCACCAAGTATCACTGGAAATACACACACAGAGTATATATATATTTCAGTAATATAGTTTTTTAGCAACACCATAAGAATAAATGTGATGTGCAACTGAAGAATATAACAACTAATAGGAAGAAGTGAAGCACTCCTCTAAAATAAAGTAACTAATTCTCTCATAGATCAGTTGATGGCCTGTTGATTTTATGTTCTCCAGGGTCCTGTTTTTGTCCTTGGTATGACACATTAAAGCAAGAGTTCTCAACCTTTTTAAGCCGGGGACCGGATCACTCTCCCTCAGACAGTTTTGTGGGCCAGACAGCCATTTTGCCTTTCCTCAACCACGTGGCACTTCCTGGTGTGGTGGTGATGGGCACATGAAATGGTGCCGCGGGCTGCAGGTTGAGAATCCCTGCAATAAAGAGTAATTTCTCCTGTTATAGTTTGAAGCTTGTTTGTATCATTTACCTGTCCACAAAGACTTGATATGCATCTTAAGAGCCTTGGAGAACTACAGGATTTTGAAGCTGAATCTGGTTTTCACCAACCAGTCTCCCTGAGCCCCTTTTCATGTGGGTTTTATATGTAAGAGGAGCACATTAGCTCTACCTCCCTGCTTGCATGTTGTTATTCTCCACTCATGGAGGGCAGTTTTCTGGGGAGGGGCTCTTATGCACATGGAACCTGTGGGCACAATTTGAAACTGCAGTTTGTCCTTCCCACAGATATGGAATATAGGGGAATCTTCTGGAGCAGACTTGGGTCTGGGCTGCATGGCAATTGAAATGTCCATGGTACATGTGACATTGGATGTATCACATTGACTTTTGAAGCCTTTCTTTTTGTAGATACTTCAGCTACCCTTTATCTTCATTCAGATTTACATATTGGTAGGGTCTTGGCTCACAGCATTCCCAGCTTTTTAAGCTAACATGCTTTTTTAAAAAGCCAGTGAGCCTCTTCCCTAGTGGGAAATGCTAGGAATAACTCATAGGGACTGATGCAGCTAAGTGCCTGTAATTAACACCGTGGCTCCATCTGTTCCTACCAGTCTTGGCTATTAGTCTTTTTCAGAGCCATTACATGTTAAAGATTGTTATAGCAAATAATTGGGCTCCTGCTGATGAAACATTTGTCTAGGAAAAGAGGTCTTTTCCCCGACCTCTTGCTTATTTATCATACCTTCTGTTTGGCAATTGCCAAAGTCCATTAGACGTAACTCAGGAATAAATCTCAGCAGAAACACATGCATAACAATCTTAAGACTTGCTGCACTGGCAGGTTCGCTAGAGAGGACATGGTGGGTGCTGCTTGGGAAAGGCCCTGGCCTAGACGTCATTGAGAACAGTGTACAGTGATACCTTGAGATACGAAATCATTTCATTGCTCGGAGTTCATCATATGTCAAAAAGTTCGTACAGTAATACCCCGGGTAATGTGAGTACTGTATAGCGTGAAAACCGCATAACGTGACAAGATTTTCAGAAAATTCTTGTATCGAATAATGCGATTTTCATGTTATTTGGAACAAGCGTATGAGTGGGGGGGAGTTGGATTGGGTAGAACATCTACCCAATCCAACCCCCCCCATCACCCGCCCCCACGATTTTTGGAAAGGGTACGGGGATCCTTACCCTTTCAAATCTTCAGGTGAGCGGCGCGCGTCGGTGGGGGTTAGCGCAGGATACAGGGGACCTCCGTGTTCTGAGCTAACCCCCACCAACGCCGCGTGCCTGCAAGCCACCCGAGGTTCCGAAATTGCCTTGACGTGGGATCCCCGTTTCGCTCGCCTAAACAAGGGTCAGCTTTTCCGAATTCCCCCCTTCCCCCGGGCACCCAAACTCCCATCGCAAAGTGCCTAAACGGGCATCGCACGTCAAGGCAAGGTATCAAAGCAGGGCTGCCACCCCCTACTTTGATCCCTTACCTTAACGTGGGATCCCCGTTTCGCACGCCTGGGCAAGGGTCGGCTTTTTCGAATTTCCCCCTCCCCCAGGGGGAATGACGTGCCTTGACGTGTGATGCCCGTTGCTATACCCGTTTGGTAGAAGAGGCTCCCGCTGGCGCGCCTTTTTGCGCACTTGTGAGCGCCTCTTCTCAGGTTTTTTTTTAGCATTGTTGGATCAATGTATCGAACAACGTTAAAAACCGGACAACGTCATGACTTGTGGAACCATGTCATAACGTTGTCCAGGGTTCTAGTGTATCTTGAAGCACCGTTTCCTATAAGAATGCATTGAAAACCAGATAATCCATTTTGGAGATCAGAAAAAAGCAAAAAAAAAAAAAAACCTTATCTGTTCAAAGCTTTTTCTAAAGTGGCAAAAACACAGTGAAAAATTCCAAAGTGTACTTTAGAAAGAGTTTTGAATAGATAAAATACCTTTTTTTTCTGACCTCCGGAACTGATTACAGTAAAACCCCGGATTACGACGGAGGTCCATTCCAATAGCCTCTGTTGTAACCTGAAACTTTTTAAACCCAAAACACCAATAGGGATGCATTGGAAAATAAATTTAAAAATAGTCCTGAATTGATCATTGTAAACCGAAACAAATACATTAAAAATTTGTAAACCAGAACATCATTTCCAACTGGAGCAAACGTAAACCAAGGCGGTTGTAACTCGGGGTTTTACTGTATTTGGTTTCCAATGCATATCAGCTGTTGAGGGGAAGAGGGAATTTTCGGCACTTCCTGGTTGGGAGAGCTTCTGGTGGTGCCAAAATGCGACAAAAAAATTCCAAAAACAGAGCAGAAATGCTCTCAACACTCTCCTGCTGCCGTGGGACACATCGGAAGATTTTTAAAAAAGTATCTTAAAGAATTATTTTTCCAGGATTTCCTTTCACCTCGTGAGTTTTTTTGTAAGTAGAGGCATTTGTAATTCAAGTTTTTACTGTACTTAAACAGAACTCTTTTTGTCTTTTCTGCAGCTGAGTCTCATTGGCCTCTGTGGTAGCATAACATTCCAAACCTGACATTATGCCACTCTGACAAGGGGAAGAAGTGTTCAGTTTTGGTTTGGTTCTCATTTAAAGATGGAAAGCTCTCATTTAAACAGATGAGGGTTGAAATGCTGAAACCAGCATGTGAAAGAGGAAGGGAGGGAAAAACCCAGGAATGCCTACTGCTTGATCCCACACAGCAAAACCCTTGGTTTGTTACACCTAGAACCGCCATGCTATACCAGATACGATGAAAACAAGCACTGACATTTTCTTGCTTAACTAAGGATGTGTAACATAACATTATGCCCATGGTAACCACAACAACGCCAAGGCATCAGTACTGAACCCTAGAGTTGGATACCACAGGCTTTTGAGCAAGGGCGACCTTTACCTAATTTTACATTATACAACAATGAACTGGATTCTAGCCAGTGAATTCCAACCATCAAAGTATTTTGAAAAAGGAGGAGATCCTGGTTTCTCCAGGTAAAAGAATATTATGCAGGAAAGCTGAGACAGAGTTTTGCCTGGGACTTTAGACAGCCATTGATGCTCAGTAGACAGGATTAAATAAGACAGAGCACTCTTCTGGCTAAGCAGCTTCAACTATCTATGCTTCAAAATGGCCATGCAGAGCTGCAGGCTGCCACTCTGCTCCTAGAAGGTAGTTAACAGTTAGAACCTGAAAATTAGGACCAGTCTTGGCTTGGTAGGCATTCCAGCCTTGGGATAAGTTTATTCTGGCTACTATCGAGCCCTGGCGCAGTGCTTAAACTGCTGTACTGTATTCAAAATTGCATTCACTATCTGAGTTCAGTTCTCATGGGGATTAAAGTTGATTCAGCCTTCCAAGGTTGGTAAAATGAGTACCCAGCATTATTGGGTGCAAAATGCTAATTAGCTTGTGAACTATCCAGAGAGCACACAAACACTGTGGGGTAGTATATAAATGTAATTGCTATTGCCATTCTCTTACGTGCTCCTGTTATTATTTATAAGTGCAAATATGCCAAGATAAAAACCATTTGTGGTGACTAAGCCATAGATTGAAGGATGGCCAAGAACTTTATCCTTGCTACCTAAAGGACTGATAATTCCGCATAAGATTTATACTTCTTTAAGAGGTTGACTAATTTATAATCTTGTTTTAGTCCAACTTAGTTCTGGTATGATAAAGCTCGCCCTTATCCTAAAGCCGGTCATGTCTGACTGTAGGGTGCAGTGCTCATCTCAGTCCACTGCCAAACAGCCAATGCTGTTTGCATCTGCAGACATTTCTGTGGTCATGTGACAGGCATGACTAGATGCCATTGTGCACAGAATGCTGTTACCTTTCCCACCAAAGCAATTCCTATTTATATACTTCCAATTTCTGGCTTTTGAACTGCTAGGTTGGCAGGAACTGGGATGGATTACAAGAGCTCATTCTGCCACACTCTACTCAGGTCTTAGACTGCTGAGCTGCTGATCTTCCAATTGTCAAACTTAGTGTCTTAATCACTTAAGTCGCTGCAGGGCCCCCTTAGTTCTGTTACCATGCCACAAATGATACTTGAAATTTATACTACAGTATACAGAATTCAGTCCTAGTTTGTGGTTTTGAAAGTATGGTGAGCAAACTCCATGATCCCAAACATTGAGTTGTTTTTTTCCATTTGGCTAGAACTCCGGTCCATAAATGCATGGCCTTTTGTAGCAAAACAATGGCCGTAATTCATCAATTCAGACCTTATGCCAAACCTTTTTCTCAAGCCACTTTCAATGCTGCTATTTGACTTTGCTGATCAGTTGAGAGCTAAAGTTTGTAATTCAGATATCATAGGGAACTTTCTTAGCTGACATTTTCCCATACTTTCTGATTTGAGCTAATTATAATTTGACTTAATAAATAGATTGCTAGATAATGGAAATGTATGGCTAGTGGTCTCTTAACATTTCTGAGTTAAAGTACAGTCATTTTAAATGTCTTAAGAAGAAAAAGCCTTACTTTCCATCAAGAACAACAGAGAAGACTAACATTATCATTAATGTATGTTCCTGACAACTACCATTCTCCGCAAAAACTCTGCATTTGTAAAACTTAATCTCAGCCCACATGTAAAAGAATAACATCATGCAGTGTTTCCCAAATGCTGGTTTTTGGACTTCAATTCCCAGAAGCCTAAGTCATGTCCCCAAAGCACTGATCAGCCAATGTACTGACTGAGGCTTCTGGGAATTGAAGTCCACTAGTGGGCTGTGTACCCCTTGTTGGGAACCACTGATGTAAAAGAATAACATTTGCTATTTCCTACCCTCATTGCAGTCACAAAAATAACAAAGGCAGTGAAATAATGGAAAGAAATGGAAGATATGGCCCAAGGCAATTGAGGTAGAGAACACTGCTGGAATTTTTAGAAGTTGTTACATCCCTGAAAAAGTATTAAGTTTATCTGGAAATGAGTAAGAATTTAAAAGTTGAGCCTTTTGTGTGGCTTGTTATTTCAAGTTATTGTTTCAAGTTCATTCTGATCTTGTCTAGTGAATTAAGTCATCTTCATTTGGCATGTTTCCATGTTGGAATGTTATTATTATTGTGCTAAAATATATTAAGAATATACTTATTCTTATGCAAATCATAGTGTAGTCTTCAGTGCAAACCCCACTTTCCTTCCTTTCAGTTTATGCTTCCCCACCACACACACACACAAAGAAAAAAAAACACACAATTTTTTTGTTGTTCAGTCGCACAGTTGATTCTGACCCTCTGTGACCCCATGGACCACTGTCCCCCAGGCACTCCTGTCCTCCACCATCCCCCTCAACTCGCTCAGATCTGTGCCCATTATCTCCACAATACCATCTAGCCATCTCATCTTGGGCCGTCCCCTTCTTCTTTTGCCCTCGACCCAAGCATCAAAGCTTTCTCAAGTGAATCCTCTCTTCTCATTTGATGTCCAAAGTACTTTAGCTTCATCTTTATTATTTGACCTTCTAAGGAGCAGTCAGGGTTGATTTCTTCTAAGATTGACCTATTTGTTCTCCTCGCTGTCCAGGGGACTCTCAAAACTCTCCTCCAACACCACATCTCAAAGGTGTCTATTCTTCTGCGTTCAGCTTTCCTAATGGTCCAGCTCTCACAACCATACATTGCCACAGGGAATACCATTGCTTTGACTATGCGAATCTTTGTTTGCAATTTAATGTCTCTACTTTTCACTATGTTCTCCAGGTTTCTCATCGTTTGCCTCCCAAGAATCAGTCGCCTTTTTATTTCATGGCTGCAATCACCATCTGCAGTGAGCTTTGATCCTAGGAAAGTAAAATCTGTCATATACACAACTTCTAAGGTTCATAGGTCTCTTTGTGGGTACAGTGATGAGACCTAACTTAGGAAATTGGCACTTTCTCTGCTGTTTAGTAAGCAGAACTTGCACCCAAGTTAATTAATTGTTAGACTGTTATCAGCAATATTCTTGTATGTCTCTAATTTTCTTTGATTTCTGTTTATTCAGGAAATCACTTACATTCAGACAGTGTAGAGACAGTGGCTGAAGTCTAGTAAAGTTGCAGCTAGAGCAGGCATGTTAAATCGGTGGTGAATTAGTAGTGAGTGACCTTAAATAATTCTATTATTTAATAAATCCCATTGATTTAGTGGGCCTACTCTAATTGCAATGTACTGCTGGATTTTAGCCAAAACAAAGTAATTTGCAAACTGTGAGAAGTGAGAGGAACATTTGCAGTAACCATAACACCCAGTCAATGTTTTAAAAATTCCCCATTCTAGTGGCAAGTTATCTATAACATGCACAAGTTCAACCTTCAAACACTTAACAGGAGATCTCTAATCCATCAGTGCAGAAGAAGCTTCCTTGGGAGACATCTTCAACAATACTGATCACTCTCTGTAAATTCAGCAGTATAGAAGAGGGAAAACACTTCAGTATTCGCTAGGGGTCACATTTAGTTAATGCTGAGTGATGGACACAACAGACCTGATTTGTGGGTTATAGGGAACTCTGCATTGTGTTTCAGAGTCCTTGGTAACTCAGGAAGGTTTCCTGGCATAAAGGCCGACACCTTTAGTTTTTGCATCTCCTGAATTATGTCTGTAGACCAGTTTCATTAAATAGTCACGTTGCCTAAAAATCAGGCTTATTACTGTATTTGGTGACATATAAGACACATTCCCCCCTTAAAATACACTGGAAAAATGGAGTGTGCCTTATTTATTTAATCAAACATACACCAGTAACACCCACCCCACCCTGGTGCAACTCAGCAGCTAGAGAGGATCGGCAGCTAGAGACAGGAAAGAGCTATTTTTAAACCCTTCCTCACCACCACCACCCAGCTGGTGCAGTTCAATGGCTGATCCTGCCCTTCCCACCTCATAACAGTCAGCAGTGGTGGGATGGGGTGGAAACAGGCTTAAGGGATCCTTCTTCCCCCTCACCCCAGCCCACTCTCCCTGGCTGGGGGTGGGGTGGGGTGGGGTGCCCTTAAAGGTTCCTTCTTTTTCCCACATTCCACTCTCCACAGCTGCTGGTGGTGCGGTGGTTGGGAAACAGACTTAAAGGAGCCTCTCCTCCCGCCCCATCTCATTCTCCCTGGCTGGTGGTGGGATGCAGGAAAACGCTTAAAGCCTGCCTTCCCATCCCACTTTCCTTGGCTGGTGGTGGAATTGGGAAATGGGCTTAGGGAGCCTTCTTTTCCCCCATCCTGCTCTCCTCGGCTCCTGGTGGCCAGTGGAGGTGGGATGGGGGAAATGGGCTTCAAGGGAGCCCTTAAAAACCCCCACCACCCCCATCCCATCTTCCCTGATTCTTGGAGTTAATTTTGGAAATTCATGAAAAAATGTAGAAAATTGTTTTTTTCCTTTAAAACATGTATAAAAAGACAGGATGCATCTTATACTTTGATGCATCTTATACACTGGCAAATATGGTATATCATCTAACAAAGTACGGTAAATTGTGAGAGGAGGGAGTGTGTGGAAGCAGGATGTTTCTCTTGTTGAGCCTGGTTTTCTTATAGGAAGATATATGTATGCAATGCAGGCTTAATATTTCTAAGCGTAACATTTTTTTGCTGAATTACCGGTAATCACACTAACAATTTTACAGTAATGACACTAGTGGTTTTACTTAAAAGAAACCCCACCAGACTAAACACCTTTTGTAGAGATCTTAAACTGTGAGGGTCTATCTTCTATTTCAGGTCTTTCTATATTTAAAAGCTCATTTTATAAGGACTGCAACTAGAAGGTGTAAGAAACACTTAGCTCACTACTTATCAGGGTACTTTATTTACATGCTTAGCAGTCTGGAGTCCTCTGTAGTTTTCCAGAAGTTAGTATTTTTCCCTCCCTCTATTTTTAGCAGCCAGCTTTGCCACCAGGAAGCATGCAAGGTAGCTTGCAATAAAAAGCACAATTACATCTTAAAACAACTGCGATAAAAAAGAAAAGCCAGCATCGACTAAGTCTAATAAAAGCCTTGCTGGAAGAGAAAGGGCTTCATCTGCTCCCAGAAGACCAACAAAGATCTAGCCTTTAGACTTTGGAAGCAAACCAGTTCTCGTGATTCTTATTTTAAATAGCGCCTTCCCCAAAATAAATTCCAAGCTAATCTAACAGGAAAGATACCTGGAACATGACCAGAGGTGAAAATCTTACAGCATATGGTCTTTCATTTGGGAGAGAGTATTTTAAAGAAATGATTAAAATACCGTATATGCTGGGGTATAAGATGACTTTTTACCCCTGAAAAACATGCCTCCAAGAGGGGGGGGGGGCGTCTTGTACGCCAGGTGCACTTCAATTGAATAAAATACAGTAATACCTCGGATAACGTTTACCTCGCATAACGTTAAGCAATCTGGGGAGGAGAATTGCATCGAATAACGTTAAGGTCCTATGGGATGGATCGGATAACAACTTTTAATATCAGATGACGAACAGGAGTTTGAAGGCTTTTAAAGGGAAACTGTCATGCCAGCAAACTTACTAGGGACTTGCCTGGCACTTGCTCTCTCCATCTATTTGTTATCTTCCTTCTCTCATTGACAGTTCCAGTTTGGTTAACAGATTAGAAAACAAACAGCATGGCAGCTCCCATAGGTTTATTGTTTCATTCAGCTTAGTGAATTGTCTTTGGTGAATCACGTTTAATAAACTTGCACTATTTTATGTTTATTGTACATGTTTGATAACATACAGCCTTGTGACAGTTTTTCTGTGTGTCATAAGCATTTGAATATAAATTAACATGTTGAAATCAAATCTGATGTTCTTTTATGTTTTATTTGGTGTGTGGAAGGTGTGCGGAAGAGGGGGTAGTCTTATACAGCGAGTATATAACAAGCTATATTTTGAGTGAAAATGTTGGGGGGTCGTCTTATACGCCCAGTCGTCTTGTACCCTGGCATATACGGTATGTGTAAGTTCCAAGTAGTATAAGCCTTTGCTTTTAATTACTGTATCTCGTTTGTCAGATGTTGCCTCATTTATCTCAAACACCAAAGGGGGGGTGCCATGCTAACATTGACTTGCTCAAGAGACTACCTGCTTACCTTAGTAGTGTAATAGTTCATGTCTATTCCCAGTATATAGTTTTAATAGTTTAAATTTTAACAGATAGTGATTCTCTGTGTTTCATCTGTTTTTGTATCTTACAGGGCAAGAGTTTTAGTAGAAAAAATATTTGTTTCTATTACAGACAGACATTTGTTGGTATATCCCTGGTTGACATTGGGATTCACTGTTTTGTCTGACAGCAGTGGTTTTCTAACCTTTACTATTGTAAACAAAAGTTGGGCGTTGGGAGGAATCCAGTTGTGCATGGCAAGTTTTTGGTTAAAGCTGTTGGCTGAAGAAAAAGTATTGATTCGAGAAAAATGTGTATAATAACAGCTCATACTCAATGAATCAATCAATCATTGGTATTAGATTACAATATTACTAGTTGACAGTTTAGATAGACTGCAAGGTTAATAAAATCAGTTCAGTAAGTGACAAACAGGATCTAAAAATGAGCATTAAAAAACATGAGTTCATATTAGCTCTCAAAATGCCATTAAATATTCCAATTGGAAGTGCGAAACATGTTAGCAAATAATGTGTATCTTGGGATTTGGCAAGCAGTAAAATTCAAAACAGCTTTCTTGAGGTGAAGAATGTAATAGGCAAGAAAAACTTAAAATTGGTTTTGAGAATATGCATTTTAACACAGGGAACTATAAAAAGGACAGAAGCATTTGAAATATGAGTTTATAGCAGAGTGATAAGAATTTATTGACTTGAGCGGTGACCAAAAAAGAGGTACAAAAATGAATGAGGAAAGACCAGGAATTCATAAAGCACACAAAATGTGGATCCCTGAAGTATTTGAACAAAAAAATTTGATTGTTATACTTGATCATTCCAGTTAAAATAAATGGGGAAAGAAAAACAGGGGGAAGAAAAATCTATTTGGAAAAAATAAAACCTTCCAAAGTGGTTTTTATGTGGCACAGTCACCAAAACACTGCTTCTTATTTTATTGAATCATACTAGAGTAAACCTACTGAATTAATGGAGATTTAATGAGTCCGCTCCTCCATACGTTCTGTTCATTCAGTGAGCTAACTGTGACTCAGTACGTTAAAGTGGGTTGTAGTTAGAATAGGCCCATTTGGATCAATTGATTTTTACAAAGTTGACTTACCAAATCTCCATTGACTCATTGGGCCTACTCTGGTGCAATTTGTACGCGAAATGAGGATTTTGACCAGTATCATTGGTTAAAGCTGCCACGACTAACCTGAAGCCAGCCATGATGAAGCATGAGAAGAAGCATGAATTTAGAAGTCTTCTGCTACTTAACTATTGACCCCCTTTAATCCATTGCCTGTTTTTTGTCATGCATTCTATATGGTTATTTATATTTGTTGTGGTGTTCCCATCAGAGTAGCATGTCCTAACAACAGTTTAAATTTACTTGTGAGAATCCTGCATAGCTTTTACTAGATGTTCCAATTCAGCAGTAATATGAGCATTTAAGGCCTTCTCCTGCCATCAAATTCCAGGGGTGGAAGCCTGTTTACAGAGTGGTGCCAGGGAGCAAGAAGAGAAATATGAAGTTGAAGGTGGCCCACAACGAGGCCGGCTGAATAAAGAACAGCTGGTAAGGACTTGTTTGTTGATCTTTAAATTGCCTTTGGAGCCACGCATTGTGGCTTTTTGTCCCTTGCCACACTGGCGGAATAAGGAAAGTGTAGCTGCATACTTTATTTCAGACCTTGCTTTTGAGATGTGATAGACAACTGCTAACTTCCAAAAGCAATTTCAAACTGTTAATGGATTTCTGTTGTCATAGATGCTGCTAAATCTTTTCAGTGCTTTTGAGATATATCCTGAAAACAATTTATTCAAGATGTTACCTGAAACACAGGGCAAATGTCTTGGGCCTTTGTTAAACCTTTAGTGCTCCAGCTGCTAGCTTGGCTTAGTGAAGCAGCAGCTTGCATTTCTTAGTAAGGAAGCAATCATATCTAGGCTTGGACAGTGGTTTAAATTTACTACTTTTTGTGCCCCCCCCTTTAATTAGGAGACCTAAGATTATTTTGTAACCATTATTATTATTATTATTATTATTATTATTATTATTATTATTATTATTATTATTATTATTATTATTATTATTATTATTATTATTATTATTATTATTATTATTGCTAGAAAAATGCAGACAAAAATTTGTTGTCCCGTCAATCAGTCCATAAAACTCAGCCACTCTCATTTCTCCACACATTTCCATAAACAGCTATTACTGTTTGAAACCTTGTGTTTCTTTGCCTCTGTTCTGCCTTGTTCTGCAGCATTTAATAAAAATCTTCCAATTACTATAGAGCAGTGATGGTGAACCATTTAGAGAATGAGTGCCCAACTTTAACAGGCTGCTGTCTGCACTGCAGAGGGGGTAGGGTGAACTCTGCTGGGGGAGGGAGGAAGCACTCCCATTGGGCTGCTGGCCAGAGGGGTGGGGCAAACACTGTGCTGGAATGCACATAACCACAGAGAGGGCTCTGAGTGCCCCCTCTGGCACGTGTGCCATAGGTTCACCACCACTGGTATCGAGGCACTGTGCTGGGTTTTCTGTAAGCTGCCTTGATCTCTTTGTTTCACTTCCTTATTCCATGTAGCTAATAGGTCCTTGTCTTAGAGCTTCTTCTCATATTGAAGTACATCTTGACTTGTGCCCCTTGTTCTCAGCCACTGTACTTCTAGGTTTTTTTTGTAAGTTAGCTGCCATATTTCTTTCTTACTCATGTTCTTATCGTTCTTTACCTTCCTCCTACCGTTGAGCTGTTTTTTTCTGTCTGCCCCCACTTCCTTTCAGCAGCACATAGTTTTTATTTTCTGGCATGGTGTATTTTCCCCCCACAACAAATTAATGTTGTGCTTCCTAAATCAACATTACACTATTTGTAAGTTTTTTGTTGCTGACATTTTCCTCTTTTTAAAAACTTGTATTCACATCTGAACATGTCACCCAATTGTTAGAATGATTAAATCCTGACAGGCATGCAAAAGACAGAACTGTCTGGAGCTACTATATGACAGAATAGTCTTTTGAAGGGATTCTAGAAATATCTGTATTCTGAGGGAAGTGAACCATAACTTCCTCATAAAATTTTCCAGTTTGTTGAACATTATTTTCTTCTTCTTTTTCAGTTGCCGAAGTTGTTTGATGGCTGCTACTTCTATTTTCTGGGAATGTTTAAAGAGCACAACAAAGATGACCTCAAAGAGTTGGTAAAAACAGGAGGGGGACAGATTCTCGTGAGGAAACCTAAATCCGACAATGATGTGACACAGACAATCAATACCGTAGCCTATCATGCTGAGATTAATTCTGATCAGAGTTTCTGTACAGTGTATATAATTTATGATGGATCTTCTAGCTACAAGCCAGAGAAAATTCGTCAAGGAAAGGTTTGGGAGGTACCATCTAAGTGGCTTATACAGTGTGCAATGTCATTTCAACTATTGCCTGTTTAAGCAACACATTTCTTAATGCTGCAACACTAGAATAAGTTGTGGAAACCTGGTTTCAAACAGAGAGTATAATTAAGCATCAGATTTGCATCATCTGTATTTATTAAAATTTGGGTTCAAGATGGCAAGAGAGAAGTGCAAAATCACTGGTAAAATCTAAAGTTTTTTTAAATAGTAACAAAAACTTAGTAATTTAAGATCCTTATTTTCAGAATCTATTTTTCTGTTTGTTATGTACTGGCTTTTTAAAAAATCTGTACATGCAAGTCAATGTAAGATTGTAATATGTTTGAAAACATTACCCTGTGTTTGTACATATTGCTCCTTTGTACTTCTGAATTATTGGAATATTTTGAAAACACAGTAATTTTAAACTAAAATCTTGTGCCTTTTCCTGAAAGCTTCATCAATATTGCTCTATTATAATCAAGCAAACCACAGCAAGCCATAATATAAACCTGCTATTAAAATAGTTGTTAAAGTCCTCTCTCTCTCTCTCTCTCTCTCTCTCTCTCTCTTGGTATCTGTAATGAAAAACACTATTGTTGTATTTGTTCACTTCGAACAAAATCTTGATTTATTTGTTTTCATCTGTTATCATTTTAATGCATTGTGTATCATCAATGATAAATTGTAATCTGAAACTTTGTTATTTGAGCTTGTTAATGTGCTGTTGGAGAGGGAGATGTATCTTCAGCAACACCGTCCTTCCCAATTATAGCCCAGTACTAATTTGAACCAGTGTTCCACCCTCCTATGCACACAGTTTAAATCTATCAAATGCTACCAAAGTGTTATTATAGCTCAAAGCTGTTAGACCACCATTACTGATTGATGATCTCTTAGCATGTGTGTCTGCTGTGAGTGAGGTGTACATGCTCTGGTCTTCTAGTTGTCTGCTGTTATGTGCCATCAAGTCACCTCCATCATAATAGGCTTTTCAGGGTAGGTAAAAAGTTCAAGGAGAGGTTTACCACTTCACACGCACGCCTGGAGTTTCTACAGATGAGCAGGAATTTGAATTTAGGATTCCTGATGCTTGAATCCAAAACTGTCCGCTACACCACGTTATTCTTATTCCTCCTGATAGTGTCTTACAACTCTCATCTCCAACCAGCTTGTGTAGCAGTCAGCAACGATGTACAGTCTATACCAGTGGTTCCCAACGTGGGCCACATGCCCCGCAGTGGGATTTCAGCTCCCAGAAGCCTAAGACAGTAAGTACATTGGCTGAGCTAGGCTTTTGGGAATTGAATTAGGCCTCTGGGAATTGAAGTCCAAAAACCAAAGGTTGGGAAATACTGAATGGTCAAAAATCATAAATCAGATAGAAAGGCATTTTCTTGCCATATCCTACCACTGATGTGATTGTTTAAGGTAGCCAACCATATCCATTAAGAAAAAATTGTAATAGTTTTTAGTTATACAGTAATACCTCGGATAACGCTAAGACTTGGTTCCACAAGTCTTGGTGTTATCTGATTTTTAGTGTTATCCGATGCATGTTAAAATCCTATGGGATGGATGGGATAACGTTAAAGCTCCATAGTAACCGCACAGGCTTTAGCGGTTGTTATCCCATCCATCCCATAGGACCTTAACGTTATTCGATCCAATTCTCCCTCCCAGATTGCTTAACGTTATGCGATTTTAGCGTTATCCGAGGTATTACTGTATGCCTAAGTTATACCTCATGGGGCATTGTAGGCGAACCTATGGCATGTGTGCCAGAGGTGGCATGCACAGCCTTTTCTGTCAGCACGCACACTGTCGGGGCAAGGACCTGCCCAAGGAAGGAAAATACTAACGTCCTCTGGCCAGGAGGAGGAATGGATTTTAGCTGTTTGTGCTGTGTGTGTGTTGTTTTGTTTTGTTTCCTGACTGTAAACCGCCTTGAGTCACCATGGTGAGTGGGCGGTGATATAAATTAAATAAATAAATAAATAATAAAATAAATAAGCCCCGCCCCATGCCGCCGGCGCCACTTCCCCATCCACCCCTCTCCCTCAGTCCTGCCTCCTAGGGGACAGAGGCAGTGCACCCATGGTAGGGGGCCTGTGCACCCGTGGGATGTATGGACCCCACCCCACAGCGCTGGCGCTGCTTCCCCATCCACTCTTTTCCCTCTGCCAATAGGGAGGAGAGAAGGGAAGCTGAATAGGAGGAGACGACCGGAATGAGGTGAGCGGTGGATGTGGGATGGGGCATGTGAACCTGCGTAGAGTGTGGGGCCTGTGCACCCATGGGGGAGTACGTACCTACATGGGGCCTTTGCAGTCACGGGGCGCCTGGCACCCACCTATGTGACATCAACAGAAGCGCACTGGCAACCACACAAGGGTACATGGACACGTGCGCTGTCTCCCTGCGTGCTACCTCCTCCTCCTGGAGCCCTCTGTCTCTAAAAGATTTGCCATCGCTGTCCTCTATTGTAAGGCTTTTGCCATTTCTAAATACAGAAGCAGCTTAACTGCTGGAGTGGAAATGCAATGAGTCCTGCTATAGTAAAGCAAAACGCTTCATTTTGCCAGTAGTTTACTGTTAACTCAGCCTTAAAAATAACAAAGTGGTTTGGGTGCATGTAGGACCACATTTTTTCCAAGAGAGCCAGTAACTTCTTACTTGTGGGGAAAGATGCAGCTTCTCTGCCTCAATCTAACTCCCAGCAGGAGGTTGTGTCTGAGAAATGTCAGCACCTGCTGAGAGGATGGGGGCTGAGATGGGGGAGCAGAACCAGGTATAGCCGTGTGTGATCCTGGAATGGTGACAGGAAACCAGCTGCAGCTTTTTGTTACCATTCCAGGAACATGCATGCTTTGTGGTTATCGAAAGATGATTGCAGTTTCTAGAGAGATCCCTACATTACAGAACAACATCTTACCTTTTTCCTATGATCTTGGACAGTGATGGCGACCCTTTGCATTCCAGGTGTTCTTGGACTTCAATTACCAGAAGCCCAAGTCAGCACTCCTGCTGATCATGCCTTCTGGGATTTGAAGTTTGAGAACACCTAGAGTGCCAAGGTTCACCATCACTGATCTAAGATCATTGCTTCGTTGTAACTCTCAAGGTGTTGGTCCAAATGAAAGTTGTAGATTGCTGTTTATTAAGAATTCAGATTGCAACCTATTTGTGGCTGAGAAAGCTGTGTGATTCTCCAGTTCAGTGTTATACTAAATCTGGCCATTTAACACTATCTGACAGCTGCTATAGAAGTTTGAAACTTTCAGCTGTCAAAGCAAGTGTTTAAGCTGTGTGCATAAGTACTGTGTGCTTAAAAGCTTATAGATGAGAAGGTTCTGCTTAAGAATTTAAAATCAAAACGTGTTGATATCTATACTCGGAACAGTTTCCAAAACACTCTACGTTCTTTTGCTTTCATGTCCTGTCCCCATCTATTTTTTTTCTTGATGGCAACTGTTTTCCAGCAAAAATTTAATCACATTTTACAAAAGTGAGTAAATTGTTCTTCATCCATTAGGCAAATGTCTAATCTTGCCAAAATTCTACAATTTACATCAAACGCAGATTGCTTGAAAAGACAAGTCTTTTTATCCATCTCAATAGTACTGACAAGCCAGATTCCTGTTGTGATAGCAGTAAGTTCAATTTTGTATTTGCTGATTCTTCAAGGCGATTGTTTTATGGGAAGCATATTTTGTAAAACATCACCTGCCTTCTCCACAAAACAAATTAAAAACCTGACTTCATTAAACATGGCTTAACTGTAGAACAGGGAGAGCAGCCATTCCTGATTTTTAAGTCCATTGTTGCTTATGACTAGTCATATTTGTGCATAAAGGGAAAGGCCGCCCTTGCTCAAAAGTCAGTTGTATCCAAGCCGCCCAGAGTTGGGTCTACCTGATTGGGGCGGGATAGTAAATATGAGTAAATAATAAATAAATAATAATAACCTTAGGGTGTAGTGCTCATCTCCATTTATAGCCAAAGAGCCAGGATTGTGTACATCTGCAGACATTTCTGTGGTCATGTGGCAGGCATGACTAGACCACAGTGGAATGCTGTAACCTTCCTACCAGAGCAGTACCTATTTATCTACTTGCAATTTCTTGCTTTCAAACTGTTGGAAGGAGCGGATACAGAGATGGGAGCTCACTCCATTGTACAGCACTCGAACTGCTGACCTTCCAAGTTATCAAGTTCAGCATCTTAACCACTATTCTACCTCAGTCCCATATTTGTGTGTGCATACATGGTATGTTTGAGTGTCACTAGATCAGGAGTCCTCAAACTTTAAGCTGGGGGCCAATTCACAGTCCCTCAGACTGTTGAGGGGCCAGACTATTTTCTGAATGGAATGCCCCCCACAAGCTCTGGGCATGAAGGGGCCACCGATCCTCATCTGCTTTGGCTGACCTGTGTGGCCCCCGGACCTGCTCGGCGTCACGGTGTTTCCTACTTGGCAGGTGGGAAATGCAAGCTTGGCTTTGCAGAGTAGCAGCCAGATCTCCCCCTCCATGGGAACTGAATAGTCAAAGGCTCCTCCTCAGCAGGCCAGGTGGAAACAGCACTGAGCATACAGCTGGCGCCAGGGGCACCTCAGTCACGCCTACTGGTCTCATTGGGTCTTGCTGGCAAATAGCCTGTAAACAGCTCTGTCCAGGACCTGTCAACAAGGAAGAGTCGGGAAGATGTAGATGCACTGCTGATGAGCTGTGATGGATCCAGCCAGTGTTGGGTTAAGCCAGTGCAAGGCCTGTAGCAAATGTGTCAAGGGGCCCTTGCTCAAAACAAATTTGTGCTACTACAGAGTAGTGCCTAAGATGTGTGCCCAGACAAAGACGGCTCCGCCTACACACACTTCTTTCATCTTTGGCGCACATTGAACGCTCCAACGAGGCATTGGCAAGTCTCTCCGAGTGAACATTTTTTGAATATCTGTGCAAATGCACAGAATATTTAAACTTGGATTTTCATTCTAACTGAGTTGGGGAAGGGAGCGAGACCTAGGCCCTGTACTATTTGCTACTCCTGCTATATGGCTGATATAGAACACAGCTCTGTGCTACACACACATACTGTGGCAACCCGACAGTAGCCATAGTTCCTGGTAACAGGGTTATGGCTGCTAATTATCATTAGATGGAGCGCCTGCGGCACCACCCAAGGTCACAGTGAGGGCTGGATTTTTTTTTTATGCAGAGGGCCATATATGGCCCATGGGCCATAGTTTGAGGACCCTTGCGTTAGATCCTAAAAACAGCTTGACTAATACAGAAGGACCTGGTATTTGGGCACAGCTAGGGTGATGTTAGAGGAATGCATCCAAAAGCTGTAGAGTTCTAAACACTGAAAACAACACAATAAACAGGATTATATCTAATTCAACAATCTCCTGCACACAGCTGTACAGATGTCCCAAAAGAAAATGCCTTCAGTCAACTAGCCTAAAAATGAACCAACCATATATTCTCTCAGGCATTAATCCAAATTGGAAGTCAGAATTTAAAAAGTCCACCATTTTAGGTTAAATTTAAAGGACCGAGGCAGTGGATGGTGGAGACTTACACAAGATTTGCCCAGCCAGGAGTTCATGCAGTGGCTGGGATTCTTGAACAGTGAGATCTAGGGAGCTGAACACAGTTTCCCTGGCCTACCTGCAAACTCCATTTTTTTCCAGTTTAAATTTATCACTGGGGTTCTGATGGCTCACATCTGGTGCCTTCTCTATGCTCATTTCTGATAGTCTCACCTTCGCTAAGGTTTACCATAAAAGGATACTATTTCATCTCTCACATCCGTCTTTGTGCAGTTAACATTTTAGGGCTTTTAAAAGGCTGGGGAAAGAGGTGGTGGTTTTTCCACTTTGGGTATTGAGGGAAATACAAGGTTCTTGTTCTTGCTCTTCTAGTGGCCTCATCCAGTGTTATTTGGTGTTATTGTAGTATGTCTTTGATCTTTTCTCTCCATCTTCCTCTGGGTCTGCCTTCTGTCTTAGCAGCAGTAAACACAGTCAAAAGCAATGAGGCTATTATCTTTTTTTCAGAGTATATTCTTCAGCTTGCAGCTTCACGCTGTTGTTGCCACCGCAGCAGAGAAGAGCTAGGGAAAACTCCACTCAACTTAACCACATAAAAAGCCAGAATCTTATTTGCATTTTGCAAATTGCATCTACTGTTGTTGTAACCCCTCAGATAAATTGCCTCCAAGGGCCAAGACAAGCCCATTATTTTAGCTTTTATTTCCTCATCAGTCAGGTGAAGGGCAACAGCGCTGTCAGCATGGCGTCTCATTAGCGCTGCTGATGGTGAGCACTTCTTGGTTGGTTCCTGAGATTGGGAGCTACCCTTCTTACACTGCCAATCTCAGTGCAATGCTAGTGCCATGAATATTCATCTGTCCCTGTATCTCTGCAATTAAGCAGATAAAAGCATGGCTATTGAAGTCTTACGTCCCGTAATTGATCTTGGAGGAGCAGGCTATCCTTTTGAAATCAAAACAAACCTAGGAACAGTGTAGGTTGCCTTCCATCTCAAAGGGCAATGTCTAAGACTGATTTCTCCCTCAGCCCCTGACTGCTTTGAAACTCCATCTTGGCCTGGGGGCTGGGGTAAAGATAAAGGTCACCCTTGCTCGAGAGCCAGTCGTATCCAGCTCTAGGATTCAGTGCTCATCTCTATAGCCAAAGAACGAGTGCTATCTGTTTGCAGACATTTCTGTGAACATGTGGAAGGAATGCCTCAACACTGGAGTGCAGGGAACGCTGTTTACCTTCCCACCGAAGTGATCCCTATTTATCTACTTGCAATTTCTTGCTTTTGAACTGCTAAGTTGGCAGGAGCTGGGACAGAGACAGGAGCTCACTCCATCATGCAGTATCCAGGAATCGAGCTCTGACCTTCCAGTCAGTGAGTTCAGTGTCTTAACTACTTGAGCCACCACAGTCCAATGGGGGAGGGGGTGAAGAGAGGGATAAATAAATGTTCTTCCCTCTAAAGAAAATATCAGATAAAGGGAGGGGCCTTAGGCAGAGATGGGAGAAAAGTCCTTTTTAAACATGGTACAGTCAAACCTCGCATAAATAGTGCCTTGCTTAGAGAGTAACTCGCTTAAAGAGCAGGATTTTTTCTGAATGGTCACCTCGCTTAACAACTAAAACCAACCAAAAACTCGCTTAACAACTAAATCGGGTTTTGCAATCTCCACCCACCAGAAGTCACAATTGGTCACTTACAATGGTGTTTCACTTAAAGAGCAAACTTGCTTAAAGAACAATCCTGTGGAAAGCATTATGCTCTTTAAGCGAGGTACCACTGTATGTGTAATCCACACTGAGGGAAGAAGCCTCCACTCCATTCAACCTCTACTTTATGTAACCCTCAAGGGCATTTTTTTTAGCTCTCTACATTCTCAAAATGTCAGATACCTTTTGAAAACATTCATGGTTGAAAACCTCTCCTGTGTCCTCTTGGGGGGGGGGGTAATTCTGCCATGTTTTGAGAGGCCCCCAGCACTCATACCTCTCGGGGGGGGGGGACCCCATTGCAGCTACATTAAATTTATAAAAGAATAAGTAAAGAATACATATAACCCCATTTATATCTGCCTCTTGGAGAAACGCAAATGCTGTGACACAGAAGCCTGTTTAGCCATGATACAGTCCAATAGGTTTATGATGTCACTAGGATGTTTATACACATCCGAATCTCAGTATGCCGACAAGTTTATTTCAACTTAGGGGGTGGTCCTTCTTCAGGATTTTATAGGTAAACACCTCTGATAAGCTTCTTTTAAAACTTTTAATTTCTAAATTGGTTTTAAATTGTTATCATGCTGATTGTGTTGGGAATCGCCCTGGGTCCCTTCGGGGAGGAGGGTGATAAACAAATTTAAATAAAATAAATAAAATAAGTGTCAAGGACTGGTTTATTGTTGACATCCGATGAGTCTCTGTGGCCAAATAGACATTTGAACATAGGTCTCTTCAATCCAAGTCCATTTGATCCAGTATAACATCTTGGCTCTCTTTTTAAAATTGGGATAATTTTTTTTAAAAAGAGAGAGAGAGAGAAATAATCCCAGCTGTAGTCTGAAGTGGTGCAGTTCATTCTCCCACATGATTCTGCTGCCTGTGTAGACCAGCATTTCCCAAACTATGTTCCACAGAACACAGTTAGACTTCCAATTCCCAGAAGCCTAAGTCAGTACATTGGCCGATCAGTGCTTTGGGGAATTGATTTAGGCTTCTGGAGAAAAACCCAAAGTTTGGGAAACACTGGTATAAAAGCCTGATCTGTAGCTTTTGTAAAGTTACCAGATGACAGCCTGTGTGAATGTGGAGAAGTACAAACTATCTCCTATATGATGCAATGCATATGATGCCCTTCAACATGCATTGATGAGGACCTTATGTTGGCAAGAGGAAATGCTGTTGAAGTGGCCCAATATTGGGCAGATGTCATCTAGCCCTTTTAAATTCTATTTTGTTTTTTTATGTGTTAATTTTAGCATTGTACTGTATGTTATATTCTAGTGGTGCATCTGACATAAATAAAAAAAGAACCAGAGAATTGTAGTGGCCAATTAAGTTACATTTATTATTTCTCTGCTCACATTCTTTTTCCTGAACACTAGCATTACTTATGAGGTTGAATTTTAGTTATCTTCTTTGCCTGGAGGGAAATAGATCTTCTCTTTCTTTTTTACATTTTACAATATTTGATCACTTTTGCTGACATGTACCAAGAGCAGAGTCACAAAATCTGTTATAATTAGACCTCAGGGTATAATTAATAATGCATAAGCGAACTATGAGCTCTTATCAAGACACTCCAATACTTATTATTGTAATTAAAAATAGTATGCGTTAGCAATTTATAGTGACAATGATGGGACAACGTTCATGAGGAATTTTCTTCCAAGAGCAGGTTTTTCTGACAATTTTTGAAATAATAAGTTTTATTAATCTACAAAGTCAAGCTGAAGAGAACAATTTTATATACACTGTATGTGGTCTTGAATTCTCTTCAACTTCAGCTTGTATTTGTCAGTTTCAGGCTTCATGAAATGCACCCAAATTCCCATCTTATGAGAGAGAGGGAGAGAAATCTAGTGTATAGACATATGCACATTCATATATATGACCAAAATATGGCTAGGCACTTTGGGTGTTGCTAATATAGATTATATTGAATATATTTCTCCAGACCAGTCACCCTGATGATACTTGTGGAAACTCTAAAAGTGCATTTGACCCTAAAAAAAATCGGAATACAGTTCACTTCTACCCTACCAATGGTAAGAAACTATGATTGCTATAGTCCAAAATATCCAGAGGGCCAAAGATTCTTCACCTCTTGACTACATTATCAAAGTAGCAGGTCTGCAAACATTTGGAAAATACTACACTGTTTGCTAAAAGCCAGCTTAGGGTTATCATGCCAGATCGACTCTTCTCTGTCTCTTTTAAACAGAACTCAGTAACCTGGAGAAGAGCAGATTGAGGAAAGAGATGACAGCAGCCTTTGAATATCTACAAGGCTATCATTAGCTTCGTAATAGCTGGGTTCTTTAAGTGAGAGCTGAATTCTTCAACTGATCTGGTGCCAATACATATAAAGGGCAGGGAAGCAGACTCCTACTCCTAAACTGAGCAAGAGAAACATCTAATGGAAACAGATCTTTGACAGTAAAATAGACAGGCCAGAGGTGTTATTGTTAATGATGGAGCATTTCCTGCTGATTCTGGATTGCCATCTGTAAGGCTGCATCCTGCGTTGCAGCATGTGGCCTAGATGAGGTATTGATGGTCTTCAAGATTCCAATTCTAGAAGGTAGCATACAACTTATTCCATGCAATGGAAGAATGTCCAGAGGTAGTTGTAGGGCCAAGACATCCTTATGTAACAGTTTTCTGTGCATCCAGAGGTTAGCAACCATGGCTCTCCAGGTGTTCTTGGACTTCAGTCACCAGAAGCCCAAGTCACTTCACTGCTGATCAGGGCTTCTGGGACTTGAAGTCCAAGAACATCTAGAGAGCCAAGTTTGCTGACCCCTGCTCTAGAGGGTCATTACCCAATCAGGTTGTCCACCCAAAGTTTGCCAGGAAAGTTCATGGTGGTGACCATTTGCAGTTCTAGTGGTGGTCTTTGTCCTTAAAAACACCTCCTCCCCACACAAAAGGATTACTTTCACAAAACTGTCCCTACAAGCAAGCCAGTCTTTTAGTGCTGAGAAATCAGATATGCTATGCTGTCTCCAAGTCTAGCCAGTTACAAAAGCAGGCTAATTTGCCAATTGCAGACTAAAGAACATTGTGTTACAATAAAACAGATCTTTTCATCTTCAAGTTGCAATTGCGGATGCAGAATTTCATCACATCTAGAGAGGCTTCAGATACACATGAAATTATATCTGCATCATACTCCCTCGAATGTTCTATATCTACCATGGGACAACACATGGGATGCAATCATTTTGCAGTATGTTGCCTATGCATGTAGAGCCATATGTACTGCATAAGCTTTCCACTGCATCATGTATTCTGAGCACATAGTGCTCCACTTTCAGTGGAAAGCCAACAGAGTTGTATGGACATAAGTTCTCCTATCCAGTGTTTCACTGATAAACAGATTTCAGGAACAGGGTTTCCTCTCTATGGTAACATCTGAGTTGAAGCTGGAAGCACCCTTGTGGTAGCTTTCAGTAAATTGGTAGTAATAATCCCATTCAATCTGTTACATAAAATTTGAAATTCACCCTTTAGTTTAAGACATATTCATTTATTTTTAAATAAAGTTGTTTGAACCTCTTTGGTTTCCCTTGAGATGGCCCCTGAAGTGGTCATCACACATTCATATTCCCCAGAACACAGACCTTGATGGCAGACAATGCCTGCATCAATTAACACCCATGTCCTGGTCATATTTTAATCTAACATCAATAGAAATTTCCTTTTAATCAATAAAGATTTCCTTTATACCCCCACCCTCTTCATGGACCATGGTAAACCTAAGCTTCACACAATACAATCAAACGGAGCCTGGAAATTAGTGTAATTTGACCAGGTGGTGACCTGCAGTTACTCAAACTTTGAGATAATGCTAAAACGTTAATCTCATCTTGCCTGCTAGACAATGCAAATGTTTCACTTAAAGTTTAGGACTTTTGGTCCACTGAAGTTTGATTCCTTTAAGATGGAATATATAGGGAACCTCTATGGAATAATTTCTGTTTGTATTTGACAATGATACTAATGCTGGATTTTGTGTCTCCTCATTCCAAGGGACAGTCAGATGGAAAAATTATAACTAACAGGATAATTTTGATATTAAATCAATACAGAACACAATACTATCTCCCTGCACTGCTAAGGAGAACATCTGATAAGTTACCTAAGGAAAGGAGCTGAATACTTCCTCTCCAGATGTTTGCTGATGACCTGTTATTGTTGGATTAACACAATTCTATGAGAACTCATCAAGAAAAGAATGCAGAGACCTGTGAATTCCAAAAATAGTTGTTTCTTTTGTGATTGTAAAATTGTAACATTTACTCTTTAATCTGTGTACTTATTTTAATTGAATAGTCATGACCTGCTTTTCTTTGTTTTACTGGAATTGTAAGAGTTAGTTTGGGTGCCCCAAAACATATAAATCTGAACTCTGCTGTCAGTAGATTTTACCTATTCTCCTGGCTTTACCATCTGCCTAGAGATAGGTCAAAACCCACAGGCCCTTTGCCTGTTTAAATCTGTACTAATTATTGTTGCTTTTTAATTTTAATTTGATTTTCAAGTAAACTTCTTTATTATGTATCAAACAATTGGTCTACGGCTCATTTTTAAAGCTTCCGCCTGTGAAAAGGTTCTTAAATATTAAAAATAAAATGATTTCAGACTTTTTGGCCTGGATCTCTGCAGCTCTAAGGCCTTGGAGTCTGAAATTCAGGCAACAATACCAGGACTTTGGGCATCACTGGCAATTAAACAGGAATTCTCTTTCCTCCTCACTTTGAATCTACACCAACTGCCTACACCAACTGCCAGGAGAGGAAGAAGCCAGGGCAGGTTGAAGACTTTGCCGCCCCTCCCCCTGTGCCCACATTGTATTGTAATGTAATGTATTGTTTGTCAGCCACCCTGAGTAGCCACGGCAAGTGGGTGGCAATATAAATTTGAACTAATAAATAAATAAATAAATAAATAAATAAATAAATAAATAAATAATCTGGCCACTGCTTACATTCTGAAGAACAGCCCCTAATCCATTTGCCCACATTGTGAGGAGCACAGATGCATTTTGCAAGGAAATGTGCTGTTATGACAGTTATTCTGAGGAGGGAAGTCGTTTGGGCTCCTTAATGAGATCTGAAGTTGTTCTCTGCTTCAAGGCTTCTTTGGAGGACATGTGAAACATACTGCTACTGAAAGATCTTCCACTGTTGAGTACGCCTATACCCTACTGCTGTTACTTTCCATTGTGCTGTATTTCTTATTTTTAAACTGTGACATTACCATATGAATTGTTCTGGTGGGCAGTTGTCTCAAGAGAAGCTAAATATAGACAGTGTAAATACATAATAAACAAATTGTCCTGTCAGCTCCTACTTCTCACAAGGCAAAACCAGAAAAAAGGGACTTTGTACAATTATTCCAGAGGGAAAATTGGAAGGAGAAAGGGTGGGGGAGGAAAAATGAGACCACCTGGAAATCACCACCAGTATCACTACCCCTTCGCAGGATGCCTTAGTAGTATGTGTATTATAAGCCATGTCTGGACGATTGTTTGAGTCCTGCAATTTGTAGTGGGTGTATGTTTTGCTTGGGTCCAGGTCCATTTTTAGCTCATTTCTAATGAAATTTAATATTCTTGGAAGATTGATAAGTACCAGTTCTTCCTCTGGAAAGAGCAGAGAAGAACAAATGCCATCCTTTGTTAACACTGCCCTCCTGTCAGGCAGTATAACATTCATTTGAATCCTTGCCTGCCAGCACAGCTTGCCTGAGCCAGCCTAGTTTCAGCTCCAGATAGAATGTGTCCAGCATACAATCGTGTCCTCAACATGCTGTGTTATGACCATAGCCTGGTAGTATATTTTTGAACAATAATCAATTTCTGTTACTTTTCCTCCTATTTAGAAAGTAAACGATGGATGTTACTTCTCACGTTGATAAAGTAGCTCATTATCCCTGCTTATGTTGTAAGTTATATTTTTGGTATATTTTCCCACCTCTTCTGAATGGTAAAAGAATGGCATAAAAGTAGAAGCATTCTGTGTCAAAATGTTTCTAAAAATGCCATCTGATGGTGTTCAATAACACTGCAAATTAACCAGAATGTGGGACTTGTTACAGGAGTAACTTCACTCCAGAAATATAGTAAGTCACAATTAGGATAGGACCACTAAATCACTGGTGGTTTGATGAGTCAATGCCCATGTAGGTTCCATTTCTCACACTAGGTCAGGTGAAAGGAACTGCAGAATGAACTCACCAGAAGGTGGCTTCATTTTGGCAATTTCACGTCTAGCCTAGGTATGGAAGAAGAAAAAGAAGCTGCAGTGTAATACTGGATTTCAGCTCCCATGAACACCTTCTAGCATCATCAAATTCATCACAATTAAGTAAGTAACTATTTTTTCTACTTTTAACTCTTTACTTTCAAGTTCTGATCATGATTACATAAAGGAAAAGTCCCCCACCCCATTTTTACCATTCAGCAATTATAAGGAAAAAGACCTTCTATCCCAAAACAGAATCAGTGCCAAATGATCAGTTACTCAGTGGTTACTATGATCCTGACTATGAACTGGACCTCAAGCAAACCAACTGCAACATATCAGGCTCAAGTAAGTCATGATCTATGTCCCATTGACAGGAATGGGTCTTCTCTAAAAATGAATATATTTAGACCCAGGTCTTACTAGGTTGGGTGATTTCACTGAAAGCACAAGTCCCCATCTAGATCATTAGGGTTTGGTGTTGTTGTTGTTTTTGTTGTTGTTTGGTAATAGCTGTGCCTCAACCACTTAAACAACCACATTCTCACAGCCTGTTTTGTGGAGTTTCAGAACAGCAAAGCTGAATGGCACTATAAAATTGCAGGTCCTTGTTTTAACTGTTGAAAAATGGTTTTATAAACAAGGCGTCAATGTTACAAAATGATAATAAATTCATATGACTGATTGGATAGTATTATTGAAAAGCATGGTTTGACAGATAATAATAAAAAAAGCCTTTCAAGTAAATCTTTATCTACTGAATGTCAAAGGAAGTCAGAAGTGTTTTGATAAGTAGAGGGAGGAAGAATCTAATATAAAATAATCCAACAGAACAGAAATATTAAAATCCCAGCCTGCTACCGAGCATGCACTGTTTTCCCTTTCAAGAAATCAACAAGTTTGAGTTGCTGTAAAAGCCTCCGGATAGAGCTTCCTGCTCTGCAAGCATTACTTTGGAATTTCTGCCTAGGCCTTTAGTACTGTATCTGAAAAATCAATGATATCCCACCAAGATGGTGTCAATAGTATCTCATGCTTCAGATAAAGGATTCGAAACGTCTCCTGTCACATAACAAAAGGCAAGCCATAGAATATAGTGGCTCGGTTAACACTTTTTTCCCCAGAACAGATTAATTGGTTGTCAATGCATTCCTATGGGAAACCATGTCTCAGTTAACAAATTTTGGTTTTCAATGCATTCCTATGGGAAATTTGGTTTACAAATTTTTCATAGTACAAAAGTCCTGGAGAACGCATTAAATTTGTTAAGTGAGGGTCCACTGTACTAGTTACAAATGCAAAAGGCATTGGTAGTAAATGTCTAGAAATGATGCACTATGGTATAATCTTGAGCAAAAGCACCTGAAGTGAAGGTGACTGAAGGTGTAACGAGGACTGTGAGGGTCAAGGAAATCATATAAAGATTTTATGCAAACCTGTACTACTGTTACAAAACATAAAAGCAGCCATTCTATCCTGTTGATATGAAACAGCTGGGAAAGAACACAATGAACAAACAATCATCTGTGAATGAAAGGGCAACTGACATGTTCAGGGAAGGAGTTGAAATGGTAGAACTTTCTCACTTGGAAAGGCTAACGTGCCTTTGGCTTTCTTTTGGTTTGGCTTAGAGAAGCATGATAAGGGTTTTAAAAATTTTGACTGGTGTGTGTGATGAGAAATATCTTTTTTTATCTTAAGAGCCAGGAATGAGTTAAGAACTTGCCTGCTTTTGTTATGACTGGCTACCTCTCTTTGATTGAGGTGACCTAATTTCATGTAACTTGCCAGGTGTTAGTAGTCTACTGTTAGTAGGCTGGAGATAATAAATCCAGCAGGGAAAAGATAGTGAGGAGAATAAGAAAAGCCAGGAGGTTATGGTGGATGTTTGAAATATATCCTGCAGAGGTAACGTAGAACAGAAAGGGCTTTTTGTTTTAGTTTGGGTGAAAAACAATACTTTTGATTGTCTCTGGTACATTTTTCTTTAGTATTAAATGCTAGTATTTGTTTGTTAGTATGAGAAGATAAAAATTATTTTGCCATTCACAGGTTTACATTGTTAAATAAAGAAAAATCTATTTTGCTTAAACACCAACTTTGTCATACTTGAGGTTGGGGAGGTGATAGGAATATTTGCCAAGAACAATTTGCTTAGTAATTTCCTCCACTGCAAAGGTAGCAGTAACTAGTGAGAAAAGCCTAGGAAGACTTCTCCAGAGTCTGGTGGCCCAAAGAGTAAACTGTTGCTTTAAAGGTGCAGAAGGCATTGAAACAGTTGGGCCAGGAAGAAACCAGGCAAAACATCCAGGTATACTATGATTAATGTTTAGTGAAATTCAATTGGTGTCATATCATGACAATGTGGAGAAAGTAGGCTGTGATATTTCCACTCCTCCTTCCCTTTGTAATGATCAAAAGATGTTGCCTCAAGAGATATGAAGGAATTGACTTTTTCACCAGTCATAAAAAATGCACTCGTGGACTTCTTCCTTCCATCAGTTGTGGTAATGGCCACTGGCTTAAATAGCCTTAAAACAGAAATGGATTCAGGGATATTTTTGGGTGCCTTCATGCTCAGAAGTTGTATACCTCTGGTTGTAAGTTTTTCTGTGAGGTAATGATGTGAAGTAGTCAGCATCTTCATGCCCAACTTCTGGCTTTTTCGGAAACCAGATATAGTTCTGGAGCTGATAGACTTCTAGTTGGATACAGTTCCTTTTCTGCTCATACAGCCAGGGATCAAGTTAAGGAACAGCCCATGGTTGAAGGAAGGTGAACCTTTGTCAATGGCCCAGGTTTTTAGTGAAAAAAACAATGTTGATTTGAATGTGCTCCAAAGGACCTCATTTTGAAAATCTTGGCTATGCAGATGTGTGCAATATTACAAAACATGTGGTTTGCTCTATACAACCCTATAAAAGTGTTACAAAACGCTGGTATTTTGAGAGGGAGCCCAGCTCTTCAATTTTTTTGAATAGTAGCCATGTTAGTCTGTGGTTCAGGCATATCAGAAAACAAAAACAAAAGAATATATTTTTACTGTGAGCTTTCGTGGATCAAGTCCACTTCTTCAGACAAAGCAGTAAAACTTCCAGGCATGGTTTAGATACACCAGATGCAGGGGGTCAAGATGTCACAAGGCAAATGGATCACAAAGCAATGAGGTAAAGAGTAATCAAGCAGAATGACAGACAAGGATGCGTATCAATACAGCTTCCTATAGCTAGCAGGAACAAATGATTATTCAGATTACTTTTAACTGTTCCTCTCTTTAATTTCATGTTACAGGAGAGACACTTCTTCATGCTACTGATCAAAAGACATTGTGAAACTATTCCATCTTTGTCTCCTTAATGATGTTTTGTGTAAAAAGAAAGGTGGAAGCAACAAATAGAAAATAAAGTTTGGAGTTCCTCCCCACCCCCACCTCACCCCCCAAAAAAACACACCACCTGTCCATGAGCAAGGTCCAATACTGAATTTGCACATCTCAGCTGTTAATGCACCATTAATGAAAAAGCATGTCTTGCCTCCATAATAATACCTGCTGATTTGGAGAATCCTAAAAGATGTGCGAGTGCTGCTTCATTAACTACCTGGGGCTTAGCAAAGGCTTTGATGTTCTCTGGACTAGTAGAACATGAGTGCTATGTCATGGCTCTGGGCTCCTGACACCCACCAGCTTGTATGAATCCCAGCTCCAGCCAACCAATGACTTTAAAATCTCCCCGATGAGTTGGATAGTTAGTTACACCATCAAAGAATAAGAAGATGCTACTGGGAAGCTTAGAAAGCAGCAAGGTTTCCTCCATTTACTTTAGAGTCCCTATGTTTGGTCTTTTCCATAGTGTAAACAGTGAAGGTGAGGGGCCTTGCTTTACAGGGCAGCACTTTCAGGAGCACACAGTAACTGTGCATGGTGGTTGTCTTTTGATGTATCATTTTTGCAACCAAGATGTAGATGAGCAGAGATAGTGACACAACATGATTCCAATATTCATGACAGATGCACTTATGAAAGTGGAGAAGTAGAAGAACATGCACTCTATTGTCTCATTAGGCACATAGGATGTAATCACACATGTCTCATTTCTGTCATGTTCTGGTGCTGCCTTTGATGCTTAGTGACACATACGCTATCTAAGCAATGCATTCCCTGGAAGGAACATGGAACAATCTGCCGTCTCTCTTCACCTCCCCAACCTTCTCCCCCTCTACAGCGTCTGCTTTTCTCTTTTTCTTCTGCTGCTTTTTCATCTCTTCCGCTTACCTTAATAGCAGTTCAAATGAAGCTGAGAACTAGAAGTGGCATGCTCCAAATTGCTACACTGGGACAGTCAAGGCAAGGAACTGGTGAGTACCACCCACCAGAATAGTGAGTGATTAGGGAAGCCCAGCCTAATCGCCATGTATGAGGGAAGAAATTAAACACAGAGATAGTTGCACAGACTGATCAAAGTAGGTGGCAGTTGGGGACCAACGGACCGACAGTTGTCTTGATCTACAGCAGAACTCCATGCTAAGTGTCTGCTTGGAGATTTCACTTTAGGAATCTAGAATTATGGCCTCCAAATGCTACACTGAAAATCATCTGCAGTGAAACATAGGTTCTCTGACATTGGTCATGCAATGGCCTGCCAGAACTGAAGAACTGGGTTTGGGAGGGATCACAGACCACAATGAATAAAGTGTGTGGATCAAAAGTCTTAGGGTACTTTACCAGCAGCATACTGGCTCTTCTGAATTTTCTTCTGTCTGTGTCTTTTTCTTATTCTAAATTATTTTACAGTGGAGCCCCAGGTTACAAATTTCATACATTCCCTACGATGTTTTGTATTACAAAAAATTCATGTCTTGAAACACAATGCATGACCAGACGTGGCCACTAGAGGCCACTATATACCATGTAATTTAGAGGAAATCTTGCTTCGTATTGCTGGGGGGGGGATCCTAACACTAGTCATTATTTTCAGTGGATTTCCATTTGTATCATGACAGGTGTTCATAACTTGAAGTAACACTGTATATAGAAGGGAAATATCTGCCCTGGTGGCACAGTGGTTAAACTGCTTTACTGCAGCCAGAATGTTGTGAGTTTCATCCTGACCGGTACACAAGGTTGACTCATCCTTCCAAGGTTGGTAAAATGAGTCCCCAGCATGTTGGGGCCAAAATGCTAATTAACTTGCGTACTGCCCAGAGAATGCAGTAACCACTATGAGGCAGTATATAAGTGGAATTGCTATTGCTATAAGTACAGTAAAACTTCGAGTTACAAATAAACTCAGTTCCAGGGCATTGTTCGTAAATCGAATCTGTTCGTAACTCGAGGCATCTCCATTTAGATAAAGCAAAAAGCCCCACCCAACCCTCCAACAATCAAAATGGGCCAACCCCACCTCCCAAAAATCAATCAAACCACCCAAAAACAACAGCAGCATTGAAAGGAAAGCATACATAAGCAAAAACACTGGACAGAAAACTCTAACAATAAATTGCAACCAGCAGCCATTTTGGTGCTGAAATTCCAGACAAAGAACTCCTCTCTAAGCACTCTACTGCCTCCTACAGGGCTCTGAAAGGCTGCATGTGTATAAAATATAAACCCATAGGCCGGGAAATGGTGTTTTTTGCATCCCTGAAGACAGCACAGAGGGGGAAAATTCATTCGTAAATCTGGGCATGTTCGTAACTCGAGACATGGATTTCAGTGCAGAACCAATTCGTAAGTCAAATTATTCGTAAGTAGGGGCATTCGTAAGTAGGGGTTTTACTGTACTCATAAAATATGAGTTTGAAAGCATGAAATTGCAAGTAGATAAGCGGGTACTAGTTTGGTAGGAAAGGTAACATGTGCTCTGGCATCTAGTCATGCCTGCCATGTGACCATGGACATCCCTGCAGATGCAGACAGTGCTGACTCTTTGGCTGTAAACAGAGATGAGCACTGTACCCTTGAGTTGAAAATAACAGGCTTTCAAACAAGTATGACCTTTACCTTTTTTTTATTCACCACTGATATTTACTACATGCAAGAGAGAGACAGGCAGAGGAAAAACTGGAATGGGAAGGGGCCAACACTGTACTCTAAACTCTCATTCTAGTCTGGCATTTAGCATGTCCTTTATGAGTATCAGTTCCCTGGAACAGTAACTAAGCTATCTTCCTAGCCTTCCTAGCCTCAGCAAGAACGTCTAATTTCTGTTTTAACATAAATAATTCACAATCAAGAATCATTCTTCATCAAATGTAGTTTCTTCATTTTGATTTGACGACCACAGGGCTGCTTGAATTATTTATGGTTGCGCCTCCCAGTCGTTCTCAGAGACATCCCTTGCAATATCTCACAAAGGAAGGGAACCTTAAGTGATAGCAGCCTTTGTGGCAGCTATTAAATCTTCGCTGAGAGAAAGGACAAACTGCTGTCGGTGAATGTGAATTATGAAAGGAAAAGACAGGCAAAATGTAGGCTCTTGCTTAACCTTATTCTACCCATGTTGTTTTTGAAATTCCCATAATCCACCAAGGCAGGTCTCTCCATGCCTGGTTTAAACAGCAAAGGGTGGCACTCAAAAACAAATTCACCAGAACGTGGAGGGCAATTCAGACTCTTGGCTGTTAGAAAGCTTCGGTTAAATTTCTTCTCATCTGCCCCTCTCAGCATTTAGGAGTTGGCATGAAATTCTTATACCACAGCTTGGGCCCTTATTGAAAAATTGCCTTCACTATATTTTAAGGCCCACAAATCTTCTCACATACTGAACATGCCTCTGAGGGGAGGCAGGGATGCCACATACGCCCAGTTCAGACCACTGCTGATGAATCAGACCAACCATGCCCCACCAGCAGCCCTTATCCCATGTGCACACATAGGGATGAAGGACTCATCTAGGCAATGAGATGGCTAGATAGTATTGTTGATGTAATGGGCACAGAGCTGAGCAGGTTGAGGACAATGGTGGAAGATAGGGGTGCCTGGTGTGTGAGGGCCCATGGGATCACAAAGGGTCAGGCTTGACTATGCGACTAAACAACGAGGCAAAACCTGTGGCAGCTAGTCAGGTTGGCGCTGTACACAGAGGTCAAAGTAGGTACAGGGGTATGGCCAAAATGTGTTGCCAACAGACAGTGGATCTGCTTCACATATGGACGAGGCCAGTGGTGGGCAGCAAAAATTTTCACTACCACACCGAGGGCCTATGTCATGGGAGGAGCCTATGTCATGGGCGGAGCCTACATCATGAGTGATCTAGTCATGCCTGCCATATGTATATATCTGCAAACACAGGTAGCACTACCTCTTTGGCTGTAAATGGAGATGATCACTGCACCCTAGAGTCAGATATGACTGGCTTTTGAGCAAGGGGAGACTGTGAACCACTTGCAGGGACAAAACCTGACTGGGCAGGGCAAGGAGGTGGGAGTGGCTATCCAATTTTGCTTCCCCCCCCCCGCCGCCCAAGAGCCACCCAATTTTGCCAAACCCTGTCCAGAGGCCACCCACTTTTGCTCCCCCCCCCCGGGTGCAAACCTGTTGCTGCCCACCACTGGACAAAGCTGATTAGTGTAGAACTGCATAAATACAGTGTTGATTAGATAAGCTTTGGGTCTTACCCAACTTGACATCTATAGTCCTGTAACCATTTCACGGTGCTTTCACCCCTTGAGAATGTACATAAGAACTAACCTTTAATTTGAGCAGTTCTAAGCTTCATTTTGGAAGAAAGTCATAAGGGAAGCCTTGCTTTATAGAGTGAACTATTTACCACAGTATTTTATGTACAGTAATACCCCGGATAACAATTGTACCAAATAGCGCTAAAATCGGATAATGATGCAAGATTTTTGGAAAAATCTTGCATCGGATAACACGATTTTTAGTGTTATCCGGTACAATCGTGTGTGTGTGTGTGTGGGGGGGTTGGATTGGGTAGAACATCTACCCAATCCAACCCCCCCAGCGCCCGCCTGCCCAATGTTTGGAAAGGGTACGGGGACCGTACCCTTTCTAAACACCGTGCAGGCGCGCACGTGTCAGACGGGGTTTGGGGAGGGTACAGAGATCTTCCCCGTATCCTCCCCAAACACCATCTGACACGCGGGCGCCCGCCCACCCGATGTTTGGAAAAGGTACGGGGAAGATCCCAGTACCCTTTTCAAACACCGTGCAGGTGCTTGTGTGTCAGACGGGGTTTGGGGAGGATACGGAGATCTCCCCATACTCTCCCCAGCCCCCATCTGACACGTGGGGAATCCCTGGCCTCGTAGCGGCTTGCTGCGAGGCCAGGGAGATCCGGGTGAGGAGATACACTTTTCCACGGGGTCTCCCCGGCCTCGTAGTGGCTCGTTGTGAGGCCGGGGACTCCCGGGTGAGGAGAGGCGCCTCTCCGCGGGGTCTCCCTGGCCTCATAGCAGCTCGATGCGAGGCCGGGGAGATCCGGGCGAGGAGAGGTGCCTCTCCGCGGGGTCTCCCCGGCCTCATAGTGGCTCGCTGTGAGGCCAGGGAAATCTGGGCAAGGAGAGGTGCCTCTCTGCAGGGTCCCCCCGGCCTCGTAGCGGCTCGCTGCGAGGCCGGGGAGTCCTGGGTGAGGAGAGGCGCCTCTCCGCGGGGTCTCCCTGGCCTCATAGCAGCTCGATGCGAGGGCGGGGAGATCCGGGCGAGGAGAGGCGCCTCTCCGCGGGGTCTCCCCGACCTCATAGTGGCTCGCTGCGAGGCCGGGGAGATCCGGGTGAGGAGAGGCGCCTCTCCGTGGGGTCTTCCCGGCCTTGTAGAAGCTCGCAACGAGGCCAGGGAATCCCGGGCAAGGAGAGGCGCCCCCCTTGGGGTCTCCCCGGCCCGGGAAAGAGGCGGCTTCGCGGGGGTGAGGATTTCGGCCAAGCTGCCTCTTTCCCAGGCTCGCTATAGCAATGAGGATCGCACGTCAAGGCAATGGCTCCCCCCGCTTTGATCCATTGCCTTGACGTGCGATCCCCATTTCGCTCACCTAAACAAGGGTCGGCTTGTCCGAATTCCCCCCTCCCCGGGGGAGGGGGGAATTCGGACAAGCCGACCTTTGTTTAGGTGAGCGAGCGTGGGCCTGGACAAGGAGCGGCTTGTCCAAAATCCCCCCTCCCCCAGGGAGGGGGAATTTGGACAAGCCAACCCTTGCCCAGGCGTGCGAAAGAGGGATCGCACGCCAAGGTAAGGGATCAAAGCGGGGGGTGCCACCGCTTTGATCCCTTGCCTTGACGTGCGATCCCCGTTGCTATACCCATTCAGTAGAAGAGGCTCCCGCTGGCTCGCCTTTTCACGCGCGTGCGAGCACCTCTTCTCCAGGCTTTTTAAAAGGGTTATTCCGGACAACGCTGAAAACCGGATAACGACATGACTTGTGGAACCAAGTCATAACATTATCCAGGGTACTAGTGTACAATAAACAGAATTGGTCATTTGAAGGAACTAGTGACTGTAGTTGTGCTTTTTTTCTAATGATTGACCTACTAACCAATGATGTGTTATGGGCTGCCAAGTATCATCTTAATTATAAAGACCCTGGTCATGTTTTCAACGTAGGTTAAGATAGTTAGGAGTGGTATTTACCAGCTCCAGTTCCTCCTCCCATGAGTTCCCATGCCTGAGCGGTAAAGTGTCAGTTGTTTAAAGAACAAGTTACTTTTACAAATTGGATAACTATAATGGGAAGTATTTGCTGTTGATTCAAAGCAGTGAGCAACAGAACGAAGTCATGGTTGTTGTTTTTTAAAGTTAATGTTCCAAGCCCTGCTCATAGATGGTGACTTCTTTCATATAACCCTCATTGGCCAGTAATCTCAATCTGGAAGGATAATTTTATAGGCACCCGTCTCTCAATCAGCTGCAGAACTGATTTCATAATCAGTGTGAGATAAGTATGTACCATACAGACAACCAGAGTGAGGTCATGCTCAAGAGGTCATTTCACATTTAGACAATAGCATAGAACAGGGATCCTCAAACTACAGCCACTGGTAGCACCTCCTCACAACATCTGGCCTGCTACGGAGCACCAGCAGGGACACACCAAGTGAAATGGAGGAGGGAGGGAACAAGGATTGAGGCGGTGCCTGTGGCACCACCCATGGACACAGCAAGGGTGAGGGCCTACGGTGCCCGTGACCTCACCTGGCCTGGCCAGATGGCTCCTCTGCCCGCCCAGCCTCACCACTACTCACCCTCACCACCAGCAGCATTTCCAGAGGCCAGAGTGGCAGAGCATGGTGTTTCTGGTGGCCAGAGCGGCCAAATGCAGTGTTTATAGTGGCCGGAGCAGCCACGTGCAGGGTTTCAAGCGGTTGGAGCGGCTGAGAATGACATTTCAGATGACCAGAGCACCAAGGCCAAGCTGCCCAAGAACAAGGACCTGTCCGAGTTCATGGCCAAGGAGGACAACCTGGACCCATTCTTCACCCACGCCATGTAGCTCTTCTAGGATAGGCAGGGAAGCTGTGGGAGAGAGTGGGGGACTCGGGGAGGTCAGCAGTGGCAGCGGGACCACTAGTTCGACTTCTCAACAGTCTGAGAGACCGTGAACTGTCCCCCAGCTTAAAAAATTTGAGGACCCCTGAGAGGCTGTAGCTGGCTAGATAGCTCAATCAATGCCTCTTGGAAAAAGAACCAATCTGTGTGGCTTTGAGCAAACTGCACAAATCCAAGACACCCCGAGAAGAAAGGAATAGTAAACCACTTCTGAATACATAAATCAGAATGGAGTTGATTTTATTTATTTATTTATTTATTTAAATTTGTTTATCGCCCTCCTCCCCGAAGGGACCCAGGGCGATTCCCAACACAACAGCATATTGACAACAATTTAAAACCAATTCAAAGATTAAAAGTTTTAAAAGAAGCTTAAAAACTTAGCATTAAAAACTAGGCATTGTAGCTAGGAGTTGATGGTACACAATTATTATGGTGGCTATCGGTGTGATGTGAGCCTCAGGTCTTGCTGCATAAAGTTCAAGTAGAAGCAGCTCTTGAATGAAATTAGCTATATTGCATTCATCTTCACTACTGTGGCTTAAAAACAACTAGAGGACCTTGACAGAGTGCTTTGTGTACTTAAAAAAACCACCCATGTTCTAGCCAGGAAAATGTAGGTGACCTGGTAAGACATTAGGGGAGCTCAAAATACAAACTAATAATTTCCCCTGTAAAATAGATCACTAGGTGAAGGCTTTATGTCCTCTGAGCTTACAGTATTAATTTTATGCATGAGTGCTTTATTTTTACCATGTGAGATATATCATGAGCCTACTAAAGCAAAATATCATCAGGCTTGAGAAGCGATTTGGTCACTTACACTTTGTCACCAAGGATCATTGCACAGGAATAATATAAAATCTTTGGCATGCTGTTTTTGTATGTTTATTAAGTGATTATGTATGCACGCACATGTCTACACACTCTACATACTAGATTTCTCTCTCTCTCTCTCTCTCTCTCACACACACACAAACACACTGAAAATAATTTTAATGAATTATCATTGTAACATTTCTGTTGAAATCTTGCAAAGCATGATTGTAATTAAGCTCTGTTCAAGGCAATATCTGCAAACTCTTATTGCAGCCCTTCTTCACTCTCAGGTAATGTTTAAAAAGTCTGCCATAGAGTTCTGCAGTTTCTGTGGGAATCCACCCACTTTTCACTCAGCTGGGAAATCTATATCCATAAAGATTTTCAGTCATTCAGTTTGGGAAGAATGAGATTGTAGTATGTATGCATGCATAAATAAATATAGGGTGGATCCTGCAGCTTAGGTTTACACAACCTTCCATATGGGGTAGGGAGCTGTAGAACCACGTACTCTAGTCCTGCCTCTGATGCCACTGTGTACTGCTGTAACTAAAGAATGTATTGTCAGAATGCTTAAATTAATAAAAATTCACATGAAAACATATACTCTTTAAAAGCAATGTATGAGGTTTTATGGATTTACATGAGGCAGCTAAAGCAAGGGGGGGTGTTAGAAAGAGGGGGACTGGAACAGCCTGCACAAACTAGCCAGGTAATGTTTAACTGTCAAGTGGTACTTGGCTGGCCAAGCTGTGCCTGGCCAGGTGGCCCAATGGGTGTGTGTGTGTGTGTGAAGGGTGAAATACATTACCCCCTCAAAGTATAAATACAAGCCTCTGTTCGGTTTAAATCTAGCGGCTGGCTTCTGCCAGTTTTGCTTGAAGACTTGACCTGCTGTTTACAGACACAGATTGTCTGGACACTGTACCAAGAAAGGATATGTTTATTGTCAGGAAATGGACCTATTTCCTAATGTCTCCCAAGGCTTGAAATTGCCAATTTTCAGATAGGCCTCAGAAAAATCCTTTGTCTTCTCTGAGCCTCAAGGCTGTGTTACAGACAGCATGTTTTTCAGTATTTCTTATCTTTTGTAAGCTAGCTAAGAGCCATGTTATGGCTAGCCCCAGTGCATTCTGTGTGCACGTGTATAAACAATGGACTGTTGTTTTGAGAAAGTTCTCTTTGTTACGTGATTGGCTAAGCTGTCCCACCTGACTGCAAATTCTCCATTTTGGAGAGAGAAGAAGGAGTTAGTCTCTGTTTCTTCATGGATTAAGACCTGTTTTTGATTAGAGAGCTTTTGTTTCTGGATCTCAATGGGCTAGCAATCTTTAGCCTAGGAGCTATGCATTTTTGCTCCTTAAAAATGGTTACCTAGATTTGCCTGTGGACTTTATTGGACTGACCTGTGCTACTGACTTTTATGCTTTATGAACCTGATCAATAAATCTTCATCATTTTTTCTGAACAACGTGTCTTCATTGGACTAAAAAGGGTAAGAGCTGCCTTTCACACACACAAATCTTTGAACACGCTACCAAATTAAAAACCCCTTAAGAGCTGATAAGCAGCTGAGAGTTGTCTCTCTGTTCTAATTAGCCGTCCAGCCCGCCTCGGTTGTTTTGATTTTGGTTTCCAGGGGTTTTCCAGAAGTGGGGGGGCCGGCTGGGAACGTGACATTTATGCATATTGTCAGCATGTTTTGCTTATGTGTTTCAGAACAATAGTCTCAATGAGAACAGAGACAGTATTACATTTAAGTCACCTAATTGTTCTATGATTCAGTTTCTCTTGTATAGTAAAAACCCAGTTTACAAACGCCTTGGTTAAAGTTTGCTGCGGTTTACAATGGCAAATCCTATGGAAATGCCATCCTGGTTTATGAATTTTTAATGTATTTTTTTCAGTTTACAACAATCAACTCAACAATCAATTTTTCCCAAATGCATCCCTATGGATGCTTCGGTTTATAATTGTTTTTGTTTACTATTTTACAATATTGATGTATTCTGTTTTAAGTAAAATAAGACAAATGCTTTTTTTAAAAAAAAATAGTTTCAAATATTGAAAATATTAAGACTCTTATTCTAATACTGTTCTTCTGGTTCCATTTCTGCTTTTACACACATAGTTAACCTATTGTGACTAGAAGCTGTGTTAACTCTTTCTTATAGCTGGCAGTACAAGTTTTAATGGTAAGGTATTTGAAATATCATACAAATTGCAAACAAAAATTCGCATAGTCAAAGCAGTGGTATTCCCTGTGGCAATGTATGGTTGTGAGACCTGGACATTAGGAAAGCTGAGTGCAGAAGAACAGACACCTTTGAGATGTGGTGTTGGAGGAGAGTTTTGAGAGTCCCCTGGACAGCAAGGAGAAAAAAATAGGTCAATCTTAGAAGAAATCAACCCTGACTGCTCCTTAGAAGGTCAAATAATAAAGATGAAGCTAAAGTACTTTGGACATCAAATGAGAAGAGAGGATTCACTTGAGAAAGCCTTGATGCTTGGAAGGGTCGAAGGCAAAAGAAGACGGGGACGGCCCAAGATGAGATGGCTAGATGGTATTGTAGAGAAAATGGGCACAGAGCTGAGCGAGTTGAGGGGGATGGTGGAGGACAGGAGTGCCTGGCGGACAGTGGTCCATGGGGTCGCATAGGGTCGGAATCGACTGTGCGACTGAACAACAACAAAACTGATTTCCTGTTTTTTTTCCTGTTTTGTTGATAACATAAAAAAATCAAATGTGCCTTAGTACAAATGTATTGATTATTAACCAAGGCGTTTGTAAACTGGGTTTTTACTATACAAGAGAAACTGAATCATAGAACAATTAGGTGATTTAAATGTAATACTGTCTCTGTTCTCATTGAGACTATTGTTCTGAAACACATAAGCAAAACATGCTGACAATATGCATAAACATAATGCATAATCTGATGTATTATATTTGCATTGAATAATGCTATGTTATTTCCCCCCTCTGTTATTAATATAAGAAATAAGTGCCTTGAATATTATAAGTACAGTAATACCTCATATAACATTAGTATCGAATAACACGAAAATCGCATAACATGAAGGAATCTGGGGGGAAGAATTGCATCAGATAACATTAAGATCCTATGGGATGCTTCAGATAACAACCGCGAAAGCCTGTGTGGTTACAATGTATCTTTATGGATCCCATAGAGGATCAGATAACACGAAAAATCATATAACACGAAGACTTGTGGAACCAGGTTTTAGTGTTATATGAGGTTTTACTGTACTTCTATTGGCTATTTGTAAAAAGCTTATTTTAATCTTCTTTCTGATTAATTTTGTAACTTTAAGATGTGCTTCAGTACGTTGCATTGAAGAAATTACAGGTTTTCTTTGTTATTTACTTTAAGTACAGTGTATATTAATTACTGCATATCTTGCTAATGCTATAGATATGTTAAGCCATTTTGTAACACTTATGTGAATTTAGTAATTGTACTATATCTGCATATACCCTTGCCATAATATGCAAATGTCATTTTTACTCTGCTAGCATCTAATGTAAGCAATAAGTACTTTTTAATACTCTTTGTTTGTCATTTCTATGAAACCTGGTTTTGAAATAATTATAATGTCATATATATGCATGCTAAATAAATGTTAAAGATAAATATTTCCTTTGTTATGTCTATTGCCTCTCAATAATTTTAAAAAGGATGCATACCTGCAAATACCTTATGCAAAAATGCTGTGAACACAAAATTTTCTTTGAGAATTTTAGATTTTGGCAAAGAGCCTAGAATCTGGCATTTAAGGGTAGAGGGCAAGTGTCAACTGTTTATTTTTGCATAGGGGGTGCTAGCTCCCATCTGGGTCCAATTTGACCTTGGCAAAATCTGTTCTCACAGTATGTTTAGTCACTGGTGTGAGTGCATGGAGAATGATGGCAATGATGATGAATAATAGTAACAATATTATTCATCAACATGTCTCAATGTGCTCACGCAGTAACACAAAGGTTAAACTCATTAGCAAATGTTTAGTTAGCAAATGTTGCTGGGAGTAAAAAGTTTTGTATCCCGCTATTTACAAAAGAAAAGGGAACATTTAGAGCTAATCCAAATAACAACCAGAGATCATCTGTAATACCAGCTGCAGGAAGCTGTATTAATTTGCATACTTATCTGTCATGTTGATTAATCACTCTATGCATCTGTACCTGGTGTATATAAATTCATGCCTTGACATCTCACTCCTATGTCTGATGAAGTAGACTTGATCCATGAAAGCTCACATTTAAAATATAGCAGTTTGTTTTTAAAGTGCCGCAATGTTTCTGTTTTTTGTTTTCTAATATTATGAAGAGTAAGCTATAAAGCTGAGAAAATAAATTTGAGTAACAGCTAGGAAAACTCACCCCTGGTTCAGATATTTGTACATGTCCCATTCTGACCCTGCTGAGTTGTCTTATTTGACTCCAACAGGAGCAAAATTCTAACCTTAAAAATCTCATATTTTTTGAAGTAGGAACATCATTTACTTTCATACCATTGTGCTAGTTCCCTTGGCCCTGAGGACATAAGAAGGAACATTGTAGTACCTTCTTGTTTTCTAAAATGTTCAATTTCATTTCCTTCTCCTGAGCACAACTCCCAGGAGCAGGCATGCTCAGTACAGAGCTGCTAATAGCTTTTAATGATAACGGAAGGACTATGATAACTCCAGGTTTCTCTAAAGCAGAGCCCCCATATTGCTGACCATTGATCCCACAGAATTCATTGGTTTGAGAAAGCAAGTAATTTCCTCATTTTGATGTTCCTGTGCTTTGCCTTGATGGAAAAATCTGTGAGAATGCATTATATTTCTGGGCTTGTTTTCATTCTGTCTCTGGGAAACGTGACATGCGATACCACAGGGAATCCGTTTCAGTGGTGAAATCTGTTTAAATGAATCTGTGATGAAGTGACAAAAGGAAAGTCAAAGAATGAATTTGCTGCATACACCACTTCCCATCAATCCTGTACATGACAGGAAATGTATCAACTAATGAAACGGAATAATCTAGCCTTGTTAAAAGCTGCTGTATAACAATTGCCGTCTAGGGAAAAGCTGCCGACTGGCACACTTCTCCATTGGTCACAAATCTATCACGGCTGCCTTTTGAATTGTTACAAGTCTCAAGTAGGAATGCTACCATCCTGCATGAAGGTGCTTATGCAGTGTATGCCTAGCCTACATTCAGGTGGTGGTATTCTCCAATTTAGAAAAGTAAGAGATTCCACTGTTCTGGGGAAAGGACGGAGAGAACAACCATTCCCTCACTTCTGTGGCAGCCAGATAGGTTTTCACATAGCTGTGCAAATTTATTGTGCTATTATGTCATCCATCTGTTCCTGACTTATATCTATCTTAATAGAGTTTCTGAGCTATGTGAGATGTTCATGCAGTGGTTTAACACTTCCATCTTCCAGTGAGTTCCCATTTCTGGGTGGGAATTTGAACCCAAATCTCATGAGACCTAGTCTAACATTCTATTCATTATATCAGGGGTTTCTTGATCTTGAGTCCCCAGATGTTACTGGACCTCAGTTATCAGAAGCCCAAGTCAGTACATGTGCTAATTGAAGCTTCTGGCAATTGAAGTCCAAGAACAGGTGGGAACCAAAGGTTGAGAAACCCTGCACTATACCATAGCATTCCTCTCTCTATGTTTCAAAACTGCACAGTCTTTGCCTCCAAGCCCAACCATAAATGCGTTAACAGTGTTTTTTCTCATCAAGAAGAATAAGTCCTAACTACTTCAATGTTGGTATCATGAGTATAAGCAGAGGTTTGGGAGACAGAACATGAGACAGAGATGCTTACAAGCAGTGGTGGGTTGTTAAAGTCTTCGCTACCCCACCGTGATGTCATCGATGTCGTGGCTGTAGCCGGCGTCATGACATCATAACATCATGACAATGTGGGCGGAGCAAATAAAAAATAAAAATAAATAAAAATGTCTGTGCATGCGTCAAACCTCTGTTTGACTCATGTGCAGTTCTTTTTTTAGTGTGCATGCGTCAAACCGCTATTTGATGCATGCACATTAAAAAAAGAACTGTGCATGCATCAAATGGAGATTTGACACATGCGCAGTTCCAGGCAGCCATTGTGGCTGCCAGAAAAAACATTTTTGGAGGGTGCCGGAGAGGTAACCGAACCAGTCGCCCGAGTTTTACCACCACCCTGGCTACCCCTCCTGATGGGGCGCTACCAGTTCAGGCGAACCAGTCCAAACCGGTAACATCCCGTCACTGCTTACAAGGCCCTGGGAGGGGTTTGAGACTCTAAAACATGCTTCACTTTCAAAAGTGTATAATAGGTTTGGTGTCTGCAAAGGGACAAAAAAAAAATCAATGCCAGTCTGCTACTTGTCTGGGTATATAATTAACCAAAATCTATGGGACTTTTAATACTCCAAGACAGTAACCTTGAGTCTTGTGAAAGTTAGGGAAAATTGAAAGCCAGGAATGGTACATCTGCAATTGAAATTAGTCCCAGTGCAACCCTTTTGCTCTCAGATTCAGCTCCTGCCAATAAAATAGCAGAAGACATGCAATGGAAAATTGGTTCTTTGGGTATTGTAGAATCTTGCATTTATAATGCTTTAACCTTGGCCTTATGTGTCCTTCAGGCCTTGTTGTTCTTGTTGGATTAGTACCCACATTCTCAAGAAGAGTCCCCATGGAAGGGAATGGTCGGAAGGAACAGCAAAGTTCAAAATTAAAATTATAGTTGCAATGACAACAACAACAAAAGAAGTGCATCTCTGTGTACCCAACTCACACATAAGGTATGTGGATATGTGAGCCATGTACATTTTAAAAAATATATTTTTGCAAGCTGGATGGATAGCTCAGTGGTTTATGTAATTCCCCCATTGTGTCCCCAGGATGAAGATTCTGTTTATAAAGTCTTGCACAAGATTTACCGTCCCAAAACACCCTCCAAAGAAGAAAATGGAAAATCACTTCTGTGTATTTTCTACATGGAAAACACTGGAAAGGGTCACCCTATGTTTGAATTGACTTGATGGCACACTATTATTATTATTATTTATTGTTATTATACATTTTTGCTGAATAACATCACAAGGCATATAAAATAATTCAGAGATTATGCTTCTTAAGCACTTATGATCGTGTCTTATATCTGACTAGGGAAATTATTTGTCTCAAGCCCTGAATGTTCTCATTCCTAATTTTTACTGTGCCCATTGCTAGTTGCTTAAGGGTGAGCAAAATATCCCTGTGGAAAACTGATTGGCTCCCTAGTTGGACACCCAGAGTCATAAGTTTTGTAAATTGACTCTGTATTGAATCTGAACTTCATATAGCCCTCTAAACCAGGCATTATCAACCTTTTAAAGTCAAGGGCCAGGTCACTCTCCCTCAGACAGCTTCGTGGGCTGGACAGCCATTTTGCCCTTCCTCCACCACATGGCACTTCCTGGTGTGGTAGAGGCAGTGGAGGTCACATGAAATGGTGCCATGGGCCACATCCGACCCATGGGTCGTAGGTTGAGAATCCCTGCTCTAAACATTGCCCAAGTATCCTTGTCTTCTGGTTCTTGCTGAAATCAGATGTCATGACTTATTTTGTTTATCTCAGCTACGAGAATGAACCTAACAGTAAGATGGGCATTAGCCAAGTGCACTTCGCTGCTTCTGAACATTTCAAGGCAATGTGAAACAAAAGCTGGACAATATATTACAACAGGTAGCACTTCTGGCTGAACTGAGGCCCTGATTCCAGTTGGGCTGCACCTTTCAAGCCTCCCAAAGTCACCCCTAAACCGGATGCAACCCAACACTGGCTTAACTGCAGTTATATTATACTTAGTCAACCTATTTTATACTTACTTTGTGGTTTTGTATCATCCTCGGCAATGGTGTTTGTTTTAAAAACTAATGTTTTATACTTTAATTGTCCTGATTGATTCAGGAAGTTTCCAGTCACACTGAGTCCTTCTGGGTGAATTTGCAGTGAGAAACCAGGAAGGACATAGTGTGATTGAAGATTTCCCAAATCAATTTGGTCAACTCAGACAAACAGCTTCAATTCTGCAGAGGCTTCTGCTAAAAACAATTGATGACCAACAAACAGAAGCAAACAATGCAGATTAAGTATAAAATATCTAAAGATAGGCTCTAAAAATGACTAGGAGTTATGCCATCGCTCTCTTTCTCTTACACACACTCACACTCACACACCACACACACACTGTGATGTATTGTGCTGCTGCATTTTTTTGGCTTTTTTAAAAAAGTAATATTTGCTGAGTTCTTAGGGGTTGCAAAAACCAGCTTCAGAGCCTACACGCAGCCTGACCCAGGGTGTCCACCCCTGTATTATGATCACAATCTGAAACTAAAATACACATATAGTAATACCCCATATAAAGAAAAAGCTTTGTTCCACAATGTTATTTGTTGTATGATTTTTTTTGTTATACAATACATGTATCGTTACATGCTTGTAACACACATTTAAACTGCAGGGTTTCCCCCCCTTCCATTCAGTGGAGGTGGGTACACATTGTTGCTTTGGTTACATGTCAGAGGCTGGGTATGATATCACATGACATGAACATCATGCCTATACCCTTTTTTATTTTTAGACGAGATGTTTATATGCATCTTCAGATCTGTGATCTTGACTACAAGATTGAACAAAAAGGGATCACACATGTGCTTGTGCAGATGGAGACACAAAGAAGGGGTGGGGAAATCAAAGAAGTGATGGTGGGTAAGGAAAGAACAAGAGGGATAGCAAATGGAGGTGGGGAAGGGGCAGACAGACATCTGTCGGGGGGGGGGGAATGGGCTAGACTGGTACACCCTGATGCAGTGATCTATCTCTAAAATCTCACTTTCCCACCCTACACCAAAGAGAGTTAGCTTAGAATGGTTCCAACATTGAGAGGAAATTGTGTTAAGACAACTTTCCCCATCTTTGAGGACTTTGCCGCCCCTCCCCCTGTGCCTACACCAACTGCCAGGGGAGGAAGAAGCCAGGGCAGGTTGAGGACTTTGCCACCCCTCCCCCTGAGCGCAAACCAACATAGTATATTGTAATGTAATGTAATGTATTTTTTGTAAGCCGCCCTGAGTCGCCACGGTGAGTGGGCGGCAATATAAATTTGAACTAATAAATAAATAATAATAAATAATCTTGCAAGTAAGAATAGAAGCAGGGAGGAGAAGCAATCTGTTAAAAAATCTTAAAGGCCAGTCTTCTGAATGTTTAGAAAGTTACAGAGCCTTGCAGGTAGGGAGCAGAGATTAGTAATTAAACATGGTTCATAGGCATAGCGAGGGGGGATGGGCGGGCAGTCTGCCCCAGGCACCACTTTGCGGGGGGCGGCAAAGCTGCCGCCCCGGACTTCCTGGTGGCGCCCTGGGCCCCGCCCCGGAGGGCACATGCCCGATGGCACGGTGGAGGCCAGGGGGTGCCGCTCCCCCTCCTCCCCAGGTGCCCCCTCCTTACCGTCTGCCGGGCTGGGGCGGCACGGTGCGGCCCCAGTGGAGAGCCCACAATCAGGTTCCCAGGTGCACGTCTGCCCTGGCTCCTAGCCCAGCAGCAGCACCCAGGAAGGCAGGAAGCGAGGCCAGCAGTCGCCATGGCCCAGCATCGGTCATGTAGAGGACAACCACCCCCGCAATGCTGGACCGGTGCTGCTCCAGCCGCTGGGCCGCAACTACCACCGGCCTCGCTTCCCGCCTTCCTGGGTCCTGCTGGTGCCACCGGGGTTGGAGCCGGGGTGGATGCATGCCTGGAACCCAAACGGTGGGCTCCCCGCTGGGCCCATGCCACACCGCCCCAGACCCTCGTCTGCGCCATCAGATTCCCAGGCTCATGGCCGCCGCCCCCTCCTAGCCCGGTGAAGCCCGAAGTTAGGACTTTCCTACCTGGGGGGCCCCTGAGCCTGAGGGGGGTAGCGAGTTTGGCCTGCAGCCCCAGGCAACTGAAACCTGCCCTATGCTACTGACGTGGCTGCTGAATTTTTAAGCTGTAAAACTGCACACACAGGCTTTGGAGTAAAACCTATTAAAAGGGCAACTTATTTTGAAACTAACATGAGTACATTTACATCAGATTGTGAAGTATTGGTATGTATTAAGTCAGTGGCTAAACATTTAAGGTGATTAAGGAGTCCATTTAAGGCTATGTTGGGCAACTTTGGCAATCCTTTTCCACTAGTGCCTCCTGGATGTTGAAGCTGCATATAAGCCATGGATGTGCCACTTGAGCTGTGAGTTGAACAATTCCCTATCCTTATTTAACAGTATTGTTGGGGTACGATTTGAATATTGTGTACTTATTGCCAAACACTTATATTGAAATTTTGAATACCAAGCACTTATAATCAATTATGCTTGGAAGTTGATTTTAGCTGAGGGAAAGTTCTCTTTTTGAGAACCTCCCAATGGTCTGAAATGCTTATATTCAATTACATTTCAGAGTCCTCTTAGTCTTCAACTCTCATACCCAAATAAGTCAAAGAAAAAGAAAGAGAATTTCAATCAGAACTCCATTTATTGTCAGCTGACACAATGAGAGATTCTGGGCGCAACACCTCACAGGTGGATTACCTGTCAAGAGTGGCGCCCTGATACATTGAACGTCCATACATTTATACTCTTTCCTTCACATTTGGCAGTTTCCCAATTCCCAATACATCAAACAACTATAGAGTATAGATAACGAAGCACTGAGCTGTGTTAGATCCAAAAATATATCCTCTTTCTATTGGCTCCTTGGACCTGATTTTTACCCTTCCAGATGTCACTAAGTGAGAAGCAGAGAGTAGGGTTCATGATTTAATGCTATCTTGTTACTTTGGCTGATAAGTGAGATAGACCAGGCAAACAATGCAAAACAACTTCCTTTAGGTCAGGCTAGTCTTTTCTGTTTCTCTGGTTACTGCATGCTAGGATTGCAACACTCAACAATTTGCCATGGCGAGTGAGTGGTGATATAAATCTAAATATATAAATAAATGGTTGGAAATCTTTTTAGAGCAGAATTCCTCATGGAGTTGCTAATTATACTTGTGTTTGCATGAACAGAAAAAGAAACCTCCATCTAGAAATCAGGTATTGGTCACATAGTCTATGTATGTAGATCCTTGCTTCATACACAAGTATCAACTGATGCTATCTGAGCACAGTGCCAAAATAGTGCTTAGAGTATTCTGTAAGGTCAGTGATGGGATGTTACCGGTTCAGACTGGTTTGCCGGAACCCGTAGCACCCCATCAGGAGGGGTTGCCGGGGTGGGGGTAAAACCCCAGGCAACTGGTTCGATTGCCTCTCCGGCCCCCTCCAAAAATGTTTTTCCAGGCAGTCAAAATGGCTGCCCGGAACTGCGCATGCATCAAACCTCTGTTTGACACATGCAAAGTTCTATTTTTTAGTGTGCATGCATCAAATAGAGGTTTAACGCATGCGCACTAAAAAAAGAACTGCGCATGCATCAAATGGAGGTTTGACGCATGCGCAGACTTTTTTTTTAAAAAAAATATTTATTTATTGCTCTGCCCACGACGTCATGACGTCAGCTACACCCACAACATCGATGACATCAGTGGGGTAGTGAAGATTTTGACAACCCACCACTGTGTAAGGTTCAAACTCTTCCCCCACAAACCAATCAGAATGATACAGCCCAAGCACAGACTTATTGTCTCAATAACAACTAGGCCTCGGATCTGCCAATAGGCTCAAATAAATCAATTTGTCTAGACGAGGTATACCTTCTCCTGTCAATCAATACTGCTAGTATTATACAGTATTCCTATTCTACTTGGAAATGCACCAAAAGAAAACAGATTTCTGCAAGGGCTGGCCTAATGTTGTGTGCCAGCTTCTTTAAAAGCTTTCTTTTCTGATGGTAATGGACCTGTCACCTTCCCTCTTGAAATGCATCATCCTAAGGAACTTCAAAGGATCTTCCCAACTGTGCATTATTTTATTTGGTCAAAATGAACAAAATTCAGAACAACTCTCAGAGTGAAACGAGATGCACTAGAATCCATAAAAACCATCATCTGTAATATATTACTGTAATTATTTCTCCATCTGTAAAATGAAGGCGATAATATTTACCTCTACTGGGGTGAAAACGTAGATAAACTCCATTATGCTTAGGTACTTCCAAGAATACTTTGTCACAAAGTCCAGTTTTCTGCAAAAAGATTTAAGAGCTACATTTAAAGCAAGTGATCAAGTTTTAAAGGATATATATTTAATTGGTATTGTTTTAACTCTGGGAGGAGTGACTCTTGCTCTGAAAATGTTATATTAAAAGGAATACAGCAGGGAAGGTAAAGAGATATGTTTAATGTTTAGTTAATGTATTTGACAGACAACAAAAGGAAGACCTACTGGAGGTGCAGAAGAAATGGACAGGTGCTCCTTCTCTCAATATCATGGTTAGTACAGCTAGTGGCTATGACTGCATTCACACATAAATATTGTACCCTTAATGGATGAAATTTATTTATTTTTATTTATTAATCATATTTCTCATGAATGACAGGGTGACTAACAACATTTTTAAAAAATCATCAATAAAACCCACAATAAAATATCCACCCATCTAAGAAGAGTTAAAAGCTAAAATTTAAGGATTAAAAGATTAAAAAAGAGAAAATATTAAAAAATCACAAAGTAAAAACTCACAGGGGAGAGGGGAGGAATCAAATGAGCCAGTGGGCCTGAGCAACTGACTGGCCCGTACCCCATATCTGCCCCGCTAGCCAGGTCTTCACACCCTTTCTGAAAAACAGCAGCTCTGTCTGGAGATGCAGCTCAGTTGGCAGGAGGTTCCATAGGGCCAGAGCGGATACAGAGAAGGTCCTCCTTCTGGTGCTAGAGAGACATGCCTCTCTAGCTGATGGTACAACCGGAAAGCCTTTCCTGTCCGCTCTGGTGGGATGGACAGATGTTATTGGGGTGACGCGGTCTCTTAAGTAACCTAGCCCACTACCATGTAGGGCTTTAAAGGTAATGACCAGCACCTTGAATTGCACTCAGATGCAAACTGGTAACCAGTGCAACTCCCAGAACAATGGTGAGGCATGATCATAACACCTGCATCCCATCACTACCCGGGCAGCCGCATTCTGGACCAGCTGCAGCCTCCAAATCGTCACCAAGGGCAGCCCTACATAGAGCACATTACAATAATTAAGTCTGGAGGTGACCAAAGCATGTGTGATCATGAAAAAGGAGTCCTGATCTAGGAGTGGGCGTAACTGGTGTATCACACGAAGTTATGCAAAAGCCCTTCTGGCCATGACTGCCACCTGCTCTTCCAGCAGGCGTTGCGAGTCCAAGAGGACCCCCAGATTACACACTGGGTCTGTTTGGGACAAAACCTCCCCATCCAGAATCAAAGATGGCAGCTCCCGAGGAAACGCAGGACCCCTGACCCACAACCACTCAGTCTTGCCAGGATTCAGTTGTCCCCCATCCAGACCCTCACAGCCTCCAGGCACCTGGAAAGTACTTCCACTGCATCACTTGGGTCCCCACGGGCCGAGATGTACAACTGGGTATCATTTGCATATTGATGATACCTCACCCTGTGGGAATGGATGATCTCACCCAGCGGTTTCATGTAGATGTTAAAAAGGAGAGGTCTGAGCCCTGAGGGAGCCCATATTGGAGGGGCCTAGGTCTGGAACTCTCTCTCCAACCACACCAACTAGTTCCAGCCCTTCAGAAAGGAGGAAAACCAGGACCACACAGTTCCCTGGATCCCCTATCCTCGGAGTCATTCCAGAAGGATACCATGGTCAACGGTATTGAAAACCCCTGAGAGGTCAAGAAGAGCCAGGATGGACGGATGTCCACCATCCCACTCTCTCCAGAGATCATCCACCAGCGTGACCAATGCAGTTTCTGTACCATATCCAGGCCTGAATCCTGACTGAAAAGGGTCCAGATAATTGGTTTCATCCAGGATCTCCTGTAACTGCCATGCCACTTCCTTCTCCAAGACCTTACCCAAAAAGGGCAGGTTGGAGATAGGCCAGTAGTTGGCCATCACTGTGGGGTTGAGAGATAGCTTCTTCAGGAGGGGGCGCACCAAGGTGTGTTTTAAGGTTGCTGGGAAAAAAACCCTCCCGCAACGAAGAGTTAATAATAGCTTCGACCCAACTGCCTTTCACCACCCTGGTTGATTTCACCAGCCAGCCAGGGCATGGATCTAACTCACAGGCAGTGGCATGAACAGATCCTAGGAGCCTGTCCACTTCCTCAGGGACAACTGGATCAAACCGATCCCAGATAACATGGTGAGACTGCACTTTGGTCAAGCCCAGTTCTACATTTTCCACACCGGGATTCAACTTTGAACAAATCTGAGCAATTTTCTCCACCGGATAATCAGCAAAAGCCTCAGCCAATCCCTGCCATCAGGAAATATCGCCATCAGGACTTGAATCCACATGAGGGTCAAAAGAGAACAGAGAAAACCAAAGACTCATGAAAGACATTTAGCAACTGAGTAGTGCACTATCAGACACTGTCCTGTGTGGTCATGCAACCCAATCACATTAGTGCTTACTGAGAACTGCAGTGGCTTGGTGGTTAAGATGCTGAACTTGATGACTGGAAGGTCGGCAGGTCAGCAGTTCGAAATCCAAGTACTGCATGATGGAGTGAGTTCCCATCTCTGTCCCAGCTCCTGCCAACCTAGCAGTTCAAAAGCAAGAAATTGCAAGTAGATAAATAGGGACCACTTTGGTGAGAAAGTAGACAGCATTTCATGCACTCCGGTGTCTAGGCATGCCTCTCACATGTCCATGGAAATGTCTGCAGATGCAGACAACGCTGGCTCTTTGGTTGTAAACAGAGATGAGCACCGGACCCTAGAGTCAGATACGACAGGCTTTCAAGCAAGGTTGACCTTTATCTTTACCTATACTAAATGCTGCTAATTTAAAGGGCTCAGGGTTATTCTGAAGTAAGCATGAAAAGGGGTGAAGGCTTAGGACACAGTTCCTTATTACTAATATACTGAAGCATTCAGGTTACACAGCTGTATTTGCTTGTTTGTTTTTAATGAAGGCAATATCAAGGCTCTGTTCACAGACCTCCAGGAGACCTATCCAGAAATACAGGTACAGTTCTCTTAGTTGAAGAACTAAATTCTTCTAAATGTAAGCTAAAAGTAGCTGCAGTCGCCCAACAGAGAACAGTGGATAAACACAAAATGCACCAGAGAGCCTGGATGGTGTAGTGGTTAGAGTGGAGCCTGTGGCTGTGGGCCAGGATGAAGGAGCCCCAGTTTAAATCCTTGTTTGGCACTGCAAATCAGGAATTGACTTTGGGCCAGTTTCATTTCACAGTGTCACCTACCACACAGGACTGTTGTGACCGCAGTGATGACGAACCTGGGCACTCCAGATGTTCTTGGACTTCAATTCCCAAAAGCCCATGTCAGCACTCCTGCTGGTCAGGGCTTCTGGGAATTGAAGTCCAAGAACATCTGGAGTGCTAAGGTTTGTCATTACAGGTTGTGAGAATAAAATGAGGACATGAGTCATGTGGCCAGCCTTGAGCTCACTGGAATTAAGGTGAGATATGAATGGGAAAGAGACATATATAAAGTTCCTGAAATGCTGATTGTGCCCTTTACACCAGCCAGCTTCAGGGAGACTATATTTAGGAACAAACACTTTTTGACTTCAAAACAGAGCACAAACTTACTTCTAACTACAATGTGCAACTGATCACCGTGAAGCTGAGAATACAGAAAACTTCTGCATCTGATTACTGCATCCCACAAATGGCATATATACTCCTGATGATTACAGAGCTCTGAGCACCAAGCAAGTTTAAACAGCCTTAGGGAAAAGTCCTTTTACCCCAAATTTTAAAGCTGCTGTTATTGTTTTTTTTTTGCTCAAGAAGCTGCTGTTTAAAAAATTAGAATAAGCTAGGCTGATTTTGTCTATTCATTTGGCAACCGTAGTCGAAACCCATAAAATTGTTTCACCCCCTCTTTATATAGTCAGTCTTTATTCAAAAGTAATCAGGCAGAAAGCCTGCATCTTTTACTACTATGTTCCTAATTTTACATTTATTTTGTTTTTGTGGTTGGTCATGGACTCAAATAGAACAAAAGTTTCTTATTTTGCCAATAAGTGATTCCTTCTTCCATTATTCATATCAGAGCACAATTTAAAGTTATGAAGGTATAAGAAATAGAGGTAAAATTCAAAAAATATTAAAATGTTAAAATAATTAAATTATTTTTGACCAGGCTCTGGCTATTTCTTGGCCATTTACTAAAACTTCATTACACAGATGGTGGGGCATAAACTTCATGCGCAAAAAAATACTGCATTGGTTGAATATCTCCACATTCCCAGAAGATTTCGCCTTATCCTACTTTGCTTCAAAGTCTATTGAGTGACTTCCAAATGGTCTAGCCAGAATCTTGTCCCTGTGAGAAGTACTCTTTGAGATTCATCCAATTGATAAGATATGTTTTGCTCTCTATAGGTTTAACTTGGCCTCTTCTGATTATATTTCTAGAGTTTAAGACAGGTGTTTGCAACCGATGGCCCATGGGCCTGGTTTGGCCCATGCATATCATTAATTCGGCCCACGGTGGTCACCGGGGCACCTCTAGGTGATGATGTCATCACCTGGGTGCCTGGCATGGAACCAGGGAGTCCTAGAATGGTGCGCTTTCACCGCAGAAGGGCTATGGAGGAGCAACGGAGAAACCTGAAAACGTAGTGATTATGCTCCGCAAAGCCTCCCACTGCCAGGCAAAGCAGTGAAGACTGTGCAAAAAGTTGCAAAACCAATGTGACTGCCAATGGCAATGACAACAAAAATGTAAGCACTGGGAGCAACCTGCCTCGGGCTCCTGCAGCTGCATGTCAGGGATGTGTCTGACCCATGGCAGGAAAATGTTGCAAACCCTTGGTTTAAGAAGTATGCAAAAAAGATTCCATTATTTTAACCATCATCTAGGGAATTGGTGCCCATAAAGTGAATGAGTTTCGTGCTGTATTACCTTATTATTTTCATTATTTTATCTATCTATCTATCTATCTATCTATCTATCTATCTATCTATCTATCTATCTATCTATCTATCTATCTATCTATCTATCTATCTATCCAACCATCCATCTGACACATTTCCCACTTTGGGTGATGTACAAACAAGTAAGTAAGTAACAACAATACAAGTCAATAGACAACAACCAAATAAATAGCTAAAGGTGTCTGAGGGCAAGCAAGCACATTTCAACTTACTTCTAGAGGGGCAATGTCATCAAAACGACATATTTTTTTTCCATTGGGGATAGATTTCAGGCAGCCATTAATAATCCTGCATGATTCCTCAAGAGCTACATCCACTTATTTGGCATGTGCTGATTTATACCATGCAATGCTAGTATATTCTGCTGTGGAGCAGCACAGGGACAGAGTTGTTCTTATTGTTTGTAGGTGTGCATCCCAGTCTAACCCAGTTAGTTTACTAAGTATATTATTTTTGATGCCAACTTTAGATAGGATTATAGAAGGTGCTTCCACAAACAGTGGAAAGTATTGTGAGTATATTTGGGTGTCCCATGGACAACAACATGCAGCCGGCTAATTTTTCCTATCCAGAATTGTGGTCAATAAGTGATAGTGCCAACATTGCCTAAATTTAATTCTAAGAAGGTCAGTCTAAGTTGAAGGAAGGCCAGCCTAAATTCGAATAGGTAAAGGACATGCTAACTAACCTGAGGAGGTCTTCTATCTTTTCTTCCCTATGAAAAGACTTGTATCTTCTCCAGCGTAAACTGAGTTGTTCCCAATCACTTCCAACACTTTCCTTTTCCATCACTTTTAACACCCTCAATGTAGGAGGAACTAGCAGCAGCACAAGCCACTACTGAAACCTTAGGCTGTTCCTCTTCCACCATTTTGAGAAGCTGCACACCATAAAAGCAAATGAACAGTGACAACTACAGCATAAAAGGAGTAAGTCTATCCCATCCTAAATTACAGTAACGTAATTTAGTTCTTTCTTGAGAAAAAGAAGTAATGAGAAGTAATTAGCTATGGAAGTGTTGAAGAAAGAAAAGGAGTATTTAAAAACACTGAAGATTGTATAGCAACATTATTATTCCTGTTTCCCGTTCCACTAGCACTGTAGAGGTAACACTAAAATGTCGCACAGCGTGAATTAAAGTGCATTTGTACAGAGAATCCAATATCTCGCATGCTTTGCTGCTTTTCACCTCTTTGGCAGATAGCATTAGCAGCAGTGGTTTAAGCCTTTCCCACTAGTAGCTTTAACAACTTGATCCTTAAGAAGGCCAGATAAAAAAGAATGGGTGTCACTCTGTTCTTCAGTGCAAGAGTTTGGTCCTGCCTGAAAGGCACTGAGAATGAGTCACCTTCGGTTGAAGAGAATGGCTCAGTTTCTAAATGAGGCCTTGAGAGTTCTAAAACTCCAACATTCAGGGGAGCCAAACACCATCTTGTGCCCATTTCCTTTTGCCAGTGCTCAGGCTTGCAGAGCTAATAAAGACACAGTCAGTTACTAGCGTCTCCAATGCAAGACCTCAGAGTGGTCAGAGAAACAAATACCAGGGGAGATCTATTTATTTTTATTTATTTATTTTTAACATTTTTATACCACCTTCCTCACTGGGGCGACCCAGGGCAGTTTACAACATCATAAAAGCATAACATAATACCCATTATCTAAAACTTCAAAGTCATAATTATAAAAATTTTAAAGTTTTTAAAATTTATAAAAATCCAATAATAATTAAAAAGTTAAAAACAATTTAAAGATAAAAGGTTAAAAGACCAGGGGAGAAAGGGAGCTCAAACTAACCAGAGAGCTGTGGTCATGGTACCGCCAGGACCCCATACCTGTCCCGCCAGCCATGTTTTTAAGTTCTTCCTAAAAGACAGCAAGTCCATCTGTAGACGTAGCTCAGTTGGTAGGAGGTTCCATAAGGCTGGAGCGGACACAGAGAAGGCCCTCCTTCTAGTGCCAGAGATATGTGCCTCTCTGGTCAATGGAACAACTAGAGAGCCTCTCCGGTCCGCTCTGGTGGGATGGACAGATGTTCTTGGGGTGATGCGGTCTCTTAAGTGATGGGACAGTGACTTGTTTGTTGTTGTTGTTTCCACTTATATACCATCCCATAGCACTGATGAGGGTCCAACCAACCAACCAACCAACCAGCCAGCCAGCCAGCCAGCCAGCCAGCCAGCCAGCCAGCCAGCCAGTCTGTTTGTAATGTGTTATTGCTTGTAACCACATGAATACTTTCCTTAGAAATATATGGATTCACCATGTGTGGTCATGCAACCATTCTTGCTCATAGAGTATAACAGGTCTTTGTTCTAGGCCAGGGTTCTTTGTTCTAAGCCCAAACTTTTTAGGCCGCAGGCCAGTCATGTGGGTCAGGGAGTGCAAACTACAGTCTGGGGGCCAGACCCAGTCCCTGATGCCAATTCATCCAGCCCACGAAGCCCTCGTCGCTTATGGAAGCGGAAGTAAAACGTGCTCGTATGGACGTTTTACTTCCACTTCCAGGAGCAACGAGGGCTTCATGGGCCAGATGAATTGGTGTTGGGGGCCGGGTCTTGTCCCTGGGCTATATTTGGGCAGCCCGTTTCTAGGCCTTTGGAATGTAATAGGGGGAAGAACAGAAGAAGAATGGAAGAATCCCAGCATGTGACGATTACACAGAGGGTAGAAAATCTAGGGAGGAGTAAGAGAGAAAAACCTGGGGAGAAGGTATAAAAAGACTTGCAAGAAAGGGTGCGGAGCTGCACTTTCCTGTATCATAATGAAGTGTATTGCCCGGAGTCATTAATTGACCAAATAAAGACACTTTGACTGAGATATCTCCTTGTCTGGTTGATTATTCGATTGATATCTGACAAGCCTGGTCTGAAGCAATTGCCTTTGGACCCCAACAATGCAAACTGCAGTTTTCCCCCAACAAACTAGGTACTCATTTTACTGACTGCAGAAGGATGGAAAGCTGAGTCAACTTCGGTACTATTAAGAATGAACTCAGGTCATGAGCAGAGTTCTGACTGCAGTATTGCAGCTCAACTACCATGCCATCAGAATTTCTTCATCTTCCTGTAAGGGGACTTGCTCAGGCTGACCTATTCGTAAGGGTCCAAAGTTCCTCCTGCACTCAAAAACAACTGGCATGTGGGAGGTCAGAACTTAGATTTCAGTAGTGGGAGGAGACATCAAGTTGTTTCTTCTCTAGACATGAAACTGCCAAAATGAAGACACCTTTTGGTGAGTTCATTTTACGGTTCCTTTCGCCTGGCCTAGTGTGATAAAGATTATCCGGCTACATAAGGTTGCTGGTATCTGGGTATGCCTGATGGCAGTTCAAAAATACCAGTCTTTGAGGAGGCTCTTTCTGGGTAAGTTGCTCATTCAGGGATGGCAAACATTGGTTATCTTGGACTAAAACTTGTAGAATACAGTACAGTAAAACCTCGGATAACGCTAAAACTTGGTTCCACAAGTCTTGGTGTTATCTGATTTTTAGTGTTATCAAATGTATGTTAAAATCCTATGGGATGCATCGGATAATGTTAAACTCCATAGAGATACAATGTAACCGGTTGTTATCCGATGCATCCCATAGAATCTTAATGTTATTCGATGCAATTCTCTCTCCCCCCCCCAGTTGCTTAATGTTATGCGATTTTTGCGTTATCTGATGCAAACGTTATCCAAGGGATTACTGTACTCTGATCAGCATGACTACAGTCAAATTTACAGTGGAGAGTGGGGATGGATTAGTGCATTTTCAATTCATTTTGTTTTGATTTTTAAATGTGTTAGCAATATTTATTTATTTATTTATTTATTTATTTATTTACTCCAATTTTTATACCGCCCTACTCGGTTGGGCCGACTCAGGGCGGTTCACAAGCACAGAGTAAACAGCAAGTCTATAGACACATCATGTAAATACAAAAAAAGAGAGGGAAAAAAATCAGTATCAACACCATAAACAGCTCAACATCGTTACATTATAAAAAGTTCAGTCAGTATCAATTTCAAACAATAATCAAAAAATTACAAAATTCAACACATTTACACAAAGATTTTAACATTATCAAAAAGTCCAGCCGCCGCTGCGGCTTTTAAACATAGCCTCCGGGACAGGAGGAGGGAGTCCCGGCTGGGCGCGGCGGTAGCCCCTTCCCCCCGGCCGCAGGTGTGTTCCATGGTGGCGGGGTGAGAATGCTCTGCCAGGGAAGTCCAGCCACCGCTACGGCTTTTAACCAAAAGCCTCCAGGACAGGTGGAGGGAGTCCCGGCTGGGCGGGGCGGTAGCCCCTTCCCCCCGGCCGCAGGTGTGTTCCGTGGCGGCGGGGCGAGAATGCTCTGCCGGGGAAGTCCAGCCGCCGCTGCGGCTTTTAAGCAAAAGCCTCCAGGACAGGTGGAGGGAGTCCCGGCTAGGCGCGGCGGTAGCCCCTCCCCCCCGGCCGCAGGTGTGTTCCGTGGCGGCGGGGCGAGAATGCTCTGCTGGGGAAGTCCAGCCGCCGCTGCAGCTTTTAAGCAAAAGCCTCCGGGACAGGTGGAGGGAGTCCCGGCTGGGCGCGGCGGTAGCCCCTTCCCCCCCGGCCGCAGGTGAGTTCCGTGGCGGCGGGGTGAGAATGCTCTGCCGGGGAAGTCCAGCCGCCGCTGCGGCTTTTAAGCAAAAGCCTCCAGGACAGGTGGAGGGAGTCCCTGCTGGGCACGGCGGTAGCCCCTTCCCCCCGGCCGCAGGTGAGTTCCATGGCGGCGGGGCGAGAATGCTCCGCCGGGGAAGTCCAGCCGCCGCTGTGGCTTTTAAGCAAAAGCCTCCAGGACAGGTGGAGGGAGTCCCGGCTGGGCGCGGCGGTAGCCCCTTCCCCCCGGCCGCAGGTGTGTTCCGTGGCAGCAGGGCGAGAATATAAGCCCACTGAGTGACATATGGAGGAAAGTACCCATGTGTACAGTAGAACCCGGTATAACAAAAATAATTGGTTCCCCTAGGCCCTTGGTCTGCAAATAGTGGCTCTCCAGGTGTTTTGGACTTCAATTCCCAGAAGCCTCGATCAACAGTAGTGCTGACTTGGGCTTCTGGGAATTGAAGTCTAAAACACCTGGAGAGCCACTATTTGCAGACCACTGCCCTAGGCACTCCGTTATATGATTCTTTCATTATACGATCCATGCATCGTACAATGAAAAACCTATGGGGGAAAATGTAAAGATCAAATCTCTACGGGATGCATCATACAATGAAACGGTTTTTCGTTATACAATTCCCAAATGATGCACCGGTGGGTTTTTCCCCCCAAATTTCTTTCATTGTACGATTTTTTTTGCTGTATGATGCATTCATTATACAGAATTCTACTGTATCATGCACTCTGATAAGCATGCTTTCCTCACCTCTTGTATTGGGACAGGAGGAGAAAGCAGCCATAGGCTTGTCCGCAACCTGGGATGTGTTTTTTGCCAGTTTTCCTTTGAGAAAGCCTCCCAGATTTCAGGCATGGAAAGAACAGTAGGCAATGCCTGTCTGCTTGTGGGTCTCTGATGTTTGTTAATCTGCTGTTCAGCAATAAAAAAAATGCACTACTGAGATGGCTAAGCTCTTAGATCTAGCAATATACATATCAGTCTCTTGTCTCTTGAGATGACAACTCTTGGCAGCCAAAGACAGACCTTTCAATGAGATTAAAGAGGTGCTATTAATTGCTATTGATCACGGGTCAAAAAATTAAATTGCATCTGCAACAACATCGTTGAACGGTCTAAATGAGAAAAGCGGTTAATGGGCTGGCTGGTCCAGTGCTGTAATTAATTAAAAGGGGATGAGGGCATGAAAGAAAGAAAGAAAGAAAGATTGAAATCTGAGAGGAGTGCTTTGGAAGTACCCAAATTAAGGATAATTCACATTCACAAAGGAATGTAAATTGCAAGTTAATTGTAAGTGCTCCAAAAAGCTGTGAAGAGAAAAATATTTGTTATTTCATTCAAAATTTATTAGACTTTTTTGTTGTTCAGTCGCACAGTCGATTCTGACCCTTCACAACACCATGGACCACCACCCTCCAGGCACCTCTCTCCTCCACTCTCCTCCTCAACCTGCACAGCTCTGTGCCCATTGCATCTACAATACCATCTAGTCATCTCATTTTTGGCCACCCCCTTCTTCTTTTGCCCTCCACCTTTCCAAGCATTAAGGCTTTCTCAAGTGAATCCTCATCTCATTTGATGTCCAAAGTGCTTCATCTTCATCTTTACTATTTGGCCTTCTAAGAAGCAGTCAGGGTTGATTTCTTCTAAGATCAACCTATTTGTTCTCCTTGCTATCCAGGGGACTCACAAAACTCTCCTCAAACACCACATTTCAAAGGCATCTATTCTTCTGTGCTCAGCTTTCCTAATGGTCCAGGTCTCACAACCATACATTACCACCGGAAATACCATTGCTTTGGCTATGTGAATTTTTGTTAGCAATGTGATATCTCTACTTTTAACTATGTTCCCCAGGTTTCTCATAGCTTGCCTCCCAAGAATCAGTCGCCTTTATATTACATGGCTGCAATCACCATCTGTAGTGATCTTTGTTCCTAAAAAAGTAAAATCTGACCCTGCTTCTACTTCTTTTCTATCTGTTTTCCAGGGATGGAAAATTATCCATTATCTGTTGCCGTTATCTTGGTTTTCTTGATGTTGAGTCTCAAGCCAGCTTTTGCACTCTCTTCTTTCAACCTAAGCAGCAGCTTCTTTAGGTCTTCCTCACTTTCTGCCATTAGGGTGGTATCATCTGCGTATCTTAAATTGTTGACATTTCTCCCAGCAATTTTGATCCCAAATTGTGATTCTTCCATCCCTGAAATGAGCCTTATGTGCTCTGTGTATAAGTTGAATAAGCAGGGTGACAAAATGCAGCCTTGTCTTACTCCTTTTCCTATTCAAACCACTCAACCATTCCGTATTCTGTCCTAACATTTGCTTCTTGACTCACGTACAGATTTCTCATGAGGCATATAAGGTGTTCTGGTATTCCCATCTCTTTAATTACTTGCCACATATTGTTGTGGTCCACACAGTCAAAGGCCTTGGTGTAGTCAATGAAACAGAAGTAGTTTCTCATATTTCTTTGTTTTCTCCATGATCCAACGTATGTTGGCAATGAGGTCTCTTGTCCCTCTGCCTCTTCTGAACCCAGCCTACACTTCTGGAAATTCTCTCTCCATGTGCTGCTGCAGTCTATCCTGTTTTACCTTGGGCATCACCTTGCTAGCATGTGGGATGAGTGCAATTGTTCAATAATTTGAACATTCTTTGGCATTACCCTTTTTTGGGATTGGAACATATACCGATCTTTTCCAATCCTGTGGCCATTGTTGTGTTTTCCAAATCTGCTGGCATATAGAATGCAATAATTTTATTCTATTATCTTTTAGGGCTTTGAAAAATTCAACTGGGATACCATCATCTCTACTAGCTTTGTTGTTTGCAGTGCTTTTTAGGGCCTTTTTGACTCCACTCTCTAGGATGTCTGGTTCAAGTTCAATTTTCTCATCATTGTGATTATCAGGGGTGGTGAGGTCCTTTTTGTAGAGTTCCTCTATGTACTCTTTCCATCTTTTTAAAATGTATTTATTTATTTATTTATTTTATTTACGGGTTTGTGTTGTAGGTGGGTAGGTGTGTGTTTATTTTTATTTTATTTATTTTTTATTTGGCTCTGCCCACACTGTGATGACATCACGGTGTGGTAGCAAAATTTTTGGGAACCCACCACTGAGTGGCTCCAAACCTTTTTTTGGCCATACCCCACCTAAGTAGCTCTAAAATCCTGACTTCCCCTCTCCCTGTGACATATAATTCTTATTATTGAAAAGTGAACTCCTATTCACGTGGAGGAAGCTTAAAAGCCAATTAACTTGGTCTAATTAATTCTAGAATTACCATCCCCTTAAAAATTAAATCCCCCCCCCCATGGGATGTGTGCCCCACATTGGAAACTTTGATTCTACAGACATAGGAGAAATTTTATCACAATTTTTTGCCTCAGAAGGCTCCCCGTTCCCCATGAATATATATTCCCTCCTGTTGATGAAATAACTCATTGGGCGTAAAGTAAGCATGAGGTGAGGTTTCAAACATGGCAATATTGTTCATGAAACTTCTATGAAACAAAGTGCTCTTTCTGAAGCATCTTAAATAAACCTGGTTAGTGAGCACCCATCCTCTTTCTCCACCCAAATGTGATTTGGAGGCAGCAGTTCTCTCTGCCTCCCAGGTATGAGAGAACATCTGTTATGCTCGGTAAGGCACATCTGTGTTTACCAAGCCTGAAATATAGCCTACCTGAAAAGCTGAGGTGAAGCTTAAGAAGAGCCTGACATTTCTCAGCCTTTATGAAAACTCTTCCATTTTTATCCATAGCTGGCAGGAATTGTGCAAAGAGCCTCCATCTTCTTATAAGGGCAGACAGCACCAAAGGCCCCTTGAGAAACTGTGGGTATTAAAAACATGCTCTTTTCCACCACAGTGATCGTAATAATATGTTGCATGTATAATGACCGTTAGAAAGTATATTGTAACACAAGTTTTACTAGGCTTACACTGAGGCAGAATGGCTTCCTCAGTTGGATATTGGTATATCATGCTTTCTTGGTCTGTCTCTTAGGCTCTGAACTACATCAGCCTAATTATTTATGGTGGCAGTAACTGTCGGTGCTGCTGGTACCATACCTCAAATCATCATCATCATCATCATCATCATCATCATCATCAATTACCACTGTTGTTGTTGTCCTCGTCATCATCCCCTCCCATGCTGACAGCACTTAACTAGACAATTAATGTCTCAGCCACCAGTGGTTTTCTTTTCTTTTTTCATTTCAAGGAAACAAACATTATGTCTTGACCATCACTATGCAGCATGGTAACTTTCTGGATTAGTCTGAAGACTGTGTGAATCAACCTTTTTTTTTTTAATGCATTTCATTAAAGATGTTTGCGTTCGCTCAGCTAATCACCCAACCCAGAGAAGAAACAATCACAGAGAACCTGTTCAAAATGAATCCTTAGTTCAAGCTAAGATATAGCTCTCTTCTAAGTATGAATGGAATAGTTTTCTTCCATTGTCTCCCGATCACATTACAGCACATACATCTCTTAGGATTCCAGCTTGTCTTGGGGTGCTAAGAGCCAGGTATGCCTCCATATTTCATAAAGCCCATTGTCTTATTTAAAAAAGGAAGGGAAGCACTGGAAGCAGGAAAAATGGCTCCAACAGACAAGGAAGACTAAGAGAAATATCCTGTGAGTTATTCCTTAAAGTTATGTAAACCTTTTTGTTAACATGTAGTAGCAGCTGCCGCCAACGAGTAGCACTTTAATGATATATTGCAACTAGGGCTAAATTTTAAGGTCTTTCCCCATGAAATATTTTTGGTTGGCATACTATATGACAGTGATGGAGAACTTTTTAAAGACCTAGTGCCCAAACAGAGGGGCAGGGTGAACTCTGTGCTGGAGGGAGGGAGGAAGAGCTCCCATTGGGCCGCTGGGCAGAGGGGCAGGGTGAACTCTGTGCTGGGGAAGGGAGGAAGCACTCCCATTGGGCTGCTGGGCAGAGGGGTGGTTTGAACTCTGCTAGGACAACGGCGCACATGTCCACAGAGTGCTCCCTCTGGTATGCATGCCATAGGTTCGCCACCACTGCTATATAATTTCCATGTCCCAGAGACTTCTTGTTAATATATTCTGAAGCATTTGTGTTAGTTTTGAAGGCTGCTTCTCAAACAAGTCCACTTTATTTTTTTTTCTATATTCCATTTTCAGTAATGTTATTCTCAGACGACACTTCAGCAGGTTTTCAGCTTCAGTGCGAAGCTTTTCTCCAGGATTTCTGAATAGATCAGAAGCGTTTGTGACTGTGGAGTGCCTTTGAAAGCCTCCTTCAGATCCCTTAGTGGTCAGTAGACTGTAGAAACCTTTCAAATTTGAAACTGACCAGCCTCTGCCTTGATGATTGAAATTGGGTGTGAACTTTCTGTTGTCTAGGAGACCAGCCCTGGACCTAGATCCAAAAGAGAGGTCACTTCCCCTGTGAAAAACTAGAGGGAGGAAATTGGAATGAAAAAAAAAGGTGGGTGAGAAAAACAGTGGAAGAGAGAAGAGACACAGTTCATTTGTTCTCTAATCTGAGAGAAAGTTAAAAGCTTCCATGGGAACTGAGTAGGGCTAAAAGAAAATAGGCACACCCAGTGGTGGGCTTCAGCGGGTTCGCCCCAGTTCACCAGAACCGATAGCATAAATTCTGGTTGGCCCCACCCATCCAAGTTTGAAATAAAGAAGTCCTAATTCTGGTGCAATGCAAGGCTTTCGCCCTGACCACGCCCACCATACCACTCCCACAGAGTAGGTAGTAAAAAAAATTGAATCCCACCACTGGGCAGGCATGACTAGATCGCCCACCAAGTCACATGGCCATGCCCACAGAGTAGGCCACATCCACAGTGTGGTAGTAATTTTTTTTGGAGCCTACCACTGGTTATGTGTCTTCATCGTTCAGGATGGGATCCAGGTGTGTGAGTTGATCCCCAGCTAAGGACCATCAGAACAAATTAATAAATTACAGTTTGTACAATACTCCCAGACTTACTTAGTCTTAGACCAGTGATGGTTAACCTTGGCACTCCAGGTGTTCTTGGACTACAATTCCCAGAAGCCCAAGTCAGCACTCCTGCTGATGAGGGCTCCTGGGAATTGAAGTTCAAGAACAGCTGGAGTTCCAAAGTTCGCTATCACTATCTTAGACCCTCGCTTGCTATGTAGCAAAGAGTCTCAATACCCCAAGGCTTCTGTAATTTTCAATTAACTACATCATGTGGGTGGTTAAACTGACTTCTTCTTCTTCTTCTTCTTCTTCTTCTTCTTCTTCTTCTTCTTCTTCTTCTTCTTCTTCTTCTTCTTCTTCTTCTTCTTCTTCTTCTTCTTCTTCTTCTTCTTCTTCTTCTTCTTCTTCTTCTTCTTCTTCTTCTTCTTCTTCTAATGTATTTATTTAAAAGTCCCCCCAAATTATTCAAGTAATGTAATAATATTTTTAACCATATTTATGGTTGTGCATACCAAATACTGTATAAATAGTAGCTGTGGTAATTACTAAGTGATTACTATAACTCATTAGTTAGTTTAAATGATTAATGACACATTGCCATCTCTCTCCTGAGGTATCAAATTCATTCTGTAGCATAGAAGCAAATTATTACTCTGATTAGTCTATATTAATATTATAAACGTGATCTAGGATGGATGGGGGGGACCTAAACTGTGTGTAGCATGGGTGTCAACTGACAGCACTGAATCTCTTTGGGCTTCACCTTTACTTTATACATTTTTCACACATGTTCTAAGTGATCTTCATCAGAGTATGCCACATTTCAGCTACCCAGTTGTCTTGTTAGCAAAACTGTCCATAATCATGCTTACCATCTTACAGGCTTTGTGTCAAACAGTCATTATTCATCAGTGGATTCAAAGAAAGTCCTTTAAGACAGGGGTGCCCAAACTACGGCTCATGGGCCAGATCCAGCCCTCAATGCCAATTCATCTGGCCCACAAAGTCCTCCTCTCTCCCAGAAGCCTGTATGGGCGCGTTTTACTTCTGTTTATGGGAGCGACGAGAGTTTTGTGGGCTGGATGAATTGGTATTGAGGGCTGGATCTGGCCCATGGGCCAGAGTGACCGGCCCCCAGAACCACATGACTGGCCTGCTGCCTGAAAAGTTTGAGCACACCTGCTTTAAGACTCCTGCTTGTATAGAATTACAATTCACTGATACCATTTTCTTTAGGCATGCTTAACGAGCTCATTAGACAACCATCTGTCAGATACACTTTGATTTGCATTCCTGATGGGGATTGGACTTGATGGCTTTATAGGTCCCTCCCAACTCCATGATTCTATGCAAAGACCTATGAAGGAAACAGGGTAAAATTCTCCTGTTGACAGGATCCAGCACCTACAGCATAGGTACAACTTTCCTGGCCAGACTCTGTGTGTGTGCACATGAAGTCTATTTACTTGGAGCTATTAATATGGCAGGCAGGAAGCTTTTTTCACTAGGGTTTCTATAGTTTTAAATGTTGGGGATTTTATGTACGCTGCCCAGAGTCACATGTCGATTGGGGCAGCTATACAAATTGAATAAATACAATAAATAAATAATAATAAGAGCGGTGGTTCCAATGTGGAGCCCATGAGCTACAGGGAGACTTCAGTTCCCAGAAGCCTAAGTCAGTACATTGGCTGTTCAGTGCTTTGGGGAATTGACTTAGGCTTCTGGGAATTGAAGCCCAAAAACCAAAGACTGGGAAACACTGCACTAGAGTATCCTGCAGTTGGTAATGGCCATGCAATCTGTTGATAAGAAAGTTGTTCTAGCATGGGTGATTGCTGTCATCTACCTTGTTTTTCCTTTTGTCAATTAAATGGTTGGAAGACCTACATCGATGCAGGCAAGCTGATTCTGTACAGCATCTTTATTAGTCCAGCTTCCCTCCCATCCTATGATCAAGACTGCTCCCATTCTTAGTCTTATCTGTGCTTTTGCATTTGTTAAATGCCTGATGGCCAAACTATCTGAGACAGCAGCCTCATGATAAGAATGTGATAAAAGATTAGCCTTCCAGAGATACAAACCCCCTCCCCCAGGCAACTTGCAAACAAACTCCAATGTTTACCTCCTGATGGCCAAACACCAACTAAAAGCAACCTAATTTCCAACTTGCCATGCTGTGGAAACTTCATGGTAGGATTTTTTTTTAAAAAACAAACAAACAATTTCCTCTTAAGGAAGCACTGCTTTTGTGTATGATGATAGTATGTTTTATAGTTGGGAATTGGAAAAGTATACAGGTATAACAGGATGTGCTAAGAAGAAAACCTGGACTCTAGTGTCTTAGATCCTTACATTGCTCAAGTTCTGTGTCAAATTTCATTCAAGTTCTTTGTTTTACACTGTCTGTTTTGTATTCTGATAATCAGGAACTACATAGAGCTTGGTTCTGTCTTTAAGTTGAAATCAAATCATTAGCTAAATCGTAGAATTGTTTGGCCTCATCCAGAGATTAAAGTAACTCATCAAGAGGATTCTAGCGAAAAAACCTCAATAACTTGTCCACCTCCCACCCCCCAATTCCAATTCTGGCACCTCAATAATGTGTTAATTTGGTCCCTCTAATCTAGACAGCAATTCTTGGTCTGTTTCTTTCCATTTTGCACAGTAGTAACTGGAATTTCAAAACACCTCAGCCTCTTTCAGAAGAGTCTAACAAGATCACAGGAGAATGAAACAACTGAAGCCTTGATCTATCTTCAGAGGGTACTCTCTCTGCACATTGCACGCTCCTACTCTCTTCCTTTTTTTCTATAATGAGCATCTGTCTGTGTCTAGAGAAGGCTTAATGCTGTCCTTGTTGTGGTCTGCATCCCAGCCACTTAAAGGAGACCTTTCCTGTGGAAATACTGCAGCAAGTGTTCAGCTCCTCTTCCCGTCTCCTCTAGTCCAGGCTCACTCTTGTCTTATGGAGTTCGTTTCAAGGAGTTTGAAATGGCACAGAATATAATCACCAGCACTTCTAGTGACAGAGCAGACACAGTTTTTCTCCCTAATTTGAAGAAGATGAGAGCAACCTAGGCACGTATCTACCATTAATGTGTTTTTGAAGTGGACTTTCTGATCATTTGCTTTCTACTTCTGATACTATGACCCCTCTGAACTTCTTACTCTTGTTCTCCTCCCCAAATTACTTTTCTGTTTTTCCTTCTCCTCCAGAAGCTCCAAACCTCCAGGTTTTTCCTACACCCAACCAATATCATCCAAGAACTAAACAACCCACCCTAACTCTCTACAGGGCCCACTGTTCCTCTTGGAGTGGATATGCCTCCTCAGGTGACTTTTCTCTGTTTCAAATAAAGTTTAGTTTGTGGAACTGTATTTTCCTGTTTTGTTTCTTGATAGCATTATGTATTGGACTTTTTGCCAACCATGAGCTAATTCCTCTTTAGACACATCATAGTAATATATGCTATTCCTTATCACATTTTTTGTGGGATTTGTTTTTCCCCCTTCTGTATTCTCTAAAAGAGATTGTTAAAGATCTTTTCCCATATGTGTTTCTTTCCCCGAAATGTCTTAAGTTTGTACATGGTTACACATGTTTTTGAAAGCCCATCCAGCATCTGTAGTCTGGATCAACTTTGCAACAACCAATGTGGACATCCTGGTTGAGGAAGGATCCTCATGTGATTGGGGAAAAGTATATTGTGGATACATTTTTCCAAGTCAAGGCAGAGGATGGTTCACTGGTATATCAATCAAAGCCAGTAACAGTTGCTCCTAACTGGTATTACCACCTGAGCCTACATATGTGGCACTATACTAACACCAGTCCCAGTGCCAGAACAAGTATGGTTGGACATGTGTTGGGTTTCAGTGACCTTGGCAGTGCTGGCTATCCCTCCCATTGTTTGCCCACCCCTAGGAGTATTCAGTAGAATCACAGAGGAAGCCGCCTCAAAGATTGAGGATACTTTTTACATTTTTGAACCACAATGGGGCATGCCTTGTTTTGCCGGCTAATCTATCTTACACCAGATCTGGACACGAAAGAAGAAGATGAACCGAACCTGCCAGTCTTGCCCTTGTCAGGTGTGGGGTTGGCACTGAAATAGTGAGTTCGATTGTGCAAATTGCGGATCTAATCAGTCCCATCGCTGTGTCATTTTTGTTATTACCATCATGACCAATGCACCAAGAAGGGCAGTCTGTCTTCTAAAATGTGGGGTCAGACTTGATTGAGGCATTCCTCAGACTATTTTTCTTCTGGAAGAGGTTCTCAACAAAATTAGCAAGCTTGTCCCTTCTTCCTGGTTGAGCCCTCTGCCAACTAACATTGCCTTTATCATGGCTGGGTGTTGTTTCTACACAGTAATTCAAAGTACAGGAATCCAGTGTGCATTATTCTCAGTATAGTAATTCCCCACACAGGGAAAAGCCACATAAACAATGGGGGGGGGGATCAGCAGGATAAACATATAAGTATGGAGTTGAGGAAGGACACTGGAGACATGGTTTGCTGGATAACACACTTTATATTTAACAAAATATTTTTAATAATATATTTTTTCAAATATTATTTTCTAGAATCCCACTTTTTTACAGCAGAGTGTTTTTTTTTCACTAGTTTTCAGGCACACTATTGTTTAAAGGTGTTTTGTTTTTTTTTGTTTTTTAAAACTGGATCTTTTTGACCAGAATCCTTTTGTTATAAAGTCTTAGACAATTTCCTATTTCAACAGCAGGTTGACTACAGGATCTACCCTCCAGAAAGGAGGATTTAGTGTAGCTATAGGGTCACTTACACTGAGTGGATGGTCTGGGCCTACCATGTGGCTTGTGTATGATGTACCTGGATGCTTTTGAGGGCCCACCCTGCCTTCTTGTGTAGTTAGGAAGTGACACAGTTGTGGCTCCTGGGCAGAACATGTTAAAGCAGACTTTCCCAAACATATGTTAGTTAGGAGTGATGTATTGTGTAACCCAGGGATTCTCAACCTGTGACACATGGGCCAGATGTGGCCCATGGTGCCATATCATGTGCCCCCACTGCCTCCACCACACCCGGAATTGCCATGTGGTGGAGGAAGGGCAAAATGGCAATCTGGCCCCTGAAACTGTCTGAGGAAGCGTGACCCAGCCCCTGGCTTAAAAAGGTTGAGAACTCCTGGTGTAATCCAAAGAGAGCCCTGGCTAGGGAAGGCTGTGGGGAATGGAGAGATTATCAGAAACCTCTGGTCTGGTCTGAGTACAGCTTGTTTTGTAGTTGCCAGACAGGAGATGAATCCACCTCATTCCTCTCTGACAGTCTCCTTCTCTTTCAGGTCTGACCACCAAGGGCATGGTCTGAAGGCACATTACATACCATCTTTGCTGGAGGTGAGCAGGTCATGAATGGTCAGTGCCAGGACAGGAGAACATTTGGAGCCTCTACAGTTGCCAAACCAAAAAGAAGAGGAATGAATAAAATAAGGAATTGATATCAGAAGAATCAATGACCATAGTTGATGTATCTAAATTGCAGCAGAGTTTCCTGCTTCATTGAAACTCACAGTATCTGAGTCAGGTGTCATATACCAGGCTCACAAAACAAACCTACCTGTGTGTGAAGATAAGGGAATTATTCATGGCCTCTTGAACAACAGGCTGTAATCTGAAGCCTTTAAGGTAACAGGATGGCCGCTGAGGTGTAGCAAACACTTTCTTACAGGTTCACCATCCTACTTCCTGGAGAGGAGATTAATTCTGTTTGGGAGAGGGCTTTTGGGTCCCAAGCATGGCAGAGGAATCCTGACTGCTATTGATATCTGCCCAAACTTTAAATACTCTGAGGGACAGATGAAGGCCATGTGCATTAGAAACCATAAAGGATTTTTTTAATCAATGTCAGAAGAAAGGTTCAGTAATTGAAAGAAAATCTAGACAAATGCCTCTAGAAAGTATTGGTCAATTTACTGCCTGGAAACCTAACATGGCTCCTTGGTACCTTCAGCAGCTAACCTGTATATTCAGAAACAGTACCTGATAGAACTTTTCTGGGATGCTCCTGCTTCATAATAGGTGGCAACTGCTTGTTGAAAGGCTTTTGCAACAGAAGAAAATCCCCTTGTGTGGTCAAAACTCATCGTCTGGCTATTGTCGCTTTCTACCATCAGCAGCATCTTAAAGCAAGAAGTATCGAACCATTGATCTCCCTGCGCCCCAGCCCCTACCTTGTATTTAGAAAGCGTGCCTTCATAGCAAAACCGTGCAATTTGTCTTAAAAATGCAGACCTGTTCTCATGGAAGGGAAAATTGTAGTGAAAAGAACATTTGGGTTCATGTTGATTCACAAGGAGAAAAACTCTTTTTTTAAAAAAATTCCCATTTTCCCCCCAAAGAAAGGGCAAAATATTGCAACCATCCTTGAAATTAACTCCTTACAGTCAAGCTCCAGAAAAAGGCTGTTGGCTGGGATGAGCAAAGAGCCTGCCCGTGAAGCGATCATCGTCCACTGGCTTCAACGGCAGCTTCTTCCATCAGGTTGTGCCTTGGTGCATCTGAGCTTCTTTGCCCAACAATTCTCTTTGTCTCGTCCTTTTGCTGGATCTCTGAGAACTGCATCCCCCCCCCCCCCGGTACAGGACATGGGAGATGCTTAATAATAGATGTGCAGCTATGCTTCATGGCACCACTTAAGGTTTTCACAGCGTTGCAAACGCCTCGGTATGTCATTTATTTTTTATTTTACGGAATGGGAATGTTCAGCCCAGCATCAGTCTAGCTGACTTGCAGGAAGGACGAGACGGAGGAAAACAACAAACAAACCACAGAAGGCATTTTGCAGTGAACAGAAAGTGTGGAATGGCTCTGCTCTTTGTGAACATGAATAAATCACAAAGCAGAAGCAAGGCAGTTGGGGAAGAAAAGTGACTTATGAAAGATTTAGAAATGAGCATTCAGGAATTAATGGCCACAACAGCAAAGTGCCAACCAGGCTGCAAATTGGAGTATCACAGAAGGGTTACTCGTCTTGAGGGAAAATGCTGGTTCTGGCTCAGGAAACAAACATAGCTGAAAACCTGCTAAATCTGTCCTTATTGTACCCCCTGTCTTGCTTCTTTTGCTATCTTCTTCTAGGTCCATGGGAAGCTAGATTTTAAGGACCCCTGAACAGGTTCTCAAATATAAAAGATCAGGTGGAAGCCTAGCCTAACCTCATGGAATGTGAGGTGGACCTCATTGATTGGACATATGGGACAGCAGAAGAACCCTCTCTATATTGCTGAAGAGAAAGACAAGCATGGGAGTTAGGATCAGATGAGGGTAGTGATGGGAAGAAAGAAAGAAAGAAGGAAGGAAGGAAGGAAAGAAGGAAAGAAACAAGTAAGGAAAGAGAAAGAAGGGAAAAAAAGGGAAGAAAGAAGGAAAAAAGGAAAGAAATAAAAGAAAGAAAGGTAAGAAAGAGGAAAGGAAAGGAAAGGAAAGAAAAGAAAGAAAAAACAAAAGAAAGGAAAGAAAGGAGGAAGGAAAGAAAGAAAGATAGAATGAAAGAAGGAAGGAAAGAAAGGAACAAAAGGAAAGAAAGAAAGAAAGAAAGAAAGAAAGAAAGAAAGAGAAGCCCATATTTAGATCTGAGCCATTGTGCTCATGATACTTGGTTCTTCTCCTACTTGATCTGAACTTGAATCTAAACTCCAGGTGTTTCCCCCCACTAAAATTAAACATCAGCAACAGGAAATCCAGTCCCAGTTCTGCTGCACAGCAGGTAAAATGATCTGCTTTAGGCAGAACCATAACTTTTTTAAAAAACGAATCTGCATGCAGAGACTGGAAATAATCCTAAACTGGTGTTTGGATGACGTAGTAAGGGTTACTGGGTTGAGAGGACTTTGTCTACATGGATTGAGATCAATTTTGCGCCTTCAGCTTTCTCATTTAATTGGGAACCCTTGGAATCTCCCCATCCCCACCCCTAAACTCACACATTGGTCATTTTATCTGGTTACTATTAGCATCCTCCCTTGTTTACTTTCTTGCTGGGGACATTTCATTTTATTTTCCCTTATAACTCTTAGCATAATTTTCTGATCTTTCTTAAATTATCAGCATCACTGAATCAGATGCTTATTTGAATCCAGCCACCTTGCATTTTTAAAAAAGAGTTTGTCTATTTTGCAAAAGAGGCAGAATGAGGGGCAAAATTTAGACAGTTACACATAAGGAACCTGACAGAATCACCCAGGCCAAGAGCAGAGTAGCCTTTGAGTGTGAAAATTGGTACCCTGCCAGGAGCTTGATTTACTAGCATACTTGACGATCCTTCTATCAGTGACAAACGGGAGCACATGAAACTGTCTTATCTTAGATTGGGCCATTGGTCTTTTGAGCTCAGTACTTCCCTTTCCAATTGGCAATATATTTTGAAGGGCTCAGGCAAGAGTCTTTCTCATACTTGCGTCCTGAGGTCCTTCTGGATGGAGCACTGCATTCTCAATCTATGGAACTTCCTATTTCATTGACATGCTGTGACCCGCATTGCTTAGCCTAACATTGGATGTGGTTGATGTTACTTTATGGTAAAATATGGGGTTTGGTGATCTCTTTGAAATCTTGCTGTACAGCTAGAGTTAACACTACCTAAATAGATGTTAAACATTGGATAGTATCTTCTGCCTTGTCTTGGTAACCCAATGACTCTATCTCACATAAGTTGAATACTGACGATCATGTCATCAAACAGTTTTATGTAATTATAGTAGAACTTTCCTGAGCGAGAACCATACTACCCTGGAATGAAAAAGATCTTAACAGTTAGAGCAGTATGATGGTGGAACCAACTGCACTCCATTGTTGGTAGCATTCAAGAGAGAATTGGACTACCATCATTCATATCTGCTTTGATTTGGATTTGTGCATTGAACAAAGGGCTGCACTCAATGGCGTAAAACAGGGGTGCCCAAACTTTTCAGGTCTCGGGCCAGTCACGTGGTTGAATGTGCCAGTCACATGGCTCCTCCCACCGGAAGTGGAATTAAAATGCACATGCACATGTGCATGTGCATAACATGCCTTTACATGTGCACAGTGCTGCTGCAAATGACCTGCAGTTGTTGGTGGTAGTTTTAGTGGCATTTTATTGGTTTTTAAAATGTGATTGGTTTTATTTTCTGCCCAGAGTCTTCAGAGCTGGGCAGCAATATATATCAGAAAAATAAATAAATAATAAACATGTTTACAACAGCCGGAGGTCATTTATGGCAGCGTTATGCACATGCACATTTTCCTTCTGCTTCCAGGAGTGGTGTGGGTGGTGTGGGCCAGATGATTTGGCACCAAGGGCTGGATCCACCCCACAGACCATAGTTTGGGTACCCCTGACCTAAAAGGACCCTTCCAACTCAGTGATGCTATGATTATCAGGGTAATGTGACTACTTGTATGGTCTCAGATTCCGGCTTTGAATTCTTGGTGACTCTTTTAAAAAGCCACCCCCCCCCTTCTTAGAACATTAGGCCAAAGCACACGGAAGATGCCAAAGAAGAATGTTCTGATATGTTTTCTGCTTGCTCTTTGATGCTGCAAAATACACTCTTTTTTTTAGAATCAAAATTTTCCAGGGTGATTTTTGGAATCATAGGCTCTAGACTTCTAACATGTCTATCAGACAATTTAATGCCTTTAAAAAGGGTTGTGTTCAGAGTTATTAATTCTGATTGGCGAATTAACCTATTAATGTTGCCATTACCTCCAGGGGTATCAGGAAATGACAAATAATGCTATTTGTTGTAGGCAAAATGGGTGTTGAAATAAGGTCAGGACAGATCTAATTCAAGAAATTGGCAGAGAGAACAACATTTCAGCTACAGAAGCAAGAAATGTTGAATTAGGCATTGTACTATTTACCTTGGTTCCAGATATCATAGATAGTGAGATGGCTCCTTCATATAACCCAAAGGGAGCACAAGGCATAAGGAATATACTAATAAGGTGTCTATTCAGTGTGGATTCATCCCCACCACCCCAAAATAAAACATTTTACTGATTATAGAACCAGTATAATCATTTTTTGTCATGGATAGGAACCTGACTGATAGTATCTTCCAATATCATTATAGCGATTGTCACGTAAGATCTGTTGATTTTTTTTCTATTCAAGGTCAGACTACAGGTGGGAAAGGGCAAAGAAGGTGATGATTATTTCTGCAATCTACCCATACTAGCACCTGGCTGCACAGTTGAAGTGGGGTTTTCCTTCTTTGTTGAGAGATTGAGTAGATGCTGGGGAAACTGGCAATGTAGAAAGCTCCTTCTTTTTGCTACATATACGGCAGAAGAGTGGGGTGGTCAGAAAAATGCTGTAAGGGGATGGGGGCTCTAGGATGTGTAAAGAGATGTGATGTCATTGAGTGTTGAATTCCTTGGGTGACATAGTCTGACTACATGATTGCCTGATATTTTAGCCTGATATTTTAGGTTATCTCTATTGTAATTATGCTGTACTTCTCTTCTGTACAATTGTCCCCACGTAGTGGAGAAAGCATAACATATACAGATGGCTCCTAGGGTACCTGGCCACTGTATATCTGTGCATCCATTATATTCTTGAAGGGTTTTCTTTTTTCTACATTCCCTATCTGACTGATCTTTAAAAGCACATTTTATTTTTCAACCATCCTCATTTAGCTTGCACATTCCAAATACCCTGGCTCCGAGAAAAAGGGTAAAAAAAGAGAGAGAGAGAAAGATGCTTAATTTCACAAACATATTCATGATATTGGTGTCATAGGTTGTGAAGAGCTAAAATAAGCTCTAGCTTAGTTGGCAGGCTGGAGGCATCACCAGAAGTAGAGGCCCTGTATAATGTTCCTTTCCTAACATATGCCATCAATCTGTGCTGCTTGCCATAGTAGGTTAGATGTCTGTATTCACTGAGAGAGAGAATGAGAGAGGGGGGAATTCACTCTTCAGTGAAATAGTCACTTTTGTTTAACTCAAAAGGATTTTGCTGGTGACCCTATTGCAGCTGGCAGATTGCAAATGTGTGCAGTGGAGAAGCTGTTAGGCTGGAGATGCCCTTGTTGGCGTTGCTTGGGATTTTGCCCTACGCAGCCGGCTTGCCTTGGCACTCGCGTTTGGAACACTGAGCAGGCTTCCACCAGTCCCCGTTGTGACAGTGACAGATGTTGCACTCATCCACTTTCACTTCGATGCCAGCCGGAATGATGGTGGTTCCTGCAAAGCAGTTTGGACCTGGAAATGCACACACATAAATGAATTAAATGGCGAAGTGGTTCAGGAAATAAGGGATTCTTTGTACTGGGGTCTATCCACCTAAAGTTAAGCACTTTTTGAGACCTGTTTAAGGGAAAGCCAGGTTTGTAAGGTCTAACTTGGGAGATATTGTGCCCATTGTGATGATCTACCTTTTCTTCCCTATTTGGTCTTCTTAGCAAATGGGTGAGCATATTATAAAATGCTGGTACAAATAAGCAAGAGACTTGAATTGGGGCAGAAAGGAGAAGACCATTAATTTGAGTTCCAAGTATACTCTGAACTGCAGATCACATCGGATGGCCAACAAAAAAAAATGAAGTGGGGGAAAAACAATGATACCAGATGCTTTGTATTGGTTATAAAATTTCCTTAGTAACTAACAGAGTACTACCTTTTTACTTGCCTGGCTGTGTTTTGGAGGGATGGTGCGGTGGGAGATGCAATTCAGAGAGGCATCTCATGTCCTCTCTTTTTCCAGCTTGAGCTCTATCACTACCTTACGTGCCAGCCAGTCATGAAAGCACCTCCTTTTCTTGCTAACCTCCATTGCTATGTGTCATTAAATAAAGAAGTGTGGGGTGCAATACTTTGAATATTCAAAGCTCTATGCCCAATACCTCTCATTAAGCATATGACTGGTAAGATTGCTATCTGTCATGCTTTACAAGCATGGTCCCATATGTGAAAGCTGTTCAGTCCACATCTGGTTTAAAGATAAAGAAGAGGAGGCTAGAAATTCCAAACCAATTGCAAACCATTGGGTAACATTTGGGATGTAGTCAGACTAGGTGCACAAGCCAGTCTTCTCCACTATGGTGAGACACATTGTGTTTCTAGTTATATTACAACATTTATTTCAAAATTGTGTTTCCATGTATAAATATATGTATTTAAACCATTATGAAGCTTGCTCTCTTTTCAGCAAAAGAGCACATTTCTTCTTTTTTGACCACTCTGTTAGGTCCAACCTAATGACCAAGGAGGTGAAGGTGAAATGAATGTTTCTGTACAATAGATAACATGGCATGGACTACATCAGAGGGCCATCAATGCAAACCAATTAGCTTTATCAAAACTCTTTGACAACATTACTGTTAAAAACAAATACAATTAAAGCTGTTTTCTATCTTTTTTGGCTACAGAGGAAGCAAACAAACATGTTGGAAATCATGTATGAAGTTGCTTCCAAAAACATAAAGCATTTCCCAGCTAAGATCTCATCTCCATATTTGTTTTGGCAGAGTCTCATCCTCACTCAGCTTTGCAAAACCAGAAAAAGAAGACATTAATGAATCCTGAACATGCCCAACATCTTCTTGTTGCATATTCTTCTTCACCACAGTTTTGATTTTGCAATTGTAAAGTCCTTATTTACAGTACAGAGGATGAAGTCTAGATTTCCTGAGTGAGGTCTTTTCCATTTTTTATCTCACTATATACTATATACTTATATATCTATATAACCCCCTCAAGGTTTGTTGCCTTGCTGTGGTGAGGGGGCTTGTGTGGTTCGATGAGGCTATGGGCTATGCCTTGTAGGGCCACCTAAGATGGACAGGCCATAGCGGAGAACTCAGACTAAACACAATCCACTGGTGAAGGAACTGGCAACCCATTCCAATACTCTTGCCAAGAGAATCCCATGGACAGTATCAAAAGAATAAATGATATGACACTGGCAGCTGAGCCCCTCAGGTTGGAAGGTGTCCAATATGTTACTGGGGAAGAGTGGAGGATAAGTAGCCCTAGAAAGAGTGAAGTGGATGGGCCAAAGCCGAAAGGACCCTCAGCTGTGGATGGATCTGACAGTGAAAGGAAAGTCCAATGCTGCAAAGAACAATATTGCATAGTAACCTGGAATGTAAGATCTATGAATCAAGGCAAGCTGGACGTGGTCAAAAAATGAAATGGAAAGAATGAGCATTGATATCTTGGGAATCTGTGAACTATAGTGGACAGGGACGGGTGAATTTAGCTCAGGGGATCATTATATCTACTACTGTAGACAAGAATCCTAGAAGAAACGTAGTGGCCCTTATAGTCAGTAAAAGAGTGAGGAAAGCAATAATGATCTCAGTCTGAATTCAAGGCAAACCATTCAACATCACAGTAATCCATGTCTATGCCCCAACCACTGATACAAAAGAGGCTGTACTCAACCAGTTCTATGAAGACCTACAACACCCTCTAGAACTGGCACCAAAAATTGATGTCCTTATCATCATAGGAGACTGGAATGGAAGTAGGAAGTCAAAAGGTAACTGGAATAACAAGCAAGTTTGGCCTTGGAGTACAAAATGAAGCAGGGAAAAGGCTAATAGAGTTTCACAAAGAGAATGCACTGGTCATAGCAAACACCCTCATTCAACAACCTAAGAGGTGACTTTACACATGGACATCGCCAGATGACCAACACTGAAATCAGATTGATTACGTACTCTGCAGCCAAAGATGGAGAAACTCTATACAGTCAGCAAAGATGAGACCTGGAGTGGACTACAGAGGATGGCAGATGACAGAGGAGCCTGGTGTGCGATGGTCCATGGGGTTGCAAAGCGTTGCACTCGACTGTGTGGCTGAACAACAACAACATACCTATATCACCACCACCACTACTACTCATGATGATGATGTTTCTCCAGTTTATTGGGAAGATAACTTCTACCAATGTGCAAGATGTATCTTGGCAATTTACTCTGATTAGTACCCTATATAATTATTTCATTGCACTAACTAGGTACATCATTACAGTGACAAAAGTGGGGTCAAATTATTTGATAATAAAAGGGCACAGCTCTCATGAAAAACAGTACTGAAAGAAAGCTGTTTGAGAGTGCCTACAACCTGCTTGCTTTCTGGGGTCTTGAGACTATTATTTGAGAACAATGAATTATGTATGGCAAAAATTTGATTTATTCATACTCTAAACAAGATTTATTATGGATTTCATTTTATAAAAGGGATTTCTCTAATCTGCTTATTATCTTTCCACACCCTTTGCCTCCACTTGTTTATGAGCAAATATCAATACTGAACTTACTCTAAGTCAGTAGGAGTTTTACTCTCACACTCAGAAAAGGTTTACTAAGAACAATGACGCAGATGTTTATGCACACATGCATGCAGTGATAACCTCTCACTCCCATATGCATAACTGTGCTGTGCCTCAGATAATACTACAAAAATGCAAGGTGAATCAGAGGTAATGTCATATGAAAGCAGAGGTTTCTGCAATAGTTTGCATTTAATGATTGGGGGTAGAGACCAAAACATAGTGCTGCATTTAATTGCTCTTTTCAAGCCATTTAAAGATTTGTCCCACCCCATTCTTCCTCCTCTGATCTATTCTATACATCAGCAAGATCTTTTATGACATTCATATATCATTAGAGTTAGCAGAATACCTGGAAAGTGTTGGGCATAATCAGGAAAAGTGCTCAGTGGTAGAGTAGGTATTTTGTACCAGAAGATGTTGAATTCAAACCCCAATAGAACTCACTTTGCTCTGGGATGGATGCCACCCTAAAATCTGATAGCACCATTCTCAAATTAGACAAGGATAGGTCAATTGTGTAATCCTGTAGGAGGCCAGTTTGGTACGAGTTATACCACAAGTGCATCAGGAAAATCATCATATCAAATATGGGATGGTCTGAGACCCTAAAGTAAGGCTAGCCAACTTTTTTATGTGGCGGGCCTGACCACACTGCCAGACAGCTGAGCAGGCTAGACCACACACCTTGGAAGCAGAAGCGGGCACATTTACAGCTGTCATAAGTCTGCCCACTTTTGCATTTATGACAGCCACAGGTGTTTGTGCATGCATGGACACATTTTACAGCTGATGAAAATGCACCTGCTTCCACTTCCAGGTGCGGCGGAGGAATCAGTGGGCCATATGGAATGACATTGCAGGCCGGGACTGGCCTGTGGGCTGTAGGTTGGGAACCCCTACCCTAAAGGAAGGCACAGCCTTGGGTTTGCTCAATCTGAGTGGAGCTGTTGATGAGAGCATATGTTGGAGGTCACTCCTTCATAGGCGTGCCATGAATCAGAGGCTACTTTATGACATATACAACAATATGTACCACATTGGTCTCTTCCGAGGTGAAAGTATCCATGTTGGATGAGAGCACAGTTACTCTGAAGACAGATACCATTTTGTTGTTGTTCAGTCACACAGTCAATTCCGACCCTTTGCGACCCGATGGACCACTGTTCGCCAGACACATCTGTCCTCCACCATCCTCCTCAACTCACTCAGCAGTCTGCCCATTGTGTCTACAATGCCATGTAGCCATCTCATTTTTGGCCACCCCATTCTTCTTTTGCCCTCCACCTTTCCAAGCAATATGGCTTTCTCAAGTGAATCCTTTTTTCTCATTTGGTGTCCAAAGTACTTTAGCTTAATCTTTACTATTTGACCTTCTAAGGAGCAGTCAGGGTTGATTTCTTCTAATGTTGACCTATTTGTTCTCCTCGCTGTCCAGGGGACTCTCAAAGCTCTCCTCCAACACCACATCTCAAAGGCATCTATTCTTCTGCGCTCAGCTTTCCTAATGGTCCAGCTCTCACAACCATACATCGCCACAGGGAATACCATTGCTTTGACTATATGAATTTTTGTTCGCCATGTGATGTCTAACATGGCACTGAGGCTTAGAAACTAAGGAAAGTGGAACTTCATCTGCTTTGGAAAGATCATTGCTGGAAGACATATTCTGTGCTCTGTGGTGGAAATCCAACAAAGAAGATTCATAGGTTCATCATTATTAGCCATATGGTGAAACTTTATCCTATGTATTTTTTTCTCTATGTGTACATGCTCAAAGCTCTGAGAAAATGTAACACTGAAGCTCAGGACCTAAATCAATCTCATTTTTTTATAAGTTGGAAAGGTATTCATATCCAGGAACATTATCTACATTTCTCTGTGGGTGACTTGTTTTGTATGTGTGTGAGGAACCTAAACCCAAGATAATGATGACAAATGTCATACTGCCTTTTTAGTTCTACCTGATAACCCATAAGCAAACAGTTGCCATCTGTTCTGTCTGGAACTGTGGATGGAATTAAATTGGAGGAGCATTCTTTAAATAGACAGAGACCTTAAGATAATTTGACCGTACTTGCTGACCTTTGTTGGCATCTCCAATATATTCCTGTGAATGAGTTGGGCTGTCTCTGGCTTAGTTTTCACACCAAAAGCATTTGCATTTTACTGCACTGGAAACCGGTTCCTTTCATCTCATTAACTTTATGATTACCATGAGTTTTTCTAACACACTTCTCAAAGAGCCCAGCTTTTTTCAAACCACAGCAGGCCCCAAGTCTGGAGTTGCCAGTCTTAACTACCTCGGTGTAATTTAGACTGCCGTCAAAGCCAGAGAATAATGGATGGCTCCTAGATATTGCTCACATTAAAACCATCCCTTCTGCTTTGTTTATAAGCAGCACGATAAATTTTGTTCCCATTTGTATCTGCTTTTACAACCCACCCGCAGTAAAACCATGTGAATAAGACATCCTTAGGCAAGTTTCATGACAGCTTTATAAGCCACTTTGCACAGGTCTGTCAGCTGCTTTCAAGGAAGATCTTCCTTTCAGCTTGGTATCTGCAAGTCAGAATTTATTCCCTCAGATTTTTGTGCTGTGTATAGAAAAGCTGAGCAAATGTCAGGCTTGTGGATCTTTTTTTTTTGTATTTTATTTAATAAAACAAAACTGGAACCATAAGCCCCACCCACCTGGACCTTGGGCAAAAGATATACATTTAAAATAAAAGATTACTGAGCACAAGAATGTGATTTAAATACAAAATTTGAACTGAACTCATGCAACACCGCATGCAAAATTAAAGCAAACAAAACAACAAAATGCTAGTTCTCTCTCTACTTCAAAACATTATTTTCAGAATATAATTTAAGGCTCTGGAAGTACCATATTTGCTGGTGTATAAGACCCACTCCTCTCTTTAAAATACACTGGGAAAATGGAGTGTGTCTTGTACTGTATATAGTGGGCTATAGTGGCCTATTTTGGTAATAACGGGATGCGTCTTATACTCTGATGGTTCCTATATGCAGGCAAATACGGTAATTTGGTTGTTTAGCTAAACGATCTGGAATCAGCACTAATTGCAAACCTGCAACATACCCAGTGTCCTGCTTACCAAGAGATCCCATTCTACCTTGCTGAAGAGGTGTAGAGTTTAGCAAAAAAGTACTGCATTTGTATCAGTTTTACCAGGTTTGAAATTGGTTTAAAGACCAAGTAATACATGGTGCACAGCTGAGGCAAGCATTAGGTTACCAAAATGCCTATTATATTAAACCACCCAACAGGCGTCATTACTTTGTATTGGTTCCTGAACCACTGTATTCTTGGGTGTGCACATGTGTCAGCAGATAGAGTTTGCTCCATGACATTTGCAGGATTCCCCGTAGTCTGAAAATGGTTCTCCCCAATCCTAACCAATGGTTGGTTGTCAAAATTCCCGCTACCCCACCGTGATGTCATGGACGTTGTGGGCATAGCCGACGTCATGACGTCATGATGTCATGGGTGGAGCAAAATAATATAAAATAAAATTTTAAAATGTCTGTGCATGAGCCAAACCTCTGTTTGACGCATGCACAGTTTTTTTTTAGTGTGCATGCATCAAACCTCTATTTGACGCATGCACACTAAAAAAAGAACTGTGCATGCATCAAATGGAGGTTTGACATTTTTGGAGGGAGCTGGAGAGGCGACCGAATAGGTCACCCAGGGTTTTATCACCACCCCGGTGACCCCTCCTGATGGGGTGCTACTGGTTCGGGCAAACCGGTCCAAACTGGTAACATCTCATCACTGGTTATAACTCTACAACAGTTTGTTTGCTGCCATGTCAGAAAACTGTTGCATCAAGTGATCGTAACACAGGGGGTTTTTTTTAAGCCAACCAGTTGGAAACCTGATTCTTATGACAGTCAAGACACACCCTGACATGAGCTGATGAGGAAGTCTTGTTATCACAACCTCCTCCCAGTGCTGTACAGTCCTTGCCAACTAATAATGTGCGGGAGAATCTTAGCCATTTTGTTGTGTTGCTCTGTTCTTACCGTTAAAGGCAGTCAGTTCCAAGCAACTAACTCAAAGGATAGAATTCCACTGCTGCCTCATGTGGACAACACTCCATGGGCCCAATCTCTTTTGTTCTTTTAAGGACTTAGTTCTAATGAGATTGCCCATTCTAATGTTGCACTAAGTGTGAGATGATGCAGACTGGGGCTAGTCTTCATTAATACACCCTCCATGGAAATGAATATAATAAAGAGCTCCTTCTGTCTCTGGGGTTTTAAGCTTGTAACCAAACCAGTCAATACCTTTTGATTGCTTCCTACTGCAATCATAAGACCTAGAAACAAGGTTAAAATTAATGATATCAACACACTAGATTCTTGGTTGCAGCCATCCTCTGTGTTGCACAAGATTTCACAGCCAAGGTGATGATTAAGTGAAGGTACAGCTTCAGACCTCTTCCCTAGCCAATAATGTTTCCTGTGAAAAGCAAACAGCTGGACTCAGAGGAGCACAAAGAGCATGGAGCCATGAAATGCTATCTGAAATGCACAACTCCTTTATTGAGGTCACTTTAACAGATCTTGCCAAACCCGCTACCAATTCTGTGTTTCATGATTTTTAGTAATCCAGGAACATGGCACAGTTCTGATAAATCAGTTTTCTAATTACTGTTACCCCTAACAATGGGTGGTGGGAAAGCTTAGAAGGGTTCAGTTTTGGGGGGCTGTAGGTCCCAGAATCCCCCAACTGAAATGGCTTCTGGCAGCTTCAGTTTCCCCAAAGTAAGTTTTCCAAACTTTGGGTGGAAGAACTCTTTGAACTTCAAAGCCTAACACATCAAGGAGAAAGTAGGAGTCCTCCACATGATATACAGTGGTGGGCAGCAAAAATTTTCACTACCACACTGCAGGTGGAGCCTATGTTGTGGGTGGAGCCTACATCATGGGCAGAGCCTACATCGTGGGTGATCTAGTCATGCCTGCCATATGTCCATGTATACATCTGCAAACACAGGCAGCACTGGCTCTTTGGCTGTAAATGGAGATGAGCACTGCACCCTAGAGTCGGATATGACTGGCTTTTGAGCAAGGGAGACCTTGAACCACTTGAGGGACAAAACCTGACTGGGCAGGGCAGGGAGGTGGGCGTAACCACCCAATTTCACTACCCCCCCTGCTTGAAGGCCACCCATTTTTGCCACCCCCCTGCCCAGAGGCCACCCAATTTTGCTACCCCCCCTTTCGGGGGGTGCAAACCTCTTGCTGCCCACCACTGATGATGTGCCAGCTTTCCATTCTAATGGAGGATTCAGGTGTATGGACCCCCATTGTCAAAATGCAGGAGTGCAGGCTGGCCACAGGTTTAGTAGAATCAGACCTTTGCATTGTTGTTCAGCTGCTGTTTTGATTAGGCAGAAGCACGTTTAAATGCCTTTGGTCATATAATCTAGGAAAGGCAATAACAGTTTATAGTTGCTTTGTGAGCAGCCAAGCCAATTACCTGTGCCACTTTAATGAGATCTATCCTGATCGCCTGCCAGCTTTATAACAAGAGTCCATAGTAAGGTTCCAGCTGTCCTGCGTGGGTCTGGACGAAAGTTACCCAACCCTCACTCTTGTCCCTTGAATGCAGAGAAAAATCCTTTCCATTACATTTAAGAACAAAACGATTCCTCCAGAGATGATGCAAAGAAGGAAAGTGCAGGGAGGGGCGGGCAGTGGAGAGGGGACTGGATTTTCTGTTGTCACCCTCAGGCAGGCTGTTAATTATTTTATTGGAAAATTCAGTATTGCTGAAACTCCCACACACAGATGAAGCATTCTCTTGGCAGTTAAAAATGTGATTTGCTGCAGTGGCCTGCATTTAACTATGCCAAAAGGGATAAAATGAGGAAGCTAGAGGTTTTTTTTTTTTAATTCAGCAACAAGGAGCTAAGGGAATCCTCTGTGTGACACATGCTAGCATGGTATGGCCCTGTGCACCTGTTGCCTGCTTCTCTGTAGCAAAATTCAGCTGCCTAAGATGGATTTTGGTTGCTTTTTCTGGAACTGGTTGTTAGCGGAGCCATACAAAACCAGGGGATGGACCTGCCAAGTTTCCGACACAATCTGGATGGTGTGTGCAGGGGCTATGGTCACAGTTATGAACCATATGTGAAACTGCCCCAGGAACAGAAACCATTGGTGAAGCTGAGCAAAAGGGAGGGGCAAGACATGAGGCCTTCTCTTTGGCCCTGTTAGCCCACCAGGAATACTGGCAGGCAAGTAGAGGCAACACGCACTCCTCTCATTTGAGTGTGTTGTTGATATACAGTAAAACACTGGATAACACTAAAACTTGGTTCCACAAGTCTTGGTGTTATCCGATTTTTAGTGTTATCCGATGCATGTTAAAATCCTATGGGATGTATCGGATAACGTTAAAGCTCCATAGAGATACATTGTAACTGCACAGGCTTTAGCGGTTGTTATCCGATCCATCCCATAGGACCTTAATGTTATTCGATCCAATTCTCCTCCCCAGATTACTTAACATTATGCGATATTCCACCCATCTTGGTTATTTTCTTACTCTGGGTGGTGTACAGCAATTAGAAAAAAATTGCAAATATAAAAAAACCTCCAACAACCCATAAACAATGAACCAATAAATATTAAACAAAATTAAATTGAAAATTAATATTGAATTAAAGAGACCCTGAAGGTCCCTCGGTAACTTCTCCCAGGCCAAGGAGCAGAAAGGAAGGGAAGGCTTTCTTGAAAACACAGTAGCTTTGGGTATGAGTGGAACAGCATTTCTAGAAAAGCTCCTCCATTATTTATTTATTTCATTTGTACCCCGCCCTCCTCTGAAGACCCAGGATGGCTTCACAACTAAAACCAATTAAAACATATTACATACAACAGATTAAAATAAGCTTAAAAATTAAAAGTTAAAGTTAAAAGTTAAAAACAATGAGAAGAGAAGTGGGGTATTCAGAAGAGTCAGGGGGCTGAATTGACTGTCTGGCCCACTCCCCACACATGGCCTGCCAGCCAGGTCTTCACTCCTTTCCTAAAGGGCAGCAACTCTGTCTGGAGATGCAACTCTGTTGGCAGAAGGTTCCACACAGCTGGAGCGGACACAGAAAAGGCCCTCCTTCTTGTGCTAGAGAGATGAGTCTCTCTAGCTGATGGTATGACCAGAAAGACTATTTGGTCCAATCTAGTGGGACGGACAAATGTTCTCGGGCTGACGCGGTCTCTTAAGTATTCTGGTCTACAACCACGGAAGGCTTTAAAGGTAACAACCAGCACCTTGAATGAGGAACTTCCTTATATTCCTATTCATATCTATCATAACTTGTTTTTTTTCCCTTCACATTCTTCCTTTTTGTTCTTGCCATCTGCAATCTCTCTTAAGTACGGTCAAACCTCGCATAAAGAGCACCTTGCTTAAAGAGTAACTCGCTTAAAGAACAAAATTTTCTCTGAATGTTCGCTTCACTTAACAAATAAAACCAACCAAAAACTTGCTTAACAAATAAATCGGGGTTCGCAATCCCCCCCCCCCGAAGTCACAATTGGTCACTTACAATGGTGTTTCCTGTGGAACACATTGTGCTCTTTAAGCGAGGTACAACTGTACTGTGTTTATTTTCGCTCTCCCTTTTGGCTTTTCCCTGCATGAGCTTGTTTTATTCTTTAATAATGGGTAAATCCACACCAAAGAAAAAGCTTTGCAAACGTTCAGATGTGATTCGATCCCCCACTTTAGCTGTGGTGTTCACTGAGTAACCCTGCATTTGCTCTCTCTCTCCCTGTGTGTGTGTGTGTGTTTACCATTATAAGGCATATACAAAGAGAGAAGCAAGACAAAGAGCACAAGGCAGACCCAGAGGAAGATGGAGATTTAACATCAAAACATACTACAACACCAAGTAACAATGGTTGAGGCTGCTAGAAGACCAAGAACAGGATTTCTTATATCTCCCTCGACACCCAAAGTGGTAAAAGAGGAAGTAAAGAAGAAAAAGAAGATAAACATTTTGAAATCCAATCTGTGTTCCTAGATCCATCTATGAATAGTATATACGACATGCAGCGTTTGGCAAACAGAAGGCAGCCTAGAAAGTCAGTCATCTCGTCCCAGATGACTTGTTGCAATTATTCAGTGGCTAGAAAAAGGTACTCTGCACATGTTCATATCCATCTCTTTTCACAATTACAGCAGCAGATGATTCTGGCAAAAAGCTTCACCATTCACTCATAACAAAATCTATTATGTCATCTCCACCCTCCCCCAGGAAGCACATCCATTGCTCAGAAGAAGCTTGATCGAAATGTTTAAAATATAAAATATCTTTCAAGCTTGCTATGACATCAAAAACTTTTCAGCTTTCTAAAAACCATTTGTTCTATCCCTACTTAGCCCATCGGGCTGTCAACTTGTATGCCAATAGCCGCTTTGAATTCTTCTCCCATGGAAAATGCTGGGGCTGGGATTTTCTTAAACCCAGTGATGGGCAGCAACAGGTCTGCACCAGTTCGCCAGAACTGGTAGTAACTTTCCTGGTGTCCCAGAGAACCGGCAGCGGCTTTTGGGGGGAACCACCTTGGGGGCTTACTTTTTCACCAGTTTCCCCACTGTGCACGTGCGCCAAGTGCTTGGTGTGCATGCGCACCTACAGTGCTTGGCATGCATGTGCGGCCTCCTTGCTGTCCTCCCAAGTGGGGAGGAGGAAGAGAAGCTGCTAGCCTGAAGCTCCCTAAAGCCTGGTTCCCTTGGGTGTGGGGTGTGTGGATGTATTTTAATGTGTATTTATTTTTAAGGTGTATTTTTATGTGTTTTATGTGTATTTAATGTGTATTTTATGTGTTTTGTGTCTATTTAATTTGTATTTTTATATGTTTTATGTCTATTTCATGTGTATTTATTTTATGTGTTTTTATGTGTTTTTATGTCTTTTTAATTTGTATTTTTATGTGTACTTATTTTTATGGGTTGTTTTACGTTGGCTCCACCCATGACATCATGATGTTGGCTACGCCCAAGACATCATGACGTTGGCTCCGCATACAATGTTGGCTCCGCCCACAGTGTGGTAGCAAAAAATTTGGCTGCCCACCACTGCTTCAACCCCTTTAAAGGGAGGAGACATTCCCCAGCAGTTTTGCCTGGGAACAACTTGTTCACTATGAGGAACAAGCTTCTTTCTTGTCCTCCAGGTGTAAGTACTTACCCCCAATTTTATTCATGCATCGGCAAGTTAGAACCGCTGGCATTGTGTTGGGAGCCCTGCCCCCCTCTCCATTCTGCATCCTATACAATTGTCTAAACAATTTTCCTCCCATGAGCTCTATTAGGTATTGTGCCCACTGAGACATGCTGGAAGCTGCAGTCCACAAGGTACCAAAGGCACTCAGCTGGGGAAGCTTGTCTTAGGGATAAGACACATATCATAACATATATCACATTTCAGGATGCACGTGCAAAAAATATAAAGCTATATACTGTACCATGAATTCTTGCAAGGAGCAAACCCTTGATAATCTGCCTAAAATTCTTTTTGGAGCCAAATTGGATGTGATTGCAGTGCAATGGTGATGTAAGATGTAAGTAATCCATGTCAGTAAATTACTTGAAGTTCACAGAAAAATCTGTTAGTTAATGGGAGCAATTACATTTAATTATATGGATAGTTCAGTAGAAGTTTCTCTCCATTGCTATGCATTCCCCCCTTGAAACTAATGTGAATTCATTCTTCCTTCCTTCCTTGTCTCCCTCTTAATGTATTACACCTTCTGGACAGGATGGCCTGCATACTTCGTGACATATTTGGGGCTGTTACATGAAGGAGTGCTTCAATTCATATCACCTGGCTAGCATTTTGGAGGTGCCAGATCAACTGTGTTCCATTTCCTGAGATTCAGGGCCCAACACGAGTTTGAGAGGATTAACTCTTTATAATATCACAGGGATGGGCCCTGGTACTGCTACAGCTACAGAGGTGGAGCAAACAAGGTCTGGGAGGGACTAAATCCATTTCTGGGTCAGGTGCCTTCAGAAATGGGCACAAGGGGGATTCAAGCAAATGCACCCAGAATCTTGGAAACACCCAGCAACTAGGTAATATCGTAACCCAGATTACCAGGGCAGCGGCAAATTTGGCAACTAAGCAAATGTAAAATGCATGCACCACATACACAGGTTGTTGCCATTCCAACTAGGGGTTCCACCTCTACAGCACCATTGACATACTCAGATTTTCTCCCAGGCTCTGTAACCATCATTGCTAGGGCTTACACAAAGAGAAGGCTCACGAGCTACAGTGCCTGGCTTGCCCCAGAGGGCATGGTGCACCCCATGGTGTAAATCATTCAGTAGCTTGCCCTTTCTCCCCATTTCTCTCTGCTTGCTCTTGGCCTTTCAATATGCTGACACTACACAAATACAACACATATACAAATGTCTTTGTGCTAAGCCAGTAAGCCCTGGCACCAGCTGGTGTCTGGAATGTCTCACAGACAAAAATCAAACCTCTCCCTCCTCTTCCTACATTGCTCACCCTGAGTTTTGTCATCTGAAGCAGCAACATGATTCCTTGAAATGAGCTAGCATTCTTAAACAACTCTTGCAAGCAGCAGAGGCTCTTACTATACATATGTGGCCTTCTGCCATCTATAAGGGTTTCAGAGCTGCTGATGTTGTCTTTTAGCTCATATAATTTCTTGGAATACCAGGATCTAAATATTTCTCTACTGCTGAAAAGCTCTATTGTCTTCAGCTGCTGGGTCTTCTTGACCAACCAACAAATTGATCATGCCTTGAGCTAAGAAAAATCTTCATCAGGAGCTGTGTCAGCATTTTATTTTTACAGTTGTTGCATTGGCAAACTTAAAAAGGAAAGAAAGATGAACAAAGAATGAAGAGTAGGTTGATCAGAGAGAGGAAATGGTAAGAATAAAACAGGGACCACAAAGGGGCACAGGCTAAAGTGCTATTTACAATGAATGAATGAATGAATGAATATGGCTTCATTTTTGTATGTTGGAGTCAAAGCTATTGCTGTTGGGTTTTTTTTATAAAAAAAAACAACTAGTGAATATAGATGCAAATCCTTGCTTATCTGCTTCTCATGCACAAGGGCAAGGAACTGTCACATTTTCCTCAACTATGAGGACAACAGGAGAATCATTACCTTGCATAGTGTTTCTTCAAATGAGGTATTTTTATTGCTCTTGATAAGAATTGTCATACTGGAAAATATTGCCATAAGAAAAACCTGATAGATACGACTTTATTTCATGGGTATTTAGAATCGTAGAGGTGGAAGGGACTCCAAGAGTCATTGTCAAAGTCAAATCTCATTTGAAGCAAAGCTCTTTGGAGAACCAGGAAAGCCACCGCTAAAGCAGTCCTGCTTAAAAAAATATCCAGTGAAAAAGAATCTACCACGCTCTTTAAGCGAGTTTGCTCTTTAAGCGGAACACCATTGTAAGTGACCAATTGTGGGGGGGATTGTGAACCCCGATTTATTTGTTAAGCAAGTTTTTGGTTGGTTTTATTTGTTAAGCAAAGCGAACATTCAGAGAAAATTCTGCTCTTTAAGGGAGTTACTCTTTAAGCGAAACACTCTTTATGCGAGGTTTGACTGTATAAGCATGGAAAGCATCATGTGGACTGGTTGGTGAGATTTTTGAATATGCATCCAGTCCTTTTATTGTGTTTTGTGTGTGTGCTCACTCCTAGCTTTGCACAGAGACATTTTGCACAATCACAGAGTCTATGATGTAGAAAAAAGAAACTCTAGTCTCAGTCTTTCACTGGAGGTGAGGAGTATTACAAGGCTTGGAAACACATCATCAAAGTGACTGCTTGTGTCACAACTGTTGAAATTGACAATAAGGAATTGGGTGAGAATATTCACATCCCTACTAGAGGTAGACTCAACATCAAACTATTACATTTTATAAGGAAACACACATAGGCATACATACAAACTAACTAATTTTTCTAATGTGTTTCTGCTATTGTATGATTGCTACATCTTTTGTCTTTCAATGTTTTTGTTTGTTGTTAAAAATAAATAAGAATGCATGTGAATAACCACATTATTAAAGAAGCTGTTGTCTACAGTGAAAAGACAATAAGGTGGTTTGCATCTCTCAAGGACATGTTATTGAATTATAAACTTATGCATTATTCTACAGAGGCAAATAAGCAGATCACCAGTGATGATCTTGTTTTATTAATACGCCAGGGAGCATCCACTGCCTGGATTTCTGTATCTTTCTGACCAGAAGATCAGCATGGGGAAAGACAACTGTGCCATTCAAAAAAAGTCAGGAGGTTGATTACTCAGTCTACAAACAGACGCTGTATCTGAACTGGCACCCTAGAGCAGTGTTTCCCAACCTTTGGTTTTTGGACTTCAATTCCCAGAAGACTAAGCCAGTTCCACAAAGCACTGATCAGCCAATCTACTGACTTAGGCTTCTGGGAATTGAAGTCTGCAATGAATTAAAATAGGGGTTTTGCTGTGAGAAAAGTAGTTTTTTGAATTCTTTATTCTCTGGGCAGAGCTAGAGAAGGCTGAAAACTGTGAGAACGGACCTAAAGACGATGGACATTGTATGCTGTGTTTTAATTGGTTAAAATTCAGGAAGAGGTGGGATGAGTGAAAAAAAGATGAGCTTTGTTATATTGGAATGTGAGGAGAAACACCATGATTCCCATTGCAATGACTTGGATGCCATGACGCTGATTAAACAAGAATATTGTTGTAGTTCAGTCACACAGTCAATTCCGACCCTTTGCGACCCCATTGACCGCCATCCACCAAGCACTTCTGTCTTCCACCATCCTCCTCAACTCGCTCAGTTCTGTGCCCATTGTCTCTACAATACCATCTAGCCATCTCATTTTTGGCTGCCCCCTTTTTCTTTTGCCCTCCAACTTTCCAACCATCAAGGCTTTCTCAAGTGAATCCTCTCTTCTCAATTGATGTCCAAAGTACTTTAGCTTCATCTTTACTATTTGTCCTTCTAAGGAGCAGTCAGAGTTGATTTCTTCTAAGATTGACCTATTTGTTCTCCTCGCTGTCCAGGGGACTCTCAGTACTTTCCTCCAACACCACATCTCAAAGGCATCTATTCTTCTGTGCTCAGCTTTCCTAATGGTCCAGCTCTCACAACCATACATTGCCACCGGGAATATCATTGCTTTGACTAATGATTTTTTGTTTGCAATGTGATGTCTCTACTTTTCACTATGTTCCCCAGGTTTCTCATTGCTTGCCTCCCAAGAATCAGTCGCCTTTTTATTTCATGGCTGCAATCACCATCTGCAGTGAGGTTTGATCCTGGGAAACATCGAAACCAGATTGATTACATACTCTGCAGTCAACGATGGAGAACTTCCATACAGTCAGCAAAAACAAGACCAGGAGCAGATTGTGGCTCAGATCACAGCCTACTGATTGCAAAATTCAGGCTTAGACTAAAGAAAATAGGAAAAACAATTAGGCCAGACAGATATGACCTAGACAACATTCCTTGGGAATACACAGTGGAGGTGTGGAACAGATTTAATGGCGTGGACCAGATAGACAGAGTGCCAGAAGAATTATGGACAGAGATGCGGGACATCGTGCAGGAGGCAGCAAGGAAAACCATACCAAAAGAAAAGAAGCGTAAGAAAGCGAAGTGGTTGTCTGAGGAGGCTGTTAAAATAGCAGAGGAAAGAAGGGACACAAAAGGCAAAGGAGAAAGGGAAAAATACAATCACTTGAATACAGAATTTCAAAGAAAAGCAAGGAGAGATAAGGAAACCTACCTGAACGAACAGTGCAAAGAAATAGAGGAAAACAATATCAGGGGCAGGACTAGAGATTTTTTTTTTTTTAAAAAAATGGGGAACTCAAGGGAACATTTAAAGCAAAAATGACCATGATAAAGGACAAAGATGGCAAGGAGTTAGCAGATGCAGAAGAGATTAAGAAAAGATGGAAAGAGTACACAGAAGAACTCTACAAAAAGGACCTCAACAACCCTGATAATCACAATGATGAGAACATTGAACATGAGCCAGACATTCTAGAGAGTGAAGTCAGAAAGGCCCTAAAAAACACTACAGGATAGACTGCAACAGTATGTGGAGAGAGAATTACCAGAAGTGCAGGTGGGTTTCAGAAGACTACAGACCACATCGCCAACATAAGATGGATCATGGAAAAAACAAAGGAATATCAGAAACAAGTCTACTTCTGTTTCATTGATTACACTAAGGCTTTTGACTGTGTCGACCACAACAAAATGTGGCAAGTAATTAAAGAGATGGGAATACTGGAACACCTTATAGGCCTCATGAGAAATCTGTACATGAATCAAGAGGCAACAGTTAGGACAGAAAATGGAATGACGGAGTGGTTTGGAATAGGAAAAGGAGTAACACAAGGATGCATTTTGTCACCCTGCTTATTCAACTTATACACAGAACACATAATGTGCCGTGCAGGGATGGAGGAATCACAATTTGGGATCAAAATTGCTGGAAGAAACATCAACAATTTGAGATATGCAGATGATACCACCCTAATGGCAGAAAGTGAGGAGGACCTAAAGAAGCTCCTGATTAGGTTGAAAGAAGAAAGTGAAAAAGCTGGCTTGAGACTCAATATCAAGAAAACCAAGATAATGGCAACAGGCCCTATCAGTCCCTGGAAAATAGATGGGGAAGAAGTAGAAGCAGTGACAGATTTTACTTTCCTAGGATCAAAGCTCACTGCAGATGGTGATTGCAGCCATGAAATAAAAAGGCGACTGATTCTTGGGAGGCAAGCGATGAGAAACCTGGGGAGCATAGTGAAAAGTAGAGACATCACATTGCAAACAAAGATTCGCATAGTCAAAGCAATGGTATTCCCTGTGGCAATGTATGGTTGTGAGAGCTGGACCATTAGGAAAGCTGAGCGCAGAAGTATAGATGCCTTTGAGATGTGGTGTTGGAGAAGGGTTTTGAGAGTTCCCTGGACAGCGAGGAGAATAAATAGGTCAATCTTAGAAGAAATCAACCCTGACTGCTCCTTAGAAGGTCAAATAATAAAGATGAAGCTAAAATACTTTGGACATCAAATGAGAAGAGAGGATTCACTTCAGAAAGCCTTGATGCTTGGAAGGGTTGAGGGCAAAAGAAGAAGGGGACAACCCAAGATGAGATGGCTAGATGGTATTGTGGAGACAATCGGCACAGATCTGAGCGAGTTGAGGGGGATGGTGGAGGACAGGAGTGCCTGGCGGCCAGTGGTCCATGGGGTCGCAGAGGGTCGGAATCGACTGTGCGACTGAACAACAACAACATATAAGGTGCTCTGGTATTTCCATCTCTTTAATTACTTGCCACATTTTGTTGTGGTCCACACAGTCAAAGGCCTTAGTATAATCAATGAAACAGAAGTAGACTTGTTTCTGATATTCCTTTGTTTTTTCCACGATCCACCGTATTTTGGCAATGTGGTCTCTAGTCCCCCTGCCTCTTCTGAAACCCTCCTGCACTTCTGGCAATTCTCTCTCCATGTACTGCTGCAATCTATCCTGTATTATCTTGAGCATCACCTTGCTAGCGTGTGGGATGAGCGCAAGTGTTCGATAATTTGAATATTCCTTGGCATTTCCATTTTTGGGGATTGGAACATATACTGATCTTTTCCAATCTTGTGGCCATTGTTGTGTTTTCCAAATCTGCTGGCATATAGAATGCAATAATTTGATTCCATCATCTTTTAGGGCTTTGAAAAGTTCAACTTGGATACCATCATCTCCACTGGCTTTGTTGTTTGCAGTGCTTTTTAAGGCCTTTCTGACTTCACTCTCTGGGATGTCTGGCTCAAGTTCAATGTTCTCATCATTGTTATTATCAGGGGTGTTGAGGTCCTTTTTGTAGAGTTCCTCTGTGTGCTCTTTCCATCTTTTCTTAATCTCTTCTGCATCTGCTAACTCCTTGCAGTCTTTGTTAGTAGGCTAGGCCAGAGAATATAGTTACCCGTATTTGCCGGTGTATAAGACGACTGGGTGTATAAGACGACCCCCCAACATTTCCTCTCAAAATATAGTTGCAGAGATAATAGTGGTATTAGAATTATTGACTGAAGAGAGATGATATAAAAGTTGAAAAATATATTATAGCTTTCTATTTTCTGTATTCAATGTATATCAAGTGTAGTACTTTTGTGAAATGTTTTTTGTATTGTATATTTGTTTTTCTTTACTGTTTTATTTTTTACTGAAAATTTATAAATAAAGAATTTAAAACAAAATATAGTTTGTTATATACTCGCCGTATAAGACTACCCCCTCTTCCGCACACCTTCCACACACCAAATAAAACATAAAAGAACATCAGATTTGATTTCAACATCTCCCTGTGGCTGGCACTAGTGGGCAAGTGCGCATGTGCGAGCTCTGCGTAGACAAGGGGCAGGGCAGAGCGCCGCTGCTTCCCACCGAGCAGAACAGGGCAGTCATGCCGAAAAGGCTGGCACCCCTGTCTCGCTGCTGATGCTTGCCACAGCCATGCTGGATACCATGCGATACTGGATGGTATGTAGAATGAGGTTGGTGGGCATCGGGAGGCTACTATGCGCACCGGGCGAGCATCGGGAGGCCACTATGGGCAGCTATGTCTATCCCAACTGAAGTGCACCCGGCGTATAAGACGACCCCCCCCCCAACTTGGAGGCATGTTTTTCAGGGGAAAAAAGTAGTCTTATACACCAGCAAATACTGTGTATATATATATATATGTCTTTCTTGTTTTATTTGGGAAAGGGGAAAGCAAAAATGTTCCTTTTTTCTCTTTTGTATTTGATCTTGAACTGTTCTATTTTTTCATCTAATTAAACCTGATTGAACTTGAAGACATTGTACTTATTACATAGAGCTTAAACTGGTAGAAGAATTCCAGTTCCTTTATTTCATTATTGGCAATGCTACAATTTTTCTAATTTGCATTGCATATCCTACCTGAATCTGGCTGGTTTGTAAACATAAACAGTCAGTGATTGAAAGCTATCATAAATCTCTCTAGCCAGGAATAGGACCACATGTATTCTACAGCAGCACAAAGGAGGTGTGGGCTTCTTAAATGAGTACAGGTCTCTGGAAGGTGGAACAAGGCCCATGATAGTGGGATAACATGGGTGTGTTATCCTTACAAAGTCTCCCTGTGGGGCATGTGCCCCACATTGAGAACCACTGCCCTAGAGACTCTGTCCAAGATAGGTGGACAAGCAGGCGAACAAAACAGGAAAAGTGATTCTGCAGCCAAGGAAAAATGCTTGAAAGCAGAATAAAGATAAAATATATATAATGAAAATGAAATTCTTCTGCTCTGCTTTACTATTATATGTGCATATATTTTCATGGTTAATACATATGTAATATTCAATAACAAAAGTTCTTTGGGTACTTTACAAAACGAAATTAAAGCAAAAATCAAAACTCCAGCCTCCCTTTGCAATATAAAAATACAGCGTGAACAAAATTCTGAAGCAAAAAAATAAAATCTCAAGCCTAATATTTATGTCACTCCTTAAAAAGATAACACTCCAGTACTTTCCAGCCAAAAAGGGCTGGTAATCTGAGTGCACATACTTAATTGAAAGCCACATTTCTTCTAGACATTCAGACAGCTTTGTGCCCCAAACATAGGGCAACTATCATGGCTATTTTTCAACAATACCTCTTTAGGTTTTTAAGTAATAAAAATCTAAAGAACTAGTCAAAAAACAGCCTAACCTAGACAATTGCTTTGTGTTTTGGTGAGAGGTGGCTAACAGATAGAAATAGGAGTCTTGTTCTGAGATGTTCCTGTGCTTGGAGTGTGTCTGTGAATGGTAATGAGTACAAGGGTGGGTAGGTGGGAATCCTGTAGACCCTTCCAATTACTGATATTGGTGTTAACATTCACGCTGCCCATTGCTATGTCATGTTTGGCTTCTATTTTCCTGCTGGCAATATGGGCATGATACTGCAGGGCAAGGCCAGACTATTTCCAGGCATTTTCAACCATGAACACAGAAGGAATGTCCCAAATTCATAAACCAGAAGGGTGCTTCCCCCATCCCCAGTGGCTTAAAAATAAATAAATTTGATTGTACACAGTAGAAGAACTAATTGGGTAGTCTAGACCATACATGTCTAGAGAATATGTCTCACTGTAGTTCTTCCTTCTGATTACTGTGCAAGTCTTTTTGCTCTTCACATTCTATTAACCTAGGAAGAGAATGCTCTGGATACAGTTTCTGCAAATGAGGCTGCCTCTGCCACCCATATTCCAAGAGATGTTTGCATGAGTTCAGTGGCACTTATTCCAGTGGTAATACTGTACTGCAGTCCTAATATACCTTCCTGCCCAGAAATGAGCACTGTCTACCTCAAAGTGGGGACTGCAGTGGCTTAGTGGTTAAGATGCTGAACATGATGACTGGCAGGTTGAGACCCAAGGTGCTGCATGGTGGACTGAGCTCCCATCTATGTCCCAGCTCCTGCCAATCTAGCAGTTCGAAAACAAGAAATTGCAAATAGGTAAATAGGTACCGCTTCGGCAGGAAAGGTAACAGTGTTCCATGCACCCAGGTGTCTAGTCATGGCTGCCACATGGCCACATATACATCTGTGGACACAGACAGTGCTGGCTCTTTGGCTGTAAACTGAGATGAGCACCACATCATAGAGCAGTGATGGGTAACCTTGGCACTTCAGGTGTTCTTGGACTTCAATTCCCAGAAGCCCCGATCAGCAGGAGTGCTTGACTTGGGCTTCTGGTAATTGAAGTCCAAGAACACCTGGAGTGCCAAGGTTAGTCATCATTCTCCTTGAGTCAGATTTGACTGCCTTTTGAGCAAGAGAGACCTCAATGTGACTTAACTGCTGAATTCATAGGAACAGAACCAACAGGCTATGTTGCTTTGTGGGAAGAGGTCCTATGAAACTGAATGGGGAATCATTTCAAAGTGCTTTGGAGGAGCAACTACATAGCCAAAGATCATGGGATTTGCTCCACTTATCAAGCAGATGAATTGAAAGTAATTTTAATAGACCCCTAAAGGCTGAATTGAATCTGTCTGGCTCTATTGATTCCCAACCCATATTTTATTCTGTGCTTCTTGGGGGCTCCTGTGTTTCAAAGGGACCTGTTTTATTCCTTCAGGTTCATGTAAGAAAGTTCAAGGAAAAGCAGAAATCCAAAAGGTCATATCCATAAGATCAGTCCAGTAAACAGTCCAAGATCTTTTAGGTAATCATAGTAAAATCATGCCAGCAGACAGTCTGGGGTCTTAACTTATGGAGAAGCAGAGTAATCCCATACCAGCAAACAGAGTTACAGTCCAGGGTCTTACGTCATTGAAATCCAGACACGTACTAACTCTCACTTCTCTGCAAAATGGAGAATCTGCCATCAGGTGGGATAGCTTTAGCCAATCACGTAACAAGGAGCAACAGAGAATAACTTTCTCAAAACAATAGTTGTTTACAGTTATGTAAAGACACAACACGCTAAGTTCTGCTGGCTAGGCCGGCTAGAAAGATAACAGCACAGGAACACTGTAATGTCAACAAGTCATCATGGCAGTCTTGTAAGGCATACAGAGAGAAAAATGGATTTCTATGAGGCCTAGCTGAAAAATAGCAATTTCAAGCCTTGGGAGACATTAGGAAATAGGTCTATTTCCTGACACCTCTTCTGATCCTTTTAAGGTTCACTGTGAAGCCACTTTCCCACTTAAAATTTCAGGCAACTACATTTCTCAAAAACCTTCTATAGAAAAATAATATGTCCAAAGTCATTTTTGCGTGTGATAAAGCTCAAGTTCCCGTCTACCATCTGGCCCTGATGTACCACAATGAGGCTCATTAAGTTCCTCAATTATTGCAAAAAAGTGTGCTTGGACACATGAAACCTTATGAAAAATATAAACTAATTAGTCTGAAAGGTGCTACAAGACTTCTCGGTTTGTTTCTACCACAACAGACAAACCCTGCTATTCACTAGAAACCTGTCCCTTTTCCGCCTTATGTACAGATGGTAAAAGATAAAGGTAAACTGGCTTGAAAGCCAGTTGTATCCGACTCTAGGGTACATTGCTCATCTCTGTTTCATAGCCGAAGAGCCAGTGCTGTCTGTTTCTTCAGATGTTTCCATGGTCATGTGGTAGGCATGACTAGGCACCAGTGTGCATGAAACACTGTTTACCTTCCCATCGAAGTGGTCCCTATTTATCTACTTGCAATTTCTTGCTTTTGTACTACTAGGTTTGCAGGAACTGGGACAAAAATGGGAGCTCACTCCTTCCTGCAGTATCCAGGTATTGAACTGCTGACCTGCTACCTTCCAGTCAGTGCGCCGATCTCTCCCCAAACATTCCTGCAGTCCCAGTGTGCGATCGCTGGCAGAGACCCCAGCCCACTTTTCCCCAATACAAGCTGGAGATCACAGTGGCTTGGTTTGGGGAAAAGTGTGCGCATGCGCCCGTGCGCATTCCCCCAAACCAAGCCAGGGATCAGACGCTGTGATTCCCAGCTTGGTTTGCAGAAACCGCTCAGAGAGAGCCTGTGCGTGTGCTCTCACCCGAGGGAAACAGGTGGTCTGGGTGTCGGGAAGGAAGTTGGCCGCCCGAGCCTCAAACCTGCAGGGTTGGTCTCCACCTGGGAAGGTGCTTCCCAGGCAGAAAACAGCCCAGTGGGATTGAGGCTGAGATCTCCGCCGGTAATGTATCTTTGTTTTTGCGAGACAAGCCAAGCAAAGGCAAGGGTACATTACCAGCGGAGATCTAAGCCTCAACCCCACTGGGCTGTTTTCTGCCTAGGAAGCGCCTTCCCAGGCAGAGAACAGCCCAGCTTGGTCGCTGCTGCTATGCAACGGCATGGCTGGGAAGCTGAACAGGGACTCCCCAGTTGGCTTCCCAGCCACGCCACCGCTGCAAGCTTCGTAGTGCTGGTTTGGTTGGGAGGAGAACAGGCATGCCTGATCTCCCCCCAATGAAACCGATGGTCTGAGCCTCAGTAGATCTCTGCCCCAAAGCCCGTCGTGCTAGTCTCTAGCCCTGCGGGCTTTGGGGCAGAGATCAACGTTGGGGAATTTGAGGCAAAAATTTGCATCTATGAATTTTTAAATTTTTTATTGATGTGTTTTAACTTGGGTTGTAAGCCGCCCAGAGTCGGGCTTGCCCGATTGGGGCGGGTTAGCAAGTATGAAATATAAATAAATAAATAAATAAATAAATCACACAACGTTATCTTAACGTTGTGCGGTGCAAATGTTTGCCTCAAATTCCCCGACGTTATCCAATTTTAGTGTTATCCGAGCCAAACGTTATCCAAGGTACCACTGTATAATATAAAGGAAAGAAGTAGGGTCATGGTGATTTAGTGGTTAAGACACTCAGTTTGATGAGTGAAAGGTTGAAATGTCAGCAGTTTTGAGACCTGAGTGATGTACAACGTAGTGAGTGCCCGTTTTCTGTCCCAGTTCCTGTCAACCTAGCATTTCAAAAGTAAAAAATTGCAAGTAGATAAATAGGTACTGCCTTGGCAGGAAAGGTAACAGCATTCTCTGTGCTCTGGCATCTAGTCATGCCTGCCACATAATCATGGGAATGTCTGTGTTGGCTCTTTGGCTGTAAATGGATATGAGTACCGTCCCCTGGGGTCAGACACAATTGGCTTTTGAGCAAGGGAGACCTTTACCTTTACTAATGATTTCTAAATGTGAAGCTGAACCACTACACATTCAATTCTGTGACTACCTTTTACTCCTTGACAGAGTGTATTCTCACTCTCAGGTACAAGATCCTTAAAAAAGGGCAACCTTAAAAAAATCAGAGTCTGTGACCACCAACATAGTTTATGGGAAAGCAGCCAAATGGGAGCACAATGCTCAGATTGCGAAAATAACATTTTCAAATACCATAATTAATGTCTCCTAATTCCCGTCGATGAGCCAGGAACAAGTGTCACAACGGAGACCAATTGTGTTAAAACAGTTCCAGGCCCTTGCCATTAGCACTGTCTTTTCGAGGTAAAATATAGCTTAGTCCCTATTCCTGTTACAGCTCCACTGAGATGGAAAACTAAAACATCAGAATGCTGTGGCGTCTTGGAAAGGACTATGTGTGAAAGTGAGCTGGAAGCAAAAATCATGTGGCTTAATTGCATTTAAAGCATGGAACATATGGCACAGTCTAGGCATGACACACATTAACGAGTCGTGTGCCAAACTCTAAACAAAGTGGCAGGTTAAACATTATTCTTTAATATATCTCAGGAATGCCTGTAGGAATTGGCATGTTTGCTTGAGGCCTCCACCGATATAGTATCTGGCCCAGAATGTTGGAATGAACTCCAGAGTAGAAAATATCAAAGGGAAAATGAACGAATGCCCTCAGCACCAACCAGTATGTTAATGTGTTAAGAGCGTAGCCTTTCAGGTGTCTCATAAAATTAAGTACTATTAAGCATCTTAGTGGTTAAGATGCTGAATTTTATGACTGGAAGGATGGCAGGTGAGCAGCTCAAGACCCAAGTGCTGCCAATGGAGTGAGTTCCCATCTCTGCCAACCTAGCAGTTCAAAAGCAAGAAATTGCAAGTAGATAAATAGGGACCACTTCGGTGGGAAGATAAACAGCTTTCTGTGCACTCCAGTGCTTAGTCATGCCTGCCATATGTACACAGAAATGTTTGCAGCGCTGGCTCTTTGGCTATAAACAGAGATGAGCACTGAACCTTAGCGTCAGATACGACTGGCTTTCAAGCAAGGGCAACCTTTTCCTAAAAGCATCAGAGCCCTGGTGTGGATATGGTTTTGACCCCATCCATACTTCTTTCCCAAACATATTCCTGGTCTTGTGATGGCTATATCTGCACTCTGTTTTTGTTACATAGTATTAGGAACTGTTCTAAAAAAAAAGACTAGCAAATATGATACACTGGATAGAGAGATGCACTAGGTCTCAGGGGTTTTCATGTGCCATCAAATAAGAACTGACTTATAAGGACTCCAATAGGGTTTTCAAGGTGAGATATTTAAGGAGTAGCTTTACCAGTTCCACACCTCCAGTAAGTTTCCATGGCAGAGCTGGGGAATTGAACTCAGGTCTTCTGAATCCTAGTCCATTACTCTATCCATCAAATTATACTGGATTACTCTGATCTCAGGAGACTTGTGTTCAAATCCCCACATGGCTATGGAAACGTAATGGGTGTTGGCACTATTAAAACCACACACTAGCCATCTCACAACCAAGAAGGAGAAAGGTGTTTCATTCTTGTGACCGGCATCAGTCTTACCACTTTAAAGGTACCCTGGACAGCGAGGAGAACAAATATGGTAGGTCAATCTTAGAAGAAATCAACCCTGAGTGCTCCTTAGAAGGTCAAATAGTAAAGATGAAGCTAAAGTACGTACTTTGGACATCAAATGAGAAGAGAGGATTCACTTGAGAAAGCCTTGATGCTGGGAAAGATTGAGGGCAAAAGAAGAAGGGGGCGGCCAAAAATCAGATGGCTAGATGGTATTGTAGATGCAATGGGCACAGAGGTGGGTGGGTTGAGGAGGATGGTGGAGGACAGGGGTGCCTGGCAGACAATGGTCCTTGGGGTCACAAAGGGTCGGAATCAACTGTGCGACTGAACAACAAACTTTAAAGGTGCTGTTTGGCATGTTGACCTCCTCTAGTTATGTCTAACCTTAGCACTCCAGGTGTTCTTGAACTTCAATTCTTAGAAGCCCAGGTAATCAAGAATACTGACTTGGGCTTCTGGTAATTGAAGTCCATGAACACCTGGAGTGCCAAGGTTGGCCATCACTATCCTATGCTGTGACTAAAGCAACAAACAGACAGTAACACATGCCTGATCCCAAAAGTGCAAAATTTTGGACAATTGGTCTGCATGCCATTTGGATGAGTGTTGAAGAAGCTGTTGACCAGTCAATTAAAACATTGAAATAATATATCACATAAGAGCAGTTAGCCACTCCTTGAGAAGACTGAACAAAGTTTTTGGAGACAGCCTTGTATCTCTACCAAAGTATGGTTGTACTGCCTTCATTTGTTCAAAAATACCAAAGTTTTTAAAAAATACCACAGTCAGAGTGAGGGCTGAAGAAGTGAATTTTGATCCATGAAAAGCCATAATGAAATAACTCTGCTAGTTTTTAAATTGTTGCAATATTCTGCCCTTTCCTTCACTCCTCCACCCCCTCCCCTTTAATTTTGCCATAGATTATTTTACACCGTCTCAATTGGTTCCAAGTGGTAAAACTTTCTGCAGTATATATGACCCCTCAGCTTCCTTTACTATTAAGACAGAGGCATGTGCTATCAATCAAATAGGAAATGGATAACAATAATTTCATGTCAGAAATTATTCTGGGTTGAAAGAATTTTTGCGGAAGAAACTCTACTCTTGGAATGCCCAAATGAGACTCTTTTCATGTCCCCAAGAGCTGGGACCGAGACAGATGCTCAATCCATCATGCAGTACCTGGGTCTCAAAATGCCAACTTGCCAGCCTTCCAGCTAACAAGGTGAGCTTCTTAACCACTGAGCCACCGCAGCCCCTAGGAAATGGATTAGGTCTGCTTTTAAGATGGCTGGTTAACATTAGGAACACCCTGTCTGCAAGTTCCCAAGACCTGCAGTTGAAATCACCCTTATTCAGAAAGGGAACCAAGAATGGTTGCTGTTCATATGCAAGTTTCTCACCGGGTGTGTGTGAAATCATAGCTATTCATGGCCTTTCCATTTGTGTTAAGAAACAGCAATGATACAAGTAGCAGGACTATTTATAAACTTGTCTGACACATCAAAGCTTTTATATAAACACCAACAAATAAAATACATCGCAGTTCCTTTGATACCAACCAACCTGTTTTCAAGTGCATCAGATTTGCAGAGTCTGAAACGTGGCAGGTTGTCTATTTTCTGAATTGCCATTCTCTGCCTCCTGCTCCTGTTTGTGCCACCACTTTGGGCACAGAAGATCTGGCACATCTCATTCCCCAAAGCTCCATTTCAGCTGCCAAACAGACCAGCCAACAGATATCCAATCTGTCTGGGAGGTCTGCTGGCATCTAGGCAGGTGTTATCTAATCTCACAGCAGAGCTATTTCTCTTCCTCTCTTCATATCCTTTTCAAATTCTCTGACCCACTTACCTGCGTTTATAATGGCCTAGATTTTGATCCGCTTATGTTCATAGAAGATTTATTCTCCCTGGGCCTAGAAGGAGCAGCTCAGACAGATGAGCAGCTTGGGAACAGAAACTGGCATGAACTCCATTGTGCCCTGAACCCAGAGGATTCAGTTAGTTAATCGTAGCACTTCCCGCCCCTTCTTTGCTGCCAGGAGATGGCCTTTCATGATTAAATAATTTATGTTACCTCAAATCCTGGTTCTGTGTCTCAATATAATCGCTGCAGATTCAAAGGAGACAATGGAAGAATCACAGTACCTAGTAATACATGATAAAGGATTTGAACATCTAGGGAGATATTAGCTTGCCTGGACAGACAAGGTAGCACAATTGTCTCTATATTACCTTCTTTCATGATCACTAACATTTGCAGTCAGGGGAAAAAGCAGTAGTGCTATTTTGCCTTGGCCTAATGTACTAAGAGGTCCTAAATTTTTTACAAAATGCCATTATGCTTCAGCTGATTCTTACTAATTTAACACTTAAAAAGCAATGGGAGCAGTAGATGTCTCCATATGTTAATCATGAAAAAGAATTTGCCTTTAGACTAAGAACAGAAAGATGTCCACAATTGTTCAGTGAAAAGAAACTGCTCTCAGTTACCCCAAGTATTCTTTACTGAATTCGTGTGAATTGAAAATAATTATGTCTTGCTAGGGCTGTCTACACTGACCGATTTGGGGTCATTGTAGCACAAGACAAAGGGGCTGTTTGAGGTCAAGGGGAAGAGCAAAACGCCCTTTGACTCAATCCCTCCATCCAAACAGAATTTTGCTCTTTTATTGCCCTTTGTTACTGCTATCATGCAGTAACTGATGAGCTGTTTTACAATGCTGGCAAATTAAACACTTCCCCTGATCTCCTGGGGGCTGACAGAGGAAGTATAATTCCCCCCCCCTTAAATTCGGTAGCACAGCAGCACAACATCAATTGTTTATCAAAGTTAAGAAATGATTGCTGAAATAGCTGTTACCAGAGCTGTTCCAGTTATGCAAACTCTTCCTCCCCCCTACTGAGTCAATCTATCTTATGTTCAGTCTTTCACTTTTCCAAGAGCTTCCTATTTTCCCCAGCATCCACCCCCCCCCCCCCCGGGGAATCATTGCTTTTCATGATAGATCCAGAGTATAAACTACCTTTGTTTAGTCATTTTTGCTTCTAGTAAGAATTTGGGTTGATTTGATCTAGCAGTCATTTATTGGTCTTTCTGGTGTTGTGGAGACGGTGGGTGCAGAGCTGAGCGAGTTGAGGGGGATGGTGGAGGACAGGAGTGCCTGGCGGACGGTGGTCCATGGGGTCGCAGAGGGTCGGAATCGACTGTGCAACTGAACAACAACAACTGTTCATCCATGGCATTTGCTCTCTGGTGATCCAAAGTTTCAGCAACTTTTAGTGAAACTAGATGCAGAAGACAAGACAATAATGGTGGGAAAAACTGAAAGTAGTAGGAGAAAAGGAAGACCAAATTAGAACTAGATCGACTACGAAGCAATGACATTATGTTTACAAGTACTGTACTGATTTGGGCTATAAACAGCAGGAACTTTCAGTGGTGAATAATTTATAATGTTACCATAAGTCAGAAGCAACCTGACAGTTTATGATGATGATGGCAATGATTTTTTTTAAAAAAAATTGTGTCAGAAGCACACAAAAGTGCTTTCTGGGTTGAAAGGATTTTTTCTGGAGGAACTCCATTCAAGGGACGCCTGAATGTGGCTCCTTTCATGTCCCCAAGATCTTTTCCCAAGGAAGTGGTCCCTATTTATCTCCTTGCAATTTCTTGCTTTCGAACTGCTAGGTTGGCAGGAACTGGGACAGAGACGGGCGCTCATTCTGTCATGCAGTACTTGGGCCTTGAACTGCCAACTTGCTGACCTTCCAGCTAACAAAGTGAACTTCTTTACCACTGAACCACCACAGCCCCATGGCAATGATGTTATTGTTAAAGCTCTCTCCTAACAACACATTTTGAATGAGTTAATGAGTCCACTATCTGAGCCCTGACACTGTTGAATAACACTCTACTCTGAATTTCATTGTGTTAGCCATGTGTTCATGCTGCGAACTAAATGAACACAACAGTTGCAATGCAGAGTTATCCATTTTGACACTTGTTTCCCACCCTCCAAGCACACACCCCTTTCTCCCTTTGATGTTCAAAGCTAGTCATCCTTGAAAACTACTGGATGCCCTTCAACAGAATCTCTCATTAGGTTATCAGGGAAAAGCCAGTTAAGGAAAAGGGGCTCAATAATGCATCAATGAAGAGAAGATGCAGAAAAAGTGAGGAGAAATAAGAATCCGCCTTCAATTGAATGATAAATATGTTTTAAACAATAAAAAAAATCTTCCTTCTTTCTCATTACTTTACTATCACATCTCACTTGTCATGTTTTCTGTCAGGGCTTCTTTTAAAGGGGAAACTGTCCTAACAGACATACCCACTGACTCAAGTACCCATCTTCCTTTATTTTAAAATTTCAGTTAAAAATGGACACACACACACACACACACACACACACACACACACACACACACACACACACACACTCACTCACTTCCGGTAGGGTGCGGCAGCCAGCCGCTAGCAGCTTGCAGAGCTCCGTTATAGGGCTCCGCTTTTTACCATGTTTTATCTTGTTTTTATCTTGTTTTATTTGCTTTATTTGTTTTGTTTGTTTTATAGTTTTAGTTTATAGTTTATAGTTTGGGGACTGACCCTCTTCTAGCTCTGCTGTGTTATAGTTTTGGAGTAAAACTTCTCTCCTTCTCCTCCTTGCCAACAACCTGAAGATAGGAGTAGCAAAGCCTTGAATATAGGAACAACAAAGATAAGAGCAGCAGATTCCTTTGGAGGCAAATGCCAGTATTGTGGGTTTTGAGGAACTTTTTCCAACTCTGAAGAAGCTATTCCAACTTGAGAGATTTAACAACTGAGATCTGAGGAGTTTGCCGGGGCTATGGGGGAGCCGGCTCACCATACGGATTTAAAAGAAAAGCAGTCCGAATTGATGGAAGGCCAAAGATGGCAATAAAGAAGCAAGCTCCCAAGTAGGTATTATCATTTATTTTGGAGTCTTTGAACTTGGAGGCTTTGAACTGACTTTTCTGCCGTTGGCCCTTTCTGGTCTTTGGGTGCAACTGTGGTTTGATCTTGGCTTGGTTACAGTTTGCAGCCTAGGTCTGCTATGGCTGCCTGTAACACTGGAGTAGAAACAGGTGTGCAGCTTCCTAGTACCTCTCTGTCACCAGCCCAACAAGTAAACTCAAATTCAATGAAGAGGAACATGGTGGAGAGGAGGAGAGGAAAGCTGAAGATGCTTGGAAAGAAGATCACAGAACTCTTGGAATTTGTGAAGCCAAGACACAATGTCCATGGTGAAATAAAGCGTATGGTGAGTCTGATTCGTACGTGTTATGACCAGCTTGCTCACATGGAAGATGAGGCGCTCACAATGGAGAGACCAGAGAGACCCGAGACCGTGGCAGCAGATACCCAGACATCACCTGGCTTGAGAGCCAATATACACGATGAGGCAACTAGGAACAAGGGCCAAAAGCGACCTAAGTTATCATGTGGAAAGGACAACCCACTGCCCAGAGATGCTTCGACACTGGATTTGAGTGCAATGACACCAAGTGGAGGCGAGTGTAGTGGTGATGTTGGCAAGACCCAATATCAGAAGCTGTCTTTGGCAGGGATAAACCAGGTACTGAGCACACTGCATATAAGTTCAGCCCCACAAAATGATTGGACGGTGATAGCGAAGTTGAAACCAAGACCCAAGAAGCCGCGACCCTCACGTCCTGACATAGTAATTGTGAAGGCGAAGGAAGGAGGTCCTTCGTATGCTGATATGCTGCGACAATTGAAGGACGACCTGTCCTTGAAGGATGTGGGAGAGAATGTGATGAAGGTGAGGAGGAACATGGCTGGAAATCTGCTCTTGTAGCTGAGGAAGTCTGCCACAACTACCCAGGTTGTAAACGCCATTACCCAGAAGCTGGGCGAGTCAGCAAGCGTAGTGAGTCAACAGGATGAGAAGACAATTGAAATTCGAGACCTAGATGAGCTGACTACGCTAGAGGAAGTTTGTGAAGCACTTGGGAAGGAGTTGGAGGTAGCCATCGAAGAAAAGGCCATCAAGTCTATTAGGAAGGCGTACAAGAGCACACAAACTGCCGTGGTCCATTTACCAACAGATCTAGCCAGAAAAGCAATGGAGAAGGGCCGGGTATGCATCGGCTGGGTGATTTGCCGAGTTAGGGAGAAGGTTGATGTCCGGAAGTGCTTTAAGTGCTGGGCTTTTGGACATTTGGCCCGCGACTGCAAGGGAGTGGATAGGTCCAAGTGTTGTCTCCGATGAGGTGAAGCTGGCCACACCCGTGAGGCATGTAAGAGCGAGGGGGCGAATTGTGTATTGTGTGAGGCTCAGAGGAACCACCCAACAGGGAGCTTCAGGTGTGTGGCCTACCAAGCAGCAGTGAAGGCAGTGATAGACAGAAGATGAAGATCCTCCAGCTAAACCTTAATCATTGTGAGACAGCGCAGGACTTGCTGAAGCAAACTGTGTGGGACCTGGATATAGACATTGCTATTCTGTCGGAGCAGCATAGGAACATTGAGAATTCACGGGCCTGGATCTCCGATGCGTCCGGTCGTGCAGCTATCTGGGTATGTGGGCATAATTTTCTCCAGGAAACACCGCAAGTACTAAGAACAGGATTCACTTGGGTCAAAGTGGATGGCATCTACATATGCAGTATTTATGCCCCACCAAGTGCCTCACAGGAGGAATTCGAGGCCCTGCTAGACAATTTGGCTGAGGATGCGAGAGGTCGACGGCCACTCATTATTGCAGGCGACTTTAATGCATGGGCGACAGAATGGGGTAGTAGAGAAACCAATAGGAGGGGTGCGACACTTCTGGACTTTGTGGCTTCTTTAGATGGAGTCCTCCTTAATAATGGTTCAACTCCGACATTTATACGGGATGGCAATACCTCCATTATAGACGTGACCTTTGCCAGTGAGAGTCTATTTTCACGAGTTAAGATGTGGCAAGTGAGTGACTACTACACCTACAGTGACCATCAGACCATCATTTTTGAAATTGCCTCACAGGGAGGACGAAGGGTGAGCAAGCTGACAGCTCAAGCTAAGTGGAACATCAGATCTTTTGACAACGAATCTTTTATCATTATGATGCAAGAGAACATCCAGTTAACTGGCTCTGTGAAGCATATGTCCTCACAGCTTATGTCACTGGTTACTAGTGCCTGTGATGTGGCCATGAAGAAAGGTTCCGGAGAAAACCGCCACACACCGTTCTATTGGTGGAATGAGGAGATCGCTGAACTCCGGAGGCTGTGCCACCGCACATGGCGAAAGGCACAGCATGCCCGAGGTAGTGAGGACTATGAGGTTTTGAGGCTTTGACATCGAGAGGCACGGGGGCCCCTGAAGAGAGCCATCAGGGACAGCAAGAACTGCATGTGGAAGGAGTTGTGCAATATGGTCAACAGTGACCCATGGGGTAGGCCATATAAGACAGTAATGGCCAGGTTAAAAAGCTGTACAATGGTCCCACCATCTTGCCCAGTGGTTCTCGAAAAGATAGTGACTACTCTCTTCCCAAGTCAACCGGGACTCGCCTATACCAAGGATGTGTCAGCTGATCACTGCTTCGACGTACCAACTATCTCAGAGGAGGAGCTGATCAGGGCCTGTAGTAAGATAGGAGATGCGAAGGCCCCTGGTCCAGATGGTGTCCCCAACATTGCCCTTAAAACTGCCATCAGATCCCGACCAGAAATCTTCCTAGAGATGTACAACATGTGTCTCGCTAAGGGAATCTTTCCAAGCCGGTGGAAACTGCAAAAATTGGTCCTTATTCCGAAAGGAAAAAAGCCGCCAAATGATCCATCATTTTATCGACCAATATGCCTGCTGGATACAGCAGGTAAGGTACTCGAGAGGATTATTTGTAACCGGATGGAGGAGTTCAGCGAAGGAGTTCAGGGATTGTCCAATAGCCAACATGGATTCCGGAAGGCGAGATCTACCGTGGATGCCATCAACATAGTCGTAGACATTGCCCGCAAGGCTATAGAAGGCAAACGCTGGAAGAGAGGCACCAAGAAGTACTGTGCTATCATCACCTTGGATGTGAGGAACGCATTCAATTCAGCAAACTGGGACTGTATCCTGGATGCGCTGAGATTGATGGAGGTTCCGGAGTACATCAGACGCATAATTGTAAGCTACTTCACAGATCGAACCTTGATGTATAACACCGATGCTGGACTTCAGACCTATAACATCACAGGAGGTGTTCCACAGGGTTTAGTGCTCGATCCCTTATTATGGAATATCATGTATGACGGGGTGCTCTGGTTGCCTATGCCAGTGGGGACAAGAACAGTTGGGTTTGCAGATGATGTGGCGGTAGTGGTTGTCACTAAACATCTGGAGGAAGTTGTCCAAACTGCAAACGAGTGTGTTGCCAAAATCTGCCAGTGGCTCTCATTAGCTGGTTTGCATCTAGCAGATCATAAGACTGAGGCAGTTCTCATGACCAGTAGGAAAGCCAGAGAGACTATCACCCTTACTGCAGTATTCTCTCGCAACCATCACTACGATATTTGGATGTCCAGATAGACGCCAGGCTACGCTTTAATGAACATTTGTAAATTGTGAGTGCAAGGGCTGGAGCAGTATGCAATGCATTAACAAGGATCATACCAAATATTGGAGGACCGCAGCAGACTCGCCGAAGACTCCTCTCGAGTGTTGTTAGTTCCGTGTTGCTGTATGCAGCCCCGATTTGGTCTGAAGCCACAGCAGAGACATCATACATGCGTCAGATAAATTTGATATACCGTAGGAGTGCCCTGCCATGTGTGTCATTGCCAGTGAGAGTGCCCTGCCATGATGCCATGTGTGTCATTGCCGATATGATGCCGATCCATCTGATAGCAGAGGAATGGGCAGAGATTTACCGGCAGAGGCGAGAAAACCAGGAGAAGGAACGACACACAATTGCTATAGAAGCCAGGAAAGAGAGGATAACACAATGGCAGCAGATCTTTGCTAAATCAACTAAGGGATGGTGGACTCATTGCCTTATCCCAGACATCAGTGCATAGTCGACAAGACAGCATGGAGCGGTGGACCACTACCTCACACAGCTGTTGACAGGGCATGGCTGCTTCAGGCTGGATGATGATGCTTCATGCCCCGTCTGCCAGCCCGTGCAGGAAGATGCAGAGCACGTGTTTTTTCATTGTCCACGCTTTGATACAGAATGGGAAATTCTACAGAGACATTTTTGACAACAGCGGTCTCCAGAAGATATCATCAGTGAGATGTTGAGTAGGGAAACTACCTGGGTCACGGTGTCCAGTTATGCAGCCGGGGTCATCTTGGAACTTAGACGTGTGGAGAGACTGCGAAGAGGGCAGCCGGAGACATAGAGGAGAAGGAGGGCAAGGAGCCAAATTAGAGGAGGATTTTTAATAGCCATTTTGCCCCCCATGAAGTAGTGCCTGACGGCGGTCCCGTGGGGTGGCAGGGTGTAATGGGAGGTGGTTTTAGTGGGTAAAAATCCCACACACTGTGAAGCCAGAGCAAGGGCTCACAGGGTCTTTTGAAGATTTCCACCTGCCCTTAAACACACACACACACACACACACACACACACACACACACACACACACACACACACACACACACACACACACACACACACACACACACACACACACACACACACACACACACACACACACACACACACACACACCAAATCAGGGCTGCATACAGCAGCACGGAACTAACAACACTCAAGAGTCTGCCGCAGGCCTCCAATATTTGGCATGATCCTTGTCAATGCATTACATACTGCTCCAGCCCTTGTGCTCACAATTTGCAAATGCTCATCAAAGCATAGACTGGCGTCTATCTGGATACCCAGATATCATAGTGACGGTTGCGAGCGAATACTGTAGCCTCCAACAGTAAGGATTATGGTCTCCCTAGCTTTCCTACGGGTCATGAGAACTGCCTCAGTCTTATGATCTGTCAAAATCAAACCAGCTAATGAGAGCCACTGATGAATTTTGGCAACACTCTTGTTTGCAGTTTGGACAACTTCCTCCAGATGTTTGGCGACAACAAACATCCTCCAGATGTTTACCACCACATTATCTGCAAACCCAACTGTCCTTGTCCATATTGGCATAGGCAGCCAAAGCATCCCATCATACATACTATTCCACAATAAGGAACCTAGCACCGAACCTTGTGTAACACCTACTGTGATGTTTTAGATTTGAAGTCCAGCATCGATGTTATACATCAAGGTTTGATCTGTGAAATAACTCACGATTATGCATCTGATGTACTCCAGAACCTCCATCAAGCTAACGCATCCAGTTCACTGAATTGAACGTGTTCCTCATGTCCAAGGTGATGATAGCGCAGTACTTCTTGGCACCTCTCGTCCAGTGTTTGCCTTCTATGGCCTTGCGGGCAATATCTATGACTACGTTGATGGCATCCATGGTAGATCTCGCCTTCCGGAATCCATGTTGGCTCCTTTGCTGAACTCCTCCATCCTGTTGCAGATGATCCTCTTGAGTACCTTACCTGCCATATCCAGCAGGCATATTCGTCGATAAGATGATGGATCACCCAGTGGCTTTTTCCCTTTCGTCTGCCAGTCCGTGCAGGAAGAGGCGGAGCAGGTGTCTTTTCATTGTCCATGCTTTGATGCAGAATGGGAAATTTTACAGAGGCATCTTCAATGACAGCTGTGTCTGAAAGACATCATTGGTGAGATGTTGAGCAAGGAGACTACCTGGGTCGCAATGTCCAATTATGCAGCCGGGGTCATCTTGGAACTTAGACGTGTGGAGAGACTGCGAAGAGAGAGGCCAGAGGCATAGAGGAGGAGGGCAAGTAGCCAAATTGGAGGAGGGTTTTTAACAGCCAGTCTGCCCCCCCCTGCAAAGTAATGCCTGACGGTGGTCCCATGGGGTGGCGGGGTGTAACGGGAGGTGGTTTTAGTGGGTAAAAATCTCACACACCGTGAAGCTGAAGCAAGGGCTCCACAGTGTCTTTTGAAGATTTCCACCTGCCCTAAAACACACACACACACACACACACACACACACACACACACACACACACACACACACACACACACACACACACACACACACACACACACACACACACACACACACACACACACTCTTTCCAGTACCTATCATCTCCAACCTTCTAGCCAGGCTGTCTGAAGCTGATGGGAACAGTGCAGATGTTTGAATAGTGATGGACAGGTTGGACAGCCAGAATGCTGACCTCTCCAGATCAAATATTTACACAGGTCTAAAAGATGGTATGAAAGAGACAAGCAGTTAATTTTTCTTTTCTGTTTTCCCCAAGTATCCCTAATTGTACTTACTTTTATCTGTTTCCCTTTCCCATTACTCCTTGGAATAATTGCAGATTTTGCTGCAGGGATTAATTAAACCTCTCATGGATAAATTTCTAGATACACTTATTTATATTAAAGGATGAACATATTTGCCTTACTCTGTTCCATTACTATTTTCTGTGTTTGCTTTGTTCTTTCTGCCTTCTAATTTCACTTAGAAAATTTATAACATTAATTTCATAACTGACATATGTACAAGTATCTGTCCCCTCCATAGTTTACTGAGACACATTGACACAAATGGAACACTAATTTAGGCTGCACGCCTATACCTTTCTATTCAGGAGTATGTCCTATTGAATTCAACAGGATCTCTGAGTAGACATGTATAGTGCTGTGTAAATCACTGCAAAAATGGACTCTTTGGTCTTTTTTTGAGGAGGTTGATGTTGTTTTCTGTAGTCATCCAATTGATGCACAAATGTGTTTGTGCTTACTGATCCAACCTAAAAGAGAACAATGCAATCAACATTCCTTTTTTTTTTTGCACCATGGTTGAATCAGTTTTCAACGGAACTATCTGGCAAACTAATAGGAAGAAAAATGTTCAAACCTGAAGGCCACAGCAAACTGAGAAAACATAGAAATTTGAATAGAAACCCCAGATTTCCAGAAATCAAAGAGGAAAGATGGCAAATAAGTAACCAGCAATAATGTACAGTGGAACCTCATACAACAATCGTCCCGTATAGCAATGAAATCGCATAACAATTAGGTTTTTTTTGTGGGGGGGGGGATGGAGTCCCACATAACAATTTTCCCTATGGAAAAAAAATTATACAACAATTTTTCAATGGGAAAAAACCACTTAGCAAAAAAAAAAAATTGTACGATGCATCCCATAGGGAAAATCGTTATACCATGCATGCACGTAAAGCAAATGTTTCATACAACAACGAGCTCCATGGAATGGATTAAAATCATTGTATGAGGTACCACTGTAATGACAATCAGAATAGCCAGAGCTGAGGAATAAGTTGGGCAGAGAAAATTTTGTTAAATTCCTCTTTAATTTGCATTCTCTAAAACCTTGTATATATACCAACATACACAGAGGCTCCACATTTATCAAGCTGTATCATTTCTAATGCTTCTAATTTAAAAAAAGAAACTACAGCCAGAAGGAGAAGAATACCATAGGTGTAAATCTGCACAGCCATAAGCAAATGATTTGCCATCCCCATCTGCCATCACAAATGCTAATCCTCCAAGCGCCATCACTTGCAAACTCTGTCTGTTGTATGTAAATATTTCCCATGCATTCTGGAGACAGAGTAAACCAAACAGTAAATGTGTCTGTTCTGCTCTAAAATGCAGGAATGTTTGATTGTGATTCTATCTCCCTTTTGCCTATGGCTGTCTCTTTTAGAAATGCAGACAAGCCATCTGTGTTCATAGAAAGTGACAGGGCATTGTCTACGAAGTAGCTTGAATAAGAAAATGGGGAAACTAAGCAAAGCTGGATTGTTCTGGCAAGCATTCCACGAGTGAGAGACTATTTCCATATATCTGACAACATGGATTATATTGTTATAAAATCCTCTTAGCCTTCCCTCTGGAGCCACTACAGTATTTGCCATTTGTTTCCATTGTAGAAAGAAAGTTAAAAAGAAAGAAAGAAAACAAATCTTTGTGTAGAGTATATAATTCTACTAGCAATAAAGTTGATGATAGATGGGCGTCCAGGAAATGTCATCATTTCTCCATGATAATTTTTTCCTTGCTTCTAAGTTTGTTTTTGTACACTAGCATGCACATGGGAAGGGTCAGCATTTAACAAGACAGCCCATCAGCAGGCTAAATGTTTCTTTCCTCCCAAACCATTTTTCCTCTCTAAGTTCTGTGTCTCTGTACTGCTACTGCCTATTTAATTTAGTCTGTCTCTCTGTCTGTCTGGTTCAGCTGTCTTTCTGATTCAAAATGTTCATTTCAGAAAGTGAGTAATTCAGTGCCCTCTTTCAACCATCATTTGCTTCCTGTTTTTTGCACCTAAAATGACATGAACTGATGCATTATATTTCCCCCCATTTACTTGACAAATTTGTTTGATCACAAGCCTTGTAACTAAACATTTCTTTTTTCCCTCTGCTGAAAATGTGCTTCAGCATTTTTACTTTAAGAACAAAGGGGGAAAAATCCTATGAAGGTAAAGTCTGGAGTGTTGATGGTTTGAGGGGTGCCACATGAGACAATTGGAGATGTTAAACATTATTGCTCTGGGGGAGGAAAATTGGGAGATTTTGCACATCAGGAGGAGGCAGACACTGGTATGCTAGGAGCTAGTAAGAAATGAAAAATTAAGAAATGAATATTTAACTGAGATTTAGCAAGTGCTTAGGAAAAGTTAACAATAGATAGAGATGTAGGTTATACAGATTAATAGAACCCAACTATAGAGAAAGAGAAGAGAATCTGGCAAAGGAGATGAGAAATATAGAGAGTAGAACAATGGGGCAAGAACCACAGACTACCCCCCACCCCCCCCCCACCCCGAGGAATGGAGTTAAGTGAGCATGAGTGCAGAACTGGTAGGGGGAGGATAAGAAATAAATGTATGGGTGTAAGGATCTGGTGGGGAGGGTGGATGAGAACATGTTTGTTTTGTAAATTTTGTAGGTCATGGTAGGGTGGGTGGAAGCAAAGTTCACAAGGGGGGCAATGTCAATAAAAGATAACAACAAAATTTTTAATAATGAATAAAGCTGGAATGTCAACAGAATGAGGTCAAATATTCGAGGACATAGACTGGAAACGACTTTAAAAACAGAAAAGCCAGATATTATTTTCTTGCAAGAAACCCACAAAAAAGGAGGGCATTAATGAGGCGTGATTGAAATCAATAGGAAGTTATGAAAAATAATCTAGAACGTCGAAAGCAAGAGGTGTGGCCACTCTGAATTCAGAACGATGTGGGCTTATAGTAGAGTAAGTTATAAAAGACTAAGAAGGGTGTTATTTAATAATACAGGGTTGGTTAAAAGGTCAAGAGATTTTATTAGTAAATGTGTATGCTCCTAATGACAAACTAGGAGGTTTTATTGACAAGATGGCTGAGGTAATAAAGGAATTAAAAACAGATAATATGATAACAGCAGACAATGGTTAATAAAACAGGGAATAAAGTTCGAAGGTACTAAATAAATTTATTAAATAATTTAATTTGAAGGATACATGGAGAGAATTCAAGGGGAATGAAAGATGATACACCTATTACTCACACATTCATGATACCTATTTGCTGGCTCATAAGATGTGCTTCCCCCTTTAATTATGGCTGCAAAACAGAGTATATCTTATTAACCAGTATCAGCCTCCCCCCACTCCACTGATGTGGTATGGCAGCCATGGGCACTGCCGCAAAGCTCGATCCCTGCCTTTGCCACTGTGTGACCATGACAGATACCAGTTGGGGGCCAGGACATTTGAGAGAGCTTCTCTCATAGCCTGATCCCTGCTGCGTGCGTGGGGGTTGAGGCACTTTTCTTCCCTGCCTCCTGATGGCCAGCGGTGGGATTGGCTGGGCAAGAGGTTTCCAAAAGATCTCTCTTGACAGGCCAATCCTCCCCTCCCCACCTCCTGGAGTTAAAATGTTAAAAAAATAAAATAACTTCCTTCAAAATGTGCCTTAAAAATGTGGTGCACCTTATCATCCAGTGTGTCTTATGAGCCAGCAAATACAGTACATATTTGTAATGAGGAACATGATGAGTAGGATAGAGGAAGTTGATATAAGAAATATTTGAATTTTGGACCATGATCTGGTGCGTTTGCAAATGAATATTCAAACAGATTATAAAACAATTAAAAGATGGGGAAATGACCCACATTTGTTGGCTAAGGAACAGATTAGGATGGAAATAGAGATAGAATGGAAACAAATATGGGAAATAAATGATAATGATCAGGCTAAAGAAGAAATATTGTGGGACACAATGAAGCCCATAGTAAGGGGACTACCAGTAAGTATAAAATAAACAAAGATACAAAAGAAAGCAAATGACCAAAAAAGGATAGATTTAGAAGCTAAAATTAAAATATTAGAAAAGGAATATGTTGCAACTATTTTTGCAATAGTTGCAACTAATTTTTTTTGTGATGTTGTAAACTGCCCTTGGTTGCCCTGGCAAGGAGGCCGGTATAGAAGTATGAAAAATAAATAAATAAATAAATTAAAAAGTAGGAAGATTTGAATAAGATTTTGGCATGGAAAAATAATTAGAAAATAAAGAGATAGAAAGAGTTCAGAGGAATTTAATTTATTCGAAAAGGGAATATTGTTATAAAAATTCAAAAATGCTAGCCAGAGTAGCCATGGGGGGAAAGGAAGGAAGGATATAGAGGTATTATTAGATGAACAGGGAAATAGGTTTAATCAAATGAAGGACAAAATAAAATAGTAAAGGAGTTTTATAAATAATTATATAAATCTAAAAGTATCCAAGGTAGATATATAGATGATTACATTTGTAAAAAACAAAGAAATTAATATACAAGAAGAACACCAATTATGACCGGAACAAGAAATTACTAGAAAGGAAATAGAAAGAGCAATAAAAATATTACACATTGGGAAGACCCTTGGAGATGATGGGATAGGACCTCAAGTATATAATTTTTTTCAAGCTTTGTTAATTCATAAATTTTAAAAATATATTTAGTTATATATTATAAGGTGGAGGAATACTGCCCTCATGGATGCAATCACTGATTGTTTTGATAGATAAAGATAAAACAAAAGTAGATTCTTATTGCCCTATTTCCTTAATTAATCAGGATGCAAAATTATTTGAGTCTATAATTGCAGAAAGATTAAATGAGTTCATAGGAGACTATATAAAAAAGATCAAATAGGATTTATTAAAGGAACGCAAATGAATGATTTAATGAGAAGGTTAATGAACACTATAGAATCCACTAATCAGAAGAAAATGACAATACGTAGCTTTAATATCACTAGACATTTTTAAGGCTTTTGACTCAGTGGAATGGGCACCGTTAAATAAAATGATACAAATACCTGCAATGGTTTTTGGAATTAAATTTCAAAATGTGATTGGAAAACTTTACAATAATAATCAAGGTTCAGTAATAGTTAATGATGGAATGACAGAAATGATAAAGTTAGAAAGAGGAACAAGGTTGCCTCCATTCCCTATGATTTTTATTATGCTGATGGAATTATTTGCCAAGTCAATAAGGTGAGATAATATTGAAGGGATTGAAAATATTAAAGTCAGTCTATTTGCAGATGATACTTATGACAATTACGGTCTAAGATCCAGTCAGGGATTTAGATAGGATTAAAAAACAGAGAGATTTGAGCAGGCAATTGGATTAAAAATTAACTGGAATAAGACATATATGGTTCTCTGCAATAAAAAAGTGGAGATATAGAATACATTAGAAAACAACATAATATTAAGGCTAAAACAAATTAAATATTTGGGCATCAATATTGCAGATAAAATACAGGATCTTAAGAAGTTAAATTATGATTTTAAAAAGTAGAGATAGAAAGGCTATTGAGAAAGTATGCTAAGCTAAATTTATCTTGGTTTTGCAGGGTTGCAATTTGCAAAATGAAAGTCATACCATTAGCAAATTACTTAATTGCGATGATTCCTATAAAAATTACAGATAAAGTTTTAAAGGCATGGCAAAACTTGATAGATAGTTTTTGTAATGGGAATAAAAAAACAAGAATAAGTAAGAGACTGGTATATTTCTCAAAAGATGGGTGGATTAGAGATACCAAATATCAAAAATTATTATGTAGCTTTCCAAATTAAAGAGATTTCAGGAATTATGTTTGGAGAAGAGATTATATGGAAAGATATAGAATATAGTCAAACCTCGCATAAAGAGCGCCTTGCTTAAAGAGTTACTCGCTTAAAGAGAAGTTTCTCTGAATGTTCGCTTCGCTTAACAAATAATACCAACCAAAACCTCGCTTAACAAATAAATTGGGGTTCACAGTCCCCCCCAACAATTGCTCATTTACAATGGTGCTTCGCTTAAAGAGCAAACTCGCTTAAAGAGCAATCCTGTGGAACACATTATGCTCTTTAAGCGAGGTACAACTGAATAAGGAAAAAATAAATGTAAAACAAGGATGACTACTTGAGGAAAGGAATTTGAATTATTAAGAAAATGCAAAACCCAATTTGCAGAAATAGCTTAACAATATGGCAAGTCGTTAAGAAGGATTTATGCCCAAGAATTTCTTTATTGTCAACCATAAGAAAGATATATATAATTTGCCAGTTAAATTGAAGGGAGAGTTACTGGATAAAATGGAGGAAAGAGAACTGAAAACTATAAAGGACTGGACAGAAAAGGTCTGGACCAGAGAAGATAGAAAATTTTAAAAACAAAGAATGTCATTTGAGTTGGCTGAAAAATTACAGATGGAGACATGGAGAGAGGAATGGGTGTTAAAATAGAGACAATATGGGGAAAAGACAAAACTTGAAGATTTTATATATCAATTATATCAGGAAAAAATTCCAATTAAAGGTATAGTTAGTAAACTTTGTATGATTTTAATGGAACATGGAAATGCCCAGAAAACACTGAGAGAAATATGGGAAGTGAATTTGAAAAGTGGAATCACAGAGGTAGAACGGACCAAAATTGGAGCCAACAAATAATGAAAAATATGCCAGTCAGATGTAAAGAACATTGTTATAAGATGTTGTGGAGGTGGTATACTAACTGAATTCAAGGAAATCATTATAGTTCTAGCTATAAGAAAGATTGCTGGAGATGCAATGAATATCCGGTGACATATTTTCATTTATGGTGGGAGTCCAAAGAGGTGAATAAAACATGAATACATGTTTTTGAAGAAGTAAGTAAAATATTGTCACTTAGAATACGTGTATGTCCCAGGATTGCTTTGATTAATGTGTTGGGAAGGCTAAATGTGGAAAAATACAGGTAACGGTCACGGTTTCCCTCGCTTGAACGCCAGTCGTATCCAACTCTAGGGTTCAGTGTTCATCTCTGTTTCAAAGCCGAAGAGCCAGCACTGCTTGCTTTTGCAGATGTTTCCGTGGTCATGTGGCAGGCATGACTAAACACTGGCATGCACGGAACGCTGTTTACCTTCCCACCAAAGTGCTCCCTATTTATCTACTTGCAATTTCTTGGTTTCAAACTGCTAGGTTTGCAGGAGCTGGGAGAAAAATGGGAGCTCATTCTGTGCTGCAATACTGTGCTGCAACAACAACAACAACAACAACAACAACTATTATTATTATTATTATTATTATTATTATTATTATTATTATTATTATTATTATTATTATTATTATTATTATTATTACAGCAGCAGCAGGAATAATAATAGCTAAAAACTGGAAAATGTATACATACTTAGGATTGGCGGAATGGTACAAAGAAATGTGGAACATGGGGATCAACGATAAACTGACACGGGAATTAAGAGTAAAAAAAATTGCATTATTAAGAAAAATGAGTTTGTTGACATTTGGGGAGAATTTATTGATTTTGTCTTGGGAAAATTTAAAGAAATTAAACCTGGATGTGAATATATGACATTTTGGAAATAGGGGAAAATATTTATGTCGTTTGTATAGTTGAGTTAAGTAATAGCTTTGGATAAAAGGTTATGCACCCCAGGTGATGGGTTCACACTGTACTGTAATCATATTTTATGTGTGTAATTTTTTTATATATACAGTGGACCCTCGCTTAACACATTTAATGCATTATCCAGGATCTTTTGTACTATGATAAATTTGTAAAGCGAACTGGTGCGAACCTGTTGCATCCCATCACTGTAAAGAACTCTCCACAAACTAATCTTTAAATTGTCTTTAGTCTTCTTCACTTACAACAAAATGTTTTCAATAGAATTCCTGGAACTCAATTTACTTGGCAAGGTTTTTGAGCTGCAATTTGCGTTGTGAGGTGAGTGAAGTAAGTGCCACATTAGAATTACTGCCTCTAAATATGAGAATTATCTGTAGTATATTCTTCATCTAATTGAAGTCCAGGCTGTTCTTGCCAGAAAATTACTCAGTGCCCCTTTGCTCATTCTAGGCTGTTCTTGCAAGATATTTGATTTATGAATGCCACATATGGTTGATATATGGTTGATATACAAAAATTACATTGTTTTATAGGTTAAAATCAGGCTTTTGAATTGAGCCCAGAAAGCGATCTGGCAGCTAATGGATATAATGCAGCACTGGCTTCTTATGACTTTAACAGCCAATTATAGTAATTAAAAGTAATTAATTGTAACACTCTTACTGCCACAGACATTTCTGTACCATCTTCAAAGACAGTCCCACACACAATATATTACTGTACTTTAGTCAGGAGTTTACCAGAGCATGAAATGCTCTGCTCTATTATAGTCTACATATGGTCTTAACTAATGTGCCAGCCTAAGCTGATGCAGTGCAGTCTATGTTGCTAAGAACATGAGCTGCAAAGGCCAAAAATGAATGCTGCAATACCATTACACTGTGAATGTGAACATTTGGTGCAACCACCTCCAGAAGTGATGATTATAAAAAACACTTTTCTGGACAGATGAACTGGCCACCATCAGTACCCCAATTTCCCCTTTCCTACTGTAGGACTGTAACTAAGACACAGGTCATAAATTTTGGTAGCTTTCCATTTTGAGATAGTTCTTTACATTGTTATGGGATACTACAGGGATAAAAGGCAAATCCATGGTGCAAACTACCTTTTTCTGGTCATGTGTCATTGGCTGTCCCTCTTAAAGTACAATCTTAAGCTAACTAAAGAATAAATCCCATTGCAGTCCTCAGAATGTATTTACTGATACAGTATTCTGATTGACTCCCTAATTCAAAGACTGAAGATAGAACTCAAGGGAGAATAGATTTCTCATGGCAGCCTGCATTTTTCCAGGTGGAATTGACTGTACATGTATTGGGGATGAATCCTTTCCCATATTTTAAACAATCTACAGATAATTCTGTGGACAATAGTTTTCTTCTAATATGAGCTACAAAGAAAGAAAAAGGGAGTGGGAGGGGGGAGAGGAAGAAAGACATTTAATCATCGTCATCATCTTGTATCCAAGTATAAGTTTTTTCCAGAAGATCATTTCACAGTTGATGGATGTGTCTCAGGAAAATGCCATTTGTGTGAAATTGTTTAAGGTGGATCCCATCTTGCTGTGAAGTAACCCACACGCTGTGATCACGGAGCCATCTCCTGCAGCACGAATGAAATGAGACATGCAGGATTTGACACCGGGACTGCAATGGACTGCCACAGCCTTGAGGATATTAACAAGGTGCGCCTTCACAGCCAGTCTACCTGGCATGGCCTCTTCTACCTCCATGACTTTTGGGAATCATAATAGTGAAGTGGTTCCTCTGCTCATTTTGCCATTGGACCAAATATGACAGTTTCCAGTGGCATTTCCTCCACTGAGCGGGACCACCATCCCACCTAAGGGGTCATCCACCCATAACTGTTGGCCCCTTTAGGGAGGGTCCCTTTAGTGGGACATCCAGCCAGACATATTACAGGATTTGTATCAAGGGGATTTCAAATAATGTGGAGGTGCAAAACAAGGGGAATAATCCTGACAATAATGAGTGCTTTCTGAACTCATGGTGTGGCTGCACAGCAAGGAAAATGTGGTTCGATCTGCTGTGATTTGCACCAGAGAAAGGGAATTTCCATGGGTGAAATCACTGAAGCTGTTTAGATCAGGGGTGCCCAAACTTCTCAGGCCATGGACCGGTCACATGGTTCAGGGAGTCAATCACTATGGCCCGGGGCCCGGATGCAGCCCCCGATTCCAATTCATCCAGTCTACAAAGCTCTTGTTGCTCCTGGAAGCGGAAGTAAAATGTGCCTGTACAGGAACATTTTACTTCTGCTTCCAGGAGCAACGAGGGCTTCATGGGCCAGATGAACTGACATAGGGGGCCGCATCCGGCCCCCGAGTCATAGTTCGAGAACCCCTAGTTTGGATGATAGATTGTAGCAATCAGCAGGGCAGAGACAAAGAGCTCTGTTTGCATGGACTTCCAACAGCAGAGCTGCCTTAAGGTGTCAGCAGATGCTATTTGGCAATTTCCACCCCTGTCTTTTTTTAAAATTGTTCTCCTAAATGCCTCAGTAATACAGTAATGTGTTGCAGCACTGAGTTGGAGCCATTTTCTTTTCTTTAAAAAAGAAACAATTTGAAGATAAGGAGCATTTGGTTTTTGGGAATTGACGGTTGCCTTAAGCACCCCTTTGCATTTGGACCAGATAGTCACTCTGGTAGGAAGTAGACAAAGGTTGTTTCAACTGGGTTGGAACACATTGAAAACCACTCTGTTGACTGAATGAAAAAAGACAATTCCCTGCTCAAAAGAGATGATTCTATATTAGGCTTCCCCCTATTGAGCTTGATGTCATGTAGTCACTGGGTCTGAATTAATTTCATCTGTGCCCAATATGATGCAAATCACACTCATTGTTTCTGTTGCAATTGAATAATCTTGGCAGCTTGGAAAATAGTTAAGGGAATCCAGAAGTTCCTGAAAACCTTAGTTGTGAAACCTGAGTTAGGATGTCAGTCCTGGCAGACCTGCTTCCCTAAAAACCATCTAGCAACTATCACTGATGTTCCCTTGCAATGTACATAGAAGTATGGTGATAAATAAATTTTCATTTTTATGTTAGATTTACTGATTGTATATGCTTATGTCGTATTTATTTGATATTGTAATATATGATGCCCGTGTTATGTTAGCCGCTCTGAGTTGCTTCGGCAAGTAGAACGGCATATAAGTCTAAATATAATAATAATAATAATAATAATAATAAAAATAAATAAATAAATAAAATCTCCAGGAGACATTGGAGTATGTTGTAGGGTTTGCTCACAGTCCACATAAGGCCTGAGACCAGGAGGGCAAATAGACCTAGCTAAAGCTAATTTCAAGCTTTCCAATCAGTTAGGAAAAAAATGATACATGAAGAGACTCCATGCAGATAGAGCTTTTCAATATGGCTGTCCCAATCTATTATATTCCTCAGGTGCCATTAGTCCAATACATTTGTTTGATGAACCTTTGCAAACTGAAAGTGGTAGCGAGACCGATTGCTGTGATTTTCTCAGACAGCCTCAGAAGTCAACTCCATTTGGGACTAATAAGTTGACTCATAATAAGTTTGCATTTCCTAAACGGCTGTGTGGCTCCCTGTGACACAGACTGATTGTGCTACATCTGCTTTGCATCTAGTGCAGAATATTAAACACTCACATGTTATCATTCTTGATCAAGAGCAATAGTCCCCAAACAAATCCGAGGTGGGAAGGCATCCAGATGGAACAGACTTCATTCCTCCTTTTTATTGATGGCATTGTTGCTTGGTATGTGGAGGAGGAATAATTGTAGGCACCAACTGATACTGATGCAGAAATGCCTTGCACACAGAAGACCTTTTGCTGAATTTTAAGAAGATTCTGTCAGCTTCTTTCACTAAAGCATGTGCACTGGCAGCATATGGGTAAGTCACAGACTATTATCCAGCCAGGGTGTTGACTAAAAGGATTACTGCACACAACACAATATGTTTTACTTTCAGATGAAACATTTGAAATTACATAAACTCTCCTCTACTCTCCTCAGATCACAACCTATTGATCGCAAAATTCAGGCTTAGACTCAAGAAAATAGGGAAGACAACTAGGCCAGACAGATATGACCTAGACAACATCCCTAAGGAATACACAGTGGAGGTGTGGAACAGATTCAATGGCTTGGACCAGATAGACAGAGTACCAGAAGAATTATGGACAGAGATGTGGGACATCATGCAGGAGGCAGCAAGGAAAACCATATCAAAAGAAAAGAAGCGTAAGAAAGCAAAGTGGCTGTCCGATGAGGCTCTTAAAATAGCAGAGGAAAGAAGGGACACAAAAGGCAAAGGAGAAAGGGAAAAATACAATCACTTGAATATAGAATTTCAAAGAAAAGCAAGGAGAGATAAGGAAACCTACCTGAATGAACAGTGCAAAGAAATTGAAGAAAACAACACAAAAGGTAGGATTAGAGATCTTTTTAAAAAAAAATTGGAGAAATCAAGGGAACGTTTAAAGCAAAAATGACCATGATAAGGGACAAAGAAGGCAAGGAGTTAGCTGGTGCAGAAGAGATTAAGAAAAGATGGAAAGAGCACACAGAGGAACTCTACAGAAAGGACCTCAACACCCCTGATAATCACAATGATGAGAACATTGAACATGAGCCAGACATCCTAGAGAGTGAAGTCAGAAAGGCCCTAGAAAACACTGCAAACAACAAAGCCAGCGGAGATGATGGTATCCAGGTTGAACTTTTCAAAGCCCTAAAAGATGATGGAATCAAATTATTGCATTCTATATGCCAGCAGATTTGGAAAACACAACAATGGCCACAAGATTGGAAAAGATCAGTATATGTTCCAATCCCCAAAAAGGGAAATGCCAAGGAATATTCAAATTATCGAACAATTGCGCTCATCCCACACGCTAGCAAGGTGATGCTCAAGATAATACAGGATAGACTGCAACAGCATGTGGAGAGAGAATTACCAGAAGTGCAGGCGGGGTTTAGAATAGGCAGGGGGACTAGAGACCACATTGCCAACATAAGATGGATCTTGGAAAAAACAAAGGAATATCAGAAACAAGTCTACTTCTGTTTCATTGATTACACTAAGGCCTTTGACTGTGTAGACCACAACAAAATGTGGCAAGTAATTAAAGAGATGGGAATACCAGAACACCTTATATGCCTCATGAGAAATCTGTTCATGAATCAAGAAGCAACAGTTAGGACAATACAGAATGACAGAGTGGTATGGAATAGGAGTAAGACAAGGCTCCATTTTGTCACCCTGCTTATTCAACTTATACACAGAGCACATAATGCGCAATGCAGGGATGGAGGAATCACAATTTGGGATAAAAATTGCTGGGAGAAACATCAACAATTTGAGATATGCAGATGATACCACCCTAATGGCAGAAAGTGAGGAGGACCTAAAGAAGCTCCTGATTAGGTTGAAAGAAGAAAGTGCAAAAGCTGGCTTGAGACTCAATATAAAGAAAACCAAGATCATGGCAACAGGCCCTATCAGTCCCTGGAAAATAGATGGGGAAGAAGGAGAAGCAGTGACAGATTTTACTTTCTTGGGATCAAAATTCACTGCAGATGGTGATTGCAGCCATGAAATAAAAAGGCGACTGTTTCTTGGGAGGCAAGCGATAAGAAACCTGGGGAGCATAATGAAAAGTAGAGACATCATATTGAAAACAAAAATTCGTATTGTCAAAGCAATGGTATTCCCTGTGGCAATGTATGGTTGTGAGAGCTGGACCACTAGGAAAGCTGAGCGCAGAAGAATAGAAGTCTTTGAGATGTGGTGTTGGAGGAGAGTTTTGAGAGTCCCCTGGACAGCGAGGAGAACAAATAGGTCAATCTTAGAAGAAATCAACCCAGAATGCTCCTTAGAAAGTCAAATTGTAAAGATGAAGCTAAGGTACTTTGGACATCAAATGAGAAGAGAGGATTCGCTTGAGAAAGCCTTGATGCTGGGAAAGGTGGAGGGCAAAAGAAGAAGGGGGCGGCCAAAAATGAGATGGTAAGATGGTATTGGGGAGACAATGGGCACAGAACTGAGCAAGTTGAGGAGGATGGTGGAGGACAGAAGTGCCTGGCAGGCAGTGGTCCATGGGGTCGCAGAGGGTCGGAATCGACTGTGCGACTGAACAACAACAAAACTCTCCTCTTTCATGATAGGAGTGTTGTCATATGCAGTCTCATTCCGTTGCTTTCTAGAAACATTAGACCACCAGGTAGTCTTCACTCCCTTCCTAAAAGCCAGCAGTTCCGTCTGAAGACATAACTCTAGAGGCAGGTGGTTCCAAGGGCCAGAGCGGACATGGATAAGGCCCTCCTTCTAGTGCCAGGGAGTTGAGCCTCTCTAGCTGATGGCACAGCTAGGGAGCCTCTCAGGTCCACTCTGGTGGGACAGACAGATAACCTTAGGGAGGTACGGTCTCTTAAGTATCCCGGCCCACTTCCATATAAGGCTTTAAAGGTAATGACCAGCACCTTGAATTACACCCGGAGGCAAACTGGTAACCAGTGCAGCTCCCGGAGCAGTGGGGATGCACAGGAATAACGCCCACATCCCACCACCACCCAGGCTGCTGCATTCTGGACCAGCTGCAGTCTCTGAATGGTCATCAAGGGCATCTCCATGTAACGGGCATTGCAATAATACAATCTGGAGGTGACCAGAGCGTGGCAATCATGAGTAAGGAGTTCCCATCAAGGAGTGGGTGCAATTGTAAAAAAATTGCACATGTTGGCAAATTCTCAGAGTAAATTAACCAATGAAATCCTTACCCATTCTCACCAACCAAATTCAATAGGGTTGATTATCCCCAGAGTGGAGAGGGCAATTTTACAACTTTTCACCATGAGAAAGAGCACTAGGTAGAGATGTCTTCATTAACGAACATGTATTAAATCTCTTGGAACACAAGGCAACAATGAACTTTAAGAAACATTCCTCCCCTCCCAAACAAAAATAAGAAAAATATTCAATTAAGAAAAAAATGGTTGAAGCTATGTTCCAAAGGATAGCTAGCTCTATAGTTTAGGTATCTGGCTGCAGAGCCAGAGGTTGAGCGTTTGATTCTCCAGTATACCTTTTGGGAGGAGATCCAATTTGTGTGGGTTTGGACAAGATGCAGAGCCCCAAGACACCCACAGAAGGAGAGTGGTGGTAAAAACCTACCTGAGTACTCTTTTATCTGGAAACCCTGGAAAGGGTTTGCCATATGTCATACTTAACTTGAGAGCAAAGAGCTATGATTATAATATCTTCAAACCTCCAGGGAACTCTAAACCACAGATCAGTGTCTCTTTACCTCACTCAAAAATTGACACCTCAACGCACCCTTCTCATACCTTAATTTTGGCTCCCAAAAAGTGCCATATGGTGTTATGACTCCCACAGGGTCTTGGTGTGCTAAGCAAAGCTTCCCTGGGAAATAAGCTTCAGGATCAGATGTGTTTCACCCAAAGTTTATTTATTTATTTATTTATTTAATCACACTTTTATGCCGCCCTCCTCAAAAAGACCCAGGGTGGCTAACAAACTCTCCAAAACACTTAGAAGAGAATAAAAACACAATATAAAAATCAAGATTAAAACATCATTTACATTTACACCAGCGTTTACAGTGGGAGAAACACCAATCTGGCCCCCTCAACTGTCTGAGGGAGCATGACCTGGCCCCTGACCTAAAAAGGTTGCCAGCCCCTGCTCTATAGCTACAATTGTGATAGAAGAATAAACAACAAGAACAACAATTTAGGGTAGATTTGAGGAAAGAGTAGTCCTTGAGAAAGGAACTCTACATTTTGAATCACATTGGACTTCATAAAACATTGCTGTTTGAGTCTATACCTCTACTTCAGCAAAAGAATCATGGCTTAAGACACAGAGCTTAACTCCAAAAAATTAAGCTGGACTGGAGCACAAAAAGTTAGTAGCAGATAGTCCAAAGGGGCAGGCAACAGGGATGTTTAAAGTAGAAGCCAAGATTCACACCATAATTCAGAATCCTTCAAGGAAAAACTGGAATAATAGTCTGTAGAAGATCAAGTGATCAATTGAACAAGGAATGCTGAGAGAAGCAAACAAGGTAGGCAGGTTGGAATTGTTTTTAGCTTCACTATAGCCTAACTGTTGTATTGAGGCTTACATTATTCCCTCCCACAGCTGTAGCCACACTGGCAAAATCCTACACTAGAGGCCATCTTCTGTCCCTTGGAGAACTAGGCACTGTTCATACTGGTCCACATGATCTTCAGCTTGCCCTTGAGCAGGTTGAGATTGTCTCAATCCAATGATGAGACATTATGCCTGTACAACAATATCCTCTTTGGGCAAAAGTTGAAAAAGCTCAATCATTTGTTTTATGGACTGTTGTCTGAGCTGTACAAGTAAAGATGATTCTCCTTTTGTTCTTTTAAGTTCTAAGAAAAAGTCCTCTGACTAGATAGACAACTCTGCCCCCCCCCCCCGGTCACAATATTTTAACATTTTAATTTCAAGTTCTTTCTGTTGGAGAGTACACATTCAACGGTATTGGAGCAACCTTAACTTGTGGATTCCATCCTCTGAGACTTAGAATGAGTACTAAGCACAATTCCCCCTTTGTAAAGGAATCATATCAACACTTCTTTCTAAGAAAACAAGAAAGCTTCCATTTGTTGGAAAAATGCACTCGGGATAGAAAACGTAGCAAATGTCCTACTACTACTTAACTAAGTTGGAGATGTCAGGCTATTCTTTTCAACTCTAGAGAACAAAGAGAAGATTTCTCTGTCTTGGAGGAACAAAAGAGAGAGAGAGAGAGATATGGGAGGGAAGGGACACCAGCAACCCAAAGAAGAGCAATTTATTTAAGGTTTAAAAAAAGAGAGCACAGTTACAGAAGACAGAAGACAGGTGAGAAAACGTCTCCCTTCTTCTTCTGCATATGTAGACATGCATCTTTTCAAGTGTAAGCTGAGATGCACCTGCTTGTTTCCAATACTTTTCACTTGTAATACTTTTTCAAATTTGGTCAGGCCGCCCCAACACAGAAAAGACTGCAGAACAAACACAATTGTGGAAATAGATTTCCCCCACCACTGCAGTCACCAGTGCGTGACTCAGATTGACTCAAGAGGTATGGAAGATTCATGTGAATATATCTACCGTATTTGGGGAAAGGTGTAGCAGAATCAGAGAAAGGAGAAGCCTTCTTGTAGGAGTTGTTGGACAACGAATGGAGACGTGTTTAAGTCCCTTCCCTTGCCTTCCCTCTTGCCCCTCCTCTTTTTGTATTAAGCAATATTGGACGGCTTGAAAATGAGTAGAGGAGCAAAGTGAAGTGAGAGCTGTTTAACTTTCCCCATTAGCTGCCCCATCCCTAGTTGCTTTTTTTTTACATGAAGCAGAATCAGTTGCCTCCAGAATATCACTGGTGGTGGTGGTGAGACTAACATTTTATTCTAGTGATCATGATATGAATGTGATATTCTCTATTTTCAAGATATGAACTCCTTCAGCACAGAGTCTCTTTGCAACTCTTACAATTATTATGGTTTCTGTACATGGTGATGCACCTTAAGCTGAAGGTGGAAGGCAATACATAACCATGTTATGACATGGTTCCACAAGTCATGGTTCCACAAGTCATGACGTTGTCCGGTTTTTCGCGTTGTCCGGGGGTGTACATCGAACAATGCTAAAAAAAACCTGAGAAGAGGAGCTCGCACGCGCACGAAAAGGCGCACCAGCGGGAGCCTCTTCTACCAGACGGGTATAGCAACGGGGATCGCACGTCAAGGCAAGGGATCAAAGCGGGGGGTGCCACCCCCCACTTTGATCCCTTACCTTAACGTGCGATCCCCGTTTCGCGCGCCTGGGCAAGGGTCGGCTTTTCCAAATTCCCCCCTCCGAGGAGGGGAAAATTCGGAAATGCCGACCCTTGTTTAGGCACTTTACGATCCCCGTTGCTATACAGCATTGCCTTGAAGTGCGATCCCTGTTGCTATACAGCATTGCCTTGAAGTGCGATCCCCAAACTCCCATTGCAAAGCGCCTAAACAAGGGTCAGCATTTCCGAATCCCCCCCTCCCCGGGGGAGGGGGAGATTCAGAAATGCCGACCCTTGTTTAGGCACTTTGCGATCCCCGTTGCTATACAGTATTGCCTTGAAGTGCTATCCCCGTTGCTATACAGCATTGCCTTGAAGTGCGATCCCCAAACTCCCATCGCAAAGTGCCTAAACAAGGGTCGGCATTTCCGAATCCCCCCCTCCCCGGGGGAGGGGGAAATTCAGAATTGCCAACCCTTGTTTAGGTGCTTTGCAATCCCCGTTGCTATACAGCTTTGCCTTGAAGTGCGATCCCTGTTGCTATACAGCATTGCCTTGAAGTGTGATCCCCGTTGCTATACAGCATTGCCTTGAAGTGCGATCCCCAAACTCCCATCGCAAAGCGCCTAAACAAGGGTTGGCATTTCCGAATTTCCCCCTCGGGGGATGGGGGAATTCAGAAAAGCCAACCCTTGTTTAGGCGAGCGATTGCCTTGACGTGCGATCCTCGTTGCTATTGCGAGCCTGGGAAAGAGGCGGCTTGGTCGAAATCCTCACCCCCGCGCAGGGGGAGAGAATTTCGGCCAAGCTGCCTCTTTCCCAAGCTGGGGAGACCCCGCGGAGAGGTTCCTTTCCTCACCCGGATCTCCCCGGCCTCGCAGCGAGCTGCTACGAGGTCGGGGAAACCCCACGGAGAGGTGCCTCTCCTCTCCCGATGTTCCAAAAGGGTAAAGATCCTTATTATTTCGGAACATCAGTTAGCTTGCAGGCTCGCATGCATCGGTGGGGGTTAGCACAGGATACGGAGGTTCCCCCGTATCCTGCGCTAACCCCCACTGATGCGCGACGCGCGCCCGAAGTTTCGAAAGGGTAAGGATCCCCGTACCCTTTCCAAACATTGTGGGGGCAGGCGCTGGGGGGGGGGTGGATTGGGTAGATTTTCTACCCAATCCAACTCCCCCCCACGCATACGCTTGTTCCGGATAACGTTAAAATCGTGTTATTCGATACAAGATTTTTCCGTAAATCTAGTCACATTATGCGGTTTTCGCACTCTACGGTACTCACGTTATCCGGGGTATTACTGTATATTGTTTAGCTGACAGAGCTGTGGCTTGAGACCCCAAGAGCCCAGAGGTGTTTTTGTTGAATCATTGCAATTTCCCTCCTAAATTGACACAGGAGATTTTTTTTTCTGCAATGTTAGAGGGGCAGAGCCCAGATCAAACTAATGTGGATTTGGTTTTAAGTCAATATGTATTAGGATGGAGATGTTCCGTACGTTAAGAAGAAAGATGACCTGAAATTTGTTAAGGGTTCATTGCTCTTTGGCTGCTAAAAGTGGAGACAACATGACACAAACATGAATATCATTGGGAAAAAAATATCATCCCCCTGAGCGCACACCAACATAGTATATTGTAATGTAATGTAATGTATTTTTTGTAAGCCGCCCTGAGTCGCCACGGTGAGTGGGCGGCAATATAAATTTGAACTAATAAATAATAATAATAATAAATAAAAGGAATTAAAGATGTGTTTTATGTGGTGGTTTAGTGGTTAAGATGCTGAACTTAGAGACTGGAAAGAGACTGCACAACGGATCTTGGGGACATGAAAGGAGCCTCATTCGGGCATCCCCTGAGTGGAGTTTCTCCAGCAAAAATCCTTTCAACTCAGAGTAATTTCTGACACAAAATGTAATTTATTTATTTACTTGTTAAACCACTCCAAAGTCGCTGAGTGAACATGGGTCTCAAACTGCCGACTTGCCACACTTCCAGCTAAAAAGGTGAGCTTCTTAACCACTGAGCCACAATGTGAAATAGCCTCATGTGTAACTCTGTGTCCTGTTTACTAATATCATTTTGTTTTAAACTATAAGCTTCTGATTTAACATCCATGACAGCCTTTTTGAGGCATGTGAAAAAAGGTTGGAATCATTCCCTGAGTGGAGTTTCTTCCACAAAAATCCTTTCAACCCAGAATAATTTCTGACATGAAACTATTACTATTATTATTATTACAGTAACTGAGGCTGAAATTGCACATCCACTTAAACAGAAGTATGTGACACAGACCTCAATAGATATGAATTGGGATGCTGTAATACTTTCGTTAGCACCAGCTGAATTGTCACAAACTGTGAGCTTTCAAGTTCTCCACCAAGCTTGATGAGGCTAAATTGGGGGCAGGGAGAGGAACAGAGAGGTGAAGGAAGAAAGCAAAAAGCAAAAACTAATAATAATAATAGCTAGGTTTAATGACCTCCACAGCTAGATTAAAATTCAAAATGGATACTGCAAACCAAGTGAACAAATGTACTCTATTACTACCAGCACCAGGGGTAGGAGGAGAATCCGGAAAAGGTGTGTGTATGTGTGTGTCTGTCTGTCTGTCTGTCTGTCTGTGAGGGAAAGAGAGGGAGAGAGAAAGGGTCTTAAAATGCCCTTAGCAACTGTTCTGAAAGTAAAAGGTTGTGTTTCTACAAGTTTTCCAAGATGGGACAAAACCTTTCAACAACCTTCCTATTTAACATCCATGACAGACTTTTTGAGGCATGTGCAAAAAGGGTTGGAATCAACACATGAGGAAATGGAGGGGGAGCACAGTTGCCCTGCATTCTTCCTCTGCTGCTCACCATGGGCTGTGTGAGAGAGTTTGAAGAACACAGCATCCTTTACTCTCTCAGGGTGAGTTGGAACCTCTATTGATCAGAACCTTGGAGAGACAGCCTCTGGGTAAAAGCGCTCCACCTGTGTGATAGCTTTCCTCTTCAAAGACCACAGCATGGAAGACATGGAGAGTAACGATGAGATGTAAAGCTACTGCATGCCCAGCCCCTCATCTTGACATTTTTAAACGTCTATTTAGAACCCATAAAAGACCACTAAATACTAAATTTCCAATTCTACAAAGGCAGTGCTACTATTAGAAGGCTTTTCCTTACAGATCATTTTGTCTGTGTACACAAGATGGCAGTGTGTTGTGAAAAAGTCCATACACTATATTCAAGGGCAGCACCAGTGGCATCCAGACACACCAACTGAACATAGGAGTGATGAGGCTGGGCCTGGGCATGTCAGTTGTCATTCGTTGTATCTGAATGGATGGCGGACTCAATCTTCATATCAGTACGTATGTATCACATCAAGACCACTGCCCTCTTCATCACCGGCAGAGAGCTAAGGCTCAGCTCACAGAGCTCCTATGCCATTGATGGCAAACCTTTTAGCAACCGAGTACCCCAACTCAACAGGCTGCAGAGGGGTGGTGCAAACTCTGTGCAGGGGGAAGGGAGGAAGTTCTCCCATTGGGCTGCTGGGCTTAGTGGTGGGGCAAACTCTGTGCTGGGCAACAGCAATTGTACCCACAGAGATGGCCTTGAGGGCCCCCTCTAGCACATGTGCCATAGGTTCACCAACACCAGTGATGGGATGTAACAGGTTCGCACCAGTTCGCCAGAACCGGTAGTAGCTTTCCCCAGTGTCCCAGAGAACTGGTAGCAGCTTTTGGGGGGAACCACCTTCGGAGCTTACCTTTTCACTGGTTCCCCCACTGTGCATGCATGCCAAGCACTTGGTGTGCATGCATGCCTACAGTGCTTGGCATGTATGCACGGCCTCCTTGCTGTCCTCCCAAGCGGGGAGGAGGAAGAAAAGCTGCTAGCCTGAAGCTCCCTATAGCCTGCTCCCCAGAGTAAGTGACTCACATTTGGTTGTGGTGTGTCTGTGTGTATTTTAATGTACATTTAATACCTTTACCTATATTGACATATTACCACAGTTCCTAAAAAGGCCTTGCGGTTGGCAGGCCTGGTGGCCTGGCTTGGGGTTTTTAAGCAAAGTCTTGGAGTTACCTCATCAATAAGCTACACCTGTGCTGTTCCAATTGCTGTTCCAATTGGAGAACCCTTAAGGAGGTACAGCTGTTTTACATTTACATTAAGGCATATTATCCTAGAGAACTGGTACAATGACCATATACATCTTGCAACATGGTGCTGCCCAGGCACTTATACTAACAGGTAAGTGACGGGTTTGTGTTTGGGGTGGGTGGGTTGATTTGTGTTTGGGGTGGGTGTGTGGGTGTTTGGGTGTGTGGGTGTATTTTAATGTAATTTTTTATTTTATTTATTTTATTTATTTAATTTATTTACGGGTTTGTGTTGTGGGTGGGTGGATGGGTGTGTTGAGGTGTGTGTGTGTGTGCGTGCTTATTGTTATTTTATTTTATATATTTTTTAATATTTTCTTTGGCCCCGCACACAACATCATGACATTAGCTCTGCCCACACTGTGATGACATCATGGTGGGGTAGTAAAATTTTTGACATCCCACCACTGACCAACACTGTCCTATGGTATCACACAGTTGTTTCCCCCATTGTTTTCCTCAAGGTTCATACTTGCCAAGAGAATTCCTGAAACCTTCCTGTGCAAGCTCTGGAAATGTTTCACCACAAACATGTACAGTGAAGCATTGTATTTACAGGACAGAACAAGAAGATACAGGCCTAGGTGAATAGCATTTGCAAATCTGACAGTACTGACCATCTATTTTGGGAAGATACATGCCTCAGAAAGAGAGAGTTCAATTTACTGCTGCATTCAAGGATTTGCGGCCTGTGACAAATCTCTGCACCAGACTTCCTGCAGAAACACACATAGAAACAAATAGACCCAGAATTGACTATGCAATGGAAACCACTGCACCAGACAAGAGGGCAGAAGACAAAGGAGAAAATGTTCCCATTTTCCTGAAGTTTAATAATTTCTCTCAGGCTAATGGTGCCTTAATTTGTCTTGATTTATTATATTTCAGTCTGTTTTAATATGTCCCTCTCTCTGTGTGTGAGAGTGTTAATGGCATGTCTCCTTTAAATAGATAGTATATCTACAGGTGCTTGGCTGTGAGTCAAGTCAACATAAAGCCAAGATTTCACTCTGCTTTTTCCTGCCTTATAGCTGTGCGTGATATGTTATGCATTTATTGTATCCCAGCCATAAAGAAGGCAGAAGCTGTAATGATGCCAATTTGAAACTACAGATTTCCTATATTGACGACTTCTTCCTTTTCTCCCCCTTTGACCACCAGTTGAATCAACTCTCCCCATGCCTGTTACCAACCCAATTTAATATTTATGTGTGCCTACAATGAGAAACCACGTGGCCTTCAGCTGCACTGCTTTTATAAAAGGTTGGCTGCCAGACAGGATGAACTTCTATGAAATATCCCATCACTGCTAACTACATGGGAGAATTAATGGGGTAACAATAAAGGCTACCTGGAAGCCATGCAGTGAAACTGCCCCAAATATGAAACATCTGGAAAAAAAGATACAGAAAGTTGTTTTTTTTAAAAGACCAAAGGCCTGGAACACTTTTCATCCCATACAAGGGCTAAAACATTTGGGCTTTTTTAATTTGCAAAGAAAAAAGAAAAAAGGCTGAGATATGGGGAGAAATTATATACGGAGAAACACTGCTTCTCTTTCTGTCCGGTAAAGTTAGGACAGGGATTATCAACCTGCAGCCCACAGGCCCGATGCGGCCCACAGCATCATTTCATGAGCCCCCCCCCACTGCCTCCACCACACCAGGAAGTGCTATGTGGTAGAGGAAGAGCAAAATGGCCATCCAGCCCCTGAAGCTGTCTGAGGGAGTGTGACCTAGTCCCCAGTTTTAAAAGGTTGAGAATTCCTGGGTTAGGATTTGGGATTCCCCAGTGAAAGCGGTAGGTGAACAAAATTAACAATCTCTCTGCTCAGTGCATCATTAACATACAGAATGTGGAGCCACATGCTGCAGTGATGGACTCTGAGTTTGAAGGCACTAGAAGAGGAATATGTCAGCACAGGGTAATTAGCTATGATCACAGTATGTCTTTGAACACTGTGACTAGCGGCTCTGCTTGTGAACTTCCCAGAGATGTTCAGCACAAGGTGGAACTTGGTTTGATCCAGTAGGGTTCTTGCCATAATTATATTATTTTGTCTTCACCTAAATAAGCAGGGTGACAAAATGCAGCCTTGTCTTACTCCTTTTCCTGTTCCAAACCACTCTGTCATTCCATATTCTGTCCTAACTGTTGAATCAAGGAGCAACAGTTAGGACAGAATATGGAATGATGGAGTGGTTTGGAATAGGAAAAGGAGTAAGACAAGGCTGCATTTTGTCACCCTGCTTATTCAACTTATACACAGAGCACATAATGCGTAATGCAGGGATGGAGGAATCATAATTTGGGATAAAAATTGCTGGGAGAAACATCAACAATTTGAGATATGCAGATGATACCACCCTAATGGCAGAAAGTGAGGAAGACTTAAAGAAGCTCCTGAATAGGTTGAAAGAAGAGAGTGAAAAAGCTGGCTTGAGACTCAATATCAAGAAAACAAAGATCATGGCAACAGGCCCTATCAGTCCCTGGAAAATAGATGGGGAAGAAGTAGAAGCAGTGACAGATTTTACTTTCTTGGGATCAAAGCTCACTGCAGATGGGGACTGCAGCCATGAAATAAAAAGGCAACTGATTCTTGGGAGGCAAGCAATGAGAAGTCTGGGAAGCATAGTAAAAAGTAGAGACATCAAATTGCAAACAAAAATTCGTATAGTCAAAGCAATGGTATTCCCGGTGGCAATGTATGGTTGTGAGAGCTGGACCATTAGGAAAGCTGAGCGCAGAAGAATAGATGCCTTTGAGATGTGGTGTTGGAGGAGAGTATTGAGAGTCCCCTGGACAGTGAGGAGAACAAATAGGTCAATCTTAGAAGAAATTAACCCTGACTGCTCCTTAGAAAGTCAAATTGTAAAGATGAAGCTAAGGTACTTTGGACATCAAATGAGAAGAGAGGATTCACTTGAGAAGGCCTTGATGCTTGGAAAGGTGGAGGGCAAAAGAAAAAGGGGGCAGCCAAAAATGAGATGGCTAGATGGTATTGTGGATGCAGTGGGAACAGAGCTGGGTGGGCTGAGGAGGATAGTGGAAGACAGAGGTGCCTGGCGGGCGGTGGTCCATGGGGTTGCGGAGGGTCGGATTCGACTGTGCGACTGAACAACAAAAACCCCTTTGTTTGCCTTCATTGTATTCCACCCAGGAGGATGGTTATTGTTGATACTTTGCCATCTCCCCTGTGTCTTTATTTTGGTCTGCTATGCAAACACTAGCAAGGCCTCATAACTGTACAGACTAAAATGTAATGTAGATTCAATAGTCCTATTCAAGAGTTACAATGACTCAGTGAAGCAAGCATGCTTAGCAGGAATAATCTCTCATCTCCCATTGTATTCTTCATGGTTTCAGCATGGAGTCCAAAGAAAAGAAGGTCCTGCTTGAGTGTAAAGTCTAGCAGGATCCCTTTCTCCCCCTCCAAAACACCCCAATAAGTATGCTTCCTTCTATGAGTTGCATAAGGGTAGAAAGATATTTCAAGTGTTATTCATATTCTGGTAACCTGAAATTTAGAGTATTGTGATGTACAATGTCGAGGTCTGTCTTCAAAAATGATCTGGAGATTTCCAAATGGTCCAAGATAGGTCAGCTGGATGAAGGATCCTCTCTCTCTGTACTTACCTCCCCCTAGGACCTACCGTCCTCTTCTGGGAGATCCCCACCAAAAGAGGAAAAAGGAAGTGGTTAGGAGAGAAGGCCTTTTCAGTAGTGGCATCTGGTGTCTGAAATGCCCTCTATAAAAAAGATAATCTGGTGCCCATGCTATGGTCTTTTGGGTGCCAGGTAATAATAATAATTTCATGTCAGAAATTATTCTCGGTTGAAAGGATTTTTTTTTTGCTGGAGAAACTCCACTCAGGGGACACCCGAATGGGTCTCCTTTCATGTCCCCAAGATCTTTTCCCACTGAAGTGGTCCCTATTTATCTACTTGCAATTTCTTGCTTTCGATCTGCTAGCTTGACAGGAGCTAGGACAGAGATGGGTGTTCAATACATCATGCAGTTAACTGAGTCTTGAACTGCTGACTTGCCAGCCTTTCAGCCTTCTTAACCACTGAGCCACCATAAGTGAAAAGCTATTTCATTATGAGAAAGAGGAGGAGAAGGATCAATACCACCACCACCATCATTACACTGAACTTCTTTAGTATCACTGAAGCATGGGGAAGATGAAAAGGTCAAGCATAAGAACTGGGAGTCAGGTACTAAGAATCTGTTTGCATAATCACTTATTTTAAAACACTGTAAAGATAAATGCTTCCCTTCCTTGAAAGCCAGTCATAACTGACTCAAGGGTGTGGTGCTCATCTTTGTATACAGCCAAAGTGACAGCGCTGTCCATGTCTGCAGATGTTTCTGTGGTTGTGTGGCTGGCATGACTAGACACCGGACCACACCGAATGCTGTTACCTTTCCACCCAAGTGATACCTATTTATCTACTTGCAATCTATTGCTTTCAAACTGCTAGGTTGGCAGGAGCTGGGACAGAGACAGGAGCTCGCTCCATCGTGCAGCACTCAGGTCTCAAACTGCTGACATGCCAATCTTCCAGTCATCAAATTCAGCATCTTAATCACTAAGCCACCACACTCCCTTGATTTTGAATACTACAAAGCAAATTAGCAGTAATTGTTTTAAATTGGTAACACAAGATTTTGTAATGTCTCCAGATACTGAAATTAGGATGGGGAAGAGGATGATTGGTTCTTCTTGCTACATTTTAAAATTTTCACCCCTTACTGTCTGGTATGTGTTTTTCTTTGTTATCTATCTACAAGTATAATATCAAGCTTATTAAAATCAAATGTCTTATCTGTGACTACTAGCTTGTCCCAACATAATACTGGACTTTTGTTTTCTAAAACTAGAAGCAGTTGGAATTTATAAAATGGAGGAGAAAGATGTGAGCAATCCATAAAATTTAGCAAACGACTGAAAAATTATCTTTGAAACTTCGTTATGGTTGCTATTGCTGTTGCATCAGCAGGTATTTTAAGAAATACATAGTTCAATCCTTCTACATCACTGTACTGTGATACTTGATGTCCTGTAATATTTATTTTCCATTGCTTGTTTTATAGATTGCTATCTTTCACCTTTGTTTTACTGCAGTGGCGTCGCGCAGTCTTCGGCCGCCTGGGGCGAAGAACAAACTCGCCGCCCCCCCCAGCTTGCCGCTGCCGCCACCCCCTCCCCCCGACCCAGGTAGAAGCCAGCCCCCTGCTGACTAGCGGGGCGCGCGCTGCGCGCGCCACACACCTCCGTCCGCTCGCACCTCCGTCCGCTCGCCCGGCCGGCTGGCCATCGGGGGCTCTCCGCCGCCTGTTGCCCCTGGCAGCGGCTTTCAGGGGGCGGCAAAATGTCCCCTCCCCACCCTTTTGCTGGCGAGGAGGAGAAAAAGTGTTTTTTTTTTAGGCGGACAATTCAAGGAGGGGCCCGCCCGCCGGGCTGGCTGTCGGTCGGGGGCTCTCCTGGCGGGCGGCCCGCGTGCGCGCGCACGCTGCCCACCTCCTCCTGCCCAGCCAGCCCCCAGGGGCTCCCCGCCACGGCGCCACCCCCCCCCCCCCCGACGAGCGCCCCGTCTCACGGCAAGTTGGGTGGGTGGCTGGGCGGGCGGAGGCGAGCAGCGTCCGCGCGCACGCGGGCCGCCCGCCAGGAGAGCCCCCGACGGCCAGCTGGGCGGGCGACCGGGCGTGCCCCTCCTTCCCTCCCCCCCCTTTTGCTGGCGAGGAGGAGAAAAAGGGTTTTTTTTTAGGCGGACAATTCAAGGAGCCTCCTTGAATTGTCCGCCTAAAAAAACCCCCTTTTTCTCCTCCTCGCCAGCAAAAGGGTGGGGAGGGGACATTTTGCCTCCCCCTGAAAGCCGCTGCCAGGGGCAACAGGCGGCGGAGAGCCCCCGACGGCCAGCCGGGCGAGCGAGCGGATGGAGGTGCGAGCGGACGGAGGTGTGTGGCAAGCGGCGAAGCGCACGTGGGGCGCTCGCCAGCAAAAGGGTGGGGAGGGGACATTTTGCCGCCCCCTGAAAGGCGCTGCCCGGGGCATCCGCCCCCCCCCGCCCCCCCCACGCTACGCCACTGTTTTACTGTATTGCTGTCATATTCTACATTTCTAATATATTTTATAAATCCAGGTAATCATGGTTACTGAGTGGATTTTAAGTGCAATGCAAATGTCCCAACGGGACTGCGGTGGCTTAGTGGTTAAAACATTAAACTTGACAACTGGAAGGTCAGCAGGTCAGCAGTTTGAGACCCGAGTACTGCACAACAGAATGAGCTCTTGTCTCTGTCCCAGCTCCTGCCAACCTAGCAGTTTAAAAGTGTTGTTTTTGTTGTTCAGTTGCACAGTCGATTCCGACCCTCTGCAACCCCATGGACCACTGTCCACCAGGCACTCCTGTCCTCCACCATCCCCCTCAACTCACTCAGCTCTGTGCCCATTATCTCCACAATACCATCTAGCCATCTCATCTTGGGCCAGCCCCTTCCTCTTTTGCCCTCGACCTTTCCAAGCATCAAGGCTTTCTCAAGTGAATCCTCTCTTCTCATCTGATGTCCAAAGTACTTTAGCTTCATCTTTATTATTTGACCTTCTAATGAGCAGTCAGGGTTGATTTCTTCTAAGATTGACCTATTTGTTCTCCTCGCTGTCCAGGGGACTCTCAAAACCCTTCTCCAACACCACATCTCAAAGGCGTCTATTCTTCTGCACTCAGCTTTCCTAATGGTCCAGCTCTCACAACCATACATTGCCACAGGGAATACCACTGCTTTGACTATGCAAATTTTTGTTTGTAATGTGATGTCTCTACTTTTCACTATGCTCCCCAGGTTTCTCATTGCTTGCCTCCCAAGAATCAGTCGCCTTTTTATTTCATGGCTGCAATCTCCATCTGCAGTGAGCTTTGATCCTAAGAAAGTAAAATCTGTCACTGCTTCTATTTCTTCCCCATCTATTTTCCAGGGACTGATAGGGCCTGTTGCCATTATCTTTGTTTTCTTGATATTGAGTCTCAAGCCAGCTTTTTCACTCTCTTCTTTCAACCTAATCAGGAGCTTCTTTAAGTCTTCCTCACTTTCTGCCATTAGGGTGGTATCATCTGCATATCGTAAATTGTTGATGTTTCTCCCAGCAATTTTTATCCCAAACTGTGATTCCTCCATCCCTGCATTGCACATTATGTGTTCTGTGTATTAGTTGAATAAGCAGGGTGACAAAATACATCCTTGTGTTACTCCTTTTCGTATTCTAAACCACTCTGTCATTCCATTTTCTTTCCTAACTGTTGCTTCTTGATTCATGTACAGAGTAAGAAATTGCAAGTAGATAAATAAGGACCACTTCAGCAGGAAAGGTAACAATATTCTCTATGCTGTCTGCTCACATGACCATGGAAACGTCTGCAGACAGCACTGGCTCTTTGCCTGCAAATAGGCATCCTAGAGTTGGACATGACTGTCCTTTGGGTAAGACCAAGCTTTACCTTTACTTTTATGTCCCAACATCTCCCTGAAGGTCTGCAATGCCATCTCAGTGCACTTTGTTCCTTCCTTGCCTTTCTCAAACTGGGAAGTGACATAGAAGAAAAAGAGGAGAGCTGATTGCCCATTGACTTTGTGCTTTGGGTGCCAGTGCTGCCAGGGCTCCAGTTGCCTCTGGCTGAATAGATTTTGCTTCTCTGTCAAGGAACCAGAATAGGAGCCAGGCTGGGTGAGGTGTTGCCTTGGAACTCCAGCATATCTGCAATAGGGATGAGGGGGCCCTTCTCTGACACTACTCACTCCGCAGGAGAGTCTGGTGTGAAAACCTGATTCTTCCCACCTGTTTTGGAATATCTAGTCAGGGCTACTACATTCAGCCCATCTGTGCAAATCAGAAGGTTTAAATATACGTGTAGTAGCCTTTGTGTACATGCTTCTCTATGGAGCAAGAAGACTGACCATGGAATTCAGCTCCCATGGCCATATGGAATCAAAGTGGAGGAAGATAGAAGGAGAGTACTGGTAGGTGTTTGGGCTTTCTGAAAGAAATGGTGCTGTCTTCCAACTATTGGAAGTCACAGCAATAATCTACCTAAGGTAAGGTCAGAGGGAGATGATGATATCAGGATTTTATGCTTTATAATGAAGCCTGTTTTTTTTAAAAAAACCAACTCTATTAATTGCATCCTTTTATGATTTGTGCAATGATCACAGCAGCCTAACAGTGATTGTAATTACACATCTTTGAAGTAAGTCATACTGATTAATCCATATCTTGTGTCTTTTGCATAAAACATTTCCACAAAACTCAACATTTCTTCACTAGTTCTTAACTGGACAATGTGTGGGAATGTGTACCAAGAAATGATACCTTTCCAATCACACTGTGCCCCATGTTTGAGAAGTCTGATTTTCACTACAAAAAAAATTCTCCTATTTCCCATTATTTTTACCTAACTGGATTGCACAAGGGATTCCTCTTTTGTATGGGACCTTCTAAACAGAATCAACTGCATGCCATATTCCTAACAGTACACTAGTACCTCAGATAACAATGAGACTTGGTTCCACAAGTCTCATCGTTATCCGGTTTTTAACATCGTGCAATGTATTGATTGCACAACGTTAAAAAAGCCCTGTTCCCTTTCCGAAGAGGAAAGGGAACAGGGGGGGCAATCCACCTGCCTTTTGGAAAGGGCAGTGGGGATTGCATGAGTGGAATCCACACTGCCCTTTCCAAAGAGGTAGATGGATCGCAGCATGGGATCAGCTACTTGGGTTGGGGATTGAACTGGGTGCACCCATTTTTTCACCCATTTTGGGCTCTCTGGCACCCCTGCCAGCTCTGGGGAGGTCGGGGGACCTGATCCGCAGCTGTGGGGGGAGCCTCATCAGCTTTCCAGCCATCCTGCCCCTGCCTCCACAGCTGTGGTGTTGCTGAGAAGCCGAACGGGGAGCCCCCATTCAGCTTTGCAGGCATCCCGCTGCTACAAATGATTGCATCAGATAACGCTAACAGATCGTTATTCGATGCAAAAATTTTCTTAAAATTTTGCGTCATTATCCTATTTCAGTGTTATCCAAAGCAATCATTATCTGAGGTATTACTGTATCTCCATCTCCCAGGAAGTTGAAGGAAGGCATTTGCAATGTGGAAGTAAATAACTTTTATTTTTCCATTGCAGACTAACTCCTGTGTGAAAACGATCTTGGTGGTTCCATTGTTCTGAAAAACAAAGAACCACCATGTTTTTGAAAGGCCAGGCTACTCATCAAGGGAAACTACTGCTCACTGATTTCATATTATGTTCATCAAACTGATGTATGTTTTAAAATTTAGGTACTGACATTTTTAAAAAATCACTATATTTTATACTACTTTTCTTAGTGCTTGGAGTTTGTTGTGTTTTGTATTAGTGGAAATTCCTCTGGGCTTCTCTTTTAGAAGGCAAAGTGTAGTTTATAATAATAATTTCATGTCAGAAATTATTCTGGGTTGAAAAGATTTTTTCTGGAGAAACTCTGCTCAGGGAACTCCTGAATGAGGCTCCTTTCATGTCCCCAAAATCTTTTCCTACCGAAGTGGTCCCTATTTATCTCCTTGCAATTTCTTGCTTTCGAACTGCTAGGTTGGGAGGAGCTGGGACAGAGACGGGCACTCAAACTGTCATGCAGTACGCAGGTCTTGAACTGCCAAATTGCCGGTCTTCCAGCTAACAAGGTGAACTTCTTAACCACTGAGCCACTGCAGCCCCAGTGTAGTTTATGACCAACAGTGAAGAGAAATAGATTTACTCACCCAGAGGTCCCTGGGTTAAGTGTGGGAAAACCTTTCAGTGAGCACCTGATGTGGCCGTAGTGAGCCAGTAAAAGCACAAAGCATTCCCACTTTATGGCTTCCTTGATCCACTTGAGCCATCACTTGACTTCAGCATCTATGGGAAAGGGGTTGGAGGACCCTTGAACACAGCTGCAATCATCTGGTCAAAGGCAGGGCTCTTCAAGTTTATTTTAAGATCTGGCAGTTTTAATTTGCAAGAATGATTGGGAGCCTATTAGAAGTGACTGCCATACAAATCATCAGGAAATGGGATAAACAAAAATATATACCCTGGTCACATTTCACTTCCAGGCTGTTGCTTTCAGTAATTTGTGCTTCCTAAAATAAATTATCTTATTAACTCTGCTCAGATAATTATATAGCTCATCTCATTATTTGCTTCCATTAAAATGTTTTTATTTAAAATGCTTGATGTTATAAGTCATGTTAATATTTAGGTGCCTTCCATGGTGACAGATTCCTAGAAAAGAGCTTGAATTATTTATTTCCTCAGATTTACTATCCCGCCCCAATCGGGTAAACCCGACTCTGAGCGGCTTACAATATTGGTTAAAATCACAAAGTTAAAACTAATGCTTAAAACTAAAACTTTAAACTTTAAAACCACAAAAGAATTAAAACAGCGCAAAAGCTGATGCCGCAGGGGTGGCAGTCCATTAAATTGAATGAGGCCTTTCACACCAAAAGCAACAGTGAATGCATGGTCATCTTAAAATAACAACTTATTTGTAGTGGCAAAAGTCTTTCTAGTCCATGTTTATATTTTTGTCTACCTGAGTAAATAGGGGGGAAATAAATGTATTATTCTTTAATATGTGATATAACTTTCAGTTGTTAATATTTTGAAGTGATATTATTTATTTAATTTTTTTAAATAGTAGCCATGTTATTCTGTGGTTCAGGCATATCAGAAAACAAATAAAAAATAAAAAATAAAATAAAATAAAAAATAAAATAAATAAAAATTGCTACAGTGGTACAGTGTTTTTATTTTATTTAATTTTATGTATTTTGTTTTGTTTTCTGATATTATTTATTTATTTATTTTTCAAATTTCTGTTGCCGCCCAACTTGACACCGACTCTAGGCAGCCAACAGCATAAAAACAACATTACCACCATAACTAAAAACCTTTAAAAACCCATAAAAATACCCACAAAGATTACCCACCCCACCCCATCAGTTAAAAGGGGCAGGGAGCAATCTTGTTATATGAGCGAGCAGGTAGGGGTCACCACTCCCCCCCCCCATGCCCCACACATGCTTTGCCTGCCAGGTTTTTAGCAATTTCCTGAAGGGCAGCAAACCTTTATTAGCATAAGAAAGAGGCAAAGAAAAGAATTAACAAAATGTACACAGTAATTCCAACTAGATCTGACCATACCTTACAAAACAAATTGTTAGGAAATACAATTGCCATATCTATTAAGTACTTTGTCTAGGAATTGGGCAATTATTTGTGAAATTTCAGAGAAAGCGTCACTTTGTAAGTATTGGTAAGAAGGCACAGCCTTTGTTGGGAATTTATTCCTTAAAAGGTTTTAAAAGAAATTACAGTAATACCTCGGATAAAGTTTACCTCAGATAATGCTAAAATCGCATAACGTTAAGTAATTTGGGGGGGAGAGAATTGGATTCAATAACATTAAGGTCTTATGGGATGCATCGGATAACAACCGCTAAAGCCTGTGCGGTTACAATGTATCTCTATGGAGCTTTAACGTTATCCGATCCATCCCATAGGATTTTAACATGCATCGGATAACACTAAAAATCGGATAACACCAAGACTTGTGGAACCAAGTTTTAGCGTTATCTGAGGTTTTACTGTATTGGTGAAGAGACTCATATATGTGACAATCAGATGAGAGCCTACTGCCAGGCCCCTCCCCCAAACACATCTCATCTTGTCTGAAGTTATAATAAAGTTTCATTATTTATATCCCCTGACATGTCAATAAATAAAGGACTGATTGAGAAGAACATGCAAATTTCATGATTGTGCTGATTTTGTTCAGTGTGGCGTACAGCATAAATCTTTCAGAAAGGACTGCCTATGTTTACAACCTCCCTTTAGTTCTTAGCACTCAATGTGCAAAGGTGAAATGTTGAGGAGGAGGGTTGTCACTTGGGTGCCCTTCCCATTCCACACCTTCTTTGATTGTGTACATACATAACAGGACTTGATTGGCTAAGTTTAATTAACAATTAGGATTTATATCAAGGCCCTGGAGTGATTTATTCTGTAAAAACCAATCAGAAAATGTATTTCCATAGGGAGAGCAACTGCATACTGATGGAACAAATTTGGATGCCTGAATCATACCACCATTATTTTGTGTTCTCGGTTATTTGCTAAGTTGCCTGTTGTAGCAATCTGAGATTGGTGTAGGTAGGGTGTAAAACGTAAATACAAATATGAATAAATAACAAGCAGGAACACAAAAACTGCAGTGCCTTGTTGTTTACTGCAGTTGGGAAGTATAACTCAAGAAAAATTCTTCACTGCCAAATACATTAGACATCACAGTGATGGATTATGCCTCATGGCCCCAGCTCTAAAATGCATTAAAGTTAATGGAAAGACTTTCTGAAGGGGTGAGTGAGAGGTTTCTTTGTCCAAGCCTCCTTCAAACAGAGCTAACAAAGTTGTTAACAATGCCCAACATTCAGTCATATGCTGTCCGAGAGCTACTTTAACCCTTCTATCCATGCACACTATTTCCCCTTTTGTTAGCCCTTGCTGTTTAATTAATTAGATCCATGGCATCTCTCTCTAACTTTATTGGAGTACTATGCAGAGTGTCAGGTTGCTAATAAAATAAAAAGAGCATATGTCACTTGTGTGTGTGTGTGTGTGTGTGTGTGTGTGTGTGTGTAAGTACAGTAGTTCTGTTTAATTAAATGACTAGATAGAAAAGCTTCTATCTGTGTGACAGTGTTGAGGTCATTGAAAGTGAGTCTCATGAGATGTTGGAAGCATGTCTAAATGGCTCTCTACCAGTGGTGGACATCAGCCGGTTCGCACCAGTTCACCAGAACCAGTAGCAGAAATTCTGGCTGGCCCCATCCATCCCAGTTTTGAAATAAAGTAGTCCTAATTCAGGTGCAACACAGGGGTTTCCCCCTGGCCGCACCCACCATGCCATGCCCACAGTGTGGTAGGAATTTTTTTTTGAGCCCACCACTGCTCTCTACCGACTATTTTCCAGATTGACTGGATTCTGCAGGCACCATATACTCATCTTGTGATGAATCCACATGTTGCATATGTTCCAAAGTAACAAAAAGGAGTCCTCATTAAAGTACAGATGCAGAGTTATGTGCAAGTAATCTGTAGACAATTGGGGTTTGCTACAGGATGGGAGAGGGGTAAATTACAATTATACCACCCACCCGTCCAAACTCCCAAAGCAACACATTTCCCCATATAGTGAAGTGGCCATTTCACCACGCAGTCAAATGATACATCCCCCCCTCCCGCCGCATTGCTGACACATCATAATGCTGGATTGGCAAGATGGGGAAAATATTTATTTCCCTTTTTGATCACCAATGGAAGCTTCTGTAAAGAAGCAGGAAAATTGCAAAATGCAAACATGCGGTATTCTAACAGGGCTCTTTAGCAAACTGGATGTTGATAGTGGAAGCAGCTGGAGGCACTTTGATCTCTGTTTTTCTCAGTGACCTTAAAAAAAGCAGAAGCTCTTGAAAAGGTAGCTGAGGGTAAAGTTGAGACACTGCATGTTCAGAACCCCCTCCTAGTGTTTGAAAGAGTGTTCTAAGTATGCATTTAGACATGTTCATAGTGTCTTTAAAAAACAATGCCTCCTTGTCATCCAGAACTGGAAACATGGTTTCTCTTCTCCAGGATTCCTGATCATTGGCAAAAAGTCTTACCAATTTAGATTTGTATGCACAGTTGCTCTTTCCTATATCATGTGCCAGAATCCTCTTGTGGATTTATACCAGTGTAAGTGCAATTGTGTAATCTGTGGTGACAAATTGCTGCTATTTTGACACACAACCAGGAACGTGAGTGTCAACTGATTAATTAGCTGAAATTTGCCACTGTAATTTACACAATTACAGATACATAGGCATAAATCCCCAATAAGACTCTGTCCAGTAAGATTATATGAGGCAGCTTTCTCTGTTCTCTGTTTTCAAATAACATGTAATAAGGGTGAATCTGTAGGGCAGGAGTTCTCAACCTTTTTAGGCTGGGGGCTGGGTCACACTCCCTAAGACAGCTTCAGGGGCTGGACGGCAATTTTGCCCTTCCTCCACCACATGGTTCTTCCAGATGTGGTGGAGGCAGTGGGGGGCACATGAAATGGTACCATGGGCTGCATCCAGCCCATGGTCCACAGGCTGAGAATCCCTGCTATAGGGTATATCAGTGGGGATGGGTTAAATGTCTGCTCCACCTGATTGCCCTCACTTCATCCCACACACAAAGAAACAATGAAAGAAACAAAATCTCCTTTGACCCCAATAAAATATTTATTTTGTGTCAACAGTAAGAGCAAATTATTCAGAATGCAATATTATTATATATTATTATACCGTGGCTATGATGCGGTATACAATTGTGTTGTACCCAAAAGAGGTGATGATAAGAGCACAAAAAGAAGGCAAGAGCCAAAGTCCACCCAGTTCGATGTTCTCTTTTTGCTAGAGGCCAGCTAAGGGACTTCCTAGAAATCTTGGTGGAAACTCAAGCCCCCAATCTCCTTATGTACCTGCTGCTTGTTCAACAGCTGGCAGGTACACTCCCACTGATCATGAAAGTGTCATTCAATCATGGGGGCTAATTAAAAACCATTACAGTAACACCTCAGATAACGTTTACCTCGGATAACGCTAAAATCACATAACGTTAAGTAATCTGGGGAGGAGAATTAGATCGAATAACGTTAAGGTCCTATGGGATGTATCGGATAACAACCGCTAAAGCCTGTGCGGTTACAATTTATCTCTATGGAGCTTTAACGTTATCCGATCCATCCCATAGGATTTTAACATGGATCGGATAACACTAAAAATCGGATAACACCAAGACTTGTGGAACCAAGTCTTAGCGTTATCCCAGGTATTACTGTACTCCATTAATCTATCTAATTTTTTTTTTAAATTGAGGCATCTAGTCACCAGTGTACCACATAGCAGTAAATTCTTAATTATGTGTTGTGCAAATTAATACTTTTGGACCCTTCTTTTGAACTCCTGTCTCTGTCCCAGCTCCTGTACTATTATGAAAGTATTGCAACTTTTCGAAAGCCATGCTATCAGGAGCAGAAACCATTGACCATTTCTTAGAGTCCTGTTGCTAAGACACAGGGTCATGATGCTCTCTGGTTTTTCCTCTCTGTATTCCCAGGCGCTAAGACAAACTAACAACATTGCAGAGTCTCCATGGTACAAAGCCGGACACTAGCAAAAGAAACGGCAAAAATACTACACGTCCTGTCCTGTTTTGTTATGATATTCACTCAGCCTCTCAATTAATGAAAATAATCTGCATGTCAAAAACGCTATAGAAGCTCTGTGGTTCCCTAATAAAGATGGACACCTGATTTGGACAAATGTGCTCCCTGTTTTGCAAACCTTTTTGTGCGTGATGTTATTATTTTCTCACTTTGCTAGAAAGCTGGAAGGGTTTCTTCCACAGGTAAAGAATAATTAAATCATTTTTGTAACAGTCCTGAAATGTAACCATGTTCTGAAAAAGAAGGTTAAAAGTCAAAGTCCAGTTGATATGCTGTTTTTGATCTGTGGCGTCCCACATTTCACAGCTTTAAAAGGTGTGTGTGTGTGTGCATGCGTGCACACGCGTGCATGCACACGCGTGTGTGCGTGTTCACTATAGCCTGGTCTCTTCACTTAGAAACACTTCTTAGAACAGGGGGTGGCAAAACTACGGCCTATGGGCCAGCCCCAGCCACCATTTCATGTGGCCGGCTGCTGCCATTGCCGCTACCAGAAGTGGAAGCAGGTGCTTTTACAATAATCGTAAATCATGGCCATTTATGTGTAAATGAAACCATGCCTGCCGTAAATGCTGCTGTAAATGCACCCACAGCTGTCATAAATGGGTTTATGACAGCCGTAGACGTGCTTTATGGCAGCATTTATGGTGGCTGGAACCACATGATCAGCTGAGCTGTCCAGGGAGCTTGGTTAAGCCTGCAGCGGGAAGTTTGTGGACCTCTGCTTTTGACCCTCAGCAATTGGAGTAGGAAGAAGAGCTTCATGGGGAGGGAAAGCTGTCAATCTCTTTCATAGGTATTGGTTTGGCATCTTCTGAAGTTATCACTTTCCCAATTTTTAGTCTCCATGGGGATTTTTAAAAATTACATTTTAACATTTTTTAACCCCACAGGTGCCAGAGTTAACATAAGGGATCTTGCTGTGATGTGCTGCTCTGTCCTGTGAACGCAGCTGGTTTTTTTCTGTTGTATGTGCATATTTGGCTGAATGTCTTTGTTCCACTCAGGGGTGCATGAGTAGCCCCAACTCAGTTAGTTTTGGCATTTAGCAGAATATGGTGTACATACAACAGGGGAAAAAACCCACAGAATGTTCCCTTTGAAATGTAGGATTCATAAAATAACGACATAAAACTTGGCAAATTCCTATTAAGGTTAAAGGTAAAGGTTTCCCTTGCTCGAAAGCCAGTCGTATCCGACTCTAGGGGTTAGTGCTCATCTCTGTTTCTAAGCTGATGAGCCAGCGCTGTCTGTTTCTGCAGACATTTCCATGGTCATGTGGCAGGCATGATTAGACACATGGAATGTTGTTTCCTTCCCACCGAAGTGGTCCCTATTTATCTAGTTGCAATTTCTTGCTTTTGAACTGCTAGGTTGGCAGGAGCTGGGACAGAGATAGGAGCTCATTCCGTCCTGCAGTACTCGGGAATCAAACTGCTGACCTTCCGCCTCCCAGTCAGCGTCTTAGTGACTTGAGCCACTGCAATTCCTATTAAGATGCCTATAAAATGCCAACAAACATCTTTAATGAGTAACTTTTGCTTGTAATTAGACCTTGTAGAAAAGTGATTTTTATTTATTTTATTTATTTATTTATTATTTTATTTATTGAATTTATTACCCCGCCCCACTCGGGAGAACCCGACTCTGGGCGGCTTACATCGTCATAAAACAGAGGTAAAAGATAAAAACATATAAAATCATGAAGTTTAAAAGATTATCTAAAATTATTTGAAGTAAAAACAGTGCAAACTACACGCCAGTATCCCCCTGGTCCAGATCCAAAGTGGCACTCCCTAAGTAAGCCACTTAGTATGGGAACCCGTGTTCCCTGGTCCCCAAATATGTCCTGCCAGCCAGGTTTTCAAGCCCTTCCGGAAGGGCAAGAGCTCTGTCTGCAGGCGCAGTTCGATGGGCAGGAGGTTCCAGAGGGTTGGGGCGGACACGGAGAAGGCCCTCCTCCTAGTGCTAGAGAGGCGTGCCTCTCTAGCTGATGGAACAACGAGGGAGCCTCTCCGATCCGCCCTGGTGGGCCGGACAGATGTTCTTGGGGTGATGCGGTCTCTTAGGTATCCTGGCCCACTACCATATAGGGCTTTAAAGGTAATAACCAGCACCTTGAATTGCACCCGGAGACATACTGGCAACCAGTGCAGCTCCCGGAGTAGCGGCGAAGCACGAGCATAACGCCCACACCCCGCCACTACCCGGGCCGCCGCATTTTGCACCAGCTGGAGTCTCCGGATGGTCATCAGGGGCAGCCCCATGTAGAGCGCATTACAGTAATCAAGTCTGGAGGTGACCAAGGCATGTGTGACCATGAGCAAGGAGTCCTGGTCCAGGAGGGGGCGTAACTGGCGTATTACACGAAGTTGTGCAAAAGCCCTCCTGGCCACGGCTGCCACCTGATCTTCGAACAGTAGCCGTGAGTCCAGGAGGACCCCCAGGTTACGCACCGGGTCTGTCTGGGGCAAGGCTGCCCCATCCAGCACCAAAGATGGCAACTCCTGTGTTAACGCAGGCCCCCGTACCCACAGCCACTCAGTCTTGCCAGGATTCAGCTGTAGCCCGTTGTCCCCCATCCAGACCTTAACAGCCTTCAGGCACCTGGAAAGGACTTCCACTGCACCACTTGGGTCCCCACGGGCAGAGATGTATAACTGGGTATCATCTGCATATTGATGATACTTAACCCCATGGGAACGGATGATCTCGCCCAGCGGCTTCATATAGATGTTGAATAAGAGAGGAGAAAGTACCGAGCCCTGAGGCACCCCGTATTGCAGGGGCCTAGGGCTGGACCTCTCCTTCTCCAGGCACACCGACTGGGTCCTGCCTCTCAGGAATGAGGAGAACCAGGACAACACAGTGCCCTGGATCCCCAGACCCTGGAGCCTTCCCAGAAGGATACCATGGTCGATCGTGTCAAAAGCCGCTGAGAGATCGAGAAGAGCAAGGACTGACGGCTCCCCTCCGTCCCGCTCTCTCCAGAGATCATCCACCAAGGCCACTAGTGCGGTTTCGGTACCATATCCGGGCCTGAATCCTGACTGAAACGGGTCCAGATAATCCGCTTCATCCAGGACCTCCTGTAACTGCAGCGCCACAGCCTTTTCCAAAACCTTACCTAAAAAAGGTAGGTTGGACACTGGACGGTAGTTGGAAATTACCGTGGGATCGAGAGACGGCTTCTTCATGAGGGGGCGCACTAGAGCATGTTTGAAGGGTGCTGGAAAATGCCCCTCTTTTAACGAAGCGTTGATAATCGCCTCGATCCAGCCAGCTGCCACGGTCTTGGATGCTTTAGTTAACCAGGCAGGGCAAGGGTCCAGTGCACAGGTCGTGGCGCGAACAGATACAAGAAGCCTGTCCACTTCCTCAGGGCCAACAGGATCGAACCGATCCCAGATAACATGGCTAGACTGCGCCATGGTCAACCCCAGCTCCATATGTTCCACGCCGGGATTCAGCTTCGAGCGGATCTGAGAGATTTTCTCCGCCAGATAATCAGCAAAGTCCTCAGCCGATCCCTGCCACCCAGGGCCTGGCCCCCCTCTACCGAGGAGGGACCTGGTCACCCGGAACAGGGCCGCTGGGCGATTATCTGCGGAGGCAATAAGGGTGGTGAAGTATTGGCGCTTCACCACCCCTATCGCCACTAGGTAGTCTTTAATAGCAGCTCTAACCAGTGATCGGTCAGACTCGCTTCGAGTCTTCACCCAGCGGCGCTCTCGGCGTCTCTTCGCCCGTTTCAGCTCCCTTAGTTCTTCTGAAAACCAAGGGGCAGATCTATCTCCACGGACTCGGAGAGGCCGTAGTGGCGCGATTGCGTCCAAGGCTGCCGTCGCTCTCTTATCACTCTTACTCATACTACTTTTTACCCTAAAGTACTGATGTTGCTTGTGAATTCTGGTTATTCAGTCCCTGACTTGGTCAGGCTAGATGAGCAGGCAGTGCTAGTGAAAGGAGCCAGACTGATTCCAATTTGAACACTGCACTGCTATTGATGTGTAAAACTCAAAATGTCAGTAAGGCTCCTCTTCTTTGTCTATGTGTGAATGCAAATTGGAAAGAGGGAATTCCCGCCCAGACTGGGAATTTATCCCAGATGGGTGGGCTATTGCAATGCCATAACAGGGTTGCAAAAATTATCCATTGGAAACTTTGCCAAAAGTGTGGATTTGAAAGCAGTAAAAATCGTTGGGAATATCAGGTAGAGAAAGCTTTAGAAAATGAGAAAGTCAAGATCCTGTGGGACTTCAACATTCAAGCAGATAGACATCTGCCTCACAACACACCTGATACAACTGTTCTGGAAAAAAAGGAATGTCTGGTTTATTATTATTATTATTATTATTATTATTATTATTATTATTATTATTATTATTATTATTATTATTATTATTATTATTATTATTATTATTATTATTATTATTATTATTATTATTATTATTATTATTCCACCCTATTCGGTAGGACCGACTCAGGGTGGTTCACAAACACATAAAGTTACAAGTTCATAAACACAACATGTAAATATCATAAATACTCAGTATCAGTACCACAAAACATCAAAATATCACAATATCATTACAGTATCAAAAATATTCAATAAACATCAATATCAGGTAATGATCAAAAGTTTCCATATCTCAGTGAAGTTTACAAATAACAGAGAACTAAGCAAAAACAAAATAACAATTGCTAAATCCCACAACAAGTGACAAGCCTCTCCGCCTGGCCACAGATGTTCCTGGCAGCAGTGGCAGCGTGAAAAGTCCCGCGGCAGCAGTGGCTCTTAAGGTCCCAGCCAGGGCGGGATCCCGGAGATAGGTGGAAGGAGTCCCAGGGCTGGAGGCTGTTGTGGCCTCTCTGCCCAGTCTCAGATGTTCCTGATGGCAGTGGCGGCGTGAAGTTGAAGACAAACAACTGGAGGAAATCACAAAATATTGTGATTTGCAAACTGAAGTTGAGTGTCTGTGGAGGAAGAAATCTGCTGTTGTACTCATAGCGATCAGAGCCCTTGGAACAATATCTAAGGAATCCCCAGATATTTGGAAATTTTGGACTTATCGGACTTTAACATCCTAACTCTCCAAAAAACAACTCTATCAGGAACAGCATATATACTCAGATGTTACCTTAACAGTTCTTAGGTTCTTGGTTAGGGCTTGAACTGTTAATTATATTCCAGTCCTCAACTGTGAATCAAATGGTTGATTTGTATCCAACAACAACAACAACAACAAGAGAAGAGAGGATTCGCTTGAGAAAGCCTTGATGCTTGGAAAGGTCGAGGGCAAAAGAAGAAGTAGCCGGCCGAAGATGAGATGGCTAGATGGTATTGTAGACACAATGGGCACAGAGCTGAGCGAGTTGAGGAGGATGGTGGAGGACAGAAATGCCTGGCGGCCAGTGATCCATGGGGTCGCAAAGGGTCGGAATCGACTGTGCAACTGAACATAATAATAATAATAATAATAATAATAATAATAATAATAATAATAATAATAATAATAATAATAATAATAATAATTAATAATAATAATAATGTCAGCCATGATCCAATATGATTCATTTAAAGAAATGAAAACATAAGAAGTTTATTGCTCACTTTCTTTTAAAACCCGGCTTTTTTCTCTCCTGGATGCTGGTGTAAAACACAACTGTTCCATGATGTTAATCCTGATGAAATCATTTTACAAAACTGGTTTTTTAATGCTTCACTTGGAAAGACTGATGTTTTTCTATTGTATTTTTCAGTGCCAATTAATTACTTAATTCATTAGCAGTGTAACACAAGAATAGGCTTTGAAAATCCTGTGCTTTGTGTGGATGCTTTTTATTATGCCTAATTAAATACTATGGAAGGGCTTGATTATACCTCTGAGTACTTCCTAATCTTGGGGAAAAAATGCACATAAACTCTGGCAGCCTACAGTGCATGCCACGAAAGCAGAACTTGACAACTCTGTGGCTATTTACCAATCAAAACTCATGGTTGAAGCATTCACAAACCTGGCCTGGGACAGTCTAGTCAGTATGTTTCCCAGTCTACCATCTCCATGGAGGGTTAGATATGAGCACTAATTATTTTGCCTGTTAATCAGAACATGAAGAAAGTGCTGCATGTTGCTACTGAAAATGAACAACTGTGCCTGTGAGTAAACACAGTCTTGGGACAAATTTATTTGATGTTCACTAAAGTTAGGGACAGATTTCCAGACGGCAGTTGTCCATATGGCTAAGGCTATAGCTGCAGCCAAAACCGGCAAAAGAATGGAAGTCTTTCCAAATGAAATCAGCCCTGACCTTGGAATTGGGCAGTTTAACCCTGCCAGAATTTACAGGATTTGTTACGTCTTCACTTCCTATCATCTGCCCCTCAGCAATTATTATGATCAGATGGACCCACTGGGTCATGTGTTGTCTTCCAGATGGCTTGTAATTTTTTTTAAAGGTGGCCTATTTATTAGCACAGGAGAAGAGGACAAGGAAGGACTTCTGTGTGACACAGGCAATTAGCCCCAGAATTGTGTAGATGTTCACTAAGTATGTAAAAAAGATGAATGATGAGATTTCAGCAGGTAACCTGTATAATTATTATAATTTGTATTCATACTGTGAAGTCAGACTGGGCATTTGATAAACTTTGTCAGAGTGGCCTAGCTCCAGCTAGAGGAGATTTAGGGAATCAGCTGGTGAACATAAGTGAACAGGTTTTATTTTTAGAAACCCCACTGTTTCAGTGGATCTACTAGGTCAGTCATGGCAAATCTTTTAGAAACCGAGTGCCCAAAGAGGAGCTATGGCGCGTGTGCCCACTGTACTAAGGACTACTCCAGCCACTCAGTCTATAAGCCATACACATAGTTTAGGAGGCTGGCCCAATTAGCTATTCCTTTCATATAAAAATAATACGCATAAGGCCCAGTTTTGAAATCAGTGCAATAGTATAGTGATGGAGCATGGTGAGCCTTGAGCACATAATCTGCATTACAAGAAACACGACTGCCATATTGGGTGTAAACACATTTGCTAAATATCTCTCATTCAGTTGGGGTCCCATTAAGATGCCATTTTTGGTGAATGAGAATATGGCTTTATATTCATAATCCTTGCCAAGGGTTTGGAAGTTGCACTGACTGTCACTGAAAAGGTCTCAACTCATATCATGGGAACTTTAAATTTAACAGGCACCCTCATAAAGAAATTCTGCTCCTGTTGAAAGACATTGAAATATAAATGACAATCATCCTCTTCTATGTCATTAAAACAATCTTAACCAAGGGAATTGATTGGAGGTTAAATGCTTGGAGATTTAGTTATATTTGCATTATATTCCGATTCCAATTTTATGAACAGATGGTCTTCTTGCCATGAATGTAATGTTTCAGGCACATCGCCTTCCTTTTGCATTTTATATACTTGGACATGAATCAATCACCACACACCAAATCAATACTCAGCAGTATACCAGGAGTGTATCTGGCTGTTCTGTAGTCTTACTTGTTTCCTGTTTTGGGAAAGGGCATGGCTGTGTGGTAGAAAACCTGTTTTTCATACAGGTCTCAAGTTTAATCCCTGCCATGTTGCGATAAAGCCAGGGAAATCTTTTGTCTATAACTCTGGAGAGAGCTGCTGCTGGTCAATGTGGACAGGTACAGTGGTGGGCTTCAAAAAAAAATTACTACCACACTGTGGGCATGGTATGGTGGGTGTGACCAGGAGGAAAGCCCTGTGGTGCACCTGAATTAGGACTACTGTAATTTATTTCAAAACTTGGATGAGCGTGGCCAGCCAAAATTTCTGCTACTGGCTCTGGCGAACCGATGCGAACCAGCTGATGCCCACCACTGGACAGGTACTGGGCCAGGTGGGTCAGTGCTTTGACTCACTGTTAAGTCAAAGAATAGCTAGTTCGCAGGTTGTGGAAAGTAGCTCACTAAACAGAGCATATGCTTTCCATGCCAAAGGTCCCATGTTCAGTCCCCAGTTTCTCCATGGAAGGCTGGGAAAAGGCCTGCCTGAAACTATGGAGAGGCGCTGCAAGTCTACACTGACAGTACAGAGCAAGAGGAACCATGGGGTGGCTTCTACCTTAATGTGTTTGAGGAAGCCTGACAGAGAGTTTTGAGAATTAGGCTATGATATGTAGAGAATTAAAGTGTGATCTATTTCCTGATGATCACATGATACATGGGAAACAGAATTCAAGCCTGGCCCTGATCTGTACCCAAGCTGGACCTTTCTTGAGTCTAGCTGTAGGGCTACTATTTGAGGGGAGAGATCAGGCTGGGGCAATTCCATGGCAGATGGATGGGTTGTTTTAAGGAAGGTCACTCCACGCAAAGCGACCCTTTCAAGTGTACACCTTTCCAGCTGTCTGACCACACCCTTGACTCCAAGGAAGCACATGAAGTCTTCAACCCCAAACACAGGAATGAGGAAGTCTCACTGAACTTAGTTGGGCTCGCTTTCACACAATCATGTTTAGGGTCAGGCAGCATAAATTCAACAGGGTATTGAGCAAAAGTTTGGGTTCTATGCTCCAGCTAAAATGTACATATCTCATGTGTGGGTTTCTGTGGGCTGTCCAAAATGGTGTGAGTTTGATCATGATGGGGATCAAGGCTGACTCAGCCTTCCATCCTTCCGTGGTTGGTAAAATGACTACTCAGCATGTTGGGGCCAAAATGCTAATTACCTCGTGAACTGCCCAGAGAGTGCACTAAGTGCTGTGGGGTGGTATAGAAGTGTGATTGCTATTGCTACCGTGCCCTGGAGAGGTTCTACTCCAAGCTCATTCTACAGGTAGAACACTTTCCTTTGCATTAGGAATGACAAATTAAAATAACCTTCTGGTAGCGAAGCAAGCCAGTTATCCAGCCTTCAAGTGAGCGCAGTGTACACATGGTGGAACAAACGAGAGCCACACACACTGAGATTAAACCTTAGGCAATTATAAGAGAACAAATGAAGACACCAGCCTATTCCATTACATCTAGTGCAGGCTTTATACACAAGTTAGATAGGCTAATCTTCAAAGTTGCAGATTAGGATTTTTTTTTTAAAAAAAAATAGTAATGCTACAGGAGCCTTTTAAATTTGACACAGCTTAAGCTGTCATAAGTCTTTATCTATCCACGTTATAAGCGCCTTAAGTTACACTCAATGTACTGCAACATTCTGTGTTTTGTATGGGTCAAGTGTATGTTAACATTTGAAAATATCAATAACTCTGTGAGAAAATGCACCTCTTTACTCTCATGGCTCTTTGTTTTTCTCCCTTTAAATAAGGCTCGTAAATACAGTTATTACCTCACCTTAGCAGAGCAACACTGATGTGAATTCCGAAGCATTATGCGACAGACAGTGGAGAGAATTACAATTAAAGCCGGCTTTTTGCTGTCACCCTTGAATTGTGGTTCATTCGTGTTTCTCTGTATGATTACTTAACTTCACTCTCCCGCCTCTTGCTGACTGGTAATATGTCCTCTGACTGCCATGGCAGTCTGCCTTAATTAAAACAAGGCCTGGAAAGCAATTTCTTCAGCTCCTTCAGGCTGCGGACAGAGGTGGGTCTTAATGGATGGCGGCCGACTTTTTGCTAGTGGGTGGACTGACCCGACTCCCTAATGAACAGAGTGTCAGCTGCATAATGACACACCCAGCTTTGTAACAAGCACACAACAGTTTCCAGGACCGCTGTATGAAAATGATCCCTTGAAATTCCCGACTCTATCTGTGGGCGGAGAAATAGAGGAAGGAGATCATTTTACCGAGCACCTCTAAGAGAAATTCTCCTTGACTTTCTCAGAGGCGGAACTTGCTATTAATATTGTTCGTAGTGCAGCTTCAGGGACTGAGGTGACTTAGTGCTTAAGGCGCTGAACTTGAGGACTGGCAGTTTGAGACCCAAGTACTGCATGACGGAATGAGCTTCCGTCTCTGTCCCAGCTCCTGCCAACCTAGCAGTTCGAAAGCAAGAAAGTGCAAGTAAATAATTAGGGGGAAAGTAAACAGCGTTCCAGGCACTCCAATGTTTAGTTATGCCTGCCACATGTTCACAGAAATGTCTACAGACACAGACAGTGATGGATGTTTGGCTACAAACAGAAATGAGCACTGGACCTTAGAGTTGGATACAACTGGCTGTTGCATGAGGGTGACCTTTATCTACCAGTGCAGCTTCCTTATTTTTCTCCTCTAAGTCCCTGGGTGGGGGGAGTGGGGTCTGAACTGCCACGGCAAGTCCCAATCCCAGGAAAAGAGGTAATTATATAAAGGTAAAGGTTTCCCTTGCTCGAAAGCCAGTCGTATCTGACTCTAGGGTTCAGTGCTCATCTCTGTTTCAAAGCTGAAGAGCCAGCACTGTCTGCTTCTGCAGACATTTCCATGGTCATGTGGCAGGCATGACTAGACACCGGAGCACACGGAACGCTTTTACCTTCCCACCGAAGTGGTCCCTATTTATCTACTTGCAATTTCTTGCTTTTGAACTGCTAGGTTGGCAGGAGCTGGGACAAAGACTGGAGCTCTTTCCATCCTGCAGTACTTTGGTATAGAACTGCTGACCTTCCATCTCCCAGACAGCGTCTTAGCCATTTGAGCCACTGCATAATGATGTACAAAAAGGAATGACAATCCTTCACAAGGGATTTCTACTTCTCACTGGGCATGACGGAAAGGCCTCCATGTTTTTTAGAAATTGGTCCTGTGAGAGATTTTAACCCACTGCTAGTTACGCCATTCTTTAGCAGGGTCTCTCAAATGTGTTTTGAAGGCGGTCGCTGGAGTTACACATGGTCTCTGTTTGCAGCTCTTTCCCTGTAAATCATGTAGACGTTATGGGGAAAGAAAGTATTGTGCCCACCTCGAAGAAAGCAATGGAGCTAATATTTTAGGAAGTTTTTACTTTGCCATAATAGAAATTTCCATTTCCTAACTCATTCCCAAGGCCCCTTAGAATATCCCCCCCCCCCAAATTTTCAGCTCACCTTGTCAGGTGACTGGCAAGGTTTCATGTGTTGTTGCCTGCTGCTTTTCTATTGCACTTCACTCCTCCACAGCTTCTCTAGCTGGTCCTACTTTCTAATCTGAAAAAGTCTTCTGGAGGAATTAATTTATGGCATCTGCTGGGATTTAGTGAAGTGTAAGAAACTGGCCCAAGTGTTGTGTGATGGAGTGAGCTCCCGTCATCTGTCCCAGCTCCTGCCAACCCAGCAGTTCAAAAGCAAGAAATGTCAAGTAGATAAATAATTACCGCTTTGGTAACTGCATTCTGAGCACTCCAGCGTCTAGTCATGCATGTCACATGACCATGGAAACATCTGCAGACACAGAAAGCACTGATTCTTTGGTTGTAAATGGATATTAGCACCACCAAAGAACCAGACATGACTGGCTTTCGAGCAAGGGTGGCTTTAAGTGGCTAAGACACTGGCTGGAAGACGGCAGGTCAGCAGTTCGATACCCGAATACTGCAGGATGGAAGGAGCTCCCGTCTTTGTCCCAGCTCCTGGCAACCTAGCAGTTTGAAAGCGAGAAATTGCAAGTAGATAAATAGGGACCCCTTTGGTGGGAAAGGTAAACAATGTTCCGTGCACTCCAGTGTCTAGTCATGCCTGCCACATGACCATGGAAATGTCTGCGGAAGCAGACAATGCTGTCTCTTTGGCTATGAAACAGAGATGAGCACTGAACCCTAGAGTTGGATACGACTGGATTTTGAGCAAGAGTGACATTTACCTTTAAGAAACGGCTGTGAAAGAGAAAAAAATTACATATACATATATAATATTGATAATCATATGTAACCCTATTAATCCATACATATATATTATGCTAAATCAGGACAAGATGATAAGGTAAAAGACGGGAACGGGAGTGACCTTATTGTTGAGTCACTGTGACCAGACAAGTGACCAGAAAAAAAAACCCATAAGGCACGTGATAAAAACGCCCGCAAAAAGGTATTTAAGAGAGGCATCTCTCTCCGTTGAGGGGGGGGGGAGCAAGACAGAAATGGCTCCTGATAAAGTGACTGTCTCTGTATTGCTCCCTACTCCTCCCTTCTCTCCATCCTGGTCTCAACCAACATCCTCACCTAATATAAGGTATTTGTATTCTCTTGGCTTTTAATTTAGATAAGTTTGATAAGTTTGATAAGTTTGATAAGTTTGATAGGCTTGAGTAAGTTTGATTGTTATAGAAGATATAAGCTGTCTTGTTAATCGGTTGTTAATAAAGAAAGTTGTGATTGAAGATAATATATTGTGAAAAGTCTTTATAAGTGATAAAAAAAAATTCCTTGACACTGCCATAATTATGACTGTGCTATGAAACACTGGTTATGCCACTGTACATGCATTTTACAATTAGGAGAAACCTGAAACTACCCAATGAGAACTTCAGTGAAATATGCTTTCATATTTCATATTCATATAAGTGAAATGCCACTTATTGTAAGAGATCGGCCAGGTAGTAGGTTAATGCTTATTGACTCCTATTAGTTTACTGTGTGCACACTTCCCTTGTTAAAGAGAAAGTATATTGGGTTTTCCCAAATGCCTTTGCATCTTATTTTAAACTAGAAGCATGTTCCGGCAAGTGTTCTGGAAGCAACTTGAGTGCCTGGGAGTAAATAACAGGGAAAATCAATATTTCATAAGACAATTCTGAAAATGGGGGCAACCAAAGCAAAAATTATAACTTTTAAATTTAGTTTCAGTTTAATACCAAATCTCTCTCTCTCTCTTTCTCTCGTCTTGTCATTTATTTTATCTTCAATCTTTGCTCTCACAAAAGAAATCATGTTCTGCTAAGAGCCTCCATTTTTGACACGGAAGAGGTGTATTTTTACTTAGCATTTGACCTCATTAACTAGCAATATTAACCTGATACAACAACTATCAAAAATCCCAAACATACGTATTTTTTCTAAGCATCATTTGTGATTAAATATTATTATTTTTCTCTCTTTTAGCCACTTGCCAGTGTAATTATTGTTGCTTGGCTGTTTATTGGGAGGAATCATTAGCAAAAATGAGGAAAACATGCTATAAATACACCTTGCCTTCTATGCACAAGTGCTATAAAACATTGCCAAATATGCTGCTCGGTATAATTCTGGAAATGTTCAAAAGTTAATTCATCCCCCTCCCTTATTAACTGATTAGTCATCTGACCATATCAGGTTAAAATAAAATAAAATACATTAGATAAAATATGACTACATAAAACAGGATGAAACTATTTAAAGATAGGATGATACAATCACAAGAAAATGAGATATAAAATTTACTCAAAACAATTTATCAATAAAATTTGTAACCTTTACATGCAACCCCTATCTGATTAATAAAACATCTTCTGTTTTAAATGGCCCAACTATAAACTTGACAGTTATAATATTTACATATTTATTTGTGCCCTGAAGGAAGTACATTAGTCTTTTATTAGAGTACCAGTATTTCATTTTATCCAATAATGTCTGGAGATACTGGGCTCCTATTGTGGCATATAATTGACAACTAAACAGAACATGTGCAATATTTTCTACTTCTGGTGTTCCACAGACACATATTCTCTCGGAGTATGGGACATGGTTTAATCACCCATATTTTACCATAGAGCCTAGTGCTCAAATCTTGCTCTGGTAAATGCTGCTCTGTGATACTGAGTCAGACCCATTGTCAAGTATTTCTTGATTTGAAAACACTTTTTGTTTTCCGCCAACCATTTCAAGGATCTAATCTTGGTGAGTGACTCAATATCGGTTTGAATGTTAATGTCCAGGACTCTTTGTTTAAATGTTGCCTTTGCCCTCTCACTACCTGGGAGTAAATATTGAATTGAGTAAACAAGATGTGTGACGAAATGAAAGAGTTGTTTATTCCATATGGTAGATGAAGACATATCATTGGGAGTCTATAAGCTTTCATTGAAATAATTTTCTGCCAGTAATTAACCCCCTTAATTACTGTTTTACTCTGAGTGGAATGAATACCTGTTTCAGCTCTGGTCTGGGCTATGATTAAGAAGAGCCTGTGAGGAAGACTATGAAGCTTTGCATGTAGCTCAAGGTTGGATTTTTTTTTGGCTGCCCATTGGTCCCAAACATTGTTGTTGTCATGTATCAACACATCACCTCTGACTTACAGAAGTACTATGAATGTGTGACCTTCAAAATGTTCTGTCATTAACAGCCTTGCTCAGGTCTTGTAAACTCACAGCTGTGGTTCTCTTAGGGAGTTAATCTGTCTCAAATTCAATCTCCTTCTCTCCCTGCTGCCTTTACCTTTTCCTGACATTCCTGTCTTTTCTAGTAACCCTTTTTTTAGGATGTTCCCAAGGTATGACAACCACAGTTTTATAATTTTCGCCTCCAGAAACCACTCATGTTTGATTTCACCTACACCCACTGGTTTGTCTTTCTGGCACTTCCATGTATCTGCAAAGCTCTTCTTCAGCACCATATTTCAAATGAATCATTTTACCCTGACAGCTTTCTTCACTGCCCACATTCTGCATCTGTATTCCTAGAAGGATCACCCAACATGGAATGGTTAAGTCTGAGATACCAGATTAAGATGTATCCAGTCTGTTCAGGAGTAATGGTCCTATCAGCAGAAGAGAATAATAATAGCAATGGTGATGGGGTGGACATGCTCCTGAGAGGCAGCCGCTGAGCAGCAGCAGCAGTAGTGGTAGGTGACACTGGTGACTCTTTCATATCCAATGACAGAGGCACTCCAGCTAACTTTTGTTAGTATTAGACATGGTTAATACTGTGCAGAAGAAAGCACTGCCGAATTTCTTATCTTGAAAATCTTATGATGAGACAATCCCAGTCTTTGGTCCTTGAAATACTCTGATTTTATTCCCCAGTGAACAATGATTAGGATTCATGAAGCTTAAGTCTGAAACCCATGGCATGCCGAAGGTTGAGACTTCATCAGTCCCATGGCCTATTATGATCACAAACTCCTTGGCAGATGCTCTGCTGGTCTCAGGAAAAGAGAAATATATTTTTCTCATGGCCTGTTACTTGATCCATTTAACTGGAAATGCTTGGAGTCAAACCTATCAGTAACAGCTCTGACCAACCTAACAGCACTGGCTTTCCTTATTGAGTTTCGTATTAGGTCATTTTCTTTTCCTACTGCCTCCCTCCTTACCTTAGCAATATTGTCTTTTCCATTAAGTTCTGCTCAGGTCCTACAAACTAACAACTATGGCTTCTTTTATTGAGTCATCTGTCTCAAACTAATTCTTCCTCCCTTCTTTTCCCCATACTTTCCCCAGCAATAATATTGTTTCTAAAAAGTACTGTGTTCTCATTATATGTGCAAGGTAGGACAGCTTCCATTTACGTATTTCTGCTATAGTCAGAGTTACCAGGCTCAACTTTATTGAGCTGCCGCTCATCAACAAGTCAAGCCTTTCTTTAGTATATGTAAGGGCTCTTCTCCAACACAGCACTTGAAATGAGTTAATTCCCCCCTCCTTCCGTCTTTCTTTATAGTCTGCCTTTTACATGGTATGGATGATTCTGACTTTGTTTCCAGTGACAATCTTTGCTAACTCCAAGTCCAGCCTTTATTTAAAAGGTGAGAGAACCTCATTTAGAAAACATGCACACAATATGTTTGTAGAGGTTTTGGTCTGTTATAGGTTTTCTTCCTCAGGTTTTCTAATCCAAGGAAACAGTTTGGAAATTGGAACATAGTTTTCAAGCCTACATTTTGTGGAGAAGGCATGGCAACATTAGTTTATCATGGAGGTTAAAAGGCATGAAGGCTAGGGAATGCAATTTCTTTTTTTTTTAAAGCCATCTCTGGTTTATTAATGTGGAATATAGTACTTCTGTATCCACAGTTCAAAACACCAGGTATTGTGCCCATGTTGCCAGCAGGGGAAAGGATGCCAAACTTTATATGGCAAAGGGCAGCCCAAATATTGACAACCCCAATGCCAATAGTCAAGATGACCTACAGGATACCCTCTTGTGCACATTACCATTCACAAAGAGACACCAAGCAGGGGGAAATCCCAGAACCGAACTTATTTCATCGGTTAAGCACTTCTCACAGAAATGCAAAGCTGTTGTCAAGGCTGTTTTTAAACAAGTTATCTAGGTATTTATCGCTTGGTGGCACAAAGTAATCCAAATGCCTAGAATAACTGTGAATTGATTGCAAAAGAAGTTCCAGGTTCTTTTTGCTGATGCTAACACTGATTTAGTGATTTTACAGCATAGCAATAAATTTGGCAGAGCAGCAGTAGAGATATAAACTAACTAGTCTATTTTAGTTAGTTATGTGCCATTGAGTCAGAATTGACTTACAGCCACCCTAACAGGTTTCTCAAGGTAAATGAGATATTTAAGAAATGGTTTTACTAGTTCCACACCCCCAGTGGGCTTCCACAAGTGAATGGGGAGTTGAATCCAAGTCCATCATTTTATTCACTATTCCACAGAGGAATACTATTTATCTTACCTCAGCTAGCTGACACATCTCAAAGAGAAAGTTGCAAGCTCTCAGGTGGTGAGACAAGACAAGAAGCAGTATCCCGCCTGAGGCCTGGGATGAGACTGGCATGGGATTGGAAACAGTGGGAGACAATGCTCCAATCCGCCACGTCAACCTAATGTGTCAACCTGAAACATGGATCAAACCACTTGCTCTTTGCTGTTTTAAGGTTCTCAGTCCTACAGCTGGGGAGAAGAAGATCGGGCTTCTATTTGGCAAAACATAAAGAACAGATCTTTGTGAAACAGCATCGGGATTCAGTCACTCATAGCCTTTAGCTGTGTAAACCAATGTGCAATTCCATTAACACTGCTTGATTAAAAAGAGAGAGAGAACTTTACTGGCTGTATTCTAATCTCATATAAAGAAGCATTGCTCCCTTGGTTTCATCAATCATATTTTTGTCATCTGGCCACAGAAGCTTAGGAAATTTTTAGGAGAATTAAAAACATTAAAGCACTATTGATTTGAATAAGGGAGATTTAAGCCTAAACTTAATTATCCCAGGGAAATGATCCCACTGGGTTTTACTTCAGCACTTAATTCACACTGGATAGTGTTTTTAAAACTTTCATTACTGAGTGATAAAGTATGTTAGCTGGCAAAGTAGTGCTGCTGCCATATTCTTGGGGGTAACAAAGGAAATTTCAAAATGAGTGTTCCATTGTTGAATGGCATAAACTGGAACTATTTCACTGAGCCTCCCTTGGTTAAATTATATTTTTGGTAGTAGTAAAAAGGTTGCTCTTGCTCAAAAGCCAGTAATATCCAGCTCTAGGGTTTGGTGCTCATCTCCATTTACAGCCAAAGAGCCAGCGCTGTTTGTATCTGCCGACGTTCCTGTGGACATGTGGTAGGTATGACTTCCATCTAAGCAATTTTATGAAATGATGTTCCCTCATTTTCTAGCCTTCATTTTATATTGCTAGGGCAACACAGCAGGAACTAGAAGGGGCAAGTATTCATTAAATCCACCAGGCTTGGCATGTGTGGCCTCTGTTTCCTTGCACTACTATGGCTTCATTATCCTTCAAACCAAGCTGCCTGCCTTCTGAAGTTGATGTCCGGTTTTGCATCACTGTGATCTTTCTCCCCTTTACAATGAATTTTTCACTGTTTTTAGGAATTGTAAGGGTTTCTATAGTTTTCAACATTGGGGATTTTATGTACGCCGCCCAGAATTGCATGTCAATTGGGGCGGCTATACAAATCGAACGAACGAACGAACGAACGAACGAACGAACGAACGAACGAACGAACGAACGAACGAACGAACGAACGAACGAACGAACGAACGAACGAACGAACGAACGAACGAACGAACGAACGAACGAACGAACGAACGAACGAACGAACGAACGAACGAACGAACGAACGAACGAACGAACGAACGAACGAACGAACGAACGAACGAACGAACGAACGAACGAACGAACGAACGAACGAACGAACGAACGAACGAACGAACGAACGAACGAACGAACGAACGAACGAACGAACGAACGAACGAACGAACGAACGAACGAACGAACGAACGAACGAACGAACGAACGAACGAACGAACGAACGAACGAACGAACGAACGAACGAACGAACGAACGAACGAACGAACGAACGAACGAACGAACGAACGAACGAACGAACGAACGAACGAACGAACGAACGAACGAACGAACGAATGAATGTTGGTGGAGATTCCTAAAAATAAAGCAAGCCCTTTGAGACACTGGTTCACTTTATTTTTTTTGGGGGGGGAAAGGGCTATGATGCATACCCCCTGCTCTTTCATTGGGTGTAAAATTCAGAAATAAACCAGCTGAAGTTAAAAAGGATAATAAATGAAGGGTCAAAGCACTAACCTAGCTCTAACAGACAGGCCTTTACTTTCAATCACATTTTTCTGTTGGTTCTCTAATAATTGCTGTTCTACATTCCCTGCAATGCATTTCCTTTTTACACTGACATAACTTGAAAGGTAACTGAAAAATTATCTCCCTGGCCTATTGCCTGTTGCTTTATCACAGTTATGCAAATTAACTGCCAGTGCTTCGAATAAAGGGAAAACTAAATTCTTTCATTAATATATGGCATTTGTTGCCCTGGTCCCTAACCTGGGAGGACATCTGCAATTACTGCCAGCACTGAGTTACTCATCTCATTGCTGGCCACAGAGACAGCTGTGTGAATTCCATTCCTTGCTTTCCTGGGCATTAAAGCTCAAATAAGCAATCTCCGCTCATGTGATTTACCTCCAAGGGGCTCCTTAGGTAGGCAAAAACTACTCATGTGTCTACCGTGCCCAAGGAATGGGTGCTACAAGCATCACTCTAGTTAGTAGCTATGTGGCTTGTTTTGGAATACATATAAGCAAGAACATTGATTGCAAATATGCACTGTGTGTCCTCCAGGACTGAAACCCAGTTGACTGCAGTGTGGCTCCTCAACTAGAATCAGTCAACAGAATGCTTGACTTCCATTCTCTGAGCTTTTGCGTGTGTATTCTTCGAAATGTAGAAAGCATTTTGTTTTAGATCATAAATGAGAAAATGCTGCATACCACAGAGATGCATATTGATCTGAAAAAGCAGTGTCAAAAAGGAAGGTTGAGAAGTACTCCTCATGGCATGTTTCTTGCTATGGGGAGGAGAAGGAAACTGAAAACTGAAATTGTGCCAAACGAAAAAGGAGCAAATCCTTGCTTCTGTTCATTATTAGGGCAAGTCTCACAAAATACAACAAATCTCCTTAAGCTGAGTGCTTGTCAGATACAACAACTCAACATCTGAAAGCATTCACACATGGGCTCATTAAACATTACATAGATGTAGTCAGGTCATTATGTGTTTTAACTTTCCTCTTGATAACTAAGAAGCTTTGTCCATGTGCCTGATGAAGTGGGCTACAGTCCATTAAGGCTTACACCATGACTAACTTCATTACTCTTCATGGTGTTGCACACACCATTACCCCCCCCCCCAAAGATGACCCATTTGAATTCTGAGTCAGCATCAGCGAGGCAGAATTGAAGAGGAAGAAATGGGTTGGTGCTCTAAGATGAGGTGTAAAGTTGGGGGGTGGACACAGAGGTATACATGAATTGCAATCTTGATGACTTATAGCTGTATAGCTGGAAGTACAGTAAAACCCCAGGTTACGGATGCCTCGGGTAATGGAAAACTCAACTTACAGAAGGAAATTCTGAGGAAATCACATCCCAATTTAAGGGGGACAAAAATCACATTATGGACAGGGTTTTTTTGGTGTTCTGACACTTTGCACAACAGTGAGAGAGTGGAGAATTTCTGCTCCAGTTTTGCAATTCTCCATCGCATTTTGGCTCCAGCAGAAACTCTCAACACAACCAGGAAGGCCGGAAATTCCCCCCACCCCTCAACAGCTGTTCAGTGGCATTTTTCCTGCAATTACCAGGGCTGTGATGAATATGCATTGGAAAAAAATCAGCTCCGGAACTCATTAAAATGCAAAACAGCAGCAGCAGCAGCAGCAGCAGCAGCAGCAGCAGCAGCAGCAGCAGCAGCAGCAGCAGCAGCAGCAGCAGCAACAACAACAGCAACAACAACAACAACAACAACAACAACAACAACCAAACAAACACACACACACACACACACAAACCCCATATTTTTTCTGTTTCAAACTCTTTCTAAAGGGCACTTTAGTTTTTGCTGTGTTTTTGCCATTTTAGAAAGAATTTTCAACAGAAAAATTATGGGGTTTTTTTGGCTCTTTTCTAACTCCTGGAACATTTTTTTGTTTTCAATGTATTCCTATGGGAAACCGTGTTTCACTTAATGGAAAAATCGCTATAAGGACCCCCCCCCCCCAAGAAAAGATTAATTCTGTAACTTGGGGTTTTACTGTACCTTGGTCAAATTCATGTTTCTCAGTGGCACATCATTGTTTTTCCAGGGGAATAGAGCAGTGTTCCACTCAAGTTAATTTCTGATAGAAGAAGTACTATTCCCATGTGCCCCAAGAACATTTAAAATGTTATCATGCTGATTCTGTTGGGAATCGCCCTGGGTCCCTTCGGGGAGGAGGGAGATAAACAAATTTAAATAAATAAATAAATAAATATTCACTACCTGGTAGTGCTTCTAAAAATCATTCGTGTCTTTGAAAATATGTAGGAAGAGTGAAAACATATAGCTTTGGAAAAGACGTTGGAGAAATGTGGCAGGGAACATTCAGTATTAATTATATCAAATAGGAAACAAAACAAAATGAAAAAAATAAAAATAAAGATACCTTAAAGACTAACTGCTGTATTTTAATGTCAGCTTCCGTGGATTAAGTCCATGAAGATGTGAGTACAGTTGTACCTCGCTTAAAGAGCATAATGTGCTCCATGGGATTGCTCTTTAAGCAAGGTTTGGAAAGTACAGGGATAGCAAAAGTTCCATACAGAGTAACAGTAAACTACAAAAAGGATTGCAAATCTTCAGCCAGAGCTCAGGTGCAACATAAAACAATGTTTTTGTCTCTGGAGTGTGTCTGACATTCCTTTATCCTTTTAGTTAGCTGTATCTTTGAAAATTGTTGGTGCCTCTAGCAAATTGGTTCTTCAAAGCTCTGGTGATGATTTGCTAAGCGCTATACATTTTCTTTCAGCCAAGTAAATGTGTTAAAGCTTGAAGATGGGAGAAAAAATGGGAAATTGCTGGTATTCCTGGCCTTACTAACATACCTCACTTTGAATCAGAGATAATCCTGTCCCTCTGATTTGAGACAATTTCCCTGGGGCTGAATCATGCTGTGCAAATGTATATCAACTGAAATAGTTCTATACACATAACTGAGAGGGTGTCATCTTATAAAACAAAGCAAAGACCTGAGCTTAAATTAAACATTTTTGGAACAAAATTTTATCTCTATGTATTATTGACCTAGGCACAACGGTCTGTACATTTAGATGGCTACTGGACTAAAAGATCCTGCTTGCCTCTGTCAGGATTGCTCCAAGTACTTTAATCATTGCTTAGAACAGGGGTTCACAACCTATGGCCAATGGACTGGACTCAGGCCACAATGCCATTTGATGTGGCCCACCTCCCTCGCTGCCGCTCCCACCATTGCCATCCTCACCACAACCGCTGGAAGCAGCAAAAACAGCTGAAAACGCACCACCCTTGCTCCCGCCACCACCGCCACTGGAAGCAGCAGAAGTGGCAAAACCAGTAGAAAACCCACTGTAAATGTACTGATGGCTGTCATAAACACAACAGCCATGGATTCATTTTTTGGCAGTGTTTATGGCAGTGGGAACCATGTGTCTGGCCCTCTCAGCTGTCTGAAGGGGTGTGGCCCGGCCTACGGCTGGAAAACATTGAGAATCCATTGGGTTATAACAACACATTTTGAAGATGGAGATTGAGGATAAGTAATTTACTCAGAGTGCTCTCCACAGAGAGGCCCACAGGATACCACTGCTTCATTTCTGAGATGATAAGTATGTAACTAATAATAATTGTGTGTCTTCAAGCCAAGTCTCAGTTATAGCAAGCCTATCACCCCATAGACCCAATCCATAGTTTTTCTTCTCCAGCAGAGACCATTCCACATTTTAAGAGTCAAATTCTATAGCTTCATTTGAAAGTGTGTGATTATTTTCAACTAATTCAGAAAGATTAATCAAGAACATGTACACACACACAAAGAAAGCTTTGGCAAAGAACCTTCCCTCTTGTCTCTTGAGGGAGTACTAGAGGAATGTGCAGAAACACACACATGCACACATAAGCAGCAGCACTCACCTCTTTCTGCAAAGCCTCCAAAGACACTTGTATGTGTGTGTGTGTGTTTAGTTTTTATCAGCTTTTCCTCAGACAAAGCTTTTCTTTTTCTTTACAGTTTAATGAGCTGTATATTCAACAAGATAAGAAGAGTAAATGAGTAAATTAAAAGATGAAGTGGACTTGATCCACAAAAGTTAACATTAAAATACAGCAGTTAGTCTTTAAAGTGTCACACATCTTTTGTCTTTTTGTTTTGTTTACTCTAAGGCCAGACATCCTGCTTTGTTAATGGAGTAGACAATGCAGCCAGCGACTCAACACCAAGTGTTGGGCAGCAGTAAATAACCTGACTCCCCCAAGGGGCCAATGCCTATGGGTAGATGAGCCCCTTTAGGTGGGGAGATGGTCCCCTTAGTGGAGGATATGCCACTGGAAAACATCATATTGGGCCCAACAGCAAACTGAGCAGAGGAGGAACTATGATTCCCAATGGTCATGGAGGTGGAAGAGGCCATGTCATGAACTGGCTGTGAAGGCGCACTTTGACAATATCTTCAAGACTGTGACAGTCCATTGCAACCTGGGTGTTAAGTCCTGCATGTCTCATTTCATACGTGCCACAGGAGATGGCTCCATGATCATAGTGTGGGTCTCTTCATGGCAAGCAGGGATCCACCTTAAACAAATTCACACCAATAGCATTTTTCCTGCTTCAGGAAAAAAGTGCATTCTTGGATATGAGTTGCAGCCAACAACGATGTTTGAAACACAGACTAATATGGCTACCATTTTAAAAAAAAACTAGTGAATTAAGAAAGGAAAATCTTCTGAAGGCAGTTCCTTTAAACTATGTCAGTGATACGCACTTCAGTGGAACTGTAGGTTGGTGCCACTGTGGCCATTTAAATTGAGGTGGAGGACGATCCTCTGGCATGATCTTACAACAAGAGAATGTGAGTTAATTCACATTTCCTTCTCTATGATGTTGCATCTTATGTAGGTTTGAGCCTGGCTCTCCCTAGAGACATGTAGGCCTAAAAAAGAAAATCTTCCTTTCTCTGACTATTGTAAATTTAAGGCCAAGGTTAGACTATTAGATTATTGTGATTCTTCTGGGACAGTAGTGCTCAGCCAATGGTACATGTAACTACATGAACAAGTAGACTCATACAATAAATACAGGAGATGTGCCATCTCCTATTAACTCTAACTGCTACAGGCCATTCATTTGTGATCTTTTGGTATACAAATGATTTTATTGTTAATATAGCAGCAACATTTATACACAGTACAATTTTCAATGACTACCAATGGGATTTTGTGTTTGTTTGTTTGTTTGTTTTGCTTATGTTTTTCTTCACCAGTATGACTGTAATGGTTAATCTCCAAAGAACTTAAATATATACACACTCTCAAGTATAAGCCAACCCAAATATAAGCCGAGGTACCTAATTTTGACCTGAAAATGCAGGAAAATAGATTGACCTGAGTACCTGTATAAGCGAAGGGTGGGAAATGCAGCAGCTGCTATGGAGTTTCAATAATCAAAATACATGAAAATATTGTAAAATCAATTAACTTGTTGGCGCGTCTCAATTTGGTGTGGTCTTGGGGCCCTCATGGTCATTGACCTGAGTATATGCTGTGTCCCCTTTTTGGGCCTCATTTTTGGAGCTAAAAAAACTCAGCTTATACTCGAGTATATGGTAATGATAAATATAAAAACAATATTCCTGTTAAATTCCTGTCCATCTTACAAAAGTGTGAGTTTTTTGTGAGTCTATCAACAGTTTCCTTGGCAAGAATGGCAGAATAAGATGTGGACAGGCTCATAACAACTCTTCTAAATTACTTGGTGACTATCAGAAAACATGTCTATTTGTGTGAGGAAAATCTATTCTTCTGTTTTATTTGCAGGATTTCTTCGAACAGGAAAGATTTCTATTGCCTCTCAAGATATCTGGCTGCTTGACCGGACTTTTATGAATAACTCCCCCCCCCCCCAATCTCTCCACCTTCTAAAAGCCTCTAACATATTCTTGTGCCACCCTGGCCTTGTTTCTGAAGTAGAACATAACATGAGATTATTATGTACAAATGGATGTTGCTGCTGATGTTTTGAATTAGGGGCAGAGATCTCAGCACTGCCCAGATGTTAGATTGCAATCCCCTTCAGTCCTACCTACTATCATAGCAACAGCACTTTTCTCACCCCTGTTTTATAAAGATGGGTGGTGGCAGTGTTATACACAGTTAATACAGTGTTTTCTACAAATATATGCTAAAGAGCATATCCAATTTAATTAAATGCTTAGAGTATGTCTACACTGGAGTGGGCTAAATAGGGTCACTAGAGGGTAGGAGGATCCTTACATCCAAATGGCATACCAGAGTTCAAACAACCCTGTTTGGTCCAACCCTTTCAATATTGTGAAATGGCTTAATAAGTGAGCCCCTTCAGCAAATTGAACACTTCCTCTGCTCCTTGGCAGAAGAACAGGGGAAGTGATTTTTACAATAATTTCCATGAATTTGGCAGGTTCTTGATTAGTCTTTTAAGAGGACCAAAAACAAGTTTTTAAAGTGATGTGATGCCTCTGTGATAGTCCACCTAAAATCTTATCCCTTTCCCCCCTCCCTGTCCCTACACCAAGGAACAGAAGAAGTGTTCAAATTGGCCAATACTGTATTATGAAATGGGTCACTTATTAAGCCCCTTTACAATATTGGCAGTTTAAACCAGAAAGAGTCTTGACAGACAGGAAAGCTTTACTTTTGATCTGTTCCCAGTGATCTCACACACAGGAAATGGATCAAACCAGAGAGATCCTACCTGCACCCAAAAAGTAGAAGCTGCTGACAGGCTTAGGAAGGTATCAGTAGGACTGGTCTGGGGACATTTTTGATCACTCCAAGGATTATGTTGTGTGATTGCAAGAAAAAAGGGCAATCCAAAACAACCCTACAGAGAACAACCTGAATGAGCTCTTACGCTGCAGTATAGAACTGTACCCTTAAATATATGACTGCTGCTTCAGCCAAATTCATTCCAGATTCAGTAAGATTAACGAGTTAACTTCAAAATGGAAAGTGTGAGAAATTTCTCACCATGTTGTAACCACAAGGATTCTTTGCCAGAAAGTGATGAGAAGACGGCTCCCACAAGTGAGACTTTGGAAATTTGTTTAATTCTCTTTTTAATGTCGTAATAATTGTTTTTAGGTAATGGGAGCTGATATGAATCCTTTTATAGCAGAAAGGCAGAGTAGAAAGAAAAGAAAGATTCAAAGTCAGGATGGATATCCTTGCTTGTTTAGCCCTCAAACAGGAAAATGAATGAATTCAATGTTTGATTTTTTAAAAAGTGATCCTATAAAAAGTATTAACTTTCTCCTACATTTGTTTGATTTCACGTATCAATCACACAGCTTATCTTTGCTTTCTGAACTTTTTGAGGATACCATTAAGAGCTGCATCAATGAATTAATTCTACAGGGATTTTGAACACCAATGCAGCAGGACCACAGATTTGATGGACTTCTACTAGGTAATACAGTAAAACACCGGATAACGATTGGATCAGATAACGCTAAAATCGCATAACGTTAAGTAATCTGGGGGAGAGAATTGGATCGAATAACGTTAAGGTCCTATGGGATGGATCGGATAACAACCGCTAAAGCCTGTGCTGTTACAATGTATCTCTATGGAGCTTTAACGTTATCCGATCCATCCCATAGGATTTTAACATGGATCGGATAACACTGAAAATCGGATAACACCAAGACTTGTGGAACCAAGTCCTAATTGATGTGATTTGGACTGATTTGGACTGATTCGGCTACAATTGTCATGCCTAGTGGGTAAATTTGTTGCCCAATTCTGGAGGGCACTGTGTTTGAATTGCACCTCCCCCCTGCCCACCACAAAGAAAGCTCTTTAGCTTCAAAGAGGGCCATTTGGGGAAGGTAATATGCAAATATTATAACTGGCTTCGTCTTTTTGGACTGTAAAAAGGTATAGCCTGCTGTTTATTTCCCCATGGAACATCTAAGCCAGTGATGGCCAAACTAAGGCCTGGGGGCCTGGTGTGGCCCCGACTCCAATTCATCTGGCCCACTAAGCCCTCATTGCTCCTGGAAGTGGAAGTAAAGCACGCCCATACGGGCACGTTTTACTTCCGCTTTCAGGAGTGATGAGGGCTTTGCGGGACGGATGAATTGGCATCAGGGGCTGCACCCGGTCCCCGGGCATTAGTGACTGGCTCCCTGAACCACATGATCGGCCCATGGCCCAAAAAGTTTGGGCACCCCTGATCTAAGCTTACCAGCCTGGCTTAAGCAACATGCCATGAAGTCTGCCTAACAAAGTGATCTTTGATCTTGCAATGTTTGATTTTTTAAAAGTGATCCTATAAAAGGTATCGCATTCCTCCTGCATTTGTTTCATTTTACATTTGGATCATGGCGGCTTATCTTTGCTTGTTGAACAGGAAAATGAGGAACTGCTAAATAATTCTGTGATAGGGTGAGCCCTTTTGTTGCTCTGCCCAGAAGAAAACTGAAGGCAAATGAAGAAAGTGTACATGCACACACAAATCATACAACCATTTGCAAAACGACTGTGTTTACTGCTTTTTTTGCTTTGACATTTAAGGATTAGAAGCTTGGGAGATGTTTTGTTTGCCTCTTTCTTTCTTCAAAAAAAATATAATTAGCCTATCAAGCTGCGCTTGCGTTCTCCCTGTGTGTGCTTTGCTTCTCAAAGGGAAAGTAGGCTAGCTTTACACAAAGGCAGTCTGTATAAATTTTGAAAACCTCTTCAAGGAAAAAATAGCACTGTTTGGCTTTTTTCACCTGGAGATGGGGAACCCAACAAAGCTTGAAAAATCCTTCTGGGTCATCTTATCAAGCCAAGACAGTCTAAGACCGTGATGGCGAACCTTGGCACTCCAGATGTTCTTGGACTTCAATTCCCAGAAGCCCCCATGAATACACATGAATGGGCTTACTGCTATTCATCTGGCCTACACTGCCCTCGTCACTCCTGGAAGTGGAAGTAAAACGCGCCCATACGTACGGGCGCATTTACTTCCGCTTCCAGGAGCGATGAGGGGTGTGTGGGCCGGATGAACTGAAGTAAACTCATCCATGTGGATTCACGGGGGCTTCTGGGAATTGAAGTCCAAGAACATCTGGAGTGCCAAGGTTTGCCATCACTGGTCTAAGACAACAAGAACTACTAGTTGAGTGGTTTTTTAAAAAAATATTCCTATTTCAGAGTTGTTCAAACATATGAAAGTGTCAAGAACAAGGCTGCAGGAAGACTCTCATCCAAAAAAAAAATAACCAAACAAACTTGTGAATGTAGAGAGAGTGAGCCTATCAATGGTATGAAATTAAAATACAAAACAGAGACACTGATAAAGCGGGGGTGGGGACAAAATACAAGAGAAAACTTCCAAGTGCTTTCTTCATCTTCATTTAGCCAAACCCATTAAATGTAATATTTAATTCATACCTTTATTATATACTTTGCACAGCAAAGTCTCCATTCCATATAAAAAAGGCCAGGCCATACATCCAGTTACTTTACATATTACAGTTCCCTTTACATATTCTCTTTTCTTCATTTATGGAGAAGCTAACAAAGAAGCATTCACTAAAAAAATTTTTTTTAAAGCATACAAAGCCACTCTCCAGAGCTCTACAAACACAAGAAAGCTAAATGGGCCAAGCTCTTTGAAAAGTGCAGGTAATCTATTCAATGTAAAAGTTTCAAAAGTATGGCCATAAAAAGCTCCTCCCCCCCTCCCCCAACCTTTCCTGATAATTTACAGATGGCTAATTTCAATACAAAATGTGAGAGCAAATTAGTAATCCTATACTGTTTGGCATATGGGAACCTATTACAAAGCAATGAAAAGAATATTTGATCTCAGGAAGAGCAGCACATCCATCCTGCCAACATTTTTTCCAAAGCATTTTTCACAGGCACAGGCATTCAGAAATCGTCATGGTGAGCCTTCCTAAGTAAAGAAAAATATCTGTCTGAATAATTTTGTATACATTATGATTTCCTATGCTGTTTCCATGTAGAAAAGCATATCTTGATCACATTAGCAACTATATTCGCCTTGTGCGGGTGATTCTCCGTCAGGAATATACCAAAACGGACTTCATTCAGGTGAGGATTCAGGGTGCTTCAAGATTGTTAAAAACTTTTACTTCTGCATCAATTCCTAATCAATTTAATGATCAGCATTTATATGTTGTGGTGCCAAAATCGGTATATTTTGGCTACTAATTCCCCGTGTCTTTTTTTTAATACAGAAGTATTCAAGTAAGTCAGCCCCCATTTATTGGTTTGAAGTAATGCAGTCCAAACACTAGTTTAGTATCTCAATCAGGACTGTAGCCAGGGGGAAGCCAGGAGGGGATCAGCCCCCTCCCCTGAGCTAACAACCCATCCCCCAAACTAGATTTGTCCAACCAAGGCTATTGTATATATTTGTGTGTGTGTGTGTGACATTGTTGCCCCTTCTAAATAAAGATTTACCTATCCCCATCTAGAATCCTGGTTATGGCCCTGATCTCAATTATTGTTCTACAAAGTAATGACTGTACATAGATTGTTTCACCATAGGTTTCCTGAATTGAAGAGGTATTGGATAGATTGTCTACAAAACCTCTATCCAATTGTGTGATTCTAAGTGTATGTAACAACAAATGCCCAAAAATTTGGTGAATATCAAGACTGATATGGAAATAAGTCCAATTCCAAACCAATTTTGTGTAGGTCTGCAAACTCAGGATAGACTTTGGTTAGTATTGACATATAAAAGTGAACATTCATGGGAATCTGTGTCAAAAATGAAGGTATGATTGGTGACATTCAGAAAATAAACCTGTGCCTGTTAGCCCTGTGTTATCCTGGGAGTTACCATCTTTGGTTCTGGATGGGGCTCTTTTGCCTCAGAGAGATCTGGTGCACAATTTGAGGGTCCTCCTGGACTCATGACTCCTGTTCGATGAGCAAGTGACAGTTGTGGCTAGGAGGGCTTTCACACAACTTCGTGTCATCCACCAATTACGCCTGCTCCTGGACCCAGACTCCTTACTTAAGGTCACACATTCTCTGGACACCTCCAGACTAGATTATTGCAATGCACTCTACATGGGGTTGCCCTTGATGACCATTTGCAGCTGCCCGTGTGGTGATTGGGTGTGGGCGTTATGCCTGTGCCTCATCCCTGCTGCAGGAGCTGCATTGGTTGCCAGTGTGCCTCCTGATGCAATTCAAGCTTCTGGTGATGACCTTTAAAGCCCAACATGGTAGTGGCCCAAGATACTTAAGAGACTGCATCACCCTGAGGACGTCTGTCCATCCCACTAGAGCAGACCGGAGAAGCCCCTTAAAAGTGCCATTAGCTAGAGAGGCTCATCTTCTTGGCACAAGAAGGAGGGCCTTTTTGGTATCTGCTCTGGCCCTATGGAACCTCCTGCCAACTGAATGATGTCATCAGACAGAGTTGCTGCCCTTCAGAAAAGACCTAAAATCATGGCTGGCCAAGCAGGTGTGGGGCACTGGTGATACGGGAGCCACCTCTCGCTGGCTCATACAATGATGGCTGCTTATACTTTTAAGTTTTATCTCAATTTTTAAATAGTGGAGGTATTTTTTTAGCAACTGTACTTTTTAAAGTTTTAAGAGTTCATAATTTTCTGAGCATTGGGATATTAACATTGTGAGCCACCCAGAGTTGCTTTGGTGAGCGGGGTGACTATATAAGTTTGAGCAAATAAATAAATAAATATTTAACAAATTTAGCACATTCACTGCTATCTCTGAATATGAGCAAGACTGCAATCAGCACCGACTTCTAACGCATTTATTAAAGTCCTAATATGTATACATCTGCATGGTTTCTTTATGTGTTGATTTGCATAGATGTGAGGGATAGCTATATCAGGACCAGCCATGCTCTGTTAACAGAAGAGGGGAAAACCCAACTTGTAAGCCCCAAACTGGTAGGTTCCCAAAGCTGCACCACTGAATATGATTTTCAGGCTGGATCATTGCAATGTGATAACAATGAAGGAAAGCCAACTAAAACAAACAGAAAATTCATGCTGAAATTACTTATTTTGAATTACATAAAATGATGCATGACACCCCAACTTGTTGAAATTGCTCCCTCTGTGTTCCCCCTGCATCTTTCAAAATTCACTCTCGAGGATAAAAAAAAACCCTGGAGAAGATTAGGTCCTGCAGTAGGAAGAGAAATGAATTCTGATGACAAGAGGGGATGGTTGGACAGTATTCATTGTTATGGAGCAGGAAGTGAAATGGAGTCAGTACAGCTTTATTGAGTGTACTGGAAAGCAGGGATTCAAAATGGTTACTCATTAGTAGCTAAATGGTAGAGTAGCACTGAGAGAAGACCAATATGGATTTCATCATAGCACACAAAAATGTGGTTCTGAAAAGAACAATTTGTTACATTCCTTTGATCAGAAGCATGAAAAAATGCTGTTAACTATATCTCCCAATCAGGTGAAACAAGTTTGTGGCAAATCAAATTCTGCAGATTTCTTGGTTTCCCAGTTACAAGTAAGACATTTCAGGAAAAAAAAAATCAAAATCCCAAATTTTGGTTGCTTATTGATCAACATTTCATTTTCGTTTCTTTTATTTCTTTTTTAAAAGCAATAGCTGATATTTTGGATTTGTTTGTTTCTAGCAGAATTTCCCCAAGGATCCGAACAACTCTTCAGAGAAATGCATTTGAAGTCTTCTCTCAGGTCTTCTCCTCCCAATTTTCCTGTGTCTTCTTTATCCTGCAACAGTTGTATACAATCAAATGGCAGCTAACACATTTCTGAAACAATTTTTTATTCTTCAATGCTTTTTGACCTAATTTTCTGGTTAACAACCTCAGAAATAATTTTTGCAGGGAAATATAAAAGTTAACCAGGAGGTGAGTTCAATCCCATGGCAAATGAGTAGCACAGAGATCTGAGAGCCTTACAATGTAATACCAGCTATGATTACTCTATAATAAGTCCTACTGTATTCAGTGAGACTTGTTCCCCAGAAAGTGTGTTTAAGACTTTACCCTCCTACTTTCAACAGTCTCAGGTGCCAATCCTGCCCTAGTCATGTGGGTTGCCACAGATGGAAATGTGCATGTGCAACCCTAGCTGTCTTGAGTGGAACATGAATGTCTATTTGTGTCAGATGTCTATTTGTATCAGATCTCCCTAGCCAGATCAAAGTATCATGGTTTCTCAGTCAGAATAATAACCATATAGTGGAATCTCGGTTAACAAATGGCTTGATTAACATTAAAATTACATAACAAAAGGAAATCCATAGAAAATACTGGCTTGGTTTACAGATTTTTTTTTTTTTTTTGGGGGGGGCGGCGGCGGCGATTAATTGGTTTTGGTTAATGTACATTTTGGTTAATGTAGTTAACCACATTTTGGTTAATGTATTTTGGTTTTCAATGCATTCCTATGGGAAATTTGGTTAAAGTAATTATCGCTGTAAGAAACATCCCGGTGAATGCATTAATTATGTTAACCAAGGTTCCACTGTATTTCAATAGAGGATTTTGGGAAAACTATCCCAATATGTAATGTAAACCATTGGCCAAAATAAATAAGGCACTCCATTTTCCATGGCTTACTAGTGCCTGAAGTGGTAATTCCCCTATCTAAAGACCACTGGTTTATCTGTCTGATGGATTAAATAACAATTTACAATAAAACCCTGACTTAAATATACCTCGAGTTACATAAAATTAGACTTACATAATGATCTTTGCAATAAAACCATGTCCCAATTTACATAAATGTCCCTATTTACATAACAATATTTCCTATGGGTTTGCTTTGGGTTACGTAAAAAAATCATTTTTCCTATGAGGTTGCTCCGATTTACATACATATAATTTTCCAATGGATTTGCTTCAAGTTAAGTAAAAAAATACATAAAAGCCTACGGAACATTATATATTTACTATATAATGATGCAATCTAATGTTGATGACTTGACGCAGGAAAACAGTTTGTTGGCACTCTCAGAAGCAGTCCCAGAGATGATGAAGAGCAATGAAGATTGAAGGCAATTGACAACCTCGTCCTCTCACACTCCCCACCCCCAGTTTAAAGTCATCCAACAGGGTGAAAATTAATTTGTTTTGTAGTAGCAAAAACTCTGAGGTGTGTAAAGAAACACTGCCTTGAATCACCCACCATTAAGTTTATGTCAAATGACCCCTGATTTTAGTGCTACAGGGAGAAGAAAAGCATGATAGTTTAAACAGGCAAAGATTTAGTTGTTATCTGAAAGTGATGAGTATTACCAAAAACAAAAAAAGCAAAAGGGTTTTGTTATGAGGCTTGAATCAACTACAAGTCTTTCAAGAAAGCTATATGTAACATGACATCAAATTGATACAAACAACCTTCACCACACATTTTACCAAGTGTGGCAGTATCCACATCCACTTAGCCTGTTTGTAAGGAATCTTGACAACATCCTCTGATGAATTAATAGGAATGGGTATTGTGAGGATTGTCCGGGCTTTTTTTCAGGAGATGGAGATCATGTGAACTGCCAGGTCACATTCTTAGTAAGCAAAAGGGAAAGAAAAGGATGGATAGTTGGCACCACAAAACTGATAAAGAGTAAACTCCATTTGTAGAAAAGATGTCAAATCTGAAGAATAGCTTTGCATTTTGCTCTTTGTTTATTTATTTGTTCTTTTTTTTTAGACCCCCATCTTTCCACCACAAAAAATGTTGCATAGGATACTAGGGAAAATAACATTCTCACACTCAAGATTTACCGGGTTTGCATTTCCACACAGAAGTATCACTTGTTCATCTTTTGACCTGGGCAATTGAATGGAGCCAGGACTATAGCCAGGATTCTAGATATTTTTTTAGGGTGGACAACAATGTCAAACTCCCCAGAGGCTCAGGGTGGGCACAGCCCCCCTCACATCCTCCCCCCCCCCCAGCTATGGCCCTGAATGGAGCCTGTCTTGTCTTAGAAATCAAAACATTTCTGAACTTGGTGATGCTTTTCAGAGAGAAAAGTTCATACAAAAATAGCCCTGTGTTTTAGAAATGGATGTGACTAAAAAGGCATACAGTTGAAGACAGGAAACAAATATCTGTATAGTCAATGAAAAATTAGTACATTTTTTAAAATTAGGATAAAACATACCTGAATTCTTATGTGGAAAGGGGGGGGGATCACACTGTCCAATATACAACTGAGAATGATAGAGAATGGTAGTGGGAATCAGTGAAACACTATAATGACAGATATTCACATTCTAACTCAACATGTCGATCTGAGGAGACCAGTGGTGGGCAGCAACAGGTTCTCACCCCCTGGGAGGGTGTGTGTGTGTAGCAAAATTGGGTGGCCTCTGGGCAGGGTGGTGGTGAAATTGGGTGGCCTTTGGGCAGGAGGGGTAGCAAAATTGGGTGGCCACGCCCACCTCCCTGCCCTGCCCCATCAGGTTTTGTCCCTGCAAGTGGTTCAAGGTCTTCCTTGCACAAAAGCCAGTCATATCCGACTCTAGGGTGCAGTGTTCATTTCCATTTACAGCCAAAGAGCCAATACTGTCTGTGTTTGCAGATGTATATATGACCATATGGCAGGCATGACTAGATTGCCCACGATGTAGGCTCTGCCCATGACGTAGGCCCTACCCACAACGTAGGCTCCACCCACGGTGTGGTAGCAAATTTTTTGCTGCCCACCACTGGAGGAGACATGATGTCAAGTGTCATTTTTGCTAATATTGGAAGCCCTCTTTAGTGACCAATGAGTCATAGCACCTCTGTGACTGTAGCCATGAGTATTTGCCAACTTGCTGCACAGTGCTGAATCCTCTCAGCACTTCTCCTTTGTATCTCTTTACAAGGCTAATGTTCACAAAGTGTGAGGCAAAATTATTCAAGGCATGGAGAGTAATTATGCAACCACAATTTGAGTGGTAATGAAGGAAGACTATTTTGATCTGGGAAGTAGCAGATTCTCTAGGCAGAGGAAAGGATTAGATCATGGGCAGGCAACTAATCCACCAATTAATCCACCCCCAGCCCTTGCTCTAGTCACTGAATCCGTAGCCGCCACTGGAATCAGCCACGGACTCGTTTACGGCAGCCATAAATGGTGGGGTAGGGAGACCACCAGTCTTACCCCCCCCTCAACTGTCTGAGGGAGTGTGACCCAGCCCCCAATTTAAAAATGTTGGCAACCACTGGATTATATGCTAGCTAGAACTTCAAGCTTCCTTGATTTCCTAATAGAATCACACAGGGAAAGTTTTGGGGCAAAATCCAATTGTTAATTCAAGCTAGAACAGACTAAGAGATTGTGTGGGACTCTTAAATCAGCATTTATATAAATCGTATTTAAGTCAGCATTTATGCAAATTACTCTAGTTGAGATGATTAGCTGGATTTAGCCCTTTGCCTTCAGATTATATATCCTATGAAACTCTTAATTACCCTAGACAATATTCTGTGAGAACGTTTGAGGCATAACCAATTACCCTGAAGAAAGGAGCAACCTACTCGTTTCATTGGTGTGGCAATGGCTTGAGCTAGTGGAAGGGAAAATGCTCTTTGCTACACAAATGAAGTAGATCAGGCTTTAGTATACTGTACTGCAGTCACGTTGCAAAGGATGTATCATTCATTTTTTAGAACAGTAGGTAGAATTGCAGGTACATCGATCTGGGCTTCTAAACATCAACACTTGCCTTTCACAAACCATTTTACCCACCATAGCCCACTTCTATAGAACACAGTCACTCATGCGTTCTGTTCACTCACATTTCATGCCACAACACCAAGTGACAAGAACATAAAAGTTCTCCTGCCTCCATTCTTGGCATCTGCTTTCCGGTGCAGCAGATGTGGTGTTGTTAGAACCTGAAACACCCATTTTATATTAATTCAGTAATGAGACCGATCTCTCTATTTCTTCACTAAATTAGAAAAGGCTATCTTGATAAACTGTATATTTACACACATAGGAATGAATGTTATTTACTAGAATTTGGGCCAATGTCCTCAGGTTAATTTTACATAAATATTTATTGCCTGTTAAAATAAATGTTCATCACAACTGCTCTTGGTCTTTTGCTCTTCCTACAGGCATAGATAGGTCCAGCTGATATCGCCAAGTCTCAAGTGTGCTTTGAAAGACAGAATCAAGCATAATATTTTCAAAATCTGTACCAACTCTGGTAATTTACAACTTTAATTAAAGAGTGGAAAAGAGATTACCTATGACACATTTTTCTTCTGTCTGATATTTAGTTGTGAATATTTCTACTAGTTTTTGCATCTGGTGATTAATACATTGGCAGGGAATTATTTCCCTATTAGGTTGTTTAAGTTTTGTCTATATTGTAGTCCAGCTGACCATTTTCCAAAGGTGTAAAGGCAACAAACTAAAAAATAGGACCTAAAACTAGAACCACAGAAATGCTATTCCACCCTCACCCTTCCTTCCTTCCTTCCTATTCTTAATTTATAGAGTTCTCTCTCTTTTTAATGTGGCTGTGGGATAATATTGCTGCTGAGATTGTTAAAGTTTTGCTGTTTAGGTGTGCCTGATTTTGAAGATGTAAACTTTGCAGCGTAGAATAAAATCCAAGGTGCGCAGTATATACTAGGGATTTTCAACCTGCGGCCTGTGGCACCATTTCATGTGGCCCCATGAAATGGTGCCACAGGCCTCAGGTTGAAAATCCCTGTTATATACTGCCCATCTTGGATTTTATCCTACGCTGCACACCAGGAAGTGCCATGTAGTGGAGGAAGGGGAAAATGGCCATCTGGCCCACAAAGCAGTCTAAAGGAATGTGACCCCAGCCCTGGCTTAAAAAGGTTGAGAACTCCTGGGATATAGGTAAGGTAAAGGTAAAGCTTTCCCTTGCTCAAAAGTCAGTCGTATCCAACTCTAAGGGTCAGTGCTCATCTCTGTTTCAAAGCTGAAGAGCCAGCGCTGTCTGTTTCTGCAGACGTTTCCATGGTCATGTGGCCGGCATGACTAGACACTGGAGTGCACGGAATGCTGTTTACCTTCCCACTGAAGTGGTCCCAATTTATATACTTGCAATTTTTTGATTTCGAACTGCTAGGTTGGCAGGAGCTGGGACAAAGACAGGAGCTAACTCTGTCCTGCAGTACTTGGGAATCAAACTGCTGACCTCCTGCCTTCCAGTCAGCATCTTAGCCACTTGACCCACTGCAGTCCCTGGTATATACAGTACATTCAGTAAATAGAAAAATAAATAAAATGCCTTTCTTTCAGAATCTCAGAAATTGGATTTTGATGCAGACTACCATTCAAAATTAGAGCCAATATAATGTTAAAATAAGGAAAGCATTAACAATATAATACAAAAGAGATGTGAAATCTATGGAACCTGCCAAAAATACAATAATTTAAAATGTCTGGGTAGATGAAAGGGTTTTATTGTGGCACCAAAAGAAATAATTGTTGGCTCCAGAAGTATTTTTCTCAGGAAAACATTCAGAAGTCAGAGTCCCACCATAGAGAAGGCTATATTTCCTGTACATTTGTATTGCAAATGTATAAATAAAATGCTGAGAAGGGCCCTCTTTGATGATACATGGGCAGATTATAATATGGGTGGAGGTATTTCTTCAGATGTTTGGGCCTCAACTGATAATGGGGAGAGATTCCAAGTAGGTATGGGAAGAAAGAATTAATTGGCTCATATGTTCATGTGAACTTACTTAATTTTGTAATTTCAAATCATTATGGGAATCAAAACTCAACTGTCCTTCACATTTCCTATTTTTCCAAGTTCACAATCAAATTCTCTAATAAAAAATGCATTAATATAATGTTCACACTAATTTTCTTGACAGTGTAATTTATTTTTACATCTGCACTACATTATGCCATGTTTGTATGTTTACCGGTTTTAGTTTACTGTCTTACTAGGTTTTTATTGTATTTTCTCACTTATAGTGCTATTAACTATTTTAATTAGGTATTAATTAACATACCCAGAAACATATATAAAGCAAACAGATTTCAGGTATACCTTATACTTAGGTTAGGAATGAGCTGATGTATTTCACAATTCTGGGGGAGAAACCTCTTGTTTCACTAATTGCTGTTATGAATCTAGGGTGGAGTTGCATATAATAGGACATCTCTCCAAAGATAGGTCATTTAATTCCACAACGAGGAACACTTCTTGATGGATTACATCCAAAGGGTAGAATCCTACATAAAGCAAAGCGTGCTTACTTCCTTTATTCTCACTTGAATATAAACCATATAATTACATGGCCATGGATGGTATCTACAGGGAAATTACATTATGTTTTCTTCATATAATATTGTTTGTTGCTCTGACAAAGCAGTTGGTTTCTTCCAAAGCAGAGCTTTAGATTTCCCCCCTGTTGTTAAAAAAGTAAAGACCAAATACTCATATAGAAAACAGATGAGCTGGTTTCCATTTATTCACTAGCCTTGAGATAATGGATCCCTCTCCAGCATACATGAGATATGATTTATGCTCATTTATAGTTATGCACGTCCCACTGAAATCAATGGCATTTAGGTTCAGTGTCAACATTCCCCACCTGTTTCTTTGGACTAATGCCTGTGTCGGACAAAGAGAAATGGAAGATAAAAGATAGAACAACCTCACCATGTCAGATGGCACTCAAGAGGATTAAAGGCATCATAAAGATCAATCTCTCAATTATTCCTAAGAAGAACTTCTAAAAGAAAGACATCCATACATCCAACTGGCACAAAGCTGAAGTCTAAGGTGCAGTTCATCAGGATGAAGCCATAGCTCTGAAGGGTAATAATAGGTGTTATATTACTTGGGAAGATGGCAAAGTACTTGGGTAAATGTTTGTTCCAAGGCTAGAGGTGATCACAATTTAAATTCACATGTGTGTATCTAGGCTACAAAGAGATATGCCTGTGTGCAACATTGTAACATACTTTCTCACACAGAAGGGTGACTCTAGGGCAGTGGTGCCCAAACTAAGGCCTGGGTGAGGCCCCCGACATCAATTCATCTGGCCCACAAAACCGCTTCCAGGAGCGACAAGGGCAGTGATGGGATGTAACAGGTTTGCCCCAGTTCGCCAGATCCGGTAGTAACTTTTCCTAGTGTCCTGGAGAACCGGTAGCAGCATTTTTTTTGGGGGGGGGAAGACCACCTTTGGGGCTTATCTTTTCACTGGTTCCCTCACTGTGCATGCGTGCCAAGCATTTGGTGTGCATGCATGCCTACAGTGCTTGGCGCATATGCACGGCCTCCTTGCTGTCCTCCCAAGTGGGGAGGAGGAAGAGAAGCTGCTAGCCTGAAGCTGCCTATAGCCTGCTCTCCAGGGTAAGTGACTCACCTTTGGATGTGGTGTGTCTGTGTGTATTTTAATGTGTATTTAATAGCTTTACCTATATTGACATACTACCACAGTCCTGGCAGCCTGGCTTGGGGGGTTTTCAGCAAAGTCTTGGAGTTACCTCATCAATAAGCTACACCTGTGCTGTTCCAATTGCTGTTCCAATTGGAGAACCCTTAAGGAGGTACAGTACAGCTGTTTTACATTTACATTAAGGCATATTATCCTAGAGAACTGGTTAGGCAAAGACTTAGTACCTAACTTCTTTAACTGTTGAAAAGTTGAAAAGTGCCAAAATGAAGCCATCTTGTGGTGAGTTCATTCTGTAGTTCCTTCCATCTGACCTAGTGTGAGAAAGATTAGCCAGAATAAGCTTTAAGCTCTGATTTAAAAGCTCTGGTTGATTTGTGTTTGGGGGGTGGGGGTGGGCGGGCGTATTTTAATGTATTATTTATTTATTTATTTATTTATTTATTTATTTATTTAATTCAGTGGTTCCCAACAAGGGGTACACAGCCCACTAGTGGACTTCAATTCCCAGAAGCCTCAGTCAGTACATTGGCTGATCAGTGCTTTGGGGAAATGACTTAGGCTTCTGGGAATTGAAGTCCAAAAAACAGCATTTGGTAAACACTGATTTAATTTATTTATGGGTTTGTGTTGTGGGTGGGTGGGTGGGTGGAGGTGTGTGTGTGTGTGTGTGTGTGTGTATGCTTATTTTTATTTTATTTATTTATTTTATTTGGCCCCGCCCATGATGTCATGATGTCATGAAGTTAGCTCCGCCCACACTGTGATGACATCACGGTGGGGTAGTAAAATTTTTGACATCCCACCACTGGTCGAGGGCTTTGCGGGCCAGATGAATTGGCATCAGGGGCCGCACCTGGCCCCCGGGCCTTAGTGACCGGCTCCCTGAACCACATGATTGGCCCACGGCCCAAAAAGTTTGGGCACCCCTGCTCTAGGGGCACAGAGTGACAGTCAATTATATTTAATGTAAGTGACATTAATCCCTGGTCATCAAGGCTAATATTCACACTACATATACAAGGTATTAATCTGAATAACCAGCTAATTAGGAGTAGTTGTATGTAAATGACATGGTTGACTGGATGCTCAGCTCTGTTGAATTCAGGGTCAAAGACACATTGCCTGAACATCCACAAAACACTTAGAATTGTGTAGATTTAGAAGCATGAACAAGGAGGAGGGAAAGGAGAAGCTGGGGGGGGGGGAGAGAACAAAACAACAACAAAAGGGTGTGTTAAAAAAACTGGTTCATGTGATATTTCCCTAACATAAACTTTGCTTGTCTTTTCCTAGTAATCCAGTGAAAACAATTTATTCAAAAATACAGTATTGTCTTTATGAGTCATCAAGGATGTAAGTTCTTGGTTGTGTCATCCTTGCATAAGAGAAGAAGTCACAAACTTAGTCCTCTTGTCATGTAAGGGGCACTCTTGAAAAGGAGAATTATTGTAGTTATGGGTTGTTGTTAATATTATTTTTTATTTCTTGCACAATGAAGCAAAACAACACTATCATACCAAAAATACAAATACAGTAGTGCAAAAGGACGCTGGCTGCTACTTCGTTGCATAAGCTTTTAAGGCTGAGATGCACTCCAGGGCCTGTTTATTTTTTATTTTTAAAATAATCAGCCAGCTGTTCTGTGCTTCGTGTAATGGAGTAGATGAAGGCAAACAGATTGAAATGTAATCCCAGACAAGACATGCCTTCCCAGCCACTTGGAATGCAGATCAGGGGACAGAGATTCAATCTGTGTTGGGTGGGGCTGCATTCCTCCCCAGGCAACTCTGTCTTGAAGTTTAGGTGTCTTCCTGGGATTCATCCCTGAGCCTGGATGCTCAGGTCTCCTGGCTGAGTTTAAAACAAGTGCAGATGTGACTGAGTCAATACGAGGAAGATGTCTATTCTTCAGCTATGTATACAGACATGCATACTAATTCCCATGCAACGGGGGATACTTACAATCTGATACAAATCCAAACTAAAACAGGCTTCAAGATGAAAACAGAGAGAGCTTGAATTTGTGCCCCCCCCCCCCCAATTCATAACACATCCCTGGTCAAAGGCATGACACTGTCCCTCTCAATACTAATTTCTGGAACTGCGGGGAATGACTTTTTGCCTTTGCTCTATGTTTCAGGGATATATGACTTACAATTGTTAGCAAATAGAAAAATTCCGGACTAGGAAGACCTTGGACTGCAGTGGCTCAAGTGGCTAAGAAGCTGACTGAGAGGCGGAAGGTCAGCAGTTCGATTCCCAAGTACTGCAGGACGGAATGAGCTCCTGTCTTTGTCCCAGCTCCTGCCAACCTAGCAGTTTGAAAGCAAGAAATTGCAAGTAGATAAATAGGGACCACTTCGGTGGGAAGGTAAACAGCATTCTGTACGCTCCGGTGTCTAGTCATGGCTGCCACAGAAGGAGACAGTGCTGGCTCTTCGGAATTGAAACAGAGATGAGCACTGGACCCTAGAGTTGGATACGACTGGCTTTCAAGCAAGGGTTACCTTTACCTTTACCTTAGGAAGACCTTGGTCCTCTTGAAGCAGGGCTTATGTTAGGTTCTTGTCATGGCAACAACTTGAAGAGTCCAAAAGTAGAATGAGAGTAGTATTAAGAATAAGAAAGTAAAGAAATAGGGATGCAGCAAATACACTGAGATGCTTTCTCTGTTAGTCCCACTTTATTTCAGCAGGTAATGAAAATTCAAAGCAACTATTTGATTAACAAGAACAAAATTGAATATGCTATAGAGGGAGAATGTTAACTTTTCCATACCTACTTAATCCTTGACTACAAACTTAACAGAAAAACATAATGATGCTTCTAGATAAAGTCCTCATTTTCACATCATCAGTTCTAGGACACTGTAGCTCAATGGCAAAAGGGCACTTTCCCACCCACCCCCAGAAAGTCCCCAAGGACAATCTCTTTTATATCCCTGTAGACATATCTGAACCAGTAGGTCTGGAAATGAGCTCTGTAAGCATCCTTGGGGGAGAGTTTGTCCTTCTGAGCAAAATGGCAGGGATAAAATTGGCTCTCTCTGACCAGTGGCACCATGAGGCCAGAGTCTCAGTCTAGATGCCAAAAAGGCTGGGTTACCATTTGCCATTTCTTAGGTCTATTCCATTTTTTTTGGGGGGGGACATGCTATGTTTTATTTAGAGATTTGCATACTGTTCAAATCTAAATTTCATCTGCGTATTTTTGTTAAATATTCTCAGTGGGGCTTTCTGCATCTTGTTTTAGGCCATCAAAATGACTGATTGGTCCTGCTTGATCTGAAAAATGGTAGTTAAATCCAGTTTTAGCCAGATTTAGTGACAAGCAGATTAATGAGATGATGATAATAATAATAATAATAATAATAATAATAATAATAATAATAATAATAATAATAATAATAATAATAATAATAATAATAATAATAATAATAATAATAATTATTATTATTATTATTATTATTATTATTATTATTATTATTATTATTATTATTATTATTATTATTATTATTATTATTATGTGTCAGAAATTATTCTGGGTTGAAAGGATTTTTACGGAAGAAACTCCACTCAGGGAACAGCCAAATGAGGCTCCTTTCATGTCCCCAAGAGCTGGGACAGAGCTGGGTGCTCAATCCATCATGCAGTACCCGGGTCTCGAACTGCCAACTTGCCAACCTTCCAGCTAACAAGGTGTCAGGAAACGACATATTTCCTCATGTTTCCCAAGGCTTGAGGCAGTAGATTATTCAGCTAGGCCTCATAGAAATCCTTTGTCCCTGTCTGTCTCATGGACTCATATCACAAGACTGCCTGTTTACCAGTATTCCTTATCTCTCTAGCATGTTGTGTCTTCACTGACTGCACACGTGTAAAAAACAATCCATTGTATGGAGAATATTTTTCTCCCTTACCTGATTGGCTATGAATAACCCACCTGACTGCAAATTCTCCATTTTGCAGAGAAGTTAGTTAGTTCGTTCTTGGATCTCAATGGCTTAAGACCCTGGCTATTGTGTGGGATTTTCTTTTCCTTTCTTTTCACAATGGTTACCTAGATTACCTGTGGACTGTTTGCTGGACTGATTTATGCTACTGACCTATGCTTTATGAACCTGATCAATATACCTGATCAATAAACCTTCGTTTGCTTGAGCAACGTGTCTTCATTGGACTAAAAGGGTATGAGAAGCATTGCATTCACACACAAAGCCTCTGAACACGCTACCTGTTTAAACCTCCTTGTGGATGAGAAGCAGCTAAGGGCTGTAAACCTGCTTTGCCGGCCAGCCCGCCCTCTGGGGGCTTTGGTATTGGAGGGCTAGAGCAAAGAGAGGGCTGGCTGGTACGTGACACAAGGTGGGCTTCGTAACCACTGAGCCACCACAGCCCCTACATCATAAACAGTAATGGTGACAAATAATCCCCCTGAATCATTCCTCTTTGGATATAAATTTTGCTATTTTCTTCACCATGAGCCATTAAAATAGGTTTCCCTTTTATTCCATGGTGCATTTACAGCACATTTTCGGCTGTTTTCGCCTCTTCTGCCACTTCTGCTGCCAGTGAGGAGCGAGGGTGTCATGTTTTGGCTGTTTTTGCCACTTCCTGTGGCAGCAATGGTGGGAGTGAGGGTGGTGGGCCACATGAAATGATGCCATGGGCCAGGGCTGTCTCATGGGCCATAGGTTGCAAACCCCTGGTCTAAGCCGTCATGTACTGACACGGTGATCTAGTGCTAAACTAGTAGTATGTTAAAAATACTTTGGGATAAATAGAGAGAAAGTTTATGAGAGTGGGTTCTCCTGCTGCTCAAAACATCATGAGCTGTTTAGTACACTACCAGAATACCACCCACAGTCACCATCTCAAACAATTATTCATATGCAGAGGAAATGTGTTCAAAATATTCCAGCTTGAAACAGTAGACACCTCCAATGGAAGAGGGGGAAAATCCATGTCAGGGATACAAAGGGCTGGATTGATTCAAACTGGACTTTGTGTTCTAATTATCATTATATATAAAAAGCAAATTCATCCATTTAACATGTACAGCAAATCTTGCAGTATTTGACCATGTAGTTGCAGTTTGGGTTAGGTATATGACTGCAGACTCAAAGGCCATGAGTTCAATTCCTATTTGTGCCTCCTGGAAGAAGAGCCAGTCTGTGAAGCACCCCCAGAAGAAAGAAATATTAAAACAATACTTACTCCTGTATTCGTTTTATTTTGTTTGAATTGTTCTGTTTGATGTTATTGCTTTATGGGTTGTCTATTTCATTGTTGTAAGCCACCCAGAGTGGTGCTTGTACCAATTGGGGTGGGGTAACAAACAAACACTAGAAAGCATTGTCACAAGTCAAAATTGACTTGACCGCATATAATAATTGGTTACTTGGTTGATCACATGTCAGGTTGACATGGTGGATCGAAGCATCATCTTCTACTGTTTCTGATCCCATGCCAGTCTCATCCAGGGCATTGGCAACTTTGCCCTGAACTGGTCTTCCCATCTGGTTGCTGGCTTTCCTAGTGGTCACTTTATGTCAGGTGGTATCCATTCTGTGATAGCTTTCATCCACCTGCCATCTTTGAAGTGGCACATATGCCTGACCCACCAATGCCTTGCCAACTCAATCAACATTGACACTTGTTTTGCACCTGATCTTATATGCAGTTCTTCATTTGATATTCAGTCAACCTATCACGTGCATAGCATCATTGGCTCAATTGCTCTTTGTGTTACATCATTTTTTTTTGATGTCAGCTTTTGTAGGTGCCCATGTTTCACTGCTGTATAATAATGCAGGCAGAATGGTGGTGTTGATGAGTTCAGCCCATAATTGTCTTGTTTTTGCTTCACTAAGCACATCCTTATGCTGTTAAAAGCTGCCCATGCTGCTTGCCTTCTCCTCGAAATTTCTTTTGTTAGATCATGTCTTAGGTTAACCTCTTGCCCAAGGTATACATATGAATCAACTTCTTCTACGATCTCATTTCCACATCTCATACCTATGGCATTTGTGAAGGCACTCTGTATATATTTCAGTTTTGGCATACCGTATTTGCTGTCATATAAGACGACTCCCCCCCCCTGAAAAACATGCCTCCAAATGGGGGGGGGGGGTTGTCTTATACGCCGGGTGCACTTCAGTTGGGATAGACATAGCTGCCCATAGTGGCCTCCTGATGCTCGCCCACCTCATTCTACATACCAACCAGATGAAGAAAGAAGCTCTACATTACAATTGTGTCTCCCTTTCAAACTGGTGGGGAAAAAGAAAGGGTTTCACTTACTGGTACCTTCTGCTCTGCCCAAGATGGAGGAAAAAGCCATGCTTCTTCTTTGCAGGGGAAGCGAGAAGCTAGGCTAGAGCAACACTTCCTGCCTCAGTGCAGTTGGCCTGCCCACCCACTTTACCTGCAGCGCCACCACTGGTGGGTGGTGCAAGTACAGTTCTAAAAAATCAAACAAATAATTAATATTACTGTATTTTAATTACTGAAACTCACTAGCAGTTGCCACATTTCCCACTCTTGGATTATACTCAGGTCAATCTATTTTCCTGGATTTCAAGGTCAAAATTAGGTACCTTGGGTTATATTCGGGTCGGCTTATATTCATGTATATACGGTAGATAAATAAGTACCACTTTGCACTTGCACTGTTTTATGTTTACTGTATATGTTTGATAACATACAGCCTTGCGACAGTTTTTCTGCATGTCATAAGCATTTGAATATAAATTAATATGTTGAAATCAAATCTGATGTTCTTTTACATTTTATTTGGTGTGTGGAAGGTGTGCGGAAGAGGGGGTGGTCTTATACGGTGAGTATATAACAAACTGTAAATTTTGAGTGGAAATGTTGGGGGGTCGTCTTATACGCCTAGTCGTCTTATATGCCAGCAAATATGGTATTGATCTTCAGGCCGATCTTTTGACCTTCTGCATCTAACTCTTGGAACGTATTCTGCACGTCTTGTACTGTTTCTGATATTAACATTATATCATCAGCAAAACGAAAATGGGATAAGTACTTGCAGTTTATACGAATTCCATTTTCCTCCCATGTCAAATTGTGCATTGCTGATTAAAAGGCAGCAATAAACAACTTTGGGCTGATTGTTATCACCCTGATGGACTCCTCTTTGTATAGGGATCTTTATCAGTTTCTGAAATAAAGTGATTTGTGTTGTATATCCCTTACACACTTCTTTGAGAAGACTGATATAGCATGGATCAAATCCTTGTTTGTAGAGCGCTTGCAGCACTGCATTGGTTTTAATAATATTTTTTAAATAATTATAATTCATAAAAGTTTCATAAAGAAGAGAATAGTAGTTTGATACATTTATAAAAAGAAAAACATAAAAGCTAGAACCTTCATAGTAAGCTGATTTTTAGCAAATGGGGGAAGTGCTTAGATAATCCTTATTTGGAGCTGCCTTTTTTTTAAATGAAAGCTGTAATTTTTTCAGAAGGATTGTACCTGGTGATATCTTCTGTTCTTTTACTGTGCATCCCTATCCATAGACTAGGGATATTCCCACAATTCAGTGACTGTATAGCACGCTTGGTCTAGGCCTCGAGTTATTGAAGGTCTAAATCAGATTCTGACAGTGAACCAGAACTACACTGAAGCAGCACTGACTGAAGCCATGCAGTGAATTTCTCACCCTTCTCAGCAGTTTTATACTTTACCTGATGAAGGTGACTGTTCTTCTTGCACTGGAGCACATTAGGCAGAGAGGTCTTCCCTGGGTAACTTTAGATGATGTCTGTGGCTTTTGGGGCAGCCCAGCAAGTGGTGGTTGTGAGCTTGATTTTAACATCAGGAGGCAAGTTTCAGAGGCTGCACACAAGGAACTTAACCACACATGACAGATTTTGTTCCCTGAAGCCATGATAACTAGAAATAACAACTTAGGGCGATAATTCTCTATTCTGTCAGCACTGGAAAATGTAAAGTTAAGTGACCTTTCCTCTTAAGACAGAAATGTTGCACATTACCTGGAGCCATCATCCTTAACATTTCCTGTGACAAATGAGAAGATGAGATTGGAGAGAAGACACACATCTCCCTGCTCTTAAACTCTAGCCTTTGCATGGATTCTGCTACTAGATGTACAACTTAATTAAGCCATGCTGTGTGCAATTGTGGCAGGGGCTGACACTGGCATCTCTGCAAAGCACAGAATGGTTATTTGGTTTTGTCTGATAAATGAAGCAAAAATCCTAGGGTTAATTCACACAATGATTTTGCAAATGGGAGTAATCCAGTGAGAGCTGTCTCATCTGACAGGTCCTCCTTACTCTCCAACAGAATGGCATTGACCTACGACAGATCATCATTCACTCACCGCCTGGATGGCTCCCTTCCGTAGACTGCCCGTAGACATCCACTAGAGAAATCCAAGTCCAACCCACTTTTTCAATGAGATTCAGATTGCTATGTAGCAAACCTGAGCTAAACATGCTCAAAGGGAACAACCAAAGCCTTTATAGGGAAATATTGGGATATGTGGTCAGGTGCTGGGTGAGTAAGTAAAGGTAAAGTTAAGGTCTCCCTTGCTTGAAAGCCAATTGTGTTTGACTCTAGTTACTGTGTTCATCTCCATTTACAGCCAAAGAGCCAGCGCTGTCTGCATCTGCAGACTTTTCCATGGTCATGTAGCAGGCTTGACTAGACACTGAAGCATATGGAACACTGTTACCTTTCCCACAAAAGTGGCACCTAGTTTTCTACTTGCAAATTCTTGCTTTTGAAGTGCTAGGTTGGCAGGAGCTGGGACAGACAACAGATGCTCACTCCCTCACACAGTACCCAGGTCTTGAACTGGTGACCTGGTGACCTTACAGTTATCAAGCTCAGTGACTTAACCACTAAGCCACTATACCTTGCCTTAAAAGTATAAACATAGTTGGTATTTATAGTGTTGAGCTTATGCCTGTTAAGCAGAAGACTTTGCTCCATAAACTCATAATTAGATTTTTAAAATATATACATAAATAGAAAAACATATCAATTTGCTCAAAAACTCCATTCATGGATCAAGAGCCCTAAGCTTGGTTACAGAAGCCATTAATGCTAGATTCTGTGCATGGAGCTAAGCTGATAGGCTATAAAGAAGAAACCACCATATGGTACTCCAAGGAGAATAACTATCCTGGTTTCCAAAAAGAAGGAGAAATCAAAGCTTGTATCTTGTCCAGAAGTGTAGTACAATGCCTAAAAAATTGGGTCATGTTTTGCAATCTCCATCCTTGTCACCCCTATTTATCCTTCAAAACTCAGTCAGAAAATCTTTGCTTTCACATTTCAGGCACACCTGTCACAGCTGACCTCTTTGGCTCCCTGTGTTTTGCATCCATTGACAGCTTTTGTTGTGAGAATTTAGTAGCATTTCCGCCTGCAATGGAGTCAGAGATGTGAATAGATCAGATGGTTTCCCTAATGCTGGGGTGCTTCAATGTGCATCACTCCTTAGTGGAAGCAAAAGGAAGGAATCTCCATTGGAAAAAATCGGTAAGATTTAGGGGAGGGAGGAAGGAAGGCTTCCAAGGAATGCGCTGCAGATAGATGCAAAAGCTACCTACCTCCAATATCAGTGAACACTTAACTTCAGTTACTGGGAAGGAAAAGCACATTGGATCCACTTTTGGGAGAAAATAAGAAAGCAAACTAAAATCTGCTGCCACAACATTCATGCTAAGTATACTAAGGACAAACACTGTACACTAGTGATTTCTGCCAGAGCTTCGGAAGCTACTTTTTCAAAGACATTCATGTAAATTAGCGACTGTTGATAAAGACAATTTTACTTTACTTTCTCATTTCTTAAAAGTAAATGCAAATGGGAATGATCCAATGAGGTAGTTGCTTTTAAACATCTAAACCCTACAATCCTCTAGTCCAGTGATGGCAAACCTTGGCACTCCAGATGTTCTTGGATTTCAATTACCAGAAGCCCAAGTCAAACCGTCCTGCTGGCTTCTGGGAAATGAGGTTCAAGAACAGCTGGAGTGCCAAAGGTTCACCACCACTGCTCTAGCCTGTGTTACACAACACATTCTTCTTCTTCACCTCACTGTTGCCTCAACAAACACAGCCAACCCATCACACAAATGTGTGATACTCCTCCTTCAACATCTGCTAAATACACATCCCTGCAGTAGCTGTAAAAGCTACTTTTAAAAGCTAGAAGCGCACAGCAAAAGGCATAAGGATGCCTTTGTTACAAGGGGGAAATAACACTGACTTATTTGAGTGTAAAAATAAAAGCATAGTATATCCTGGCAAATGTTAAAATGGTATAGAAGCTGTAATGGCAGCCAGACTTTTCAGAAGCATTATGTACTTCCACCACAGCTCAGGACTTTAGAAAGGTACTTTTTACAGGAAGCTTCAAAACCTACAGATCAAAGTACAGAATAAGTTTCTTTTCTTTTGGCATAGATTCTTCCCTCAAGAATTTTTCATAGTATATATATATATATTATCATCTAATTTTAACAGGCTTTGTTTTCAGATGGTCATCGGTAGGTAAGCACAAGTTTACTCTGTGTAAACACACGTCGCCCTATGGGAGGAAAATAGATGAATCATAGTCAGTGGTGGGATGTCAAAATTTTTACTACCCCACCGTGACATCATCACAGTGTGGGTGGAGCTAACATCATGATGTCATGATGTGGGCGGGGCCAAAGAAAATAATAAAAATAAAATAAAAATAAGCACACACACATCATGGGCAGAGCCAAAGAAAAATAAGAAATAAAATAAAAATAAGTGCACGTGCGCGCGCGCACACACAGACACCTCAACCCACCCACCCACCCACCCACAACACAAACCAGTAAATAAAATAAATAAAAATAAATTAAAAAATAAAAAATACATTAAAATACAGCTACCCACCCAAACACCACCCCACCCCACCAAACACAAATCAACCAGAGGTTGTAAACCAGAGCTTAAAGCTTATTCTGGCTAATCTTTCTCACACTAGGTCAGATGGAAGGAACTACAGAATGAACTCACCACAAGATGGCTTCATTTTGGCACTTTTCAACTTTTCAACAGTTAAAGAAGTTAGGTACTAAGTCTTTGCCTAACCAGTTCTCTAGGATAATATGCCTTAATCTAAATGTAAAGCAGCTGTACCTCCTTAAGGGAGAAACAGCCATTGGAACAGCACAGGTGTAGCTTATTGATGAGGTAACTCCAAGACTTTGCTTAAAAACCCCAAGCCAGGCCACCAGACCTGCCAGTCACCAGGCCTTTTTAGGAACTGTGGTAGTACGTCAATATAGGTAAAGGTATCAAATACACATTAAAATACACATAGACACACCACATCCAAAGGTGAGTCACTTACCCTGGGGAACAGGCTATAGGGAGCTTCAGGCTAGCAGCTTCTCTTCCTCCTCCCCGCTTGGGAGGACAGCAAGGAGGCCGTGCATACGTGTCAAGCACTAGGCGTACATGCACACCAAGTGCTTGGCGGTGAAAAGGTAAGCCCCAAAGGTGGTTCCCCACAAAAGCTGCTACCGGTTCTCCGGGACACTGGGGAAAGTTACTGCCGGTTCTGGAGAACTGGTGAGAACCTGTTACATCCCATCACTGACCATAGTAGTTGATCATAGAGAATATGCATTCTAGTGCAGGGGTCAGCAACCTATGACCCATGGGCCGAATCTGGCCTATGGCACCAAATAATCCAGCCACCACCCTTGCTCCAACTGCTGCCGCCACTGCCACCGGAAGCAGCTGTGGACACATTTACGGCATCCATAAACACATTTATGACAGCTGTGGATGCATTTATGGCAGTGTTTATGGCCAGGTGGCACCAGTCCGGCCCCCTCAATTGTCTGAGGGAGCATGACCCGGCCCCCTGCTTGAAAAGGTTTCAACCCCTGTTCTAGTGTGTTAATAAAGTAGACCTATTCTCCTCCTTCGCTTTGAAACTAACCCTTCCTAATTACATGCTGGAATTAGCCTAAGGTTCTCTCACATGGGTATGAATTGTAGAACTTGGAAATGTTTCTGTTTTGAACTACAAATTCTGGATCACCTAGCTAGCTTAGGGGAGCTGCCATGGAGGGGGGGGGGGACTCTATGAGCATAAATAAAAAAGTAAATTTGGCAAACACTGATAAGTAGACAATTCCTGATGGGATGGAAACCAGGATTCTCAAGCAAGAGGGAATACCATACAACACTAAACCAAACCACAGAATAGAATAAAATCAAGTCACCTTTATTTACACTGCAAAAAGTCACAGTGTCTTAAGAGGGAATTCTACACATCCTGGTTTGAGTGCCCAGCTGCTCAGGGACAGCATGAAAGAAATGGAAGGACAAGCCTGGTTCAAGGTCTTGAAGAATGGTTAGAGATGGAAAGGTATGGAGACCCTGTATGAATTGTCAGGTCAGAGGAGTTAGACTCAAGAGCTGCTGCCTTAATCGTATTGCTTCACAGTGTTCTGCTCTCGGCAATTTATAATTAAGAAAGGCATAAAAATCAATCTAAGGCGTGCTGAGAGGAAATTATCGGACACTCAACAGCCACAATAGTTTTGCAAGCAGGCAAGCCAAACCGCTTAGTGCCAAAAGTGCAGCAAAATGTTGAACCACAAAAGGATGGTGGTTGCATTAAATTCACAGGCAGCCATCTTTTAAATGAAAATATTCCTCACACACTGAGTTTGAGAATATTTGGTGACAATATGTTTCTAGAAGTGAGATGGATATGCTTTTTTATGATTTCTACAGCCAAATATTAGTTCTGCCCTGTCATTACTCCCCTCAGGAGCTCTGGAAGTAAGAGTAAATTACTTAGGGTGCTGGACTAGCTTGGATGGATGGCTGTTAGGGACGCTTTAGCTCAGCTGCAGATCTCACAGAGGGATCTTGGTTATTAGGGATATAAAGGTAAAGGATGCCCTTGCTTGAAAGCCAGTCATATCCAACTCTAGGGTTCAGTGCTCATCATTATAGCCAAAGAACCAGCACTGTCAAAGTTTCATGGACATGTGACAAGTATGACTAGACACCGGCATGCACAGAACACTGTTTACCTTCCCACTGAAGTGATCCTTAGTTATCTACTTGCAAATTCTTGCTTTTGAAGTGCTAGGTTGGCAGGAGCTGGAACAGAGATAGAAGCTCTGTCATGCAGCACTCCAGTCTTGAACTGCTGACCTGCCAACCATCCAGTTGTCAAGTTCAGCATCTTAACCACTAAGCCACCACAGTCCCATCCAAACTGTTGTGTAAAGCCAAACTCTCTCTCTCTCTCTCTCTCTCTCTGTGGACATGTGCATTGCCTTAATCTGTTCAGATAAAGGGCAGGAGATTAGGAAGAAAATAAATAAATGAAGAAATAATGACAATGTTTAGGCAGAGTCCCTTTATATCAGGGATGGGCAATCTCTGGGTGTTTAAGTGTCACTTTCTTGCCCCTTGCCCTCTCCCAGTCTACCTGGGACCCAGAAATGATATTTTGCAATTAAAAAATATTATCAGAAAATCTCTTGTTATAAGCACGTCTGTGAGGGAGTGGTCCCAACCACTCCTCCTGTGGTCCCAACAGACAGCCCTACAAGCAACAAAAATAACAAAAAAAAGGCATTTGAGGCCATTTTAAACTTAGATGGCTGATTGGTAGCTGGGGGGCAGGGCTACATAATGTCTACCTATAGGCATTATGTGCTTCCTGTAAATGATAACTGTCCAGGTGGTTAGACCTGCAAGTCATAGAGGAATGACCATTTGTTAAGGGATTGAGAGATCCAAAATTTATGAGTGGAATCTATCTTCCCCACCCCAGATCTAACTAGTAAGAACACTCCCCTAATCTAACCTGCAGCTTTGATTGCAGTTCCATGCCTGGGTGGGAAGGTTATGGACTGTACAAAAGGAGTTCACTTAAGCTTTTGCACATTCACATAAGGAAGCTGATGATCAGAGAAGATCAGGGGTCATCAATGTCCTTCCCTCCTCTGGCACCTCTTTGAGCAACCCCCTGCCAGCGGCACATTGGGACCCCAAGAGCCTTGAAACCCAGCCTTCAGGCCTATGTTATGATTTAACATTCAGGATCCCAAAGAAAGGCAGAGAAATCCTATAAGCTTTTGCCCGATTTGCTCAGAAGGGGTTTTCCTTGTCAAATGAACTATTCTGAAACAAATATCAAACAAATACCAAATCTCACCCAATGGAGCTCATGGCTCGCAGCATTGATCCCTCTAGGCCAGCAGACTCAGTTCACTCCATGAGGAGCCCCAGGGCATGCTCCCCACAGACAATCCCTACTTATTCGCTATAGAAGAGTCAGATCTGGAAAGCCATTTCAACAGGAGGAAAACTGTATTTTTCCAGCCAGAACTGACATCTTGTTACAGGGAAGAAAGGCAGTCTTTCTCTCTCCAGCTAGGCGATTGATGTTGACTAGCTGTGCTCATTATCGAATGCCCATATACATACTGAAGTGTGTGTGTATGTGTGTGTGTGTGTGCACATCTGTTTTTCTTGTATTGGTTTTTGAGATATCTATCTATCTATCTATCTATCTATCTATCTATCTATCTATCTATCTATCTATCTATCTATCTATCTATCTATCTATCTATCTATCTATCTCTATCTGTCTGTCTGTCTGTCTGTCTGTCTGTCTAATCTATCTAATCTATCTATCTATGTGTTTGCATATATGTATATAAATACATACATGTACATCAGTAATGGCTAACTTTGGCACTTCAATTCCTAGAAGCCCTGATTAGCAGGAGTGCTGACTTTGGCTTCTGGTAATTGAACTCCAAGAATACCTGGAGTGCCTAGATTGGCCATCATTGAGGTACACAATACACAGACAAACTCACATTTACCCTACAATCCTAAACACACCTACTGAACTATGTAGGATTTGCTACTGAGGGCACATACATAAAACTCTCCTCACCCTGTTCAGAGCCCTAAAGTAGTGCACACATCACTTCTAACCTTGCTTCTGAACCCATAAAAGAAATGCTAATACAAACCATGTCCCTGTTTCAAATCCTTTTGGGTAGTGCAGCTCCTCCCTACTGGCCACCCTCTGTCTCTTTACCTAGTTGCAACACTCTTCTAGGACAGCAATAGCCTCTTGAAATGTAATAGTGTAACTCCACCAACCACTGAATGATGCCACGTCTACCAGATTATACGGTGCCGCATGTATTACATCAGAGTCACCTCCCTACTGGAATGTGCAAAGAAATCTGATTGCTCATGCTTCATGTTTCATGCGGAACTGCTCTTGCCCAATCTCATTCTTTCCTAATGCTGCAGACCTCCCGACGGGTGTACAATTATTATTATTACTTTTAAAATGCACTTTCTCATGACATTTTGAGCGGATCGAGGGCTTACCATTTTTGCAGACTGGACAACACTGTTCCGGCTCATACACTGGGTTGACACATTCGGGGACGGCACAGTCTGCTACAACGCAGTGAACTTCATTGCTCGGCTCACAGCGACACCATTCGCATGGAGAGGGCTAGGAACAAAACTCAAATTAGCCCATTTTAACCCTGCTAGCAGCCCCAAATATTCATGTATTTCATCCTGAAGTTATAAATCCCGCTTCATGAATTCAACATGCAAAAACTGGTTAACAGGTCCCCGTGGCCAGCATTTTAGAAAGGGTCCTTCAGTGGATCCTGTCACTGTCTAATTGGGATTCTACAACTTTTAATAACTATGGCTGAGTCCCTGGATGCTGGTCTTTTCTCTTCTACATTTGCTTTTAAAGTTTTAAATGTGTGTCATTACTTCATGGTATTTCAAATTTTTGTGTATTTAATTAGTTGGTTTTTTTTTTAACATTGTGGGCCACCTTGGATCACCTCTCTCAGAGACATGGGCATACAAAATGAGCCCAGGTAGCACAATGGTTAATTTGCTGTACTGTAGTCAAAATGTTGCAAGTTTTATTATTATTATTATTATTATTATTATTATTATTATTATTATTATTATTATTATTATTATTATTATTATTATTATTATTATTATTAATTCAATTTATATGCCGCCCTACTCAGTGCAACCGACTCAGGGCAGCTCACAAAACTCAAAAATATGACATTCAACACTATAATCAACAATATATTACATAATCACAATAAATTTGAAATTAAACATAATAAAAAATACAATATGATACAATACAACAAAACAAAATAACAACAAATACATCAATATTATCAGTGTATATCATAGAAACAATTACAATCACTCCCCTCCAGGCAGATAATTATAATTACAAAGCAGCAGAATAGCAGCAAATACATTAATATCATCAGTACATATCATAAAACAAATTGCAGTGCAAAACAATCACTTCCCTCTGAGCAGACAGATATAGTCACTTCTCTCCAAATAGACAGTTTTGATCCTGCTGGGATTCAAGGTTGACTCAGCCTTCCATCCTTCCATAGTTAGTAAAATTAGTGCCCAGCATGTTGGGAGCAAAATTCTAATTACGTGTACGCCGTCCAGAAAGTGCGCTAAGTGCTATGGGGGATTATATAAGTGGAATTGCTGTTGGTATTGCTACAAATTATACCGAATAAGGAAAAATTTTAAAGCTGCCCAGTGAACATTCTCCAGCAGGCAGGATCAACACCCATGTAATTTTTGCCCAAAACACTTTTCCATCATCAGCGCCAAGAGCTACTGCTAAGCAGACAAAGGGACCAGATTTCAATTCATTTGGTTGAAAGAATTATTGTTATATTTCCTAGAATGGAAGAAGAATGAGTATGTGACTTGCTCAACTGTCAAGAAAGGAATGAAGTATAGTAATACCCCGGATAACGATTGCATCGAATAACGCTAAAACTGCATAACGACGACAAATTTGGGGGGAAGATTTGTACCAGAGAACGTTCTTTTTAGCGTTATCTGATGCATCATAGCAGCAGAGTGGCTGGAGCTGTGGATCCTTCCCCTGCCTGGCTTAGTAAGGGTCTAGCTACCCAGGCAGGGGGTGGTGGTGGTGGTGGTGGTCTTCTTAATAGAGTCTTGGATAGGGGATCCAAACTTCTGTTAGGAAGGCCCCCCCCCCCGGATTGCTAAACTCTTTAGCAAGCCAGACGGAGGTTTCTAAAAAGATGGGGGGGGGGAGAATCCTACCTTCTTTTTAGAACCCCTCCCTCCCGCCAGGCTTGGTAAGGGTCTTAGCTACCCAGGGGGTGGGGGTGGTGGTCTCCTTAATAGAGTCTTGGATTAGGGATCCAAACCTCTGTTAGGAAGCCCCCCCCCCCCCGGCCTGGATTGGTAAGCTCTTTAGCAAGCCAGACGGAGGTTTCTAAAAAGATGGTAGGGGGGGGAGAGAATCCTACCTTCTTTTTAGAACCCCTCCCCCCCGCAAGGCTTGGTAAGGGTCTTAGCTACCCAGGCGAGGTGGTGGTCTTCTTGACTTAATAGAGTCTTGGATAAGGCACCCAAACCTCTGTTAGGAAGCCCCCCCCCCCGGGCCTGGATTGGTAAACTCTTTAGCAAGCCAGACGGAGATTTCTAAAAAGATGGTGGGGGGGAGAATCCTACCTTCTTTTTAGAACCCCTCCCCCCCGCCAGGCTTGGTAAGGGTCTTAGCTACCCAGGCGGGGTGGTGGTCTTCTTAATAGAGTCTTGGATAAGGGATCCAAGCCTCTGTTAGGAAGCCCCCCCGCCTGGATTGGTAACCCCCCCTTGCTAAGCAAACCAGATCAGCCCCCTGTTCCCTTTCCTCTTTGGAAAGGGAACAGGGCTTTTTTTTAACATTGTGCGATCAATGCATCGCACAACGTTAAAAACTGGATAACATTATGACTTGTGGAACCAAGTCATAACGTTATCCGAGGTACTAGTGTAGATGTTAGTAAGGACTATGGCAACATCCCCTCCATTCTAGCTTCTCTGTTCCCACTGAGTTTAGCTACAACTAGGGGGGAAATGGATTTTCCCAGAAATGGTATATTGTTGCAAATTATCCTTGTTGTAGTGCAAAGGATTTGAGGGTGATTTGGCCTTGAACAGGAGTTAAGAGCCATTCACTCTACAAAAGACCTCTCTCATTTGTCTTTATGGATGAATTCCACTGCTGGCATTTTTTATCTTCCTTGCATGGTGGGGAGAAGGGTGTTAAAATAATCCCCTGCATGTCTAAATTTACCCTACAAAACTGCTAAAGAGTGATAGTTCAGATTAAGTGGGGCACAGTCTGAAGATTTTTAAATCTATATATCTATATCTATCTGTCTATCTTTCTATCTATCTATGGTGGATGGGTGACTAAATCCTGGTACAAATTTCTTTTCAGCTATGGAGTTTACCTTGGAAGTCTACCTCTCACCTTAAGCAAATTCACTAGGTTGTTGTAGATTTGCTTAGTATTGCATAGAGTAAGTCCATGCTGGCCATTTGGTACACAGGGACAAATCCCGGTGCGCCCCAGTGACTGCCCCCCCCCCCGAGGTGGGCAGAAGTATGTCACCTTGCGGCTATAATCCATGATGTCATGCAGTACCCCATAGGCGCCGCCCCCTCCTTCCCTGTCCAGCGCTCTTTTAGCATAGCCAGCATTCCCCTGGAATAGAGCACTAGAATCCAATATTGCATAGGTTTCACTGGGGCAGGTTAATACTGCAATGCCAGTTTTATCTCAGCTGACAGCATTGGTAGAGCTCCCAACCCTTGTGGATCAGTGGCTGGAAGCACTAGCACATCAACATATGAGACAAATGCTATCTAACATGAATTCTGTAGAAAAAAACATTTTTTATAAGTGCTCGTATGCATAATCCAGTTTAAGCGACCCTGGAGCATCAACTCAAGAATACAAAGGCAGGATTAAGGATCACTAAAAAATTTTTTAAAAGTCAAATATCATCTTCAGGCACGCACCAATTTCCTGTGGATAGTGCTGGAAAGTTATGAGCGAGCATCCCATGCATCAGGGCAAGATGCACCCGGCTTTGTTTCTTAGAGCTGAGCTGGAGGAAAGAGCAGGCTGTATCTGTTCTCATCTCCCATTCCATATACAGTACACAGTAAACCATGTCTATGCATATTGGCTTGCTTTCCAAAAGGCAAGTTTCTGTTTGGCTGGGGAAAATCAAGGAAAGATACTAATACGTTTTTGTGTTACAAATTCAGGCAGATTTTGCAGGGATAATGCTCTTTGCAGCTCACATCAGAGACTTTCCTTATGTCTGGAATCAAATAATAAGTTTCCAGGAAACTCACCTCTGCTCTTAAATGGGCTAATTAACACTTCCTACAGTCTGTATTCTTTATCACGCTTCGCTTTCCTTGTGACTCTGGCAATTCAGATAACAATCAGGAATGTGTCTGACCATCTTAGTGACTCCATGTCCCTCTGCATTTCCCAAGCACTGAGAAGGAAATCAATAAAAGATCTTCTTTGGAGGGGTTTATGAGAAAAACACAGCCTGTCCTGTGGAGTTTTCTTTTCACCAGGATGTGATGCAATTTTGGGAGATGTTTCTTGTGCCTCTCCACAAGTGCTATGAATGACAGGTGTGGGTGAGCAGCAGTAAAGGGAGAAAAGCCCCCACCCCATGACTTCACTCTGAAACATGGTAGACATATCTTTTTTGGCTGATCTGAAAATGACACTGAAAAGGAACAGGATGTTTCTCTTCATAGCAGATCAATAATATTGGGGGGGGGGGAGAGAGAGAGAGAGAGAGAGAGGGATGTATTTCAGGACAGTTTGACCTGTAGCTGTGCCTCAACCCATAAAGCTTCCTCTATCAACTAGATAGGAGATGCATATAGGGCTGTAGCCAGGGGGTGGCCAGGGTGGGCATTGCCCACCCTGAGTTAGCAGTTTGCCGACCTTCAAAATCCCAGCTGCTTTTACACACAGACACAGACACAGACACACACACACACACACACACACACAGACACACACACACACACACACACACACACACATGAATGATTTGCTATTTTTCTGCATCATGGGAGTGTAGAGGAAATAATCTGAAAATGTTCCTATCCAATTAGACCCTGGGTAGACTACCTTCAGAGGTCATGCATCTGCCACCAAATGTTTGCCTCAGAAGCAGCCTTTGATGGCTTCAAGCCTCCCTTATATGCTATTTTGACCATGTGGCAATTTTGTTATGGGGATTTTAGATTTTTACATTCAAGATTTTGTGATTTTTAGATTTTAGAGTTTTTATGATGTTTTATCTATATGTATGGGTTGTCGGAGTGTGTTATGTTGGGGTGTGTGTATGTTTCTTGTGTTGTAAGGTGCCTGGAGTCGTCTCGGGGAGGGAGTGGCTAAACAAGTCAAAAACAACCGACCGACCGACTCACCGACCGACCGGACGGACGGACGGACGGACGGACGGACGGACGGACGGACGGACGGACGGACGGACGGACGGACGGACGGACGGACGGACGAACGAACAAACAAACAAACAAACAAACAAACTATTTTGAGCATCCACAGATGATGGGAACAACTTTGAATGCTATTTTGCCCTTCCTCCACCACATGGTACTTCCTGGTGTGGTGGAGGCAGTGGATGGGGCACATGAAATTGCACTGTTGGCTGCATCCGACCCACAGGCCACAGGTTGAGAATCTCTGGGTTTGTGCATAACATAAATATCTTTGTTTTCTCTACAGCCTTGGGTGTTTTGATCAGGCTTCACAGTGACCCCCCATCCCACCCTGATGTGCATGGTGAGAAGTAGCAGGTTGCTTTGAGGCTGGGCAGGAATTTTTGGCTCAACCCTAGATTGGCCTTGTGGTGTGGTTTTTGTCTGCCTGACTCGTCATGCACATAAAGGGTATGGGGTGTTTGGAGGGGAGAGGTTGTTTAGGTCACCGTTGGCAGGTAGTGCGGTCATTTTGAATCCCCTAACGGCCAATGGTTATACTTAACAGTGCATATTGCTGAACCAATAGTCCCAGGGAATGTTGACTACAGTTTCCATGCCGTGCGTTGGATGGAGAACAGGTAGCATATGGGAAGGGAGTCCAAAGGTGGGCACAGACCCTCCAGGCCAGGGGAGAGGTACGGTCCAGAAGATTTACCCAGACTGCACTTCGAAGAAGCCCTCTGAAGACCAAATGAGATCTTTCTTCAGAGTTAATTGTTGAATAAAAGTGGCCCTAGTTTCCAACCAACACTGGTGTCTGAGTCTTCTTTGGAATTGAGTGGCAAAGAAGAATGGGGGGGGGGAGTTGTAGAGCTCCAGCTTACATAAAAGGTGGCACATGGAGCCCGGAGCAGCCCCCAAAAGCTCAAAAGAATGCATTTTGGGCAGGCTCTTATTTGTACTAATTGTACAGGTGCAATTGTTTCTTAATTGCTATATGTTGGCTGGAATTTTGACAGCAGCAACATATGGTGGCATTGTTTTCCTCACCCTTCTTATCTAATACAGTCATACCTCACATAACGAATTTAATTCGTTCTGCGAGGCTGCTCGCTATGCAAGTTTTTCGCTATGCAATTCAGACTCACATAATGAATTTTTTGCTATGCGAGTCGGACTTTCCCTATGGAAAAACTTGCATAACGAGCGTTTCAAGGGGGGAAACTCGCATAGCGAAAAAAATTTGCTATGTGAGTTTTCCCCATAGAAATGCTTGTTATGCGAGTTTTTCCATAGGGAAAAGTCTGACTCGCATAGTGAAAAATTCGTTATGCGAGTCGGACTGCTTAGCGGAAAACTTGCTCATTATGCGAGTTTTTTGCTAAGTGAAACACTCGTTATGCAAGGTTTGACTGTATGTATTGCAGCTCCCTACAACAGACCACCGTATAATTTTTTTAAATGAAACCATTCTCTTAGAGCCTTCAGTATGGACACAAAAGAAGAAGAGCCTCCAGTCTCTCTTGAATGCAGGCTTCAGAGATCAGTCAAGAAACAAAATGATTTCACCCTGCAGTCCTGGGCAACTCTTGCATGCCTGCTTCATCATGAAACCTGTTGACTTCAGTGGGGGTAACAAAGCATTTTCTGTAACAACTTGTTCATTGGGTTTCAGCAGGACCTCTGAGCAGAGATGGGCAGCACTGTGCTCTAACTCTCAAGGAAGTAAGAATAAGATAGCTCATGGAATCATTCACTTCATTAATTATCCAAACAAACAAACTACTCATCTCCATGGATGGAAGGAAATGACTGGCGTGAGACATTGAAAAACAGCACACAAATCTAGGTTTGGGGGAGACCTCTGGCTTTTCTCTGTGATTCTCTTGTTGACTCCATCTGTTACAATTCCCCTAGGCGTTTCTTACTTAGCTATGATTCACTCCAGCTGTCGGGGCTTTGTTTGCTTACTATTCCCAAGCAAATGTTGCACATGGTATGTGTTTTGGAGTACATATTGGACAACATTGCCACATTTCTGGGTGCTACTAGGGTCAAGAATTAAAAGGCTTCTCAATTACTGAACAAGGCCCATTTTGGAAATGACTTTCAAGTTTGCATCAAATTGGGCTTGATAAAGTGCAACACCTCTCAAGCATTTCAATAAAGCACCAGGAAAAGACATTTTTAACACTCAAAAGGATGGCAAAATTGTACAGCGGTGTCCTGTAAATTCCTACCCCAGACAGGAGTGGGAGGAACCGCTCCCATTGGACTGCTATTCAGAGGGGTGGGGTGAACACTTCCTCCCTAAACAATTCCTGAGGAAGGTGAAAGAAGAAAGTACTAAAGTAGGTCTGCAACGTGATGTTAAGAAGGCAAAAAGCATGACTACAGAGAAACTACATAATTTTAGTATTGGCAATGAAGAAAATGCCAATTTTAAGGCTTTCTCATATATACCACAGATACCACATGTCATGAAACAACATCTTTTCTAATGTTTCCCAAAGCATGGAGGGGACCTGGTTTTCGCTAGGCCTCAAAAATCATTTCCCTTCTTTGTCTCACAAGACTGCGTGTCACGAGACAGCTTGTTTTCAGTTCAGTGTTCCTTTTTCTTTCCCATAATGATTACATAGGCTTTTGTTCTGCCTTTGGACAGCTTTGTGCTACTGAACTTTGCTTATTTTTTTTTTTATGGACTACGGACTGATCTATAAACCTACGTTTGCTTCAACAACGTCTCTTCATTGAACTAAAGGGTAAGAGATGCAATGCATTCGCACACAAGCCCCTGAATACGCTACCTGTTTAAACCTCCTTGTGGAAGAAAAGCAGCTAAGGGCTGTTTAGCTGCATTGCCAGCCAGCTCGCCCTCTGGGGGCTTTGGTTAAGGAGGGCCAGAGCAGAGGGGGCCAGCTGGTTCTGTGACACCACACTTTCAGTCATTCATGGGTTAAAAAAATGTTAATTGAAAAAATCTGAGGTGCAGAACCAGAACTGGCCACTAGAGTCCACTATCTACAATCTAATGTTGAGAAGGAATGGATTATGTTTCCAGGGGAGCCACTTAATGAGCACACATGAAAGATCAACAGAGGCATTTGTGCTAACCTCTGATTGTATGACTCAGGCATGTGTTGTAATACAGAATTCATGTTTTAAACAGTTTCAGGCATCTGTGGAGAATCTTGCAACATTCCCCTTTAAGGTCTTACATGGTAGTGGGCCAGGATACTTAAGAGACTGCATCACCCTGAGAACATCTGTCTGTCCCACTAGAATGGACCGGAGGGGCTCTCTGGTTGTACCTTCAGCTAGAGAGGCTCATCTCTCTAGCACGAGAAGGAGGGCCTTTTCTGTGTCTGCTCCAGCCCTATGGAACCTTCTGGCAACAGAGTTATGTCTCCAGATGGAGTTGCTGCCCTTTAGGAAAGGAATGAAGACCTGGCTGGCAGGGCATGTGTGGGGAGTGGGCCAGACATCCAACTCGGTCGCCTGGCTCTTTTAAATATTCCACATCTCTCCTTGGTGTTTTTAACTTGAATTTTAATTTTTATGTATGTGTTTTAATTGTTTTTAGTTGTAAAGCTGCCCTGAGTCTTCGGAGGAGAGCAGGGTACAAATGAAATAAATAAATAAATAAATAAAATACAAATTACTGTATCTCAGATGAGTAATCAAAACAAAAGAAGAGTGTAGCCAAGAAACTGGAAGAAGACTGAGACCTGAAAGAACACCTATGAAGGAACTAGAGAAGATGTGTCATTGGAAACCAAGGCCAATTAAACTATTGTGATCTGATTACTATGTGTGGCTTTTATAGCTGGGCATTAAAGAAAGCTGAAAGGGGAAAAATGTTTCATTTGCAATGTGGTGCAGATGAAAGCAACCTGCTTCAGGCAGTAGCATGATGTGGATGGGTGAAGGTAGGAACTGATGTTTAAATGAGACATCTAAGTGTTGGGTCCATGTGTGGAAGCATGTGTGTGCCATTTGGACTGAGTTTGAGAAATCAATTTGTCTTGGACTAGCATAGGACCTGTGGCTTACTTTTAATTTATTCATCAGAAAGAAAGCTGAAGTTTCATATGGCAAACTGCTTGACATTCACAGAGAAGATGTTGGCCTATGTAGTTTAAGGCATATGGCCTACTGATTTATACTATCTGAGTTTCTCCAGGGACAGACCTATAACTAAGGCAGAACCAACAAAGTTTTTACCCAGAACACTATAATTTGGAGAACAAAAAAATTGCTTCTGCAAGGGGACAATCCCACCTTATGATGCTGTATTTTCAACTGGAAGGTGCAGATGAAGCTTCAAACTACTATTCCAAGGCAGAAGGAAACACAAAACAAACATACTTGACAAAGAACAAATATGGTCATCAAGAACTCAGACCTAGGCTTGCTTCCATTCTCCCTTCTCTTATATGTTACAGCTCACCTGCCTGTATCTTCAGGGGATATATTCCAATACTTTCTGTGAATACTGAAACCATGAAAAACAGTGAAAGCTATATTAAAACACACATACTTCATCACACAAATAGGTTGTGTATGTAGAAATGTATCTGTCATTTTATTTGGGGACAAGAAATGGCCACCCTAACAATCAATCAGTTCCTTCTAAACATTACGTTGTAAACAGTGGCCTCTAGTGGCCAGCTCTGGAAATGCACCATACAAACAATATACAGTATTACAAATTCAATTACAGTAATATCTCGGATAACACTAAGACTTGGTTCCACAAGTCTTGGTGTTATCTGATTTTTACTGTTATCCGATCCATGTTAAAATCCTATGGGATGGATCGGATAACGTTAAAGCTCCATAGAGATACATTGTAACCGCACAGGCTTTAGTGGTTGTTATACGATCCATCCCATAGGACCTTAACGTTATTCGATCCAATTCTCCTCCCCAGATTACTGAACGTTATGCGATTTTAGCATTATCCAAGGTAAACGTTATCCGAGGTATTACTGTATTTAATTTTATTCAGACCCATGAAGTAGCTGTGAAAAGAGACACCACAGATAAGGGGGAGCAGCCTGTAATCTCACATGATCCAATCTTAAACAATAAGGCACTGAAGCCCTCAGGGATCAAAATTGCTAGTTGAGGCTTTCCCCTAACATTCTCTCTATGTGTTCTTTATATAAAATTAGAATTCTTGGAAGCTATGGCAGTCTGACTGGAATAGAACTGTTATACACATGTGATGTGCTTATAATTTTATTCAGGCATTCATAATGTATGCACTTTGTAGAGGAATTGAGCTATCCCTGTTAAACCTACCCCAGCATCCCCAATCCCTGTGGAACACTCTACATACATGAGCATCCAAAGGATGCAAAGTACCTTCTGCTTCAAAGTTTCACCATGCTTGGGAAACCTGCCTGATTGCATCTCCTGATAACAGGAAGAATCTGGATTCATTGAATGTGCTGAGAATTCTGATTCAGACTGAACACACGCATTTCATAAGTGGAGGCAGTGTTTGTGTGTGAGAGAGCATATTGGAAGTGGGGCATATTTGCCATTGTTTCTCCCTATATGCAAGCTTCTATATCAGGGATTCTCAACCTGCAGCCAGTGGGCCAAATGTGGCCTGATATGCAGTTTCATTTGCCCCACACACACACACCGCCTCCACCACAATGGGAAGTGCCATGTGGTAGAGGAAGGGCAAAATGGACGTCTGGCCCCGAAGTTGTCTCAGGGAGTGTGACCTGGCCTTCAGCTTAAAAAGGTTGAGAACTCCTGTTCTATATGTTCCATAGGCTGCTTGAATAAGGCTGCAGTTATATTATCTTGTCCCACCTAGCCTCATTTTCAAGGAAAAGACTCTTCTCAAAATCATACTCCTCAGAGGAGGAGAGGTTTAATCTACATAACATTGCTGACTCCTTCCTCATCTCTTCCTTAGTCTGCCAAAGCTGTCTTAATGCACAAGGTTCTACTTGACATCACACAGGCTGACTGAAGTCAGACAGGAGCTGAGAAAAGAGATTCAGGTGGGTGAGATGAATATGGATTGATCTTCCCAGGAGATGCCTCACAGTATATTTTAATAAACGAATGATGGTGCTAATCTGGTATTTGCTGGATAGGCATGCTGGGCATGGTATGACTCTTCAAACAGTATACACCTCACTATTTGAATCATCAGATCTCTGCTGTTATTCCTGCACGTCTCCTGTTTCTTCCCTTAGCTTTATTTATTCTTTTCAGTGCTTCCACTGTCTCCTTATTACTTTAAACAGCACCGATTGGTTCTCTGAGTTTTTTAAATTTGGAGTGGTCAAGAGATTAAATGGAAAAGACGATGGAGCCTTACTGTTAATTTCCCTACAACCTAAACAAAGGAAACAAATATTTAATAGATTAGAAAACAGCTGGCAATGATGGAATGGGAAGCACTGGTTGCTCTTTTGGGTTCATCAAACATTCCAAAGATCATGCCTTCCAAATATTTAGGGCTATCATTATCATCAGGCTCAGCTAGGATGGCCAATAATAATGGTTTATGGGGACAGTCATCCATATCATCTGGAGCAAGGATTGGCAACCTATAGCCCATGGGCCAGATGCAGCCTAAGGCACCAAATAATCTGGCCCCTGACCTCGCTCCAGCCTCTGCCGCCGCTGGAATTGTCTGTGGACTCATTTATGGCTGTTGTAAATGTGTTTACGACAGCTGTGTTTACAACAGCCGTGAATAAGTTCATGGCCATTGTAAATGCATTTACTACCGCCATAAATGAGTCTGTGGCTGTCATAAACATGTTTACTACAGCTGCGGTTGTGTTTTACGGCAGCATTTTCAATGGAGGGAACCACCAGTCCAGCCTGCTCAGCTGTCTGAAGGGGCATGGTTTGGCGCATGGCTGAAAATCATTGAGAACCCCTAATCTGGAGGGTACTATATTCAGGAAAACTGGGACAGAGAATGAGCAGATAGGAGGGAAACTGGTTGTCACAAATCAAGTAAATTGTAGTTGTTCATCTAAAGGCCCACAATCAACCTCAGACATATTGTTCTGGACAGCTTTCTGCAACCATAAGGCTTGGGCTTTCAGTGGTGGCTGTCCTGTCAGAGTAGACAAGAGCTCTTTCACAGATTTATTTATCTTTGCAAGAGCCAGTGGCTGCTTATGGCCCATAATTATGGTCAACGTATCCCAGTTCTCCACATCTGGCTAGCCTAATTTTCCTCATCTCTATCTTGGGTGGCCTAAAGTACATAAGATTGAAATTTGATATGATAATCCAAAATGAAATATGAAATAATGCAGGAAGATCAGATTCCCCAGCTAGAGGGCATTCTGTCAGCTACTGGTCAATAGCAGAGGGTCACAACACACAATGACAAATAGTACTACTGCTTATGAAGCAATTGGATTAAAAGCGAAAGGACATCTTGTAGCTGAGGTGCAAAAGGAAAACCCAGCACTTCATATGCTGCATGTAATTGAAACATGGAATATGAGAAGTGTGACATGAGGTAATTTTGAAAATGTAAAACAAGAAATGGTGGCAAAGGAACTGAAGAGGACTTGAATAGGATCAGATGCTGATCAGATTATTAAAAACGTGTTCTACTTTGGAAATGGCAAACTCAGAAGAAATGGCCAGCACCCTCCCTTCCATGTCCATAGTAAGAGGAGCCCTCTTTTGTAAAGCTAATGACTCTATATTTCCCCTTCAAGACCAAATCATGCCCAAATGTTTTACATTGTGTCAAGGATAGCTTGAAATGGTTTATGATTCCTGGAGAACACTATTTTTGATTGAGCTAAAGTAAGGGCTGCAACAAAGCTCATAAGCAACAGGAAAGCCTAAGGATAATCGAGGCAGTTGATACCATATTCCATCCACTTGGAAAGGTCTAAAGCAGTGATGGCGAACCTATGGCACGCATGCCAGAGGTGGCACTCAGAGCCCTCTCTGTGGGCACCCATGCGGTCACCCCAGCACAGAGTTTGCTCTATCCAGCAGCCCAATGGGAGTGCTTCTTCCCTTCCCCAGTACAGAGTTCACCCTGCCCCTCTGCCAGGCAGCCCAATGGGAGCATTTCCTCCCTCCTTAGTTGCTGTGTTGGAACTTTGCAATAAATAAGTAGGTTTGGGGTTGAAGTTTGGGCACTTGGTCTCTAAAAGGTTCACCATCACTGGTCTAAAGCTTCAACCTGGGGAAACCTGGGTCTGCCATGCCACTACCTGTGACTCAGCAAAGCAATTTTGCTAGTCTCTGCTTCCTTATACATACAGAAAGCCATACTATTCTTCAAAGAGTAGAGCCATGCCCTATCATTTCCCTAATGCTATTTGAAACAACTTGTCAAAAATTTGAGATTCACAGGGAAAATATATGTTGAGTAAATTTTAGCAGAAACTTGTAATATTTTATCCCTCTGCCTTTCCCTCCCTCCCTATTATTTTCCCCAATCCTTCTTTCCTCCAGGATAGGATTTATGTAACCCTCCAGGAACTCATGAGAGATTTAAAATGGAACTTATCTTTTGTGGCAACCCACCAGCAGGCACAATATAAGGGATGTAAAAAAATCTTGGGGAAAATATCTGTCATAAGCACTCAGCCAGGACTCCTACACTTCCAACATATACCTTTGATTTAGGAGCCAATGACACTTTAATATAGTGTATGTATCTATAATGTATATATCCTGTTAAACTCAAGCTAGCTTCACTCATTAGCCAATCATACTGAAAGCCTTGTTACCCACATAAAATTTGCACCCAACACTGCCTGAATGTTTTGTCTTAATGCCTGCTGCTCTGTAAATGCCAGAGACTTGCTTTATGGGAACGATGGTGGTGGTGGGGTGTCAGCTTGGAATTCAGTCCAGATGATGGTCTAAACAGGACCATGGTAGCATACCTGACATCTGGATAAAACCTATCTAAATCTAGGTTTTATTCAGCAACCCTACCAATGGTCCACTGTTCCCTGTTCCCCTGTCTTGAATCCAGTTCTAGGTTTTGGACCTCACAGGAGAGGCCACATTAGAGGCCTCTTGCATTAAACAGGCCAGATTTAAACTCATTCAAGTTCTGTTATAATCAGCAGGAGAAGCAAGTTTTTCCTTCACTCTATCCCATAGAAATTGATGAGCATCATGAGTGCTTAACTTTGGCCGTGGCATGCTCTGTATGCTTAATTGTTTCACATTTATGGCAAATGTTCTGGGGGGGGGGGGTCATTATTAGCTAAGTTCAAAATTGAAAAGGCATGCATGAAATGGCTGCTAATGCCAATTTTAATGTGACTAACACTGTAATTAAAACAGCTTGAACATTAGGACAACATTCTGTGGTAGCACCTCTCTAATTACAGCTAACAGCAACAGTTGGGTCTGAAGAGGATTCATAAATCTTGTTTCCAGAGGAAAATTTAGCATGTCAACAGAAAGTCACCTCTAGCTTTTCTTTTTCAATTACCAGCTTTTCTCTTCCTATAGCTTTGTTTCTGGGGCAAATGGCAGACCATGTTGTATCACTTAAGATGTGCAGACCTAGAGTAAGAGTTGTCCCCAATGGTGAGCTCCAAAAAAAATTACTACCACACTGTGGGCATGATATGGTTGGTGTGGCCAGGGGAAAAGCCCTGTGTTGCACCCAAAATAGGACTACTTTATTTCAAAACTTGGATGGGCAGGACCAGCCAGAATTTCTGCTACTGGTTCTGGCAAACTGGTGTGAACCTTCTGATGCCCACCACTGGTTGTTCTCATAGACTGCCAGATTAGCTGTAATGGCCACTTGGCTCATTTGAGGAGAGGCATGGTCAAGTTTTCAAAGTATTTATCATTATTTGGATGACTTTTTAGCTGCTCCGGAAAGGGAGCTATGGAATGAAATTAACATTGGAACGAAGGCAATCCCGTTTTCCAGGGTAATGAGGGGAATTTGCTTGGTTTATCTTTATGGATACACACATAGTGCCTCTCTCATAGTGAATGACTCTCTTACACCAAACTGTAGGCCACTTTGTTCATCAGCATGGACACACAATTAGCTAGGCAGTAGTATCAGTGTATTCTTAGGACAGTCGGATCTATATTAAATAAAAACACACTTCTAAGGAATCATAAAAATGCTGAGTTGCTTTCAGGCTTCTGCTGAGATGTCAGATACAATAAAACTTGGATAACGCTAAAACTTGTTTCCACAAGTCTTAGTGTTATCCAATGCATGCATCGGATAACGTTAAAATCCTATGGGATGCATCGGATAATGTTAAAACTCCATAGAGAATACATTGTAATTAGCACAGGCTTTAGTGAACGTTATCCGATGCATCCCATAGGATGAATGTAAGTCTTTGATACTTTGTAGAACAACACTGGGGAAACTTCAGGGATTGAAAAAGAGGAAAGAAGTGTTCCTCCTGTCCCATGTCTCCTGAAATTTGCATCTTCTTGCAAATCTTTAAGTCTTCCAAATCTCTTTGCATAGATCATTTTTGCTATGGATCCTTTATTACGTATTCGTATCCCTGTTCAAAAAACACTTGTAGTTTACTAAGGCTCAGAATTTCTGAATGGACATTTGAACTGTGTAGACCTGTCTGAATCTTGCCCAGTGGCACCACTCTCAGTTGGATTGTGCATGTTCTGAGTTCTGCTTTGTGGAAGGATTAAGACTCTGAACTTGATGACTGGAAGGTTGGCAGGTCAGCAGTTCGAGACCTGAGTGCTGCACGATGGAATGAGCTCCTGTCTCTCTCCCAGCTCATGCCAACCTAGCGGTTCAAAAGCAAGAACTTTCAAGTAGATAAATATGTACCACTTTGGTGGGAAGGTAAACAGCATTTTGTGCATTCTGGTGTTTAGTCATGTCTGCCACATGTCCACGGAAATGTCTGTAGACGCAGACAGTGCTGGTTCCTTGGCTATAAACAGAGATGAGCACCGAACCCTAGAGTTGGATACAACTGGCTTTTGAGCAAGGGTGACCTTTATTTTTAACTACATGTCTGCATCTGAAGTCTGTTTGTATCCATCGTGGATGACAAGAAATCTTACCCATATTTGGGGGCTCATTGAGATAGGCATATGAACTGACTGACTTTCAAGAGTTTTCCAGTCCCTGCAAGAGTTCTTCTTTCTAGTGCAAGAACAAGCACTTGTTTTGGTTGTGATTTCCACACTTACAGGAAAATATGGTAGCCCCAAACTAATGTCTTTTTCCTAAGCAGGCATACACAGAGAGAGAGAGAGACCAAAAGCTGTAGGCTAGGTAGATTTTAAAATGATATAATCCAGCAGCTCATCAAATGTTACTATATTTGTTTGTTCATACGAGATGGCAGCACTTGTCACATTTTTTTAAATAAAGCTCAATCTTCAGACATGCACAAAAACCAGTCTCACAATATAGAAAATTTCCCCAAGATTGACCAAAAAAAACAAAAAAACAAAAACTTGCATTTCCTCCCTTGCAGTGAGGAGGAAAATGAACACATTTCTCCTATTCATGTAAGGACAAAATTTACATCCCTTCACCCATCCAAGGAATATAGACTTTACCTGTAAAAATGGAATTTAGCTATCACATATATGGAGTCATTGATAACCTTACGTAATGTTTGTTTTAGTTTAGTGCAGTGATTCCTAACCTGGGGGTGTATGTTAGTGTACGGCTCAAGACACTTAGATGTACATGAAGAAAAAGAGTAATGACAGAAAACAGGACACACAACTCAATTTCTGAGGAAACTTCTGTGGATCTGCAAAGAACAGAGGCTGGCCAGCAGCTGTTCAAAGCTCTGGAGAAGCAGAAGGATTGAAATGGGGTGGGTGGGGGTGGAATTTGGATTAAATATGTGTGAGTTTCATGAACAGCTGGATAGAGTGGTGTTCTACCAGATGGGTGGGGTATAAACAACAAACACTCCACAGCATTCGGTGGGCAGGTCCATTCCATCTCCAGGAAAATGGCTAATGGGTCAAGGTTACAGCTTTTGTGGGTTCTGTGGTGCCAGTTTATTTCAATAAAGGAAAAAAGGTTGGGGTTGGGGACGGAGCCAGGCTGGGAGATGCCCAGGACTAATTGGAAGCCTAGTGGAATGTACCAACATAAGAAATGGATATGTATCTGCTGCTGTATGCTTCCATTGTGGTGACATCTCCCTCCCCCCAATAAATGAAAACAAAGCAAAGTGATACAGTTCTTCTATGAATAAGCCCACTGTCTTTGTATATAGAATAGTCATGGCTGCTTTTCTTATTCCACATGTAGCGCTCAATCTCATGAGCGTCAGCTAAAACCTTCTTGTATAGTTGATTACTCAGGTAGATAGTATGCAAGTTAGTTTTCACTGCACATTAGGGAGATTTGTTTCATTGCCCCTGAATGTGCCATAAATGAATACACAATTAACCAAAATGTCCATTTCTGTTGCTGTACATGCCTTTTCAATTTCTTCCTGAAGTACTGTGGTGTAGCCAGTTTTGATCAAGAGTCATACTACATATTGCTACCATAATTCAATTCAGCTTTGAAAAGTAATACATAGATAAAATCTCTTTAAAAGCATATACATTTTTGGACACCCTCTGTATATAGTTGCCACATTGTGTCTGCCTTCAGTTGCTTCTGAAGAAAACCTTTTGCTTTTTTGTTCTCTGTCAGATTGCACAAACGCCGAGTATCTATTTAATGCTATTGATTGGTATTTCAAGGAAAGGGACATTAATTAGTCTAATTGTTATGGGCTACACATTGATGGGAATATGTCTATGTCAGGTTTTTACTCCAGCCTTCATAGTCGTGTCACGAAATTAACTTCCAATGTAACATAGAGTCATTTATGCATTTACAGGCCAAGTCTAGTATCTAAGCCGCTCCTTGTTGAATGACACGTCATTCTTCATGAAGCTGTTAAACTAGCTAATTTTATAAAGTCTAAGTCCATAAACGTGAGGATTTTCAAAGCACCATGTAAAGGTCCTTCATTCTACCCTGCTCCTTCACACAGAAGTAAGGTGGCTTTCTCATTGTAAAGTCCTTATGTGGTCGTTCAGCTTTGACATGAGGTACAGGGTTTTTGGGAAAACCATCCTTTCCACCTGGCTCCCAAGTTGGGAGCTGTGATTGGCCTCAGGCTCTTGCATATTTATCAGATATTTGTCTACCCGTCCATGCTTAAAGAGCTGCCCATACTGAAAGAACCTCCTTTTCACAAGAAGTAACTGGAGAATACAGAGGCAAAAGGATCTGTTCAAGATGACCAAAGAATAGGTTGGTTAAAATTCTGAGAATATAAGCTTATGTATCTAGCACAAGGGTGCTCAAACTATAGCCCGCAGGTCAGATACCACCCATGGCACCAATTAATCCGGCCCTCACTGCTCCTGGAAGTGGAAGTAAAACATGCATGCACAGGCATGTAGCATGCCCATGCATGTGCATAATGGTGCTGTAAATGACCTGCAGCTATCATAAGCACATTTCTGACACCTGCAGGTCATTTATGGCAGTGTTATGCACATGCATGGGAGCATAACATGACCACACATGCACATTTTACTTCTGCTTCCAGGTGGGAGGAACCACGTGACTGGCATGCTAAACCATGTGACCGGTCCATGGCCCAAAAAGTTTGGGCATCCCTGATCTAGAGCCTTGAGCCATTAATGTTCCATAGCAATCCTTCCTACAAAGAGCTATATATTTGTACTAAAATATTGTTAATAATAATCATGAGATCTCTAGTAAATTCTGAGTTATGATCACCCTTTCCAGGAGGTTCTAAGTAGAGAGTATTCTGAAATGGTTTATCATTCCCTTTTTTCTGGAGGCATTCTGGGACTGTGCACCTTGTCCATGACTATGCAGGCTGGGTCTTCTCCCAGGAGATGCAGTGGGGAAAATCAAACTTCCAACTTTTGTCTCTAGAGCCAGAATCCTAAACAAGAGAGCTATCTGTCCACACATTGACAGGTGGAAATGTTTCTTGCAATATAATTATACTGATCTCATAAACAGGTTTTTTAAAAGTTGAACTGTCTTCTGCATATGTTAGAACACTCTTTTGCTCAAGTTCTACTCTCAATAGGTCTGAAATATTGACTAGGTGCCACAATATGTTTGCAGTGGTCTACTCTTTTTTGGCTGGAACTGAATTGATAAAGCAGAAGGAATACACAGTCAGTGTTTTAACTATATTATGTATTTCCTTGGGATTCAGTCTGAAAAAGCACTCTGGACAACAACAGTCCTGCTAGAGATACCTAAATCCTGCTGTGGTCCTGCTGTGATGATGACACAGTCACAGTATAGAGAATGACCAAGCATAGCAAGTATGCGTAAATCTTCCCAACTAGGAAGAGGCAGAACAATATCATTTGCTGGTACACTAGTACCTCGGATAACGTTATGATTTGGTTCCACAAGTCATAACGTTATCCAGTTTTTAATGTTGTGTGATGCATTGATTGCACAACGTTAAAAAAAAAGCCCTGTTCCCTTTCCGAAGAAGACATCCAAAGAGGAAAGGGAACATAGGGGCATCCGGTTTGCTTGTGGAGGCACCTCCAGCCAGCCCGATCCCAAAGCAGGCAAATATTAATGATGCCTGGGACAATGGCAATTCCTAAAGAGTGTTTATTGTAGTGGTAATTCTAGCTGGTGAATGTATAGTGGGGAAAGCAAAATGAACAAACAAAAGAATACTGTATGAGGAAAATGAATAAGACAAACCAAGGGCAAAAGGAGTTTTAAAATTAGAGCAAGGACAGGAGGGCATAAATGGGAAAATATTGTTAGGATGTGGAAAAACACATTTACTCAAAGTGGCTCTTAATGTAAAGATAATTCAGGAGGAGGAAAGAAGATGACTTGATCTGAACTTTAGATTGTGTCTGATCTTGGGTAGAACAGCTGGGGAGCAAAATGAACTTCTGCTCTAGAATTAAATATTTAGCATTGTTGAAAAATATTCTATAATTGACAAGGCCGTTTCACCATCAAAGCAGGTAAGCAAGCAGAACCGATGGTAAGGGGTAAAAAAGAGTTTTGTGTGTATAAATGCTACCCAAATGCTAATTCTTTTATGATTCTGTGATGTTGTTTGTTGTCTCAACTGACTGCTTCAGTTTACTTGTTTATTTAATGCTGGATAATTAGGCATGCGGCCCATTCAATGCTCAGCAAAGATTACAGCAGCGTTCCCACAGCCATTTATTTTCCCAAGCGGCACAAAATGTAAATGATTAGCAAGCATGAAGGAATAAAAGAAGACAACTGAACTAAAATTGTATTTGAAGGACATAAACTGTAATAGTTATGAAGGAGTCTAGTCCTGTGTATTTCCATTTCCCAATTTAAAAAAACAGAAAGAAGTAAGGAAGAAAAATTGGAAATGATGTCCAAAATCCTCTTCCATAACTCATGCTGGCATAAGGGGAATATCATCCACTGCAGTGGTATGAACCAGAATCCAAGCAGGACTCTTTAATTAATGCCTGCTACTTAGTCTGTCATGAACAAAATCACTCAACTTGGGATACAGTGAGGGATCATAGCAAGGACTCTAATTAGCTATAGAGTCTTCACTTGGAACATGAAGTTGATGTTATTTCTCCTACTCTGGCATAGAGTATGCTAGAGGATTTTGACCAGCATTGCATAACATCAACATGGTATAGACAACATGCATAATGTGCACAGACATGACTTCACCATTGGCAAATCTACTCTATCTAAAGGAATCCTGGCAACTTTAGTTGAGTGATGTTTATAGAATTATCTGTTTTAGAGCTCTAGCACACTTCTGTGAAATACAAAGGGAAAGTTTAGGTGCCTTACCACCATTGCCTTCCTTAATGCTCTGTAAGTCACACAGAAATGGAGTCCATCCATCCAATCTATGGGATAGAGCATCAGATTGGGACTCAGGAGACCTAGGTTCAGATTCTTGCTTGGCCTTGGAAACTCACAGGAGAAATAATGGCAATGGTGATACCTTGAAAGCCCTACTGGAATTGTCATAAGTTGGAAGTACAGTTGTACCTCGCTTAAAGAGCATAATGCATTCTACATGATTGTTCTTTAAGCGAGTTTGCTCTTTAAGTGAAACACCATTGTAAGTGACCAATTGTGACTTCAGGGGCAGGGGGATTGCAAACCCTGATTTATTTGTTAAGTGAGTTTTTGGTTGGTTTGTACATAAAAATTACAACACTTATCTATAAATGCCAGGCTCATGCGATTGTTCGGTGCAGCTACACTGTAGGTCACATCTCTGGCTCACCATGAATCACTGCTTTGTCCTAAATCAGCTACTGAGGGTCTCTAGCAAGCGCTCTTTTCCAGCTTCTACTGCATGAGATTCTTCTCTAAATAGAGAAGCCAAGAAGCTGCACAATCAGCATGCAAAGTAGGTGCTTGGACAATGACCAATGGACCCCTTCGCCAGCCATTCTTCATACTCTGAGAGAAGGTATTCATTCTCAAGCAATCACTTCATTCCTTGTGTGCACACTGGTATGTCACAGAGGCCTTTTCCTTTGTTTTTATTTATGACTGTCTTTGGGTAGCTATAAAACTCTGAAACATCATATAAAAAAGTAAAGGCCAGCACACCACTGCTTCTTTTTTTGATCCATTTGTGGCAGCTATACATCACATCTTTGCCTACTCCTTGAATCCCCCATGAAATGTGTTGTTCAAAAAAGAAAGAACAGAGGAGGAGGAGGAGGAAGGAGGAAACAGTCCTCATCAGTGCTTGTCTGTGGCAGCAATTGGCAGAGTAGCAAAAGGGCTGGACTCTGTGTCTCTCTATGTTCACCCCGTATGTTGTTGTCCACCAGCAGTCCCCACTTGAGTATGTTGGTCTTGCATTTACGGACTTCAACCCTCAGCCAATTCAGCATGCTCCAGGTGGCATAGGGGAGAGTAAGGTATTCAGCTATATCCACCTTTAATGTTGTTATTTGCCCAGTGAGATCCTTCTTCCATCTTCTAATTTAGTTTTGCTCTTGTGTACCCTCAAGAATGTTTGTTCTTGACATAAAACTCATTCTGGATCTGAGCCAGCGGACTTGAGGCTCATATCAGTTCAGAGGGTGTTGAGGGTCATTCTCTTTCTTAGTTCTCTCAGCATCTGCTGCTACTTCTCTCCTGGTCTTAGGTGGAGCAATACCAACAAGGGGGTATATCTTCTCAACTGGAGTAGGTTTAAGGCATCCTGTAACTATCTGCATGGTTTCATTAACAGCAATGTCAACTTCTTTTGCTGTACCACTACCACATAACTACAATATAAATGCTCCAGTGGGGTGTTCCTCAAGGGTCAATTATTTCCTCAGTGCTATTTAACATCTATGGGGAGCTGCTGGGAAGGATCATCTGGAGATTTGGAGTGCATTGGACTGCAGTGGCTCAAGTGGTTAAGATGCTGACTGGAAGGCAGCTTGATACCCAGGTACTGCATGACCGAATGAGCTCCTGTCTCTGTCCCAGCTCCTGCCAGCCTAGCAGTTTGAAAGCAAGAAATTGCAAGTAGATAAATAGGGACCACTATGGTGGGAAGGTAATCAGGGGCTTGTACACTTTGGTGTCTAGGCATGCCTGCCACATGTCAATGGAAATGTCTGCAGATGCAGACAGTGCTGGCTCTTTGGCTATGAAACAGAGATGAGCACTGAACCCTAGAGTCAGATATGACTGGCTTTCAAGCAAGGGTGATCTGTTGTCAATATGTGGATGACACACAACTCTATTTCTCCTTTACATCATCCACAGTGGAAGTGCTGCAGTGCCTGGATGACTGCCATCACTGTCCTTGTCCCCTCCGCCTGGCTTGGCATGTCCCTAACACCACTCTAGCAGGGTAGATGTTGTAAGCCTTATGCCATCTTCCCTGCTATGGAGCACAGTTAGGGACATGCCAAAACCAGGCGGAGGGGAAAAGGACAGTGGCAACAGCAGTGGTGACAGTGGTGGGGTCTGGCCCATGGGCCGTAGGTTGACAATCCCTGGACTAATGAATCAATTCCTTTGCAGTCAGTACTATTTGTTCTCCTACCATCAGCATGCATGGCTTTTTATGGAGCTTGGTGCCATATTTCCAGTGCTGTCAAAGCTTTGCCCCCCCCCATCCCAATTCTTTGTTTTGCGTCCCTGTTCATTCTGCCCTTCAGTCTCTGTCTGTTCATGTTTCCGCAATGTAAGAGACACCCCCAAATTATATCTGCCATTTGTATTGCTTCTTGTTGGACAGTGACTTTACAGTTACTGACACCAACTTCCTCCATGCCAGGGTTTTAGATTTTGCCCCAGGTTTTGAAGATTCTTTGGCATCTCTCTGGCATCTTCCGTGATATCATTAACCTTTCCAATCTTGACATTATTTGTATATCTTAGGAGACAGTAGTTTATCCCTTTGTCTAAATCGCTTAAATGAAAATGAAATGGAAGAGACCTCAACACAGAGCCTTGTGGGGTGCTTCTGGAAGGCTCATTTAAAAACCATTTATAGTCATTTAGGAGCTCCTGCTTGGCTCCAATTTGCTGCACATATGGTATCATCATTGCCAATGTGAGAGATAAGAGAGCTTGAAGAAGAAAGACAGCCATTCCTGAGTTACATAATCTCTTATCATCACCAAAGGAAAGCTGAGATTGAACTGCAGCTCTAGCAATTTGGAATCTAAGCTCATTTAAAACAGGGATCTGAAAACTCATAATACAAAGGTTTTAATGTCAAAATTGTAACTGAATGAAGAAAAGAAGGAAGGAAGAAAAAATAGATAGATAGATAGATAGATAGATAGATAGATAGATAGATAGATAGATAGATAGATAGATAGATAGATAGATAGATAGATAGATAGATAATATAAAAGCCAAAGTCTTGGAGAGAAGCTACACTGGTAGACACATGAATTTACATCCTTCTATTTTTGTGAAATCACACGCATGCCTACAAGACCTCTTGTGGTAGCCATTTTTGGGACATTGTCTTTTCTTGTTCCAGGCAAAGGTGCTAGTGCATGAGTTTCCAGTGTTTTCTTCCCAGGGGCCAGTTCCCACCAACATGGTCAGCTGTGGGGGCCAGAGGCATGGCTGCACCCACTACTAATGTTTTTGTTGTCATTGTCAACATCAGCAGTGGCAGGAATTGCACAGTTTTTCTGGGTTCTTGCACAGCCTCCGCTGCTTCCCAGGGTGGCAGGAGGCTTTTCAGAGCATGTTCACTCCAGTTAGGGTTTTTCTCTTTCAGTTCTCTGCTGCGCTTTGGCAACATAGACTGTGGTGATGGGTGACTTCCTGGTTCTGTGCTGGGATCCCAGTCACTAATGTAAGCTCCACCCAGTGCTGGAAGTCACCCATTGCCGGGTTCTAGCTGCCGAAGTGAAAAGGGGAAGCGGCAGAAAATTCCCAAACCGGAACGAACATGCTCCAAAAAGCCTTCTGCCACACTGTGCAAAACCCCAGAAAAACAGCATGATTCCTGCCACCACTGTGGTGGTAAATGATGGATCACAACTTGGGGTGGTGGTGAGTGGTCCTAGAGGTGCCAGGGTGGTCACCATGGGCCAGATTAATGATATGTATGGGTTGGATTAAGCCCACAGACTGGGGGTTGGGAACCCCTGTGCTAGTGGAAGGTAGCAGGTCCCTAATGTTGGACCTTATGCCCTGTGTAATATCACATCTTGTCATCCATCTTGAGCACCTTACACTTGTCACGTAGACAGACAATCAAAAGCTTCCCATGTGGTTCAGAATCCTGGTGGAGCATGGCTGTAAGTGCTATGGGGAGTTGATTTACAAGGAGATGACCTCTATTTTCAGGCCCTTCCTCCCCAATTAGCAGAAGAGGATGGTAACAGAACAGGACAGAAGGGGAAAGAGCAATGACTGTGAACCTACATTCTTCTGTTGTGTGGCTGGAATCTTGTGACAGAGAACACACAAATAAGGCTATGACTTGGATATTTACCAATGGCTTTGGAATGAGGATATTCTGATACCCTTGTATCAGAACGGCTGTTGGTTCTACATAGTTTTAGCTGAACCAGCAAATCTTGTTGGAATTCCATCATGCTGCTCCTCAGCTGCCTCTGGCTGCACACATGGCTGCTCACTGGATGGCAAGGGACGAGGAGGAAATTATTGCATTATTGCCATTTCCAATGTACAACTTTTCCCAGAAGGATCCTGGTGAAAGCAAAACTACATTTGACATGAATTGTGTGGATACAAATAATGACATGTTTTTAAAAAATTAAACAGTGTATTTTGGTGGGAGGCAGCAGTGGCTGGAAAGGAAGAGCATAACCTACCCTACCTCAAAATCCTGATTAAAAAAAAACATTCTCCTAAATCTGCTGCCTGCTTTGAGAAGGAAACTTCCATTGGTATAAGTAGCAATCTTGTAGACTCTTGCTACAACCATAATGTGAGAATGTTCTTTTTCAAACGTATGCTTCTGCTGCTTCTCTCTCTTCCCCTGCCTTCACTGTGTTGTTACTATTTCAATTTTTAAAATATGTACACATCAGTTATATTCATACAACTAATGGCATGTCTTGTTCTGCTCACAGAAAGGTAATTAGCTGTGAACCCAAATCACAGCTGCATCTTCACCATTGCAATGTACATGGAAGTGAGAGAATATTGAAAGAATTCCTTTGTAGAGTTTGATCATTTTATTTGTGACAGAGAAGAAGCAGCTTCTCCTGCCCCCACAGATCCTCTTCAGCTGGAAGAGCTCTTCAGATGTAGGACCTTAAGAAGCCCTCTAGTGCTCCTAGGCACTAAAGGAGGGACTGCATACAAGATCAACGAGATATTTAGGAAGGGATTTAGTGAATACATACCTCCTAAGCTCCTGTTGTGTTTGCGTTTATGTTGTGTTTATATTTCATGTCTGTGATGCCTGTGAACAAGGTTTTCTAAAATTTACATTAGCTGAAAAAGAAAATTTAAATACAGGATCGAAGTGCTAAGATTTCAATCCCCTATCTCTCTTTCCCTTCTTCTACAGCTTACATTTACTCAAGCTCCATGCTTGAATTACTAGTATTACCCAACATGTTAATTGATTTACATTGCCCGAGTGAGTTCTGAGCCATACCTTTTTGCATTTGTGAGGTTGTATTTTATTATTGTTACTGTACTGTTGCTGTTTTGACTGTAAGCCATCCTAAGTCGCCTCAGCGAGTGGGCGGCAATATAAATCTGAACAAATAAATAAATAAATTATTTTCCCTGTAGTGCTCAACATGATAGTTGCTGTTTTTAGCTAATTTGAATAGAATCCATCAATGAATTGCTCACTTTTCCATAGCTCTTAAAGAATTGTATACTGTATATACTTGAGTATAAGCCGAGTTTTTTAGCCCCCAAAATGAGCCCCAAAAAGGAGACTCGGCTTATACTTGGATCAATCACCACGAGGCTCCCAGAACCATGCTGGATTAAGATATGCCAACAATTTAATTAATTTTACTATATTTTCATGTATTTTGATTATAGAAACTCACTAGCAGCAGCTTCATTTCCCACTCTCAGCTTATACTCTGGTCAATCTATTTCCCTGGGTTTTCAGGTCAAAATTAGGTACTTCAGCTTATATTCAAGTATATATGGTATACAGAGACAGAGACCCCCAGTCTAGAGAGCTACACATTCATGTCACTTTTTATCATTGTTTGCATTAAGCATCCTATTCATTTCTGCAGGAATTTTGTTCACAGGCCAAGGGTGGCATGGGCATTTCAAGAACAGAACCCTCATTATTCTTATTTTTATCCAGTTTTCTAGCTACAGAGCTGGTGCAACTGTATGTCATGTAATATTTCTTTGACCCAGCATTTATTAAAGTCTAACCTGGGGGCACATATCATTGAAAGGCAGATAGCTAAATTTATACGTCCCAAACTAGCAGAGCTAAAGCATGCTTGGATTTAAGGCTTCTTGTAGCCGGTACTTGGATTTTAGCCAATTACTTTGATGCTGGTCAAGCTCTCCAATTAATTCCAACAGAGGCAATATTACAATAATAAAAACAGATATATTTCCTGATTCTCTCTGGAAGTGATCTGCTAGGCATGCAGACAGCTGCTCCTATATTGATGAGAATTCATGCATGCATGTAGGCACTACGTTAAATAATCATCTGCCTTCAATTTACCCCATCAAATTGGACTGGACACTCATAAAGCCAATAGCAAACATTCAAAATTCATTTTTTTAAAAAAATTAAATGATTTTTCTGATATTTAAAAAAGAGATGTGTAAGTACACTACAGACTCATCTCGTGTAAAATTATCCAGTACTAAAGGATCCAAAAAGTTGAACACATAATCTGTGCTACTATTTGGTGGGTAGGACAGAGACAAGATGTGGCTGTAGTCCCCCTGTGGGCTTAATGAAATGGTTTTGGGTTTAATGAAATGGTGAAGCAAAGGTGTCCGTAAATTCAGCACATACAATGGAGGGACATAGGTAAAAGACACCCTTGCTCAAAAGCCAGTCGTATCCAACTCTAAGGTTCACTGCTCATACCTGTTTATAGCCAAAGAGCCAGTGTTGACTGCATCTGCAGATGTTTCTGAGGACATGTGGTAGGCATGCCTCGACACTGTTTACGGAACACTGTTTACCTTCCCACAAAAGTGGTCCCTATTTATCTACTTGCAATTTCTTACTCTCAAACTGATGGCAGGAACTGGGACAGAGATGGGAGCTCACTCTGTTGTGCAATCCTTGGGAATTGAACTCGTATCTTCCATTCAGCGAGTTCAGCATCTTAACCACTTGAACATACATGGCCTTTAATCTCTTAGGTAAGCTAATGTTGCCATTCCCAATATGCAAAATACAGATGAGAAAGACGTCTTTGAATTTCTAAACCCTTTCCTTAGGACAGGGAACCTGAGAAGGAAAAGCTATATTGGACCAAAAGCTCTATGAAAATGTTACCTGCATGTTTTTTTCTACCTTTGAAGTAATAAAAAAAGGAAGGTTTCAAAGTTAGCAAAAATTGCCATTGGAGCCAAGTGTCAAAATCATCTATGATATGTAAAATAAAAAAAAACTGACAGTGAACAAAGATGGGGGGAAATCAACTAATCTGAAATGTAGTGTTGGAGGAGAGCCTTACAAATATCATGGTAGACAAGTAGGTGCTCAATCAAATCAAACCTGAACTCTCACTGGGGCAAAAATGATTAAATTGAAGCTATCCTACTTTACACTTATATTGAGAATGCAGAACTGACCAGAGAAAAAGCAAGCTTGGTGGGGAAAATAGGGTGGAGGACATTAGGAAAATAGGAAGAGCTAAGGTGACTCAATAAAGGAATCCACACGTTTTGTAAGTTTGCAAGACCTGAGCAAAATTTATTGGAGAAGATAATATTGCTAGGAAGCTGGGCAATAGGAAAAGAGAACCTAACCTAAAATGCTGTTGGTTTGCAAGATCTCATCAGACACTTTAACGTTAGACACTTTAGAGCAGGGGTGCCCAAACTACAACCTGTGGGCTGGATCCGGCCCCCAACACCAATTCATCTGGCCCACAAGCCCTCTTTGCTCCTAGAAGCAGAAGTAAAACGTGCCAGGGAGCAATGAGAGCTTTGTGGGCCAGATGAATTGGTGTTGGGGGCGGATCCAGCCCACAGGCTGCAGTGATCAGCCCCCTGAACCACGTGACCGGCCCGTGGCCTGAAAAATTTGGGCACCCATGCTTTAGAGGCTATTAATTCATATATTTACCACACATCAGAAATGACTTGATGACACATAACATTTCTGGAGCTGTTTTTTAATTGCCAAGACAGGTGGAATGGTTGAGGCTATGACAGGATATATACACCAAACCCCTGCCAATATCAAGTAAGATCATACCCAGCCACAAAGCAAAAAAACCCAAACATACAAAACAAAAACAAAATAAGAAATAAGAAACAGTAATTTCACACTTAAATGAGTGAATCTCTGAATATTTGTTCTATATTATATTTGAAGTATCTCCTAAAATATTTTCACAATGAATCACAGAATCCCTTTGTAAACATGAATCCCTGTTTCGTGGGAAAAGGAATTAAAAGTTCAATTGAATTTTGACTGACATGTTACTTGACAGATTACCCAAAGCATGGAGCTGATTTCCTTTTGATAACTTATATCAGAAGTTTGGTCTCACAAATCCTGAAATAATGTTTACTGAAAGCACTGAGAGCGGCAGAAGCACAGTAACTCTGTGCTTTTGTAATGCATAAATACTTTGAGTATGCCTTACAAGTTGGAAGGAGGACTGTCACTCTGTTACTTTCTTAAAAGCAAGCCTGTTTATTTGTTTATTTTACTTTTTAAAGAACACCTCTTTTAACTCTGCTTCTGTGACTTTTCATTGCCCTACAGCAATGGTGGTGAACCTATGGCACGCCGTTGCCCCATCATAAAGTTCGCCCCGCCACTCTGCCCAGCAGCCCAATGGGAGCACTTCCTCCCTCCCCCCAGCACAGTGTTTGCCCCGCCTCTCTGCCCAGCAGCCCAATGGGAGTACTTCCTCCCTATCCTGTCTGGGGTAAGATGGGCGGCTCACATGCGGAATCAGGTTGCGGCATGGATGGCAGCACTGCCCTATAGCCTTCCCAGATCACAGAGCTTCACCAATGTATCTACTCTGCAAACCTCTAGTTGGCAAGCTTTTCCAGACATGCCGAATTGTCACAAACTATTGTTTTTCCCTTTTGAAAGTTGTTTATGACTCAGCCACTGCAGCCTAGATTCATTCCAATTTTTAAAAAACGCAGGTGGGACCAACTATTTTCTTTCAAGATAACAAGATTAACCTTCAAATTATGTGAGCTCTTTTACATCTGGGGACATTTAGTCACCTAGTTTGGAAGGTGGGAGCAAAACTGGTTCATTTCTTTGAAAAAGCTCATAACTCGAATACCAGTTGTCCATACTTCCCCATATTTTGCACAGAGCAGCTACCCACTGATGGCCACACATGTGCCAAATTTGGTGCTGATCAAAATCCTAGTTTCCAAGTTACAATTTTTTGTTTGGGTTGCCCCACTTTTAGAACTGCCTCGTCAAGTGTTGATTTGAGGAGGCTGCATGCAGGCTGATTTGTGTAAGGATCATTGACAGAGGATGCCACAGGCTGGGGTCTCAATGCAAACTAAGTCAGGAAATGCCTATTATGATTCCCCTCCCCCAAAATTAAGCCTCACATAGTTGCCAACTGCACATTTGAGAGTGATATCTAGGCAGGGCCATAGCCAAGAGTCTAGATGTGGGTGGGCAAATGTTTTTTCAGGGTGGGCAACAAAACCTCTTTTTCAATGCATTCCTATGGGAAACAACAACTTGCCATGGTGGGCAAACTGCTAACTCAGGGTGTGCCAAGCCTGCCCTGGCCCCCCTCTGGCTACGACCCTGTATCTAGCTTGATTCTGAAATGCTCCGTGCACTTTCCATTGATCTCTAAGATTTTGGACCAGGAAACTGAGTCTGCACCAGGTTTTGGACATCCCTGTGATGGCTTAGTGGTTAAGATGCTGAACTTGGCAACTGGAAGGTAGCAGGTCAGCAGTTCGAGACCTGAGTGTTGCATGAAGGAGTAAAGTCCTGTCTCTGTCCCAGCTCGAAAGCAAGAAATTGCAAGTACATAAATAGGTACTGCTCTGACAGGAAAGGTAACAGTGTTCCATATGCTCTGGTGTCTAGTCATGCCTGCCATGTGACCATGGAAACATCTGTAGATGCAGACAGTGCTGGCTCTTTGGCTGTAAACAGAGATGAGAATTGCACTCTAGAGTCAGATACAACTGGCTTTCAAGCAAGTGAGATCTTTACCTTTACCTTATAAGTACTATTTCCTGCAAAAAAAGGGAGAAGAAGGCAATGGAAACCCAGTGTGATGGTTATGCCTTGAAAAGAAGCTAGTGTTCAAAGGTTTTTCTTCAGACTTTGTTCCTTGCTCATCACTTGTACTCAGGTTTTGCTTCGCAAGGCGAGAGAGCGCAGCTGAACACCCCACAACTACAAGACTGGACTTCTCCGTAGCTTTGTAGCAATACATAGACAGACAAACAGACGGCTCTGATAACAGCAGGCACCAAATAAATAGTTTACTTTTAATATAGGTGTTATTGTAGTTCATTGTCTGACATGCTTTTCTACTTGAAAACGTATTGCTTTTATCAGCCATGACAGAAATATAGTAAGTCAGTAATTTCAGATACTGTTGCTGCATAGGCAGTGTCACTGTAATTTTGCCAGGAGGGAGATAATAAATCATACTTTCCCATTTGACTGATGTTCTCTTTCTCTTGTCTGGTTTCAGCAGCTGAGTTCTATCTGGCAGGCTAGCATTGTTCACAGCTCCTCTTATTAAGGGATAAGGCACATTATTGAAAATGCTTTTGTGCGCAAAGATTTCCAAGCAGCACATACAATTATAGCATACATGGTAAAAAGGATTCATCGATCCTGGTGCTATTGTTTAAAAAAGCCACACAACCACATGTGGGATGGGTTCCTCTGGTGGGTAAGACTAAAGACCCCCCTATTGGGGGGGGGGGGCTTTGTTCATCATTGGATTTCTCCCCCCAAGAATAAACACTTCATCTTTACTTGTGGCATGCACTGCTGGTCAGACCCAGTGGTGGGCTGCAAAAAATTTTACTACCACATTGTGGGCGTGGTATGGTGGGTGTAGTCAGGGGGAAAGCCCTATGTTGCACCCAAATTAGGACTACTTTATTTCAAAACTTGGGTGGGCAAGGCTAGCCAGAATTTCTGCTACTGGTTCTGGCGAACTGGTGCGAACCTGCTGATGCCCACCACTGGTCAGACCATTCCATGCCGAGAGGTTCTTCTGCATGTTTTCCTCAACCTTTATTAGCTTGCTTTGAGAGGAGCACTTTTGAAGGAACTGAACAGAGCAGTTCTGCCACTCAAAACCCAAATGGGGGAGGTGTGGAGGTGTGAGTGTGGCTTGTGTGTAGAGATCAAAGCCTTGCCAGTCTATTAAAGCTTCCTAATTGTGAGGTTTTTTTCTTTAAAAAATCTAATATTAGAAAATCAAAGACATCTGGCAACTCAAATTGCACACTTAGGTAGATCTCAGTTGGTGGCCAAGGCTGGAATGAAATGGCTCACAGATATCCAAAGCATCTGTTCCCCACTATCCGCCTGTAAGAGAGCATGTCTTGGTACAGCTGCTGAGAAAATGAGTAGAAATAAATATGTAAATTTAATTGTGGTCCTGTGTCATGCAGGCAGTCTAATATTTTCCAAGGTGGAGATGGCTCACAAGCTGTCATTCTTGGTTTACTTTTAGATGGTATGCCAGCCATGGAGCAGCAGAAGCCACAGGGAGCTTTCCTATATTGATGCATGCTGCCCATTTGTCTCATTTGTGACTATCTACACCAGGGGAAGGGAATACGTGGCTTGTTGGCTGCTTATGATTTCAGAGCTCTGATGAAACCTCCTACTCAAAAAAGGGGGGGTATGTTTTCATATTTTTAGAAGGTAATCCCAATATCAGAAGCCTCCAGAAAGATTAGGTAAAAGTAAAGTTCTCCCTTGCTCAAAAGCCAGTGTATCTAACTCTAGGGTTCACTGCTCATCAAAGTTTACAGCTGTCTGCATCTGCAGGCATTTCCATGGTTATGTGGCAGACATGACTAAGACACCATAGCACATGGAATGCTGTTACATTTCCTGCTGAAGTTGTACCTATTTATCTACTTGCAATTTCTTGCTTTCGAACTGCTGGGTTGCCAGGAGCTGGAACAGAGACAGAAGCTCACTCTGTCATGCAGGACTTGGGTCTTGAACTGCTGACCTGAAAACCTTCCAGTTGTCAAGTTCAGAAAGCTTACCTGACCTCGAAAACAAGGCGTGCACACTTATACCTTGTTTAAGGACAAAAGTTTTCTTTCTCCCCACTGGAAACTTTTCACTTCAGGTTGCGTGGAATTGAGAGAGGGAGGCCAAAATTGTCCTCCAGATGTATCAAAATGGCCAACCTGCCTTCAACAAAACCATAGGTCTCTTTCTTCTCTTCTATGGTTCATGCTGGGAAGCTCATGTGGTTTCCTCATAGGAGCATTGTGAAGGGCAACTGTTATATTCTATTGTTGCCTCTTGAAACTGTCTTGTTTATGACCTGCCTTGAATTGTTCTTTCCTTCCCTAATTAGGACTTGGCCGAGGTAAAAATGGCACTGTAGCAATCAATGATTTTTCCTTATCTTTGAAGATCAAATAGATATGAAAATTGCTATACTATGTTGCCTGTAGTACATGCAGTGGAGACTGGGGGATGGGGGAAGGATCAGACTTATGAATGCAGTGCTTGGCAAAGTATAAATTGGATGATAAGACCATATTGAAAAGTCAAATTTAGCCTTCATGATATGCACAGAGAACAATACTTTTGTGTTTGCATGCACACACACGTCTATTTTCAGAAACTATTTGATGTTTAGTTTTGTGATAATCAGGTTGCCATCAATAACACCCCAGAGAATGTTGCTACAGGCTTCTACAGTACTAAAAGCTATGTATTGATTTATCTAAGCATTCATATTCTGCTAAAAATATAAGAAGCATACTCTCTGTACCTTTTCATGAAAATAAGTTTTAGATAAGTTTCTTGATTTTATTGTTATGGTATTTTTTTATATTTACACTTGTGAGCCGGCTGGAGTTGCCTCTGCAAGAGGGCGGCAGTACAAAGATGAACAAACAAACAAAGGACTGGAGAAATATACTATTCTTTTGTTTCTCTTTGGTTGCCCTATACCAAGAATGATAAATTCGATCCTTTCCCTAGATTTCTGTAGGGTGAGAACCTAACGGTGCTGTTTATGAGATAGTAGGGATATAATTGGGGTTATACAGAAATGGGCAAGGCTGTGATGGCAGTGACAGGTTGTACTCAAAACCCTGAGTGAATATGGTATGCTTAACAAAAGCAACACAGCACAAAGGATGAAGCCAATTGACCACAGAAGTTGGAAGGACAGTGTTGAAGATGGAAGACATTGTACTATTTTGTCCTTCTGTGCTTTAAAGGTAGACATAGTTCATCAAAAAGGTGAGCAGGGTTTACCAATAATGGTGTTGATATTGCCCCTCAAAAGTCATATCTTTCAAAAACATTTCCGGCACCTCCTAGGAAAGAAAACTTTAAATATTGCTTTCTAGATGCAACTTTGCTTCTGGCATTTCCTCTCAACTTTTAAAGTTAATAAAGAGGTACAGTTGTACCTTGCTTAAAGAGCATAATGTGTTCCACAGGCTTGCTCTTTAAGTGAGTTTGCTCTTTAAGTGAAACACCATTGTAAGTGACCAGTTGTTGGGGGGGGGGATTGTGAACTCCGATTTATTTGTTAGGCAAGTTTTTGGTTGGTTTTGTCAGAGAAAATTCTGCTCTTTAAGCGAGTTACTCTTTAAGCGAGGCGCTCTTTATGCGAGGTTTGACTGTATACAAGTCCTGAGTTAAGGAGGAGGAAACAGAGCAGATAAGAGCAAACGTATGGGTTTTAAAAAAATAAATAAAATAAAATTCAGCTGCCTTTGTGTACTAAACTGGTCTGTCAAGTAATATGCAATGTGCTAGATGGGGTGCCCAAACTACAGCCCATGGGGCTGGGGCTGGCCCACATGACATCACCATCTGGTCCATGGGGCAGATTGCCACTGACACCGGAAGTGATGTGCCACTACCGGAAGTGTCAAAATTACGGCAAAAATGCACCAAAACGTGGCAAAACATGATGAATGTTTTTTAAATGGCACCTAAATGTTCCTCCATTGCTCCCCCCTCCAAGGGAAGTGGCATAAACGCAACACCAATTTACACATTGCCACCACTGCTGCTGGGAGGAATGTGACCAACCTGCTCAGCTGCATGGTCAGGCCTCTGGCAAGAAAAGTTTGGGCACCCCTGCACTAGATCCTGTGGAAGGCCAACACCACAAACTCAGGCTTAGATAGTTTTGTGGTGTCAAGCTAGGTTTAAGCTTCTCTGCCTATAAAATGAGTGGCTTGTCATAGGAAGTCATTCTGTACTGATAGGATTCCCCACCAGAAGTCTGTTTAGTGACTGAAACCGGGATTCCCCTTTATAACTTGGTCTACTACAGGAGACAATGATATGGAGTAAATTGTGAAATATACATGTTCATCATGGTAATCACTATAGCTGTGCCCCTAAAGAGAGTCCTGAAATAAAGACAACTGTGCTAAACCCTATCAACAAGCCACCTCAAACAGTTTCTATCCCCAGCAGAAGGAAGTCTTTAGTAACACTGATAGTTTCTAATTGCCAGTTCAAGATCAAGGCACCCTAAGACACTTTGCCTGACAAGAAGAATACTGCACAATAATATATTTTTATAGGAAAAATTTACCACACTCACCAGCTACTGTGAGGTTTGCAGCTGAGGAAGGGAAAGGAAGATTTTAGGACATGGTAAACAATCTGAATCCTCAACAAGCCCCTGGTCCTCCAGTTCTGCAAACTTAGTTCCCCAATATCACTAATTGGACATGAAATGGAAGTGAATGGAAGCAAGTAATAATAATAATAATTGAAGTCCAAGAACACCTGGAGAGACAAGTTTGAAACTATAGCTAGTTTTTTTTTATCATCAACACCCATCAAATGGATCGTGTTACTTCTCTTTCAAAGAACTTCCCCGGCAACCATTTGGTTTCATTTCACCTTTGAATCTTAGAAATGTGGTCTAGCTTTCTAAGAAAGGAGTCTTTGAGATCTATCCACTGACAACATTAAAAACTAAGGGAGCGAGGAAGGAATGTGAAATCAGCTTTTTTTAAAAAAATACTAAGATCAGAGCAAAGCAATTCACCACCAGGAAGATAAATCATGTAAGATGAATTTGATAGACTGCATTACTTGAAATCCTCCACTGAACTGGAGAAAGGAAAGGGAAAAAATGATAGCAAACTCTTCTGGGAAAGTAGATGAAACTATTGATTCATTAACTTTCAACAAAAACTTCACACGCTGGGGACCAAATTGAATTTAAAATGAGGCAATAGGCGGCAATAGCTCTGAATTAGAGAAGACTCCACAATTTTGTTTTGTTTTCATTTCTCAACTTGGTTTGAATAGATTTCAAAACAGGGAAGGCATTATTGCCTACTGTTAGGTAGATATATAATTTACCATCGGAGACATGGTTATAACTTCTTAGAACTGAATCCCTTATTGCTATATCGCTGAGTATATTTGCTTGGAAGTAATCTGCACTGTTTCCCATGAATCTGTTACCAGCAAAATATGGCTGGACGAAAAGTATCTCGCATTAATAAGAAAGCCCCTGAAAACAAAAACTCAAGTTGTATCACTTTGCTACTCTCCCAAAACTCTTTTTTTTAAATTTTGTTTTCCATAACATTTCTTAGGACTCTCCATGTTTCCTTCAACATATTGCATGCACTATTAAGTGCTAGGTGGGAAATGTCTCTAAGAAATTGCATCAGAGTTTTCAACACTCCCTTTTCTTCTTTTTGAAATCAGATAGCATTTTGTGCCAACTCTGTTTGTTATGTGAAGGAAGGAAGCTTTTGAACACTTAGTCATCTTTGCCTAAGTGCAACAGTACATTATAAGTATGCTAAAAGATACTGTACTATTAGCAGGAGGGATGGGCAAGCTGACACCAATTGAATTTGAAATGGTCTATGCAGGGGTCCCCAAACTTGTCTCTCCAGGTGTTCTTGGGCTTCAATTCCCATAAGCCCTGATCAGCAGGTGTACTGACTTGGGCTTCTGGTAATTGCAGTCCAAGAACATCTGGAAAGCCAAGTTTGCTGACCAAAGAATCCTTAAGTTGGGCCCATCTCTTTTCACACACTCATGTACTATGGGCCCTAGACAGCAACAATATGATTGAAATTCTATACTGCAGAATCTTGTTCTGACCTCTTGGGATATGTGCAGAATATAAGGATAAATAAAGAGGCCCATAGACACATTTTCAAGGTAAGCAGTACAGTTTAAACAGGTCATGTAAGAGTGTAGTGAAATTTGTGGGAGTGTTTTTACCTGTCCTTCATTTATTCCTCTACTGTAAATTATGTTTTAGATGTGAAATTAAGGACATAAAAATCCACCAGATTCACTGATTTTAATGCTTCCTTTAGATTTATTCAATTTACAGGAATGTTTAGGCAGAACACCTTAGGTCTTTTCATTAAAACCAGATAAAGGGCAATTTAGAAAGTCCATCTGAAATGTCACCAAGAGGGTTTGGTGTCATTGTTTTGTGGAAGCCATCCAACCAGACTGTCCCAACGGAACCCAAAGAGCTACAGAGTATGGTAGTGTAGATTGTTACCTACAGAGGACCAGTGAAGTTACCAAAACTTTAACCTTTAGCCTGCTCAGTTTCTGCTTAATGTATGACGCTTTGTGAATTATGGCCAGGAAAGAAATGTAATGGATATGTATTTCTATAGTTTAGTGCAGCACTGCTGCCACTTCACTGTCAAGTTTTCAAACTTTCAAGACACAGAACATATCTTCAACAATCCGACTTCAGTAATCCAATAGACATACAAAGTCTCTCTCTCCCCCCCCTTTTTTTTTGAAAATCTAAGATTTCATGAAATTTCTTAGCCAGTGAAATAATGTCATCTTTCCCTTTTTGTAACATTCTACTTGTACAGTTCTGTGCAATCTCTAGCTTGCCGGCAATCTCACTGGATACCTCCTTGTGCAAGTCTGAAAAGCCTTGAACTATTCACAAAGAGAACTAGGGACAAGTCATTCCACTGAACAAGATTGTGGGCTGCCAAACCAAAGCTTGTTTCTAGAAAGATAATAATGACCAGGAAACGTAACTCCTTGTGGTTGTATGTTTCTGATCCATATATTACTTTTGCATTGCCAATGTCTATCCGATTATGTTCCTGCAGGAAAAATCTCTGCCAAAGAACTGCAGATAGAATTGATTTATTTTTTAAAAAATCCTTTATGTTTGATGGTCCACTGATCCCATCTGAATGTATTCTCATTTCTTTCCACATTTTCAGATTTGCATGTGAAAATATGTATCACAATATATAGGTACTCAAATAGTATTGATTAAGAAAACTGATCCTCAGATTTGTCAAAAAAAAAGAGCTGTTTATGCCTTTATAGGACCACCAACCTATTAAAATCAGGGCTTTGCTATACCCTGAGCATGGTAGAGTTTGAGGGGTAGAGACAAGAAAGTACTCTAAACATATTTTCCAAGTGTTACAGTGTCAGGCTGTCAATGCAGTGCCTGAAGATGGATTTTGTTGCACCAACTTGAGATATCAAGCTCTTCCACAATTACTGATTACACTTATATACTCTCTGGGCTGTTCAAAAGGTAATTAGCCTTTTGCCCCCAACATGCTGGGCAGTCATTTTACCGCCTTCAAAAGGATGGAAGGTTGAGTCAGCCTCAATCCCTGTCAAGATCAAACTCACAACATCAGCAGCATTTTTTGACTCAGGTAATTTGGATAGAATTATCTTTCCCCAAGTGTAGCTCTTCTGAATATTTCGATCATTCAATCAAGATATTGTTGTTATTATTATGCTCCATTGGATAACTTTTATGGAAATATAGTTTACAAGGAAAGTGAGATGTTTACGGACTGGTTTACTCTTTCCACGCCCTTAGGACTTTCCATGGCCAAGTGAGGATTTGAACCTGGGTCTTGTGAGTCTTAGTTGCTCTAGTTACTCTGCCATACTCAATAGAGATATTAACAACCCTTCTTTTTTGGATTTTATACAAAGATTGCTTCCCCCCTTCCTTTTCTATGAGATTTGCAAATGCGAGCAGGGTGGTTTCTGTTACAGAAGACAACTTGACACTCATTAGTGGGTTTTTTTTTTAAAGAGAAACAAATATGTGGAATAAAAATGGGGTTAGCAATAAAGCATCTACACTTTCAGACCAAATATGGAACATGAACAACACTTTGATAATTTGATGTGGTGTTTGTGATATACACTACATGTAGGCCAGGTGTTCTCAGTCATATTTCATGTCACAAATGCATTCATAGGGCCACACCCCACACCAAACAAAAGTAAAAGACTGCATTTCGCAGTGAGCCTTTTGAATCTTTCTTGGAAGTCTAAAATTGTCAAAGAACTGAAGAGCGGTACATATTTTCGTGTGATAAGAAATAGAAAGAATATTGTTTCATTGTTTGGTTGCTTGCTTGAAAAGAGATATTTGGCTAACACATATTTCTGAGCACTTTCATGGCCCTTAGGTCCACATCATCCATCTTTTTGCATTATTCATCTAATTTGTTCATAAATTGCTGCAATAAAAACATGCCATAGGTGGAGAGTGTAGAAGTAGCTACTCCCTCCCCCAATAACACACTAGACTCTCTAACAGGGTTCCCCAAATTATGGCCTGTGGGCCAGATTTGGCCCTGGTGCCAATTCATCCAACCCCCGATGCCCTCGCTGCTCCTGGAAGTGGAAGTAAAACACTGCCAGAAGTGTATTCTGCACCTGTGCAGGCATGCGTTTTACTTCTGCTTCTGGTGGGAGGAACCACGTGACTGGCCCAATCAGCTGTCCAGGGGGCGTGGTTAGGCCCATGGCCTGAAAGGTATGGGTACCGCCACATCTATCATTAACTACTTCAGTGGATTAACCACTAGTTCTAGCACTTGTCTTTTCTCACTTACCATTTAGAACACACATGAACACATTCAGAAATAAGCTGCAGCTGAAAAATCATTAATAATAAAAAATAATTATTATTTTCCTGAATTGTGAATTTTGTACCATTTCCTTCTTCTTGGGGTGCCCTGGAGCTGTGCAGAGGTTACACAGGCTATCTCTTTTCCCAGAATCTCTCACTTTCTGTCTCCACGGAAAGATAACTAAACCACTGATCTATTCAGCTAGGCAAAATGTCATTCATATTGTATTTTATACGGTGTGCAGATATATCATCAATCCACCCATCCAGTAATCAATTAATTGATCTTACCTTAAATTCCTCCAAGATTTTGTAACTTTTCCCATGGTATTCACAAAAGTTCTTCACTTCCTTGCATTCTGGACAGCATCCATTGTGTTCTACTTTAGTACACTTTGGGTGGATTTTGGGGCATTCTGGTTGGTCACAGACAGGCCCATCCTCAGTACAGATGCAGGGACAGTTGGAATGCCCTGGAAAAAAGCGCTCTCCCAGTTTGTACACAAAACCACTGTCGTCAACACAGCCTTTCCCTCGATAGTCATCAAAGATCAGATTATTATCATTGTTATTTGATGTCTGATCACCCTCATCAGCAGGATAGTCTTCATGGTTGAAGGCAGCTGGAGTGACCAAATTAGGAATTAGCAAGAGAAATATGCAGGTTTCATGAATATGAAGAGCCATCCCCCTGCTCAACTTCTGTATGTGGTCCTGATATCAAATACACACAGATACTTCCATGGAGAGGCCGGGGTGATGAGCTGAAAACAAATTATTTTAAATAAGAACAATTTGATATATATATATGTATTAAAAGATTCACATTTTTATTACTACTATGCCATAAGGCTGTCAAGCATTAATTCATTAGAAAGTCTGTCTTTTTATCCATTCCTAAGAGATTACAATAGGATCAAGTCATCATAAACTTTTCTATGTAATATTGACAAAATTAATGGGGGTGGGTGGGATATACAAGCTGAATAAGTCCCAAGTTATACAGAGATTTGTCTACTCCCAGGAACTGTTGATTCATCTAATTTTATTTAGATTCCAGATACAATGTGTCCTTCGATATTAGAATTAGATTAAATTGAACAATTTTCACACTAGCAGAAAAGTATTAAATAATGTTAATCCAAATTAGATTGGACAATATGCCTCTTACTGAGATGATGCTAGAACTGATGCCTCTTGACATTAATTGGGAGGAAGATATTAGGCATTGCATCCAGCAATTCAACTGTTGAATATGTGTCATGTTGTGTATACAAACATATCCTTGTTCATAGCAAGATGACATGCCCATTTGTCTCTTCACTAGTGTGGATGGGGTTTTGCTAAATTACTGAGAGGATGAATCATATGTTTCCATTTGAAGACAAAAATGCTGCCATCTAACTACTAGGTTACAACCTGAGTCTGCTTCCAACCCACCTCAGCTGATTAAAAAATGAGAAAGATAAATGAAATGTAATTACATTTAGATTTCAAACTGAATTAATTTTGGCCTCAGATATAGTGAAAAAGGCTTAATATCCCCCCCCCCCAAATGTCATCTTGCATTCTGAGAACTGCTCCATAAAGGCTTTTTTTTCCCCTACCAAGAAGCTTGACATCACTTTAGTCTTTGTATCTTTGAGGGTTATATATTGGTTGTCTCTAAAATACTTGAATGTATTAACTTATTATTATTATTATTATTATTATTATTATTATTATTATTATTATTATTATTATTATTATTATTATTATTATTATTATTATTATTATTATTATTATTATTATTATTATTATTAGGAGTAGGAGTAGGAGTAGGAGTAGGAGTAGGAGTAGGAGTAGGAGTAGGAGTAGGAGTAGGAGTAGGAGTAGGAGTAGGAGTAGGAGTAGTTTTCCCTTGCCTTGTACAAACTTAGGACAGTATTTCAAAAGAGAAAAACAGAAAGCCAAAAGCAGTGTACATAAGGAAAAACTTAAGGTGAATGCAAAATTATTTTATCAGGTCATGTGAACTGAGTATCTGATCAGCCTCCATAGATGCACAGAAGGCCCACAATATTCAGAGAGGGAAGAGTTTGCATCAACGGCCTATTTCTAAAATGCAGGAGAACTATGCCCTTTCTTTAGACACTATTATTCCCCCTGCTTTACTATCGGCTGTATTGTACTCAATTTTGTACCACTCTCTCCAGAGTATGGTGACTTTTCTCTTGCATCACTACTTTAGCTTGAGATGAGAACAGAAGCATGAGAGTTGAAGAGGAACATAGTAGTTTTCTTATGTTTTATGAAATTAGACAGCAAACAGACATTTAAAAATACTTAAACTGAAAATCATATATATCAGATAGATATGGAGAAGCTTAAAATCAAACAACATCTTTATTTCCTTTGTATAGTTTCCTTTCTGGGAACAACCGTGCAATTGTGATCTGCATTCAATTATTAGGAAGAATCCAACTATATCTGACTGTATTATTTTCATACAGTTTATACCCAATAGATATGTATCATTCATATGGCCATGGACACATACAACTTTTTTTTTAAAAAAATATGCCAAATAGGAATGACTCAGGGAAAGTGCAAGCTTAGTTTGAAGAAGAACCTAAATGATCCTGTTGACGAAGCAATTTCCTTTGTATAGGAAAGAAAGAGACAATGGGATGCTTCTGAAGACTGCTCAGAATATCCAGATGTTTTCACCACAGGTGAAGATTGTACAGCACTGGCAAGAGTATTTGTTCTACTGTTTTGGGTTTGTTGCAAAATCAATCGGTTGCCTTTCAGATCTGAATAGAGACTCACTTGCATGCTACAGGTAGGCTTCAGTCTGCTATGCTTAAAGCTGTGGAAACTTTCAAAAACAAGCAAATTGCAGAGAAGTTCTTTCTAATGGGGGAAATATGGATCAATCTATTTCACAAATCCAGACACTGTGATTAAAGAGAAAACACATTTCACAAAGGGATAACATTCTTAACAGTACTTTCCTATAGAACGTGACCATTCTTTCTTTTTCTCTACAACAACTTCATCAGCCAGTATTTTGGCACAGAGAAGAGAAAATGGAGTGAGAAAGAAAGATCTATTCTGTATGTTGAAAATTCAACAAGTAAACAAGCACACGATTAGAGTTGATTTTATTATTTATTTAAGGTGGCATTAATATAGTCTGAAGCTCGTGAGAAGTTTACGTATCACCTTCTGAAAAATTTACACTTACCTGCACAGGATGAAAGCTGGAAAGGGTCACAGGCCACCATGGATGAATATTTCAACAGTGTGTTTGGAAAAAAACAGTTCTTCTCAGTTACATCTTCAAGGATGAATTATGGACAAATCCTGTTTCCCAAAGCCTCCCATTTCACAGAGCCAACCCAGCAGATACACCACGAGACACAAGCTTTAACCCTGCATTCAGCATCCAAAGCAATCAACCATCAAAGGGTCCAGAGTTGAGGCTGCTTTGTATAAAAGCACACTCCAAAGGCAAGATCATTGCAGCTACCTTATTCTTTGCTCTCCTTATATCCTCGACTGCAGGAGTCAGTTCCACCCCTAAGCCCCTGCCCGATCTCTACCCTGTGTATCTCTGCAACAAGGCATACAAGGGTGGAGAATGTGCTATGCTTCCAATTCCAGGAACAGCAGCAGCATGCTGGAGCTCAGAGCCAATCCAGACTGAAATGCAGTCAGCAGCAGCACCATCGCGCCGAGATGTTTTTTAGAGGCTCTCCCTGGGTTCGGGTGGATCTCAAGCGAGGCAGCAACTTTCGCCAATATTCAGCACCCTGGATAGCGGCGGCAGCCCGACAACTGCGGCTCTGGAGCGCATTCTGTCAAGGCGCGGAGCATCTTCAGCACCGCGGACAGCAGCCAGTGACCGCCTTTGGCATCATGCAGGCGGAACGTGCGGTTTCTCTGGGCGAAGATCACAGATCCCGTCCATCTGCTTCACGTTGACTGGGGAACACCTTCCCAGACACAAAAGGTATTTTCTAAAATACCCATGAATAGACTTTACATTGGACAACTCCCTTCTGTTTAAATGGGGAGGGCGGGGGAGGAGGAGGCAAAACTGCCAATGTTGAGATGTGCCTTTCAGCTCAGACTGCAGGGCTATGTTCCAGGAAGCGGCAGTGGGCAGACTGAAGCTCTCTGCAGTTACAGAATGATGTGGCAAGGGTAACTGTCAAGGCACTGGTCTGAAACTTGTACATCTGCATCGCTGTCAACCAGAATCACGTCTCCGCGAATATAAGTGGCTGCTGTATTATACAAATAGACCTTAAACCATAAATACAGGTGTTCGAGGATAGAAGAAATAATTACTGTTTTTACCAAAAGTGGATTTTTCAGTGTGGCTTTTGCTGTAGTATATTGGGCAGTGGGAGGGGCAGGGGGAGAGAGAGGGGAAAAAAAATCACCCTGCAGTTCATCTCCTCTGTCATTAGGCGTCATTGCAAAGCTATTTCTCTAGGAAAATGCTAAATGAGCATTTCCTCTAATGCATTATTTACAGACAAATAAACAGACATAAAGGCAAAAATGGAAAGATGAATTTTTTTTAATTAACTTCAGACACAGAAACTTTATATTCCATGACTTGGCTTTACTTCATGACCATTGCATTAGAAGCCCACTCCCACTCTTAGGGAGACGTCAGAACATTTTTTTGTGAGATTTTCCTCAATAATCGGTAAGAATCAGTTCCAGATTCTCACGGTGCCATCAGAGCCTCCCGAAATCAGATGCTCTGCCTTATGATCAAATATGATGCTCTGGACTTCATCTTCATGGCCCAACAAACTGGAAAGTTGCCCCGACTTCAGTTCTAAAGTCTTGACTGTTCCATCATTGCTTGCAAGAGCTACAATATGACCTGTAATGAAAAGCAAGACAATCAGAGATCGACAAGGGACAGAAGCAACTATGACAGCTTCACCCCTGAGGCTAGAGATTCTTACACTCCATTTATTCATTTTCTTTATAAAACCATGGATACAGACAATCATGTACTTTAACAGCAGCAGCAACAAAAAGAAGGCAAACAAATACTGAAAAGAGTTTAAACCTCAAAGTTAAATCCATTCAAGTAGGGGGAAAGTGCTATTATTTGATATTAAGACTGAAGTATTTGTGTGTCAGTACTTCTACTCCAGTGTGGCCATTTTCTGTGCTAAGGAAGCAAAGTTATGAAGTCAAAATTGAGCTACCTATATGTATCAATAAAATGATGTCATTTGTTTCATATGCATCTGTTCAACTGGCTGACTTCATTCTCTTTAAAGGAATGGATGCTTTTTCTTTTGCAATTTTTAACCACAGAGGGATGTGTATAAATTATAATCAAGCAACAAAGAGATGTGAACATAGCTCTTAAGGATAAAGCTTTTTGGCATGTGTAGCAGGAAAATATGGGCTCCTGAACAGAAGACCATTGCTGTGATCCTCTAATCCCTTGGAGGCACAAGATTACAGTGCATTCTTCCAAGGGTCTGTTTCCCATAATCACATCTCCCTTCAGCCCCACTCACTTAAATGGAAGTGGCAGTCCTGATTGAAGGAAATGGAAAAGCCCTTGTGCAGAGAAGAACATATGCTCTATAACAGAAGCAAGGATCTGATTTGGGAGGGAAATTAACTACCTGTAGCTATAGGTTGTGCATTGATAATAATAATTTCATGTCAGAGATTACTCTGGGTTTAAAGGATTTTTATTGGATAAAAACAGTGCAAATTGCTTTAGAAAACACAAATCAGAGGCTCAGGGAAGGTAGGAGAGATCCCCTTTCACTGGAGATTCATAGAATCTAAAGAATTTCAAAGTTCAGATGGTTGAGCCCCAGCTGAGGGACTATCTATGAAACAAGGAAATGGAAAGAACTGTAGAGATGACACAATTTATATTACTTTCACAATGGCTGCTAGGTTTCTGGTCAGTTTTGACCAATTTTCTAAGGATAGAAAGCAAAGCAAAGCAAAGCAATCACACATATATCGTCCCATAGTGCTTAGTGAACTCTCTGGGTGGTTGCTATCACCCTCAAAACATTTCCCTCAGACCCACATTGTTCTTCATGCTGCCTCATGTGGGTAAGGAAGCTAAAGCAACTGTGTGGATGAATACAGGAGAGGTGTGGCTTCCTTCTACAAAAAGGGTGGGTAAAGGAGAGTAAGAGAACTGGCATATTTGCAAAAAGAGAGAGAGAGAGAGAGAGAGGAGAGACAGACAAAATGTTTTGCATATTGAACCTTTCTAGAGGCTCCACCCATTAAGTTTGCTCCAATTGGTTTCCAAGTAAAATGGCAGCTGGAAGAAAGGAATGTGGTTGAAGGAAGATGTGGTGAAGTTACTGCCTCAGGCAAAAACATTCTTCCTTCCTGGCCAAGAGTTGGTTTCTCTGACTTTAGCCCCACTTGCATTTGCCTCTCCTCCCTCACCTGTTCCAGCTAGGAGTCTTCTTCTTGTGCATCTATGGCTGCAGGAGATGGTGAGTAGCTCTTTAGGTTGAGAGGGAAGGAGCACTTCTTTAGTATAGACATTTAGGGGATTCACCTTCCCAGACCTTCCTTTCTGCCGGCTGCCATTTTGCTTCTCGTGACTTAGGCTTGGCTGACAAACAGTGGTGTACAATTGCATCCTGCATATAATTTGAAGCCAGCTTAATGATACATTCTTTGTCCTTTCCTTCACTCTTTCTCTCTACTTGCCCTGTTTTGATAATACCCAAAAAGTATTATCAGGTGTAGATTTAAACCTCAAGGCAGTGTTTTTATTAAGAAGTACTGTAAACCTCATAGTATTCAATGTACTTAGATTGCAAATCTGCCATTTGGCAGGTAAGATTCACAATCCATTCTTCAAAAAATTCTCCCTAACCTACGCATATGGTTCAATATTCTTACGGACAATTGCAGAAAACATGTCTTCGTTGACCTCTGAATGTTTACTTTTGAATTCAATTAGTAGTTTAATAATTTTTAAAATTTGATTTAAGACATGGCCTTCTTTGGGCATTGGGAACTCTACAGCAGCCCCATGTTCTTGAAAGGTGAGAACCACTGCTCTAAGCAAACAAGTAAGCCCTGGAGTGCTGCTGGAAACATTTCTTGGTGGGAGTCCACCTAACCTCAGGGGGGAAATATAATAAGACCCCGGCATATGACTGCCCTGGGTTAGGTTTGCCGTGGGTTACAACTGTACATTTAATTTAAAAAATTACCCGGGTTATGACTGATTTTTGGTTTATGACCAAAAATTGTGCTATTTAAACTCTAAATTGGCCAACCCCTCCATTTTAGAGTTTAAAATGGCCACTGACATCATTTTAGAGTTTAAAATGGCCACTGACATCATTTTAGAGTTTAAAATGGCCACTGACATCATTTTAGAGTTTAAAATGGCTACCACCACCTCCACCCGGAGTCCCAATGCCTTTCGGAGGTGCATGTTTTCAGCTGTAGAACTTGGAGGAAGGTGGGAACTGAGTGGACAAAGTCCCCAGATTCTCCCTGTGCTGGCAGGGGCGGAAAATGCATTCAACGCATGTCTCCTCCAGGTTGAAACAGAGAGGATAAGGTCCCCAAATGGTGTGGAAAGAGGTAGGGAGATTGCTTTGTTGCTTTTTTTTTGGGGGGGGGGGACAATCGCATCTGGCATTTTTTTGTGTTGTTGTTGTTGTTTTAGATGTTGACATTTGCTGGGGAATTATGAACACACTGAACTTTGCATTCTGTTTAAGACCTTTTCTAAATGTTGTAAATTTAACTGAAGGACCTGGACACTTTTGTAATTTTGAGACATTTAGGCATGATAAATCTGCTACAATTTGCACATTTCTATAACTATTGGATGGGACTGTGGTGGCTCAAGTGGTTAAGACACTGAACTCACTGACTGGAAGGTCAGAGTTTGATTCCCAGGTACTGCATGACAGAGTGAGCTCGCGTCTCTATCCTAGCTCCTGCTACCCTAGCAGTTAGAAAGCAAGAAATTGCAAGTAGATAAATAGGGACCATTTTGGTAGGAAGGCATACAGCGTTCTGTGCACTCCGGTGTTGAGGCATGCCTGCTACAGGTCCAAGGAAACATCTGCAGATGGTGACAGCACTGGCTCTTTGGCTATAAACAGAGATGAGCACTGAACCCTAGAGTCAGATACGACTGGTTTTCGAGCAAGGGTGACCTTTACCTATAACTATTGGACTACTTTATCTAGAACAGGGGTTCCCAAACTTTTCCCACTGTGGGCCTGATCACACACACTGGATAGCTGAGCGGGCTGGACCACACCCCTTGGAAGTGGAAGTGGGCATGTTTGCACATGAGTGGGTACATCTGTATCCACTTCTGGGTATGGTCTGAGCATGTTTGCGCATGTGCGGGTGCATTTTATGGATGACATAAACACATCCACAACCACTTCCAGTTGGGGCTGGTCCACAGGCCAAAGGTTGGGAACCTCTGATCTAGAAGAACATTTAATATAGCAAAGATTAATACAATGGATTAGATTGTTTTAATCAGCAGATGTAAGTTTCTATTAAAAGCCCCCCCCCCCCCCAAAAAGTCTCTCCTAACTAAATGATTGCATACAGAAATCACCTGCATAGCAAATAAATTTCTGTGGTCCCACTCTTCTCTCTTCTGTGTGCTCATGTTTCTGAATGTTACAATATCTGGCAGGAGGCTAATATCCTTCCAGCTTTTCAACCCAATAGCAAATGTTTTCTCATTTTTGCCTTTCTTGGTGTGTTTTCGGATAATTGCAATTAGCCTTGAGAAAAGATGATAAATGAAGCTGATGTATTCGAAACACTGCACTGAAGCGTTTAATTAAAAGTTTCATTGTCTTCTATAGGATTAGGTGCTGGCTTTTTACTGCAAGAGACTAATCCTTACATTTTCTCCTGTTTCATATATTTGAAAGTTTTTCATGAAGCACCTGCTTTAGAATTTGGATCCCTCTAATGTTAAAATCCTGGTGTTAAAAACAAAAGAAACAACATAGCCCAAATTAAGTAATTAGAAGCACCACCACGTTCACTGGGAGGATGTTCAACTAATTTTTAATTTGGCATCCTGAATGTTTAGGATTTTCCCCTTAACTTCTTGAGTTTTTGCTTTGCATACAAAAAGGAATTCATGCACTGAAATGAAAAGCAACCAAAAGAATTAGAAAATAATATATGGTTGTTAGTGGCCAATTTATTTCCTATGTGTAGTGTACTAATCCTTGTACAGTAATACCCCGGATAACGTTATGACTTGGTTCCACAAGTCATGACGTTATCCAATTTTTAGTGTTGTCCGATGCATGCATCGAACAACGCTAGGAAAAAAAAAAGCCCTGACTTCAGCGACAAACTGCTTTAAAGGCAGGCAGTGGAGGTTTCCAAAGTAACAACAAACTGATGGTGAATCAGCCATCATGTATTCAAATTGAGGTGTCTGCCAAGGAATTGAGCATTCAGGAGCCAATCTGCATTAATTTGCATTTTTTACATGGGCTTTCTAAATAATGCCCATAACCTAATGCCCACAACAATGGCCGGATGAAGATTCCATGGCGTGGCAGGCAGCTGAGAACATTGCCCCCTCCTCTGGGCCCACAACAACGGCCCGAGGGAGTTAGTCTGTGTTCTGCTTTGGTTGTTTTGTGAGGCTGTATTTTACGATTTTTACTCGGTGAGTGGGCAGCAATATAAATCTGAACATATAAATAAATAACCAAGCAATCTTTATCCATATCAATCTCTTTTCTAGCACACCCTTAAAAAAGAAAATGCTTTTTTTTTGCAAATTAAATATATATCACAAATTAATAAGAGAGCAACAAATTTTTAGCAAATTTATAACTTTTCTTGGCACAGTTTTCTGTACAGGATTTTTAAGGTATACAATATTGGGGAGTTTTTAAAATTGTAGATGAATTATCAGTGTGGAAATATTCTAATGGCCAATTAATTAAAATAGTCTTGCTTACCCTTTGTTGACTCCAAATTATTTTGGGAGTGCTTGGATCCAGTTTTAACCCACTTCAACTACAGAGGAGAGATGATGCTCTGCCCAAGATAGTAGGGACTTTGCCCCCTACATCAAGGAGCATGATCTCAATTCTCCTCCTCAACTGAGGAGGACTCTGGTGTTTCTTGTCTCTGTGAATTATAGCCACCTGACCTTGGCATAGATGGGGAAACCTGTGGTTAGTTTAATTACTCTTAGTTCAAGCCAATAGAGGCTGGGAACCTTTTCTGCTTGGCAACCCTTGATCTGAGTCACTGTATCCACAAAGCCTGGCAACAGTTGTAACCTGAACCTTCTGAGGGCAGAGGAAAGACCTGCACTGAATGAGGCCAGGGATGCCTGCCAATGAAGAAACTGCAGGACTTGTGACAAAACCAGGATCAGTTTTGTGGCTCTGTGGAAGAAGACCATTTGGAAGCAGAAGAGCAAGTGTAGAAGCATGCCCTTATCACACAGCCGAAGGCCATTAACTTTGGGCCTATCATCTTGGGTATGTGCATCAAGTAAGAAGTCGTTGTCGTCGGCGTCGGCGTCGTTGTCGTCGTTGGCGTCGTCGTTAATTAGACTTGTATGCCACCCTACTCGCCGGAGCAACTCAGAGAGGATAAAATATCATGGGGCAACATATATTACAGTATTACAATATCAAATATAAATACAACAACATAATATAAATATAACAACATAATACAATATCTTATGACTTCATAGTATAACTTCATCTGATTACTTTGTGACTACCTTCCATCTGCTTTCAAGGAAAAGAGCTATCTTGCCCTAACAGGGGTCTTTGACTACAGTTAAACGTTGGCTACATATGATTCTTTGTAGCTTGATAAAGAAGTCACATGTTTGAAGAACTGACATGGACAGTTGCATGTCTCTAATTGTATAGTCCAGGGGTTCTCAACCATTTTGCACCATGGGCTAGACAACTCTCCCTCAGATAGCTGAGTAGGCCAGACACATGATTTCCCTCTGCTGCAAACGCTGCCATAAACCATGGTGGTGTGTTTGTGCATGCATGGATATGTTTACAGCTGTCATAAATGCTTCCACTTCCAGGGTCATCACTGTGGGCAGGATGGAATGGCATCAGATGCCGGGGCCAGCCTATGGGCTATTGGTTGCAAACTCCTGCTCTAGTCCATAGAGGGTGCTTTACCAAAGGTGGTATAAGCTAAAGGAAAATGTGTAACTGTTGTTTCCTGGGAAAGGCTATTAGGGCCACCCATGATATTGGTAGCCACTTTTAGGAAATTGATGGGACCAAATGCCTTAAGAAAAGATATTTCCCCATATGGTAAACTAGGATAAATTGACAATGAAGATATGTATATGGAGATGGACATTTGTAGATCAGAGCATCTATCCAATAATTGCCTGAAGGGCTTCTACATTCCTCTGTAGGATCACTGTAGGGAATTTAATTGGTTTTACATACTGAAATGTCCTTTTCAGTCCCAGAAGGGATCTCAGTTCATTCAGAGAGCTTTTAGGAAAGATGCCAAGCATGATGGCAGCATTTGATGGACCAATTTCCAGCAAATAGTCTCCATTCTGTGGAACAAACCTTTTTCATCTTTTTCATTTGCAGCATTTTTGGAATGAAGAGAAAGAATCTAGGATGTCCCTGACAGTGCATGACACACCATGTGGGACTACCATAATCTCCCTCCCATGGGTGGGGGTTTGTCATCATGCAGACTGCAACAGCTTCATATGGGATTTAGAATGGAAAGGACTGGGTGATTTCTGGGAGGATAGCTTTCACAACATCATATTTCTCTAGTGGCAGAACTGTAAATGTATTCAGTCTTTGGGGCTATGACATTTGGCTGTGTATGGCTAAGATCTGTACAAGATGAAACATCCATGCTTTTGTCCTGTCCTGTTTCGGAGTCATCAGAACCAGTGGGTTTCCATCTTAGGTTCCTAGATAGGTACAGACTGTACCTCCCAGAGCCAGTGGACCACTGATTTTTCTATTTGGAGCTTTTTTCGGGGTTGGAAGTCCAACAACATCTGGGACCCATGGTTGGGAATCACTGAGCAAAGGTTTGTGGCAACAAATTCCACACACTGATACTTAGGCCAAAATCCTGTTTGTGTGGGCATAACTTAAATCTACTTCCTTGTAAATTTGCTAGGCATTGGCCAAGGGGAAAATTCTATTCTATATTCGATTTATATCCCGCCCCAATCGCGAAATGCGACTCTGGGCTGATTGTGCAATTTGTTCTATGGCTTCCATTGAAGCCATTGTGAAGTACTTTGTGGATAGCACTTGTCTTAGCATTATTGTAGGTACTACAGCCATAACCAGTGGCGTCGCCGGGGGGGGGGGGGCTAGGGGGGCCGCCAGCCCCGGGCGGCGCTTTTTAGTCTATGTATGTTCTTGGACTACAATTCCCAAAAACCCTAGCAGGAGTGGGCACCAGCGTCCACCAGGGGGTGGCAAATTTGGCTTCAGCCCCGGGTGGCTGAATTCCATGTGACATTACTGGCCATAACATCAAGTTATACCTGTATAGCTACTACACAACAGGATTTCAGCCATTGGGTGGTGAAGGCAAACACTTTCTTTAAAAGTTTTTGCCTCCTCAAGAGAGAGTTTGTCTGCACCAAAAGGGAATACAGCACTGTAGTTCTTCTTATACACCTTTGGTGAGAGCCCTTACTATGCTTTGCAACCATTGATTGACTAAAGCAAGTACTGTAACTTATTTGCTCAGTATCAGGAAAGTGAAAATGAGAGACAAAGAATGGAAATGAAAGGGCTCTCTTTTCCATTACTCTTTATGTCAACACTGATCTACTTGCTCCAAATAATTTGCCCATTATAATGTAAATTCACTCCATCCTTTCTGCTAAAAAGAAGATTTTTAAAAATGTTGAGTGAAGTGAGAACAAATTGGGATTTCACTACTGATTAAAAACGTTTTCAAATTAACAGCTAAAAAATGACCTATGAAATGATTATGCTCAAAGAATCTACTTAAAACATGTCCATTCTCATTCATACTAAAAATGATACTTTGATGAAATACATAAAGAAGGGTAAAGGAGATACCCTTCTATAGGCTACTTGAAGCGTACCCTGCCATCACTCTTGAATTCAAAGGGATCTTTTCATATACACTTGATAAGAACTTGTTCCCCTTTAAGAAATTTTCTATATCACCAAAGCTGGTACAAGCTTTAATTACTTCATACTATACTGATGATAAAACTTCTATACTCATTGTGCAGACTTCAATAGGATATGAAAGAATGATGGCTCACATTACATGTACATTCTTTTTCACGATCAGAACATAAAAACTGGCAACTTGTATGTCTGACCACAGATCAAACATCCAAGATTAAAATCACATCCTTCTCCTATCATATTGTACTCAGTATAAAAATGCTATTTTGTGTGCTTTAAAAAGGACAGCTTTATAATTTCCTGAGATAACTTCTCAACCTTTTCCCATCATGACTAGACTCTATGCCAATTCTCTCTCTCTCTCTCTTGCTTGTGTCTCCTCTGAATGATAAATTAACCACATATTGGCTAGAAAACCAATGGAATATTTTCCTGTTGCTTTTACTAATGAAATACTATATCTAAATCAGTAACAAAATAATTATAGTCTACCTCTTCGTAAGAATATTAGATATGTGTTGATATTAAAAGTGACAACAATAGGACCACTTTTACAGTATTCAGTCCTCCTTTTAATACTAATAGAAATAGTAATTACACTTATATACCATCCCATAACACTTAGCACACTCTCTCATTTTATCATTCTCAGAAGAATGGAAAGCTAATTCAACCTTGATCACTGGTCAGGACTGAACTCACAACTTTCTGGCTGCAGTACATCAGTTTAACCATGGAGCACCAGGGTTCTTATTCTTTTAATAAGAGTTATTCTCTAAAACATGCCAGTATACTGAAGCATACTAATTGAATTTGTTACTACACGACAGATTCCTTCAAAAGACAAAATGAGACAAGATTAATTTGCTGAGTCAATAAAGTTGAATTACCTATAGTGGAAGGAACAGAGACTGCATTTGTTATAGGACCCTGCCTACAATCTCGCCTTCCTATCTCATTTACTATGACATTATCTCAGAAACTATAAGCATTTATTTTACTACATTGATTATTGATAAAGCTTTGCCCAAGTGGCTGTTGCCAATGTCTTACCAGATTTAGAAACTCAGTGTTTGTTAGAAAATGTTAAACTGAAGTAAGCTATATGGCTCCCTATCAGCCACTTCCTTGCTCATTGGTGGACTGCATCCTAAACCAGCTGGTAGGCACACCTACAGTAGGCTCACTGGCTGAAATCCTGTTACTTAATGTGACACACAGAGGGCAAACAGCATAACATTAAGTTATTTTGAGCTGGCAATTAAGGAGTGGCTGACCTCTGGCCGGGTGCATGCTCTAGAATTCCAGTGGAGACTCATTAATTTCCAGTTAGAATTGACTGAATATTACACTATCTTCCATATAACTAATTAAGCAAAAGGATTTCAGCCATTGAATCAGTGGGATGCACCTAAAGGTCGATGCACCATTCAACAGCTAGATTCAGACCTATCTTTTTGCCCCCTAAAGCTCCATGATTCAAAAGTTTAACAATGTAACAGTATTTTTGAAGTGTAATTACTGTTTTAAAGAAAAGATTTGAATGGATGTATAAGAAATCAACAACTTAATGTAGCATATTAAACTGACACATTTGTGTGGATAAACTAGGGTGTAATTAGTCTATTTCTAGAGCCATTAATTGTTTTGGCATATAATCATTAGAGAAAATATGGGCTGTATGACCTAAATATTTGGTGCACTGTAAAGGAATCCATTTCCTGATTTGTGCAGTCTATACATCCTGTTGCTAGGAGTGGGGTACCTTATGGGATCCACATGTAAGATGCTAGTTTAGAATGTTCTCACCTGGCAGAGAAAGTGATAAATATAATTAAATTGCCATTTGAAAAGCAATCAAGAGGATTCCCCCCCTTATATTTTGCTTAAATTCATATGTAAAACAACCTTCAAAAGGACCAGAAGAGCAATTTCATCTAATTCCTCCTCTCTTACATGAATTTCAGTTACCTACTTTGCCACTCAACAAGAGAAGGAAGACAGGGTTTTATTATGTTCAGTAGGTATGACGTAACATATCATAGAGGAGAAACAAAAGTTTTTTTTATCATTAAGAAAATGATTTTTATAGACATCAGAGTCAATTTAAGCAATTCTGCAGGATCAATAGAGATAGACAGAAATGCTGCTTGGCATTTTATTACCTGTGCAGGGAGATATTGATTACCTCCATTGACTTCTACCAGGCAGGAAGAGCGGCATCTGTTGTTTCTCCAGAGGGATGTGCCAAAGCAAAGTGTATCAAGCAACTATTTGCATTCTAAGTATTTCACATTAACAGTTCAACCTATGCCATTATTTCAAACCTTTCGGCACAGCTGAAGGAAAAGTACAGTAACGTGATTGTTAGCTAATACAATTCACTTGGGGTGGGGTGAGTCATTATTAGAAAAGGCTCTTCCCAATGGCTGCTGTCAATTGCTAGTGGCACTGGATTTTCAGGATGAAGCAATCCACCCTCCTCAGATCAGAAGCTCCCCCAGCAGTTTATCTTGCTCACTGTCCCTGCAAAATTTGACTAAGGCTGGATACCATTCATATGCATGAGCTTGCTTCCTAGTAGTCTAGACTGAGAGGTGAATTAGCTGAATGAGAAGCATCCTATGGTTACCACCTCCTCCTCTGAGCATCTAATGCAAAACCAGCACCAGTCTTATTTGACAGAGGAGATTTCTTGCTTGCAACAGGTTTTTCATGTATATCTATGACTAATACTATTTTTACAAAAGCCTGAATCTGTAGTATTCTCTTCCACCAAAAGAAATTAAACCCTATAGCACTGTCCCAGGTTTGAACTTGAAAAGTAAGAAAGTTCAAATCCATGCAATTTCTCATTTTTGCAACATAAAGTTGGTCTTTTATTGATTTTGCATTTTCATGTGTATTTTTATATGCACATCTTTGTTTGCAATTTCCCAAGTATATGCATTCTGGCAAGTGATTTCCCTTCAAAATGTTGCATTTTTTAAGTCATCTTTTGAGCCATGTTGTATGAGTGTGTGTTTGTGGGTAGAGATTATGATCAGTCAAATAAAGAGCCTGAGCAGAATTTGTTAATCCCAGTTAGACCCATTGATTCAATGGCATATACATCTGGGCTTATTTTATGTTGAGAATCAGTCCTCGTATGTGCAATCACCATTTGGAATCAGTCTCTAAATATGTAATAACTGCAAAAAGATGAAAATAACCCAGAGCATTAACAGAGTAATTGTTCTTTACTACTACACCCAGAACTTAGAATGTAACATTTTAAAAGGAACTCGTTACTCATCAGCAATTAGGTTGTCATTTCATTTTGTTGCCCCAATCATACAAAAGTTTGTTGCATTGTTAATACATCAATAAAGAAAAAGAAAATGGTGATTATAAACTAGGCCAGTGATGATGAACCATTCCAGTGCCCAAACTGGAACCCAAAACCCACTTATTTATCATAAAGTGCCAACACAGCAACAGGGGAGGAAGGAAACACACCCATTGGGCTGCTGAGCAGAGGGGTGGGGTAAACTCTGTTCTTGGGGAGGGAGGGAGTGCTCCCATTGGACTGCTGAGCAGAGGGGCAGGACAAACTCTGTGCTGGGGTGCCCACACAGGTGCCCACAGAGAGGGCTCTGAGTGCCACCGGTGTCACACATGCCATAGGTTTGCCACCACTGAACTAGGTTGTAGCATCACCAAGTACAATATAATGGCCAGGCTGCAATGACATAAATCCACTGGATCTCACTGCTTCCTTCTAAACAAGGGTCATCTTCTTTGCTGAAGACTCTTGTCACCCTAAAAACTGCTCTCAAAAGTAACATGCCTGTCAGTTTGACTGTCAAATCAGGGAAGATACTAGAACTAGTGGTTGATCAACCAGTCCATAAGCATTGTGATAACAAAGTAGTGATTAGCTTCCAGTGAAACATTATGAATTTCTTCTAAACTGGTTAAATATGGCTTGAATCAAAACAGTATCCAATTGACAGGTGATTGGAATACAATTCTCATTCTCAATGGCTCCTTCTATTCAGCAATGCCTCATTAAAGATGAAGGAGGTTTTGGCTGGTGCAGCAAAAGGTTATGCTCCTGGCCCGTTGCTCTTCAATATCAGTGATTCAGAGATGGCTAGGGAAATTGTGACCCTCTAGGCTGCAGCTCTTTGAATCCCCAATCAATGATTAGATTGACTAAAGTTGCAAGAAGAGGCAGTCCAACAACATCTCCAGAGCCATATGTTGTTCACCTTTGATTTAGATGAAGAGATGGAGGAAAAGGTTATGATGAAAGAAACATGAGTCAATGCCTCAGAGCTGATGCTGTTGCTATTAAGTTGTCTCTGACTAGAGAAGGGATGTTTGGGCCCCCAACTCCCAGAACTCACCAAGAATTCCACAGGAAGGATTCTAGGAGATGTAGTTCCAAACCAGAATCCTATAGACCAACTTTACTTATTTTTGTGCATGCATCCTGCCATGAGGTTCCCTTTAAAAAAATATAGGAGAGGGGAGGGACTGCTCCAGCGCTTCTTAGAAATTGCAAGGCTTCATTCAAGGGGTAGTTTCTTGGGAGTACCTTTTCTTTATAGAAAGATGGGCAGTGGGACTACCTTGTCACACTAGGCAATCTTGCACCGGGGAAAGTTTCTTATTTTTCAAAGGAGGAGGATGCTACCAGCAAAATTGGTCTGTAGATTTCTGTTTTGGGGTTTTATTTCATAGAGTTCTATCTGGAAAATTCAAGGGAAATTCTGGGAGTTGGTGTCCAAAAAGTCACATCCCACCTCAGATGCATTATGATCCATATGTGGTGGCTTAGTGGTTAAGACACTGAACTTGATGACTGGAAGGTCAGCAGTTCAAGATTTGAGTGTTGCACACCAGAGTGAGCTCTCATCTCTGTCCCAGCTCTCTTGCAGTTCAAAAGCAAAAAAATTGCAAGTAGATATATAGGTACCACTTTGGTAGGAAAGGTAACAGTGTTCTGTGAGCTCCAGCATCTAGCCATGGCTGCTACATGTCTACAGAAATGTCTGCAGATGCAGGCAGCACTGGGTCTTTGTCTGTAAATGGAGATGAGTATCGTACCCTAGAGTCGGATATGACTGGCTTTCGATTGAGTGACCTACAAAATGTATGCTCATGAACAACCTTGCTTAGCTCTTGCAACTTCCAGGCTGTGGCTTTTGTGGCTCAAAAGGCAGGGCTAAAATTCAACACAACTTTGATAGAATGGAAACCTGCACTGAATTTAACAAATAAAATTTAGCAGAAACAAATGCAAAGGAATTATTCTGCTTTACATGGAGCAACTTTTCATTTAATGAAAAATGAAGCAAGAACTCTGGTAAAGAGGTCTCATACAAGGATGGATATTTCCCTCCTATGTGTTAGTCTCAAACAGACATATATTGTCAGGTAGAATTGATCTAGTTTGTGGATTTACATGAGCTAAGATCAAGCCCAGAGCTTTAATTTTAAACGCTATGATAACAAATATTAGCACACTTGCCTCAGTAAGAGTAGATAAAACATATAAAACAGCTGTTGCAAACTGTGATTTTAGTAGCTGTAGATAAAATTCCTCATTACTGTCACACCATGCAGAGTGTTATTTACCAAGCAACTGATTTTCACCATGCAAAAGATGTTTTATATATATTTCTTCTATAAACAGATCTCAACAAATATAGTAATTATTTCTTGTCTGCCTAATTTACTCTGTGTTTTGTGGAGAGATGCAGTTTTGTGACAGTCCTATAATTCCTAAACTTTAGCATGTAAATAAATCCTTTTAAATATTCTTCTCTTCCTGGTGAGAGCTCATTATTTCCCTTCTACTTCCATTATTTCAATTTAAGGGCTTGAGGGAAACAACAAAATGTTCTTGATCAGGTATTTACACTTCTGGAGCACCTGGGAAACCAAGAAATATTGGAACAAGAAAAGCAGACATGTAATATTTTTAAAACAGCTATGACATTTATGAAGAGAATAAATTTCAGTCTCCAAAGTCCTCTTACATATCTATGTAAATGATGTAACTCTTGGTGGTGAATTGTCTCAAGTTCAGAAATCATTATGCTTAAAGAGCATAATGCGTTCCACAGGATTGCTCTTTAAGTGAGTTTGCTCTTTAAGCAAAACACCATTGTAAGTGACCAATTGTGGGGTGGATTGCGAACCCCAATTTATTTGTTAAGTGAGTTTTGGGTTGGTTTTATTTGTTAACTGGAACAAACATTCAGAGAAAATTCAGCTCTTTAAGTGAGTTACTCTTTAAGCGAGACACTCTTTATGCGAGGGTTGACTGTACATGAAGTTATATAATTCAATATGTAAGTGATAATGTCTAGAGTGAGTTTTTCAATTGGGGCAATTCCCTACACCTTCACAATGAAGTAAGAGGATTTGGACCAATAACGGATAACTTCAAGTAAATCAGATGATGTCCTTTGAATTAACAGTGTTAAAGCCTATTAACAGGGGAAATATTTCCAGGGCTTCTGTGTCCCTCTCCCCATCACTCAGATAAAGTTGGAATGAAGCTTTCTGTCAAACCAGGATACTGCAATAACATTCTGTCCTCAACACAATTGTGCATGCAAGAGATTTTATATGTAAATAAAGTACAGGATGGTACAGATGCCTTATATAAAAATACAAACAAAACTGTATATTGGATTTAAATATTTGAACTATACAAACATAGCTTTTAATCTGTTCAAACAACTGCTGTAAATTTATTCTAAACAAAGAAAATCTTTATTTGGCAAAAGAAAATTCTAAATTCATATGGATAATGACATATTTACCATGTTCCTAGAATATGAATATAATACAAAATCCCATTTGTTTGTTTATTCAATTTGTATAGCCACCCCAATCAACATGCGACTCTGGGTGGTGTACATAAAATTCCCAATGTTTAAACTATAGAAACCCTTAAAATTCCTAAAAACATTGAAAAACTACCTCCCACCAGCACCAATTACAAATCTAGTTAAAAACTTTTAAAAACATGAGTGATCCTGATTTAAATGAGCCTGTGTGTGTGTGTGTGTGCGCGTGCACACACACACACACACACACACACACACAACTTTGTGCCTGGTGCTGCCCCTTTGGGGCACTATAAGTATTTAATTTACACTAATTAAAAGTTTTCTAGGGACTACAGTGGCTCAAGTGGCTAAGACGCTGACTGGAAGGCGGCAGGTCAGCAGTTCGATACACAAATACTTCAGGACGGAATTAGCTCCAGTCTTTGTCCCAGCTCCTGCCAACCTAGCAATTTGAAAGCAAGAAATTGCAAGTAGATAAATAGGAACCACTTCGGTGGGAAGGTAAAGAGTGTTCCATGCACTCCGGTGTCTAGTCATGTCTGCCACATGACCATGGAAATGTCTGCAGAAGCAGACAGCGCTGGCTCTTCGGCTATGAAACAGAAAGGAGCACTGAACCCTAGAGTTGGATACAAGTGGCTTTCAAGCAAGGGTGACCTTTACCTTTACTATAGCCCAATAAACTATGCAATTAGTTAAATTTACACTAATGAGTATCATGTAACATATCTCTTACTGTATAGCTAAAGACTGAACATTCACAGATTATTAAACTCCCTGTTACTGGTTTTGCTTCTTCTAAGTAAACCCAAAACACCTTGACTGTAAAAAATCTATGATGTTTGGATCTCATAGGTTAAGCAGAAGCCTGGACATCAAAGACATGAAAACAAATGATAAGAATGTTCCTTTGATAGAGCAGGTGGATTTCTGTTCATATGTGTGAAAAATTAGACTTTCAGAGTACATTAAAAAGTAACTTAACACTTAGTTCTAGTTGTTAAAGGTACACACTTCCATTTGGCCAGTCAGAGTCCATACTAAAAGCATCATCTCTATCAGTAAATCAACTAGCAATCATTTCTTTGTGAAAGTTGACCACCGTTTAAGGTTTGCATATCTAATTTTTCTTGCAAAAGGCATATTTGCATAGGGAACCTAAACTGTAGAAAGACATCAACCCTAACCAGTTCCTGAGAGAGAGTACCCTTTCCTGGCTGAGACCTTAAGGAACCCATTGTATGGATTCAGGTTGATCAACCACTCTCAAGGGCAATATATTGTTGTCTTCCTTTCAAGGTACAGTAGTTTGTTTTATCGCTTCCAAATTAACTTCTTCCACTCTTTTCTATGCCTTCTGCCAACAACCTTCTCTTGATCTGATTTTGTTACTTTTATAGAAAAGTTTTGACTCATGATAACCTTGTGATTCCCTAAAATCCAAAAAGAAATTAACAAGCAAATCTAGCATTTAAGTGCATGAAATAAATTCCTCAGTTGCAAGAGGTCCCACCCAGTCTAATAATGCTTTGCTCTTCTATCCTTAGATTGATCTAAGTAAAATTTACTCCCCTTCCCCATTTTTCTATTCCCCCCCCCATCTTTGTGCTAAACTACACAGGGCAGATAACTCATAATTAGAGCGGAAATCATGTTATTGTTCCAGAGGTGCAATTCAAGCAGTATGTCCTGTCTGACAAATCTGACCTACAAATGTACAAATTACAGGAAGTGGTAACATCTCTTGCTAGTAAAATCAAATACATTCACCATCTATGTAATTTTTTCTCCTAATGACAGATTATTGCTAACATGTATTCCCCCCCCCATGCCCCTTTCAACTATAGCACTGTCTTGTGTACATTCATGAGAAAAAGCCATTTAGATCTTCTTGTTCAGGTTTTAGTTTCTTAATATCTTATTTTACTTATTAGAAAGTAATCTTCCTGCATTCTTTTTTTAAAAAAAATAATTTTTATTGTTTTCTTAAATTACAGATGTCATATATACTGGTACATTACAACAAAAAGAAAAAAATACATCCAAAAAATAAACAAAGACATTAAAGAAAAACAAAAACAAAAACAAAACCTGCTTCTCCCTGTGCTGTACAATTAGGAATTTGCATTCTCCCCGATATTCCAGCTTTACCCTTCACAACATTATTTGGGCTTGGCATAATCCCCTCCTCATTTGACAAAGCATAAGATACATAGGGTTTCCATATTTCCAAGAATTCATTATTTTTTATTATTCCTTTTTTTCCTCCTCAATTCCATGGTTAGTTTTTCATTTAATGCCAACTGCCATACTTCTCTATACCATCTATATTTCCTTATCATGAACCAATTTTTCCATTCTTTGGCTATAAACTGCCTTGACACTGACAACAAGGTTAGCAACAGATCCTTTTTATTTCAATCTAGGTTTAACTCCTCTATTTCTCCTAACAACGCCATTTTTGCATTCAACTTTAATGTGGTATCCATTATTTTTCCCAATTCATTTTCTATCGCCTTCCAATATTTAAGTGTGTATTCGCAGCCCCACCACATGTGCAGATATGTTCCTCTTTCTATATCACATTTCCAACAGACTTCGGGTAAGCTTTTATTAATCTGATGTGCATGTATCGGGGTCATGTACCACTTCCACAACAGCTTAAAATTATGTTCCCTTTCTCTAATGGAGAGTGATTTCAATACTCTTTGTCTCCATTTGTTGTTCTATGTATTCTCCTTAACCACAATTCCCAGATCATTTCCCCAAGTTTGCCTTAATGTTTGTTGCACTGTTTTGTCTTGATTTTAGTCTTGATATAACTTGCTAACCACTCCCCTCATTGTTATAAAGCCTCTTCTAATCTTATATGTTAATTCTTCAAAGAGGGTTATTGGTCTTTCAACTGCTGCCTCGGTTCTAATTTTTTTGTCCCATTTTTTCTAATTGCACCACTTGTAGCCAATTTACTCACAACTGTTTATATATTTCTTTTCTTACTTGTTGATTCTCACCTTTTTGTATCCAATCATTTACCAGGAGTAGTTTGTTCTGTGATAATATGTGTTTTACTTCTTTCAAAAAATTTATCGGGCAGTCTGATATATCTGACAGCTCTAATATTGGGGATGTATTTGAAACAGCATTGATCCTTAGCTTTTTCCATGAGTTGTATAATTCCTTTGTTGTATTATGGATTTTTATTTTTGTAAGCTTTTATTCAAAAACAATTCACCCTTTAATTTGTTAAACTCAAACCAGTCTGTCTCCTCATTCTCTTTATTGACTTGTGTCAATTTTTTAATTATCCTTTTTAGTTGAAATGCCTTGTAATAATTTCTGATGCTTGGTATTGCTAAACTCCCTTCTGATTGTTTTAGATACCATAAAGATTTCGCCACTCTTGGGCTCTTACCACCATTGCAATACCTATTCATAATCTTCTGTCAATCATTTAACTCCTTCTCTTTTATTATTATAGGTAAATTTTCTATTAAAATTTTATTTTTGGTATGATCCTCATTTTGCATATATTAATTCTGTCAAATCAGGAGAACTTCACTTTCCCCATTCTTCCTGGATTGCCCTGAATCTCCCTCAGACATAAATAATTGGCTGCCCATCTTGTTCACACTTTGACGCACATAATTACCTCCCATAATTCTGCAAATGGACCATATCTCCTGCTTCAGATTCTTGCCCTTGCCACTAATACCACACATTAACTACAGTGCCCAAACTCAGATCTGGAACTTCCTCCCTTCCACACACCACAATTTCTTTTGTTGTGAGATGTGATTCCAGTGGATTCTAGCAATCCTTAGCAGCTGCTGTTCAGACACATGTGAATGGTTAGATGCATGCCTATGCAGCAACCACTCTGAGCCTTAGTCAGTATTATGTGGAAATGCCATATTACCCATAGGACTGATCATCTTGTCTGCATGATATGGTTCTGTGGCAAGCTGTAGCAGCTTCTATACTATGAAGGGAAGGCAGGATCACAAAAAGTGATCTCCAAAGGAGAAGCCCTGACCAAAGATGAGGAATATGTCCCTCTCACTCTTTGTTCTGTTCCCTTTTTGTTTGTGGAAGCTGCTACTTGCAGGATGAAGTTGCACCACCTAGAGAACATGTCTTCCCACTTTATATCTGTTCTTGGGTTGGGGTGGGTGAGTGGGTTAAGAGTGAGGGTCTATCTTCTCACAGTTTCTCATAATGTCACTGTCAATTATGATTTCAAATGTTGACAGACTGCCAACAAATTTCATGTTCTGATAATCTTTCTGTTAAAACAACAAACAATCAATAAGATACTTCTTTTGTTCCTTGTTCTTCTGACAACTCTAGCTAAAATATACTTAATCATTTTGTCACTTATGACTGCACCCTTTTCTTACCAGCGCTCTCCTTATTTTCACTGCTTTTGTAGGAAAAAGATTCTATCAAATGTTTATCATTCCAGCGCATTTAATGTGTGCTATGTGCTGCCAATTCAGAAGTGATTTACAGTGATTCTAATAGGGCTTTTAAGATAAGTGAGATATTTAAGGAATGATTTTACCAGTTCCACATGTTCACTTAATGCGCTTCCATGGCCAGGTGGTAATTACAATCCAGGTCTTGTGTCACTACACTATACTGGATGTCTCCACTAATTTAATATCTGCAGCTAATAAAGTCTAATTTAAACCTATCTAAGGATCACGCTGGCAAAATTTAAAGTGTAGCACTTTAAAAGACTAACACATTTGCTTCAGTATGAGCTTTTGTGGATTGAAACCCACTTCTTCAAACATGTATCTAATCGTAATCTGCTCTTTTTTCTTCATTGTACATCCTTATCATTCAAAAGAACATAATATAGTCACAGCTCAGAAGAACAGTCCTCTCATACTGAGAAAGGCTGGCATTACATTTTCACCTTTTCAATGTGAAAGATTGACTTTTCCACCCAAAGGCATGGTATCCTTGTGCCTTCCACCAAAGGCGATGAAAACACCACACAGTGACTGCCAGATTAAACTGCTCCCTGAGCACACTGCACCAAATTCAATGAAACCAACAAAGGAAAAGGGAAAAGAGCTCTAATTCTACTACCATTTATACATAGCATGCCTGCCAATGAAAATATGCAAGGGCTGTTTCCAATTGTTTCATATGTTCTTACTACCAATTGTTTCACTGCTCATGTAACCAGTAACATCAGGTGGAATTCAGCAGCTCGGGGCTGAAGCCAAATTTGCTGCCCCCTGGTGGATGCTGGCACGCGCTCTCGCTAGGGCTTCTGGGAACTGTAGTCCAAGAACATACATAGCCCAAAAAGCGCTGCCCGGGGTCGGAGCCCCCCTAGCCACGCCACTGCGTGTAACTGTGAGCCATACTATGGGCCTCCAGAAAATTCAGACAATTTCAGACAAGGATTTGCTAATTGTGAGAGCTGACCTTTTACTCTACCCCAGCAATTTTCCCCAAGCAGCTTAGCAGTGATAGACAAATTACTGCTATTGCTGAAACTGATTATTTTCATACTTTATTAATCAACTTAATGAAGACTAATAAGAAGGACAGATGAAGTAAAGGAACTGGCAATGGTAATGTTAGCCTGGAAATTTTCTGTTGCTTGGACATTTTTCATGGGAATTTAGGACTGTATTGCAATAAAAAATGCAACTGCAATCCATCCATATTTCTCAAATGTTTGGCATGGCATAGTAATAAAATTTAAAATAACAAGTCCTGCCCTTACGCTTTGCATCTATGAAAGGTAAGATCATTACTTAATATGGGAACAGACGTACAAAGAAATGGAGATGAGATGTTAAGACAAACAGTTCCTTTCTCTTGTCCAAAAAGAAACAGCGAGAGAAAAAGGAAATAAACACTACTTATTTCTTTAGATCCATCTGTTACAAAGAATAAGAAACCAGGTCCTTAACTAAAGGAATCTCCAGCCTGCAAAAGAAACACAGGGGAAGGAGATGAGGTTGAAGGTGGGGTAGAGAAAGGGTAAAGGAGCAGCTGGACTACAGGTTTGTGCCAAAATTTGTGGAAAGGACTAGAATTATCCAGTATTATTATTATTATTATTATTATTATTATTATTATTATTATTATTATTATTATTATTATTATTATTATTATTATTATTATTATTATTATTATTATTATATCCCAACCTCATCAAGAGACTCAGGGTGGCTTACAAGACACTAAAAACACAATTAAAACACAGTAATTACATTAAAAAGTTAAAAAGATTAAAAAGAAGAGAGGTACCAGGTCAAAAGAGTTAGCTGGCTGAGGTGACCGTCTGGCCCGCACCCCACACACATCCCACCAACCAGGTCTTAACCCCTTTTCTGAAGGGCAGCAGCTCCATCTGGAGACGCAGCTCACTTGGCAGGAGGTTCCATAGGGCCAGAGCAGACACAGAAAAGGCTCTCCTTCTAGTGCTAGAGAGGTGGGCCTCTCTAGTTGATGGTACAACCAGAGAGCCTCTTCGGTCCACTCTGGTGGAATGGACAGATGTTCTCAGGGTGACACAGTCTCTTAAGTATCCTGGCCCACTACCATGTAGGGCTTTAAAGGTAATAACCAGCACTTTGAGTTGCAGTCAGAGGCACACTGGGAGCCAGTGCAGCTTTCGGAGCAAGAAGAATCTCTCCAAGAAGAAAGATACAAAATAATGATACAATGACTAGGAATAGGGACACAAAAGGTGAAGAAAACAAAAATCAGATGGAGAGCAAGAGCAGAAATGGCGAAAGAAGGACAGAGGCAAGCAAAAAGGAGCAAGATTAAGTAAAAAGAGCTGGAGAAGGGTGAATGAAAAGCTAGATATCTATGACTTCGCTTTGATTAAAAAAAAGCAATATGTTTTTGGCAGTGCATCCAGCAAATGTAGTATGATGAGGCCTTCGTGGCATGTAACAGTTTCATTCCTTTGGAGCCTAGACTTTAGAAGCAATGCTCACTCTACCAGTGGGAGAAAGATCAGGGAGGGAGGGGGTTAACAGCGACTGTTCAACCACTAGAAACTGATTCTAAAGAGATGATATGACAGACATTTCACACGTGTGAAAATTGCTATAAGACAGGGATTCTTAACCTGTGGCCCACGGGCCGAATGCGGCCCATGGCACCATTTCATATGCCCCCCCTGTCTCCACCACACCAGGAAATGCCATGTGGTGGACGAAGGGCAAAATGGCTGTCCGGACCCCGAAGCTGACTAAGAGAGCGTGACCCGGCCCCCATTTTAAAAGGTTGAGAACTCCTGCTCTAAGATAATAGACTAAAACAAAAGGTCAGAATTATCATCCACTTAGCTGTGGCTTAATTGAAAAAGTGATTGTTCAGAGCACTCATCTGTGAAGCATTTCTCTCCACTGGTGATGACTACCTAGGATCTTACTGTTGACATCCTAACATTTTTGTCAATGGAAAGATGCTATGAAGCCATGTCACAACAAGAGCTTGATCAATAGCTGCTGGCTGAGTTAGAGCTACAAAGGTGATGGCTGTAATGGTGTTTACAGTTGGAATCCCTGCCCTGGGAGCAACGAGATGACAGAAAAATGTCAAATGTTAAAATGCTGCCTGAATGGAAGGTGACTGGGAACAAAAACAAAGTACAGCATAATCTGCTGACTGAGCTTCCGAAATGAATTAATCACCATAAAATTACCTTTATGGGATTCTGAACTGAAAGACAGAATGGTGAGGCACTCTGAGGAAGTGGTGGCATTGGAGGCCTATCTTCAAAAAATGTTGAGGAAATTTTGGGGGGGTGGTGGTGGTGGTGGTACAAGGCTGCTTTATTTCTCTGTCTGGTGAGCCAAGAATGGCGGGACTCTTTCCACATTAAAGAACCCAAGTAGGAGCCATTTTTCCTGAGATGATTCCATGGGACTACTGATGATTTCTGTGCTAACAGATAAGGTAAAGGTTGCCCTTGCTCAAAAGCCAGTCATATATGACTCTAGGGTTCAGTCCTCACCTCTGTCTATAGAGAAAGAGCCAGCGCTGTCTGTGTCTGCAGACATTTCTGTGGGCCCATGCCAGTGCCCTGAGGGAGAAGACACCATGGCTTGGCAGGCAGCTGAGGACCTTGCCCCCACCTCTGGGCCCATACCAATGGCCTGAGGGAGAAGATGCCATGACCTGGCAGGTGGCTGAGAACATGGCCCTACCTCTGGGCCCCCACCAACAGCCTGAGGAAAAAGACGCCATGGCCTGGCAAGTGGCTGAAGACCTCACCCCCACCTTCAGGCCCCCATCAATGGTCAGAGGGGAGTTAGTCTGTGTTCTGCTTTGGCTGTTTTGTGGGATTGTATTTTATGATTGTTACTGTACTGTTGCTGTTTTAACTGTAAGCCACCCTGAGTCGCCTCGGCAAGTGGGCGGCAATATAAATCTGAACAAATAAATAAAATAAATAAATAAGGAGCAGACATGCAAGACAAGATGTGAGAAAATGGTCATGACTCTCACCATCAAAAACAGAATCTATCCCTAGGCTGTCACAAAAAAATCAACATGAGGAGATAGTGTGCACAGTCCAGTATTGAGCATCATGGGATAGAAAGGTTTATGTGGGATGGATGAGGAACTGATACCAACAGGAACAGGCTTTGACTTCTTGCAAATCCCAAAGAACACTGGAACACTTTCCTTGTTTTTGAAAAGAGCACAAAGCTGCCAGGAAAGCTGATCTGCAGATTTCTAATTTGTGGCTGCATCTACTAGAATTTTGTTTGTAGGATTCACAAATATTGATGTCCATGAGACACAGAGACCACAAAGAACCACACAATATGATCTTGGCCAATGATAACTTTTAAAAGGCAGTGGTTAACTAACCTGAAAATCCTGAGAACTAACGGCCTTGGGTGGCAAATTCCACATGGGAGGGTGATGGTCCCTACGTGGAATAAATCCCACTTGAATCCATCTTGATGGAGGGCAGAAGCTTCATCAATACTGGCCTGGGCTGATGAGGACTTTGTGTGCCAAAAGGACTCAGGACCAGAAAGTGACTCGCGGAGCTGGATCAGTGGTATGTGTGTCATACTGCGATGAAGAAGACAGATGAAAGGCCACTGCATTATATTCTCAGGGCAATCTTCATGGCTGATCGCCATGAGGATCACCAATATTCAGATTCGGATTCGGATTCAGATTTGGAAGAAGAAGAAGGAGGAGGAGGAGGAGGAGGAGGAGGAGGAGGAGGGGGAGGAGGAGGATACCTAAGAGACCAGGATACCTAAGAGACCGTGTCACCCTAAGAACGTCTGCCCGTCCCACCAGGGCGGATCGGAGGGGCTCTCTTGTTGTTCCATTGGCTAGAGAGGCTCATCTCTCTAGAACTAGGAGGAGGGCCTTCTCTGTGTTCGCCCCGGCCCTTTGGAACCTCCTCCCAATTGAGCTGCGCCTTCAGACAGAGCTCCTGCCCTTTCGGAAAGGCTTAAAAACCTGGCTGGGGGGGCAAGTGTGGGGAGCCGGGAGCGCGGGATCCTATGTAGGGTGGCTGATCTAGTGGACAGCCACCCTTTCCGGTTTATTTCTCCTCAGTTTTATCTCTTGCTCTGTTTTAAGCATTAGTTTTAAGTCTTAAACATCTGTTTTAGAGTTTTAAACATTAGTTTAAGTATTCTTTGTACATGTGTATCCTAGTGATTTTTAATTAATATTGTAAGCCGCCCAGAGTCGGGCTTGCCCGATTGGGGCGGGATAGCAAATAAGAAGGAATAAATAAATAAATAAATAAATAATAATAAGATGATGATAATGATGATGATTCCACTCATCTCCACCTTTCCTTTTAACCTAATCCATGTGAGGCAGTTTTATGCTCTGACCACTGCTATGGACTGATAAAATGAAATAAGCGAAGACTGAATTCAGACAAGATGGTAATTTCTATTCTAGATAGTTCTCCTGTTCTTATTTAAGTGGTACAGTATGTTGCACAAAAAGGCTGCTCTTAGAAACAGTTTGGAACCTGCAGTTCAAGACTGCTTACTTGGAGTGGCTGATATAATCACGCTATTCCAGTATTTTGCAAACATCACTCATTTACAGATAACGTCCAGGCACAATTGGAAGTGCTGGATTCACAGTTTAAGTGCTAAACTGTTAAGGATTATTTTACCTGAAGGAATGTAATTTCTAACTGCCTCAAGTCTGCATCTCAGGCCTTCCTCCAGTTCTCCTCAACAAAGGAAGTGAGGGCTTTTTTCAGTAGCAGCTCTCCCTGTCAAATGCCCTCCCTGGAGAGGCTTATCCTGTGTTTACACTATGATAAAAATTGTTTTAATCTGAACATTTTGAGAACTGTTCTAAGTCCTTTTGAATCTTAGCTTTTGCTTATCCATGCAGAATTAACTTCATCTGCTCTAAACATAAGATAATATTTGAAAGCCAGTCTTAGGCTGTCACCTATTTTCTTATTATGGACATAGGGCTGTGATGGTGAACCTTTTAGAGACTGAGTGCCCAAACTGCATCCCAAAATTCACTTATTTATTGCAAAGTGCCAACATAGCGACATGGAAGGGAGGAAAAGCTCCTATTGGGCTGCTGGGCAGAGGGGTAGGGAGAACTCTGTGCTGTGGTGAGTGTAGGGATGCCCACAAAGAGGGCTCCGAGTGCCACCTCTGGCATGCGTACCATAGGTTCCCCACCACTGACATAGGGTCAGTGGTGGGCTGGCAAAATTTTTACTACCCCACCATTGGCGGAGCCAATATCATGATGTCATGACGCCATGGGCAGAGCCAATGTCATGACGTCATGACTTTGTGGGCGAAGCCAAAGTAAAAAATAAATTAAAAATAAAATTTAAATAAAAATACACACTAAAATTAAAATAAATACACATAATACATAACACACAGATCAACCCACCCACCCACCCCAAACACAAACCCATCACTTACCTGACCTGGGGTCAGGGAGCAGGCACTAGGCAAGCAGGCAGGCAAGCAGGAACTGCGGCGGCGCAGAAGCAAACCGCCACTGCAGCAAACTGCCACAGCGGCGCAGTGGCCTGGCGGTGCGGCGAGGAAAGGCCACCGCTGCCACTCCTCCAGGCGCTGCCTGCGCCCTTTCCGGGCAGCCCAAAATGGCTGCCTGTAAGTGCACATGCGTCAAAACTCCATTTTACACATGTGCACTTCTTTTTTTAGTGTGCATGCATCAAATGGAGTTTTGACGCATGCGCACTTACAGGCAGCCATTTTGGGCTGCCCAGAAGAGATGTCCGGAGGGCGGCTGGAGAGGCAACCAATCCGGTCACCTGGGGGCTTGCTAACGCCCCCCCCCCCAGTGATCCCCTCTGGATGGCTGCTACCAGTTCAGGCAAACCGGTCTGAACCAGGAGCAGCCCATCACTGCATAGGGTGTAACACCTGCTCTTTCATCATACAGAAGAAATATTTGGTCTACTAAATATATGAGGGAGTCTACATAGTTATGAAGTGATTCATATTGGATGTCCAACAGCTGAACCTGGAATGCCTCTTCCCTTCCAAGAAATTAAACAGAATAAACAATTAACTAATGTTTTGTTTACAGTCACGCACACAGAGGGCAAAATAGAAGAACTAGCCTTTATTCCCAAAACTTCAGCATGAAAGATTCACAAATACATTTGGTTGTATGCACATCTACAAACTGCAATCTTGTAAACAGATGTTACGGAGAGTTCTGCATGTATTGCCCATTTATATAAAATACCCAGGAGAGTCCTAGAATAAAAGAAGTGATCCCTCACCTGCTTTATGTAATATGCCATGGACCCCAGGCATCACTTTTAAGTATCCACCCTTCCCTTAGCTCAACCTAAGGCTTGAGCCACACTTTCTTATCTCCCATCCTGTCATCCCTTGTCTGTCTGAATGGTTTGCTCCTCTGCCCAGGAAGAGTGACCTTTTCTGTATTCAGAACATACTCCATACGTCAGGTCAACAAGTGCAATGATGCTATAAATAATCACAATAAATAATGATTGGCTTCAGAGGCTTCTTGAGACAAACTGACTGACAGCTACATTTTCTGCCCTGGAAACATGTAAAGAGTGGTTTGCTATAACAGCAAAAACCAGAGCTTTAGAAAAATAGGATGAGCAATTTCTTCCTGCCACCACTTCTCTCCTGAAAGAAAAGAGGATGCCTTTAACTTATGCATGTAATTGTCAGCAGTGGCATCTCTATTAGGCTTGTTCTTTTAGTGAAACATCCTTATTACTGTCATTTTTCCGGGCTGTCATCTCCACGGCTTTGACAGCACAAACAGAGCTCTGCAGAACCTGTCAGAGGGGGCAGTTGCTTGACTACCTCACCTGACATTTCCAGCTTTTTAATATCAGCTTGCAGGGGGCTTTGCTTGTTTGTTGCTGTTACTGTGCCTACTCAACATACATACTTAAACCATTAGCCCCGTACTGGTATGCGGTTCTGACTTAACAATCCTTGGAGTTTATAGGTAGCAAAATCCTGTCAGCATTCAGCCAATGAGAAATGCAATGCACTGAAGACTATATTTAAAAAAGAAAAACACTCATCTTTTACAAGAGGCTTCTTATTTTTCTAAACTTTTCCATTATTTACTTTCTGTGCACAGTTTATTAATTATTTTTATGTTTTCCTTGTGTATCACATAACTCCTTTCATGTTTTTTACCTCTGTATTCCAACTTTGTATTCCAACAAAAATCTAAAGGATTTCTGTAGGATCATGATCCTCATCATAATAATCATTTTAGGGTGCCATCAAGTCAATTCTGGCTTATGGTGACCCTTTCGAGGGTTTTCTTGGTATAGAGTACTTGAAAGTGGTTTACAAATCCCTCCTTCTGGGGACACTCTGGGAATTGGTTCTTCTCCCATGCATCAACTTGAACCACATCAAAGACCAGTCTAGTCTAGTCTTCCATCTCCACAATAGTTAAACAAATGCCCATGAAAAGCCTATAGGCCTCTAGCTATGCACCTTAGCAAATGGCATTCAATGCATATTGGCTGATACAGAAAGTAACACTTAGCTTTAAAAAAGAAAGAATAGCTACCAACTTCTTTTTGCTTTATCCAATTGCTTAATTCCCTATTAATATATTTTGTGTCAGAAATTATTCTGGGTTGAAAGGATTTTTGCAGAAGAAACTCTGCTCAGGGGACACCTGAATGAGATTCCTTTCATGTCCCCAAAATCTGGGACAGAGACAGGCACCCAATCCATCAAGCAGTATCCGAGTCTTGAACTGCCGACTTGCCAGCCTTCCAGATAACAAGGCGAGCTTCTTAACCACTGAGCCATCGGGCCCCTCTATTAATTCCATAATAAAACAATCCTATCTGATGGCCTTCTGATAACTTCTGCAAGGAATTCCACACAATATTACTTTCTTTTATCCATCCAGAATCTTCTGCCATTAAACTTCATTGGATCACCAGAAACTCTAGCATTATGACAGAGGATGCATAAATTGATATATGCACTAATTTTAAGGTGATATTATATATATCTATCTATTAGAAGAGCAACAATTTCATACTTCAAAACTCTTGGATAGATACCATCTGGTCCAGATGTTTGCTGGTTGTCAATCTGTCAAAAAGATCTAAAATAAGGATGAAAGGGAAGTTTGAAAAGTCTCTCACCCTTAGCAGCAACTCCCTCTGAAAAAGTGTATAGTTCCTTCATGATTTTTCCTTGCGTGACAGAACAATGAATCAAACAAATGCTACCAGTCCATTCCTTATCAGCAGCACTAATAAAAAGGTGGGAGTGCAGCACAAAACACTTGACATTTGTGTAAGAAACTTGTGTTTTTGAACAGAATGCAACATTTTTGTACAAAATACAAATAATGCTACCTCCCCATAACACTTCCATGAATTTTCTACAAAAAGGCTATGGTATATTTATTACAAATGCACAGAAGCTAAAAAGAGTCATTGCTCCACATCTTCTGCAATAAAGGCAGATGAAAACCAATTATTTAGCTTCCCTTCCATCTCATTGTTTTGCTTTGATCTTCCTTTGATTCTATTAATGTTGGATGCTTCAACCATGAGTCCCTCTCTTCCATAAAAAAAAGTACTAGACAGTTACTGTACTATGCTTGAAAAATAATTGCCCTAGACATCTAAATATAACTACAGACACATACGAGAGTATGGCTAGGTGTATGTCATGGTTTTGAAGGAACATAGAAAAAGCACACTATGTAAGACAAGACAGAACATTCTCCTTTCTAACAATCTCAACTTTCACTTAAAAATATTAGTTGCCAGTACAGTATATGTGTTCTTGAATTGTAGGTGCCATTTGCTGCAATATCAAAAAATAGGCAGGTGGATGTGTAAGATTTCTAGTGTCTGAGTTCACAGCTTTAGTATCCATGACAGTTTCATTTCACTTCCTGTAAGCAATAGGAACAAACAGTATAAAACATTTAAGATGCAAAATAGATGAAGAAAAATGAAGCATTAATATAGACAACCCATTCTGCACAGTTTTTGTGGGTTGTATTTTTTGGGCACAGCTCTTTAATTAATTATATAATTAATCAATTAATTATAGAAGTAATTTATAATTAATTTAATAATTAATTTATTATTCACAGGGGCTGTGAATACATTTTGGAAGTCCTGATCTTTTATCCTAATTTGATACAAACATAAGAGTCATACAAGTCACAATTGCTCTTGATTCAAACAAAATCAAGAAAAGATGGAGGAAAGCTTTGCAGGATTTCTAATGCTTTACATTAATTGTTAAATCCACTGAGTTTTAAGTAATATTGACTTTGACTGCAGTTCATTTCTTTAAAAAATGAGCTCTTTATCTTAAAATAGATAATATAGATTAATGTAAACTGCTTTTTTAAAAAAATTAGAAGCAACTCACTTAAATAAGATACCTACATTTAGCATTCTTTACCACCCTAGAAACTTAACAATATTTAATATTGTTACTTGGTCACTTATTGTATCTCACACTTGATATACTGAGAAGTTGCCAAATTCATTTTCTGTCACTTCAAATAGCTTTTGCTCTATATCACTTAATATATATTTTAAGCCTTCTCACTTCTTTTCTTCCTCTTTAACCTGATCAGGTGTCTTCACTGAGTCAATAACAGAGTCTCCTTTTTCAGAATAGTCATTTTCTTAAAATTAAGAAGGTCTATTCTTTCCAAGAGTCATGGTCACATGCTCGTGCACATCCACCCATCCACTCACACTCATAATGACTGTATACATACTGACAATATTTCCCTGACATTAGCAAAATTTCTACCATGTTACACTAAATATAACTGGTTGGATAGCACCGTGGTTTAGGTATCTGCCTGCAGAGAGATTGGGAGTTCAATTCCCCACTGTGCCTCCAGGGAGAAGAGCCAGCCTATGTAGTTATGGGCAAGCAGATCAGTCCCAGGCCACTTCTATGTATCTTCTACCTAGAAAACCCTAGAAAAAGCAATCTTAAGTCAACATTGACTTAATAGCACACAATTATTAGTACACCCTGACTACAGCATTACTTTATTGGATTTCTGATGTGTTAACTGCGTGTGTTTATATATGTGTGCATGTATGATGTTCAATGGCTGTCTACCTTAGAAAATCCTGCTAGAATATGCCAAATGTTATAAATCATAAAGACATTTATTACATTTATACTTACTCAGAGGAAATAGTCTAATAAAAATTCAAACACTGCTCTTTTATATTCTAAGCATAAAGTTTACCTTGGTATGATAAATCCTCTCATTATTAACATATATAACACCAATTAGAATGGCAAAAATTTAACTGCTGGGCTTTTGAGTGCTTCTCAGAGAGACATTCAATATGGTGTATTGTGTCATCTGGATAAATGGTACAGTCACAACATTTAAAATGCATGAATTATCCCAACAATCTTTAGAAGAAAGTTTTAGACCATGTAGACACCTTCCAGGCTTTGGAACTGTGCATGTTGCCTCATTCAATGGTCATGTACCGAAATCAGTCTGACACTATAATAATATCTAACACTAGGTTGTAGTTTAAGTTAGAGATCTGTTTTCACAATTTATCAGTAAATATCAGCAGTTTTGAAACAAACAACTGTTTTGGCTTCTTAATTAGATGCGATTTTAAATGCTTTGTAATCTTGATGGATTCGGTAGTTTAGGTCATTTTAGTCAATGTGATCGTTGGGCACTGTCTCAATGCAAGCATGATATGCTAGCTTTCATTTTATGGGGATGCATTTGTTTTTAGCAAAAAAGGTGTAATACCACATTGATTATATTGTTTCAGCTGTCATTATTTATAACTAGGATTCAATTACTCACTAATGTATAACTTGGGGTTCCTTAACCCACAAATTGTTACTTCGTTGAGAACAAAGCTTCAAAGGAAAAGAACTAAATATCAAATAGGGGACTTAAGTCACTCCTAGACATGAATGTTTCTACGAAAAACTACTGTCTATATATCTTGGGACCATGTATATTGTTTGTTATGTGTCTTAATTTTATGTTTGAAGAAGTGGACTTGATTTACAAAAGCTCACATTAGAATACAGCAGCTAGTCTTTTGTTGTTCAGTCGCACAGTCGACTCCAACTCTCTGCGACCCCACGGACCACTGCCCGCCAGGCATTTCTGTCCTCCACCATCCTCCTCAACTCGCTCAGTTCTGTGCCCATTGTCTCTACAATACCATCTAACCATCTCATTTTTGGCTGCCCCCTTTTTCTTTTGCCCTCCACCTTTCCCAGCATCAAGACTTTCTCAAGTGAATCCTCTCTTCTCATTTGATGTCCAAAGTACCTTAGCTTCATATTTACAATTTGACTTTCTAAGGAGCATTCTGGGTTGATTTCTTCTAATATTGACCTATTTGTTCTCCTTGCTGTCCAGGGGACTCTCAAAACTCTCCTCCAACACCACATCTCAAAGGCACCTATTCTTCTGCGCTCAGCTTTCCTAATGGTCCAGCTCTCACAACCATACATTGCCACAGGGAATACCATTGCTTTGACTAGACAAATTTTTGTTTGCAATGTTTTCACTATGCTTCCCAGGTTTCTCATCGCTTGCCTCCAAAGAATCAGTCGCCTTTTTATTTCATGGCTGCAATCACCATCCGCAGTGAGTTTTGATCCCAAGAAAGTAAAATCTGTCACTGCTTCTACTTCTTCCCCATCTATTTTCCAGGGACTGATAGGGCCTGTTGCCATAATCTTGGTTTTCTTGATTATTGAGTCTCAAGCCAGCTTTTGCACTTTCATCTTTCAACCTAATCAGGAGCTTCTTTAGGTCCTCCTCACTTTCTGCCATTAGGGTGGTATCATCTGCATGTCTCAAATTGTTGATGTTTCTCCCAGCAATTTTTATCCCAAATTGTGATTCCTCCATCCCTGCATTGCACATTATGTGCTCTGTGTATAAGTTGAATAAGCAGGGTGACAAAATGAAGCCTTGTCTTACTCCTTTTCCTATTCCAAACCACTCTGTCATTCTGTATTCTGTCCTAACTGTTGCTTCTTGATTCATGTACAGATTTCTCATGAGGCATATAAGGTGTTCTGGTATTCCCATCTCTTTAATTACTTGCCACATTTTGTTGTGGTCTACACAGTCAAAGGCCTTAGTGTAATCAATGAAACAGAAGTAGACTTGTTTCTGATATTCCTTTGTTTTTTCCATGATCCAATGTATGTTGTTGATGTGGTCTCTAGTCCCCCTGCCTCTTCTGAAGCCCGCCTGCACTTCTGGTAATTCTCTCTCCACATGCTGTTGCAGTCTATCCTGTATTATCTTGAGCATCACCTTGCTAGCATGTGGGATGAGCGCAATTGTTCGATAATTTGAACATTCTTTGGCATTTCCCTTTTTGGGGATTGGAACTTATACTGATCTTTTCCAATCTTGTGGCCATTGTTGTGTTTTCCAAATCTGCTGGCATATAGAATGTAATAATTTGATTCCATCATCTTTTAGGGCTTTGAAAAGTTCAACCTGGATACCATCATCTCCGCTGGCTTTGTTGTTTGCAGTGTTTTCTAGGGCCTTTCTGACTTCACGCACTAGGATGTCTGGCTCGTGTTCAATTTCCTCATCATTGTTATTATCAGGGGTGTTGAGGTTCTTTTTGTAGAGGTCCTCTGTGTACTCTTTCCATCTTTTCTTTATCTCTACTGCATCAGCTAACTCCTTGCCATCTTTGTCCTTTATCATGGTCATTTTTGCTTTAAGGTGCCACATTTTTGTCCTTTTGTTTTTATGTTTGCTTTGTTTTGTTTCTTGTCTGATATGCTTGCACAGACTAACATGGCTGTCACTTTGAAAAACATGGCCTAATTGTAGTCAAATACTTAAGAATGAAACAGCTAACTAACTAGGATATTGTTCTCAGTGAATTAGCAAGCCTATGTCTTCCCTGCACCAATTTAGGCTTCAATAATCAATTGAAAAGATTACTAACTGTGCCCTGGCCATATACTAGTTGTTCTCTATGAATGACTATGGTCACTGTAGTCAGATCATATATAGATGTGTGTGTGCGTGCACATGTGTGTACATGTGCACATATGTCCCTCCTGTATACCTTGTTTTCTGTATAAATCTAATAAACACTGGCTGAAATTCAATATTATGTTGCAGCTAGAATATGCTACCTGAATCAATGGAACTTATGGAGGAATTGACTCATCAAGTCCTCACTAATTCAATGGGCCTAATCTAGTTGCAATCATCTACAGGTCCATTTTTAAGAAAGAAAAAAGTCATGTAAAACTCTTAACTTCAATTTCAAGACCTTTCTGTATTATGCCCTGAGTAGCCATACCTGACAAAGAGCAGAATAAAAAAAATGCTCTATAGAAGTATATAAATGTGAGAGAAAAACAATTATCATATTCTTTCATTTCAAGAGGTATTGTTCTGGCAGCTCTCACCTCACTGACTGGTAGCCCTAAAACTTTCAAACTAAAGCAAGAATTCTGACTATGATGAGAATGGTGTAATAGTGAATGCAGAAGACCTGCACAATTATTTCCAACACACCATTTATATTTTATTACTAGGACACTGTTCATCCTCAAGTATTATTGCAAAAGTTCTATAATCTAACCAGGGACTATAAGCTATTTAAAATAATAGCAATTTTTTTTTTGCAAAATTGCAGATTTTTCATTATATTTCAAAGGCAATGCAGGCAATTGAGGACTCAAAATGATGGTCTATCTCAAGGCAGTGCACTGGCTCCTAATTTGTCTAATGCCTACACAAAAGATCAACCACCTCCTCAAGGCACCAAAAGGTTTTTTTTTATGCTGAGTATCTCATATTTGCTGATCGTTTTTCAGATGGAAATCCATCTCACTACAGACATCAGAGGTCTTTGGCACATATTGTAATGGAACACAACTTAAACCATCCCTTTAAATAGTCAAATATGTGCCTTTCAACTGAAAAATAAGTAGTCATCTCAGAAACCTAAGGTTGCCTGGAAAAGTATCCAAACAGATTATTATTTTGCTCTCCAAATATGTTGGTGTTAACTCTGGATCACAGCCTGATGTATGAGAAACACTGCCAAGCCAATAAAAAGTGATTAAAAAGCTAGTAGGGACGATTGGGTACACAGCCACAGAAAGTAAGAACAACAGTCTTGGCCCAATGCTACTACACAGGAGAATAAACCACCTTGGTCTGGTATAGGTCAGGCTATGTAAACAGGTAGATACAGCACTGAATGAAAACTGTGGAATCATTACTGGATGCCTGAAGCCAACCCTTCTTGATAAAATAACTTACCCAACAGCCATTGCATCTGGTGATGTATGGCCAGAGTTAGCAATTAATAGTGAAAAACATAAAGCATCTCCAGTCAAATGTGCATCTACTCAATAGCTACCATCCTGTCCTTTCCAGATTAAAATCAATGAAAAGTTTTAGAACATCTGTAAATCCTTAAAAAGCAACAGAGAATGCCAGGACTATGATGTGGAAAGGCCAAACGACCCAAGACTCATTCATGCTGCAAAATGATAACAGCAGACAGCTGTCTGTCTTACTGAAAGATATATATCCTCTTGGCTTGATACTTGCCTGAGTGATAGTCAATGTGTGTTCTCTCCTATTGAGCAATAGATTTATTCTCTGCAGGTTGCTGTTTGCAACAGGATAAACAGTTGCTAGTTTACTGATTAAACTCTCATTGCTAGAGAAAAGAAAATTATAACCCCAGAAGTAGCTACACTTTAAGATCCGGCAGTTTTGACAAAATTGCAGGGCACCTGTTGTTGCTATAACATACTCTTTCCCATTAAAGAGCCTCATTCTAATCCTTTCTGTTAAGAACCAATTATACCGAAATAGCACATCAGAAAATTGTCACAATCCAGTCCTTATTGAAATGCCTGCAAATACGAGAATTACCCAGGGGAAATAAGTTAATCCATTTAATAATTTTCAGTCATTTACTTTAACTTCTTGATGCAGATGTGAACAAGAAAAATGTCAGAAGTGAAGTGCTAATAAGCAATTATTTTGAAGACAGGTGTGTGTTGTAGCGTCTATTTAGGATTGATCAAAACTCCCAAGTCTTAATTCAATGGCCTGTCACGAGAAGCTGGAGTCTCAGTGATAAGCAAACAGGAAAGGAAAGAGTAGGAACTGTATCAGTCTTTCCCCTGTCCATTTGAAACATATTCTGAGTGGGATGCTGGCTTTGTTTCATGGGCTATGTACAAATAACTGTAGCTACTGAATTGGACCAGTGAATTATGCTTGAACACTTATTGATTTTGACTATTTAAAACAGGAAATTTCTATTGTTATTCAAGACTTCTACATGCATACATATGTATTTCCCTAACCACCAACTGTTAACCAGAAATACCCTGCAGACTGTACAGTGTGTTAAAATATAAATATGTCAGTATAGCAGTGATAATTAAGGAGTGGGTTTTGCCAATTCCACACAACTCAGTGAGTTTCTATGAACAATTTTGTTGTTCTTCAGTCACACAGTCAAGTCTGACCCGTTCCAACCCCAGGCTCCACTGTCATCCGCCATCTTCCAGGGTTCTGCCCAGATCCATGTCCACCACATCAGCAATGCCGTCTAACTAGCTAAACTCCTGTCACCCATTCTCCTTTTGCCTTTGATTAATAAACCAAACTCTTTAAGTGAGATTGATGATTGGAAATGGAGCCATTTTTTTCCAATTAATCAGTTAAAACAATGTATAAATCAGCCAGCAGCCTGAAAATTATGACCTATGAGAAGTAACTGCTGGTGGAGCTATGGAGTACAAAACAACAAAAACAACAACAGACAACAGGTTTCAAGGACTGGGATAAAAGTTACATAAGGCTAGAAAGACAGAGTGAGGTATAGTTTGGATGAAAACAAGAACTGAGTGGATACAGACCTGATAGGTCCAAAGGAGTCCAGGCCAGATGTGGATAAAAGAGGTCAAAGGCCTCGTTATCTCTCTAAAGACCCACATTGATCTTAAAAATAGGCAAATATGAAGAGAATATGGGGGAAAATGGATATAGATTGACCTCTTGTTTGAGAGGGAAGCTTCTTCCATTGATTTATTTACGATGTTGTGAGCTTTGGGAGCATGTCACCAATTTTATCACAAAATCATCACTAAATGAATTATTATTATTATTATTATTATTATTATTATTATTATTATTATTATTATTATTATTATTATTATTATTATTATTATTATTATTATTATTATTATTACAATTTGTATGCCACCCTACTTGGTAAAAACCAACTCAGGACGGCTCACAGAACCCCCATATATAACATTTTTGTTGTTCAGTCGCACTGTCGATTCCGACCCTTTGCGACCCTATGGACCACTGTCCGCTAGGCACCTCTGTCCTCCACCATCCTCCTCAACTCGCTCAGTTCTGTACCCATTGTCTCTACAATACCATCTAGCCATCTCATTTTTGGCAGCCCCCTTTTTCTTTTGCTCTCCACCTTTCCCAGCATCAAGACTTTCTCAATCCTCTCTTCTCATTTGATGTCCAAAGTACTTTAGCTTCATCTTTACTATTTGACCTTCAAGAGAGCAGTCAGGGTTAATTTCTTCTAAGATTGACCTATTTGTTCTCCTCGCTGTCCAGGGGACTCTCAAAACTCTCCTCCAACACCACATCTCAAAGGTGTCTATTCTTCTGCGCTCAGCTTTCCTAATGGTCCAGCTCTCACAACCATACATTGCCACAGGGAATACCATTGCTTTGACTATGCGAATCTTTGTTTGCAATGTGATGTCTCTACTTTTCACTATGCTCCTCAGGTTTCTCATAGCTTGCCTCCCAAGAATCAGTCACCTTTTTATTTCATGGCTGCAATCACCATCTGCAGTGAGCTTTGATCCTAGGAAAGTAAAATCTGTCACTGCTTCTACTTCTTCCCCATCTATTTTCCAGGGACTGATAGGGCCTGTTGCCATTATCTTGGTTTTCTTTATATTGAGTCTCAAACCAGCTTTTGCACTTTCATCTTTCAACCTAATCTGGAGCTTCTTTAAGTCCTCTTCACTTTCTACCATTAGTGTGGTATCATCTGCATATCTCAAGTTGTTAATGTTTCCCCCAGCAATTTTGATCCCAAATTGTGATTCCTCCATCCCTGCCTTGCGCATTATGTGCTCTGTATATAAGCTGAATAAGCAGGGTGACAAAAATGCAGCCTTGTCTTACTCCTTTTCCTATTCCAAACCACTCTGTCATTCCGTATTCTGTCCTAACTGTTGCCTCTTGACTCTTGTACAGATTTCTCATGAGGCATATAAGGTGTTCTTTAATTACCTGCCACATTTTATTACATGAAACAATATTACAATATAAGATATAAATATAGCAAAGCATATACACATTACAATAAAATAAAATGCAATGGGGTAACAACAAATAAATCATATCACATCATTACACATTACAAAGAAAATACTAATACAGTAAAACATCGAATAACGCTAAAACTTGGTTCCACAAGTCTTGGTGTTATCCGATTTTTAGTGTTATCCGATACATGTTAAAATCCTATGGGATGGGTTGGATAATGTTAAAGCTCCATAGAGATACATTGTAACCGCACAGGCTTTAGCGGTTGTTATCCAATCCATCCCATAGGACCTTAACGTTATTCGATCCAATTCTCCTCCCCAGATTACTTAACATTATGCGATTTTAGCGTTATCCGATCCAATCGTTATCCGGTGTTTTACTGTACTGTAATAATAATAATTTAAAAAATCATTCATTTAAAAAGTCTCCTAACAACATCCTCGACTGTCCAACTTTAAAATGATACTAATTTTGGGCAGGGCATCAAAAGAGGGGTCTAGTGGTACTGGCAAATTATAAAAGTGATGTCAGGAACTGCCTGCAACCTGCAGGCTGTGATTCATTCACACCTAAACATGACAACTTCAAGGGATAGTCATGAGAGAAAAAAGAAAGAAAAGGGAAGAAGAGAAATACCAAATTTCACACAATGCTTTATAAATAAAGGCCATGCTTTGGATGCAACTCTTTGGAGTGATATGATAATGGCCTCTAGACAAACACTTACAATGAGAATTATATTAATAGTGTATGGATAATGTCTATATAACCTGTGCACTGAAAATGTGACTAGGGTGCCAAAATTTGTATATATATTTTCAGCAGATATGAAATATTCAATTGTATCCACTATCTTCTAAAGGCTCCCAGCATCATTGCACCAACAGAAATTTATTTCTAAAGATAAATTATGCTGTGGGTGCCCAAGGACATTTAGAATTTAAGAATAGATTGTATTAGCCTGTCAGTTTACAGACACAGACCTTGAAAAGTAGTAGTCTTTTTAATGACAGCATAATAAGGATGCCAGCCTTACCCTTCCATATTTTTGCATGATTTTTTTCTCCCAACAGGGAAAATGAACACACACTGTCAAACACATGGCAGGATAACACATGCCAGTCACCACAGCAATTTTCTACAATGAAAGCAATTACAGAATGTTAATCAGTTTAATAAACCAGGCAAAAGTATATGTGTGTTTTGTAAAGAAAAGTGCAGTTTTTAACTTTTCCTATCCACAACCACATTTCCTATTGCTATGGAGACATAATGGAAGTCGTTTTATGTTTCCAGACATTCTGAGATATATTCCCGAGGGTTTCCTTTCATTTTGTCATTTGTGCCTCTGGAAAAGATTGTTCTACCAGCTGGGCATCTGACTTGTCCCAATCAGTTAGCAGGTATAGCTCAGTGAGTTGAAGTATCTGCTGCAGAGTGAGTTCAAATCTCCCTGTGTCTGACTTGGAGCCTTTGTGCCTGGTGGGGTTATTTGCTATGCCTCCTATTCTTCTGTGGGCAAGTGACTCAGACTCAGAGTGCTACGAGGGGGGGGGGGAGGGAGAGAAACTGCTAAATCACTTCTGAGTACTTCATACATGCAAGATGCTAGGTCACCATAAATGACTGGTGACACAGCATTATTGCTTGCTGCAATCTGATACCAACAGCAGGTCCCTCAAGATGATGACTACTGCTCTACAGAATGGCAAGCCTTGGAGCAGATAAATGAAGAGGTTTGGGTTGGGGAGGTACATGCTAAGTTCTTTATACTTTTTGATTCAGGCTATCTGAACTTGTCAAGACACACTGACTAGAAATTTTTCAAACCCTGCAAGGTTAACTGATGGCCAGGCAGTGTTATTTTCTCTTCATCAAGGCTTACATAAATTATTGCAAAATGTTTGAAAAGCAAAGCACATACACATTCATACGCACAGATGGCATAGAACAATGAATGATTATTCACAGAGACATAAACAGACCCAAGGTACATCTTTAATCCTTAAAATCTGTGCAACAAAACAGCAAACATCAACAATCATAGCTACACAAGATGATTTTGGCCATTGTGTGCAGTAGTAGGGAATTCTGACTCCTGTCACTTTACAATATGGGTCGGTCCGAATTTCATATCCAGAGACTGAATAAACCAGTGTTTCTCAACCTTTGGTTTTTGGACTGCAATTCCCATAAGCTTAAATCAATTCCCCAAAACACTGATCAGCCAATGTACTGACTTAGGCTCCTGGGAATTGAAGTCCCCCACTAGACTAGACAGCCAGCTAACTATTACTAAAATACCATGGATGTGACAGCACTTTCCAATAGTACAGCTGAAGGTAGTGGGCCAGTTTAAGTCACATAGAGCAGAATGCAGTGTCTGCAAAGCTTTGTCCACCAATAGTCTGCCATTTTTATGTATCTGGCAATATCTACTACCTTCTGTGGGACTAGTATATTCTCCCAAAGGAATCAGGGATGGCAGACTTCAAAAGGAACTGGACAGGAGAAAGGAAAGGATGATAGGTTTGGATAATATCTAGTTATCTGAGAAACATAGCATATCAAACTGATGTAATATTGAGAATTTATTAGAGCTCTAATCCTAGTATTTCCTTCCCATGATTCATCATAAAAGTAGAAGAGACCAAAAAAATTCCACTGCCCTATGGAACACCCACCACTGATGTAATGGACACACTAGTCCTGAAGGCGAAAGATGGAATAGAGACAGTCGATACACTGGAAAAGCAGGTGATATCATGAGAGACATCAAAGAAATGAGAAGCAGCATTGAGACAGAAGGCTGCATTGATGGCAATGACATTCTGGTAAAAAAAAAAAGAGTGACCAGTATTAATATGGTAAACAATGGAGGGAATTGAATGGGATAAGTTGAGTTTAGCCTCCGGTGCTGATTTTAAGGCTGTAGCGGAAGGTGGATATCTATGGTTATGGTAGGAATGGATGATACTGAAGACAAGGCCACTATCACATCAGTCCTGTTGATCATAAAATGTAGTGAGTCTATACTTTAAATATATTTTGCATATTACTGTAGTTTGAATTAGCATGCATGGTAAGTAACTGGGGTTTGACTGACATATATAGCCACTTCTGTCTATTTCTATGTATCTCACAGAATATGTTCAAATAATGAACAGACACACTACTGGTCAGTGTTAAGACACATAGTTCCTGTAGTGCCACAAAAGTAAACAAAGCAGCAAGTTTCACCACAAGTGTTTTTCACTCAATTTAAAAGGCACTGCAAAGTCATTGCTTAGCTTTGACAGTCCCTGAACAGTGGGATAAAACAGAATGTTTAATGCTTGCCTAGACTGATGATAGGAATAGTCCAAGGAAAGAAATCTCTCTTCACAGATTCAATTGGCAATCCCAAACTTAAAGCAGGGGTTGGGGGATGGTTGTCATTTTGGTACCAGCACACATTGCACAGAGGAGTTCTGCAAGCATCACAGTAATATTTATTATCATGTCTGTTACAATGTAAAGAACAGCAGGATACACCAAGTTAGTCATATGAGACAGCCTCTTGCTAGTAAGAGGAGGACAATGTGCTAGGATAAATAAGGTAACATCTGTGACCATAATGGTACAAATGGTCTTACTGATGTTGATAATAATGCAATTGTTGGCAACACCATTTTTTCTATGGTAGAGATGGGAATGTAGGCAAGAAACTGAGTTGGAAACTCTGTATGATATCAAGATGAAGCATCCAAAATGCCAACATGTGATCAACGGTCTGTCTGATAATCACACAGAGATCAAGAGTGGTATGTAGACTGAGAATGGTTGTAAGATTGGGACTGGCAAGACTTTGATCAGTGACCTCAGAATGTCACTGAACTGCCTTTCTGAAAATGAGCCAAAATAGAGAATCCAATTGGAACAACTGTGTGTAGTTTACTGTTGGACAGACCACATTAGCACAGTCTCTTATTAGGCTGTTATATCAACACGCATTAGGCTGTTATACCAACAAGCTCAAAGTAAATTGTTTCCAATACTAATAGAAGGATCTTAGATGAAGACCAGGACCAGCACTGGAGTCACAGCTGCAGGTGTCAAAATTGTAACTGTTGTATGCCTCAGAGCTGAAATAGATAAAATATGACATAACTTTGTTGCAGATAGTTTGGTTCTGCTGGTCTTCTTCTTCTTCAGATGCTTATATCCAAGTGGCTTGGCACTTCTGTAACTGTTTTTGAGCCTAAGCAGTTGAGAGTTGTTGAACAGGCATTAGCTGGGGCAAAGGGATTTAGTCTGTACTTGAGGATTCAATCTCCATACCAAGGTGTCAGTACCAGGTGGTTTGACACTGAAGGGATTGATGATGCCATTGCTAATAGGTTTAAACTGGGTTTTTGTGTATATGTAATTCTTCCATGAAGTGATGCAGCCTGAAGAAGCTTGTTCTGAGCCACTGGTCAGGTTCCTTTAGGAGTCTTGCCAAGCAGACTGGTTTCGTGAATTCTCTGAAAATGTGACATAGCTGAGACATCCCACTCCAAGGCAACAACAGCACCCAGTGTGGCTGCTTGAGGCAGTAATCTTTCCTCCACATTTCAGATGCCATAGAAGGCACAGTAAAGTCCACCAAGTGGATGGAAGGAAGAAATGTGATCTATTTGCATGAGGCACAGAGGTCATGATGAAGATCTCACAAAACATACAATTCCTAAACTGCCTCAACACAATTTTGGGATATCTAATTTCAGAAATTACATCACAGTCTCTTTTGCATTTCTATTTCTTCTTGGAAATGGGAGTGAGGGTCTGTCCGTCTGTCTTCAAATCAGAAACGTAAGAAATGTGCCCTGAAGAGATTGACTTTGGCAATTACAGTATGTGGAATTTCTGGAAAATGCTTTAGGCAGATGTTTTGGTGGGGGAAACTAAGAAAATTGGATTTACATGAAGAAAACTAACTACATTGTTTTTCTTTGGGAGTTAAAGAAGCATGAAAATTAATGACCACTGTAAAAGTTACTGTAAAGATGTTGTGCCACATACTTGCTAAATTGTCATGGTTATGTTTTAAACATCTATTAAGAAACAGAGCAAAAAAAGGAGGAGGGGTGGACCTGAAATCAAAGCTGAAACAATGCTTTGTGAAATGAATATAATTGGGCACATGCATAAGCCAATTAAAACCAACTTATATGCAATTTCAAAAAAAAAACAAAAACCAAACTCTAGCTACAGCACTGAAAGTGCAAAAATGCTAATAATTCCCCTGCCCAAAATCTTAGAGAAGCTTTCTACATTTGAAATGAATGATACTGATTTTGGACCATTTGTCATAACTCAGTTGCTCTCTGAACAAAGCAATGACTTGCCACTGGGTGGTGAGCTATTTAAAAGAGCCCATTCCTGGATATATATGAATCTGACTAATTGCTGGAACATTCAATGGAAAATTGGATATAACAGTGAAGTTGCCATTGTTACTGATCTGGTTTTATACAACACCTGCCTCTTAGTTTATCTGAGAACTGTGATAATGGAAGCAAATTGGAAGAAGTGTTAAGCTGGTAACAAGTCTCATGCTGAAATAATGCTTTAGTGCCCAGGTTCATTATGAGATGGCAGTGATAATGAACAGACTTTTTTTTTGCCATTATCAGAACTTTCCCAGATGGCGAATCTTCTATTGTTTGCTTTGACAAGTTCACTTGATTCTTTGCAGAACAGATTTCACCTAAATACTTGCATGTTTCATTTAGATGTATTCAATTGGATTTCTATTGGAGGTCTTTACATACCAAATACTGTAATGGCTTCTGCATGCACTCTGGATCCATGTCTATGGTGGTTGATAGCGTCTAAAGGGACTGTTGTTCGGTCATCCTTTAAATGCTATCTATGAACAATGTGGGATAAACCAGTTCTAGACATGATTTGAAGCTACCCATAATCAAATGTGGCTGCTTCCATTGTACCCACATAGTTCTGCTTCAACCTCAGTCAATCATACTTTTCTCTGGGGATGAAGCACACCAGCCACAGCTTTGACGCTGTCCTAGATTATTCACATACACCCAAGCTCCTTTACAAAAACCCTAGCTTCTGCTGAGGGAGAAGACATAGCTCACCATCTGCTGGATGACTCTCTGCAATTCTCCTCTGCCTTTCAAGAAAGAGGCATTTAATTTCTCTGCAGACAGAAAGGGAGGCTTGAAGAGTCTTGGGAAATACACACTTCTTTTCATCACAGCTGAATAAAGGCTGCTTTCCAAAACAGGGTGTTTTCTAATCAGAAGTGATGAAATCTGTGAAAGAAGTGTCAGCACCAACTGATTTATACTTACCAACAGTTCCTGCTGCCAAGACCTTACTAACAAGACCCAAAGACAGAGGAATAAACAAAGCTGCCTTTCAGTTTTAGCCCCCCAAGAGGTTTGCCCATCCATCAAAAGCACCCAAAGAAAGTGCCAGACGAGGAAACCATGTTTTGCATAGCTACTAAATCACTATGACCATCGACACCGGGATATAATTGACTAGCAGATGTGTAACATAAGAAAGTCATAAGGAGTAAAACGATGTGAAAATAAGGAGCACTAAGGGATTTGAAGTGATCATTTTTTAAAGAGAGAGAAGTGAGAAGTACTCACAAGTATCATGAGGTGTTATGTCAGTGGCATTAGAAATGCCTAACAATCGACCTTCATGTCAAGGGTTCCCAACCTTAGGCCCATGGGTCGGATCTGGATTTCATGTCCCCCTCTCCAAGGGCATTCAAGAAACAAAATGGCTACCCCTTTGAAGCTGTTGGGACAAAATGGTCACCCTCATTGTGCAGGCAGGGCAAAATGGCTGTCCAGCCCTAGAAGCTGACTGAGAGAGCGTGATCCAGTCCCTGGCTTGAAAAGGTTGGGAATCCCTGCTTTAAGACACAATCTTCTTGCTACTGGTCTAATGTTAGGCACAAAAATCCCATGTAGCCATGTTATTCACAAATACATGTTCTCCTTTCTATAAAATTCTTAGATAAGAACTGGGAATTACAGGCCAGTCTGCCTGGCACCAGTCCTGGGGGGGATTCTGGAACAGACACAAATTGGTCAGTCTGTAAGCACTGTGAAAATAATCCAGTGATAACTAGAAGCCAATATGGATTTGTCAAGAACAAATCCTGCCAGACTAATCTTATCTCAATTTTTGATCAGGTAACCTCCCTGATAGAAAATGGGAGTGCTGTAGGTGTAATATATGTTGATTTCAGCAATGCTTTTGATCAACTGCCCTATGGTAGTCTGATGAGCAAGCTAACTAAGTGTGGGCTAAGCAGAATAGCTATCAGATGGATCCAGAGTTGGCTACTGAATTGTACTCAAATTTGGTACTGGGCTTTTTATTAATGACTTAGATGAGGAAATGCAGAGAATGCACATAATTTTTTTGGATGGTACAAAATAAGTTACAATATGAGAAATACATGGTTCAGCAATAGTACATGTAAGAAGGATATTGGAATTATTGTAAATCATAAGCTGTATATGAGCAAAAAAAAAAAGAGGCAAATACAGTAATGTTTTAGGCTGCATTAGCAGAAATATAGTCTCCAAAACATTTGAAGTAATAGTTATCTTCCATTTAACAGTGATTAAGCTTCATCTTGAGTACTGAGTCCAGTTTTGGACACCAGAACTGTTCACAGGAGGGAAACAAGGATGATCAAGGGACTAGAAATCAAGCTCTATGAGGAAATACTTCTTCCATGTCTAGGCCGGACATGAAACTGCCAAAATGAAGCCACCTTTTGCCTGACCTAGTGTGAGAAAGATTAACTAGCACAAAGTGGCCTTTGCCCAGGGTACACCCAATTGTGGTTCAAAAAGACTACAATCTTCTTTCTATGTACCCTGAGGAAATATCGAAAGACCTGATCCCGTTTAGCCATGAGGAAAGATGTCTGAGGAGAGATATGATAGAGTTTTCCAAATACTTGAAAGATTGTCATACAGCGGGCAGGATCATTCCAGAGGTGCAGATTAATGTATTAAGTTACAGGAAGGCAGGTTATTAGGAAAAACATCTTAACTGTTAGAATAGTACAGCAATGGACTTTATTATCTCAGGAAGTGGTGAGGTTTCTATACTGGACACATTTAAGAAAAAGTTAGGTAGTCATTTGTCATATCAGAAAACAAAAACAAAATAATAATAATGAAATAGAAACAAAAACACTGCAGCACTTTAATGACTAACTGCTATATTTTTACTGTTAGCTTCCGTAGATCAAGTCCGCTTCTTCAGACAAGGAGTAAAACTTCCAGGCATGGTTTATATACACCAGATGCAGGGGTCAAGATGTCACAAGGCAAAAGGATCACAAAGCTGCAGTGTTTCTGTTTTTATATTATTTGTTTTCTGATATGCCTGAACCACAGACTAACATGGCTACTATTTGAAAAATTTCATTTGTCAGATATACTTCAGCTTGGATTCTTGCATAGAGCAGGAGGTTTGACTCAGTGGTCTAACAGGCCCCTTCCAACTTTGTTATTCTATGTTTTTAATAGTCTATAACAGTGATGGAGAACCTTTTACAGACTGAGTGCCCAAACTGCAGCCCAAAACCCACTTATGTATCTCAAAGTGTCAACACAGCAACAGGGGAGGAAGGAAACACTCCCATTGGGCTGCTGGGCAGAGGGGCATGGTGAACTCAATGCTGGGGTGACTGCATTGGTGCCCACAGAGAGGGCTCCAAGTGCCACCTCTGGCACACGTGCCATAGGTTTGCCACCACTAGTCTATATTAATTTAATCTGCTATCTGCTTAAATTCTATTTGTGAACTTTCTCTAATACTGAATTTATCTTTCCTTTGCTAAGAATGTGCATTATCTGAGAAAGATTTGTTACATCTATGGCCTATATGTTCTGTGGGATGATAATTTTTTTTTTTGATTGAATTCATGAGGCAATGATGAAATACTTCTATTTGCCTATTTTGCCGAAGGAATGCAGCAAAGCAGGGGAGGCAAAATTTTTCGCGCTGCAGGCCTGTCACGTGGTTGAGTGGGCCTGTCACATGGTTCCTCCTGCTTTAAAACACATCCATTACTGTCATAAACACATTTATGACAGCCATGGGTGCATTTACAGCAACATTTATGGCAGGCATAGGTGTATTTATGCATGCATTGGTGTGTTTTACAGCTGGTAATAGCGAGGGTGGCCACATGAAATGGTACCATGGGCCAGATCCAGGCCACAGGCTGTAGTTTGTCCACCCCTCCAGTAAAGTGACAGACGGTGGATTATCTGTAGTTTGGTCTTTGGGAACAAAGGTTTTCTTTCCCCAAAAACATCAATAACGTTCTCGGTGAATTGATTCATTTCAACAACAGTTCACACTCTGCTTTTATTAAGCTACTAAGAAAAATGCCAGTGCAGTGCATATTAATGATTTTTAATGGATTTCCCCCCCCCCCCCAAAATGGGCAGACTTTCCAAGCACCTGAAACTAACCAGCTATACAGATTAGATTACTGAAGAGAAGCATTCTTCCAAGAACCTATCTTCCTGATGTTCAAATATATATTTTAAAAAATATTGCCTAATGTTTAAAAACAAAAATAACACTCCCATCCAATCCTTATAAGACATCGGTACATCCTCTTGTGGAGTGGGAGCGCAAATCACATTAGCATCCTAAGGCACGACCAGACACACAAGTAATCTCACATCCAGTGATACCCTGTGCATCACAATGAGCATGTAATTAAAAGTGATTTCTTTTCCCTCATAGACATCTTGATAGAGGAAAAACAACCTAAGAGACAAAATACACCTCAGAGCACAGAATTATTTTTGGTTTTCTTTCTTTCTGAACCTTTTTAAAAAGGCTTTCCTAGTGCAAAGAGGAAATAGTAGCCCCAGAGGTACAATGTGAGACTTCATGAAATATTTCTATTGAGATTCTAATCTTAGGTTCATCAGTGAAACTATCATTCCAAATGTTTTCATCATTAGGAGCTTTATATTCTGTTTTAGCTACTTTTAAATGCTTTCTCCCTTTATTCATATTAAAGGATTGCACAATTTAAAATTATGGATTTATGAAATATAAACAAGTCTACTTCTGTTTCATTGACTACACTAAGGCTTTTGACTGTGTCGACCACAACAAAATGTGGCAAGTAATTAACGAGATGGGAATCCCAGAACACCTTATATGCCTCATGAGAAATTTGTACATGAAGCAAGAAGCAACAGTTAGGACAGAATACGGAATGACAGAGTGGTTTGGAATAGGAAAAGGAGTAAGACAAGGCTGCATTTTGTCACCCTGCTTATTCAACTTATACACAGAGCACATAATGCGTAATGCAGGGATGGAGGAATCACAATTTGGGATCAAAATTGCTGGGAGAAACATCAACAATTTGAGATATGCAGATGATACCACCCTAATGGCTGAAAGTGAGGAGGACCTAAAGAAGCTCCAGATTAGGTTGAAAGATGAAAGTGAAAAAGCTGGCTTGAGACTCAATATCAAGAAAACAAAGATAATGGCAACAGGCCCTATCAGTCCCTGGAAAATAGATGGGGAAGAAGTAGAAGCCGTGACAGATTTTACATTCTTGGGATCAAAACTCACTGCAGATGGGGATTGCAGCCATGAAATAAAAAGGCGATTGATTCTTGGGAGGCAAGCAATGAGAAACCTGGGGAGCATAATGAAAAGTAGAGACATCATATTGAAAACAAAAATTCGTATTGTCAAAGCAATGGTATTCCCTGTGGCAATGTATGGTTGTGAGAGCTGGACCATTAGGAAAGCTGAGCGCAGAAGAATAGGTGCCTTTGAGATGTGGTGTTGGAGGAGAGTTTTGAGAGTCCCCTGGACAGCAAGGAGAACAAATAGGTCAATCTTAGAAGAAATAAACCCAGAATGCTCCTTAGAAAGTCAAATTGTAAAGATGAAGCTAAAGTACTTTGGACATCAAATGAGAAGAGAGGATTCGCTCGAGAAAGCCTTGATGCTGGGAAGGGTGGAGGGAAAAAGAAAAAGGGGGCAGCCAAAAATGAGATGGATAGATGGTATTGTGGAGACAATGGGCACAGAGCTCAGTGAGTTGAGGGGGATGGTGGAGAACAGGAGTGCCTGGTGGGCAATGGTCCATGGGGTCGCAGAGGGTCGGAATCGACTATGCGACTGAACAACAACAACAAAATGAAATATATATGAAATATAAGTGATAAAATTCAAAATATAATGCAAAATAAATAAAAATGTTTAAATAGGTAGACCATTTTTGACCGGAGTTGTGCTACTTCAATAATGTTACTAGAGCTTCTTTTCTACATGCAGTGGGCATAAAATGCATACATATAAATGCTGTATTTACTATATTTCTCCATGTTTATAGAAAATTTTTCTTATAGCCAAAGAGCTTCGTTGTATAGTACTTATTCTTTTATTTCCCACTTCTCTTTGAAATCTATTAAGTGATTTTCTGATGGTCTAACCAAACTTTATACATTCCAGTAGAATCAGGCAAGCCCTCTTTGGTCTAAAGGGCTGAATTCATTCCTGACATACATTTTTTATTAATTAAATTAATTTGTAACTGTTACTCAAAAAATTGGTTCTCAAAATAGTTTCCAAGTTATTTCCTGGAATTAGTTTATGGTTGCTACTGTCTTTGAAGACTGTCAACTGTATTCATTTAAAACTTCAGGCTGCATAAATTTGGTTCTAGTACTTATTTAATAATTTATCAAAAATTAACTCTAAAGAATCAAAATGTGCACCTACTTAGGGATCCTTCCATGCAACCAAACATTCCCTTGATGCTTGGACAAAATACATGAGGTTCTTGGCTGTGGTTATATATACCTTTTTTGAGTGCCAACTTTCATCCAATAAAAAGCTTACATCTAATGCCAAAAGGTTTATCTAGAATTTAAATTCCTGGGATTTGATTGCCGTGATTTAAAAAGCTATGGCTGAAATCCTGTTTCAAATGTTAAACTGCGTAAACTGGATAATGTCATCAGCTGCAGTGATTTTTTTCTGAAATAAAAAAAAATCCCAATCCCCTTCTAATTTTGTCATCAGGAAGCTCTTGTGGGCCATGGGATGTGGGACAGTGAGGAGGGTTTTTAGTTTCTGAAAATCACCACCAGCACAAAGTCATCTTGAAGGTGGTAACATTTTTCAGAAATTAAACATCCCACCCTACCCCTATCCTACAGACTCCAACAGCTTCCCCCCAAACAAAAGGAATTCTATGGGAGTCTATAAATTTGTGGATAAATCTATTTTTTCCTTCTTATTTCTGAAAAATTGTGGTGGCTCTTGATGTTATCAGCCTTATGTGGCACAGCTGCATGCATACATCCCAATATAGTCTACACAAAGGTTGGGGACCTCTGAGAATGCTGGGGCTATTTTTGCCCTCCTTAGGGACTGTGGTGGCTTGGTGGTTAAGACGCTGAACTTGACAACTGGAAGGTTGGTGGGTCAGCAGTTCAAGACCCAAGTACTGCATGAAAGAGTGAGTTCCCATCTCTGTCCCAGCTCCTGCCAACCTAGCAGCTCGAAAGCTACAAATTGCAAGTAGATAAATAGGTATCACTTTGGTGGGAAGGTAAACATCATCCTGGTGTCTAGTCATGCCTATCATGTCCACGGAAATGTCTGCAAACACAAACAGCACTGGCTCTTTGGCTATAAACAGAGCTGAGAACTGGATCCTAGAGTCAGATACAACTGGTTTTCGAGAAAGGGCAACCTTTACCTTAGAAATTAGCAAGCAACTCCCTCTGCCCCTTGATGCCAACAAAACTTTCAATTATCAAAATGGCAAACTGCACCCTCCCACTAGCCTTGGGGCCAGTGGTGGGTTGTTAAAATCGTGGGCGTAGCCGACGTCACGATGTCATGATGTCATGGGCGGAGCAAATAAATAAATAAAATTTAAAAAATGTCTGCGCATGCATCAAACCTCCATTTGACACATGCACAGTTTTTTTTAGTGTGCATGCATCAAACTGCTATTTGATGCATGCATACTAAAAAATAGAACTGCGCATGTGTCAAACAGAGGTTTGATGCATGCGCAGTTCCGGGCAGAAACACATTTTTGGAGGTGGATGGAGAGGCAACCAAACCGGTTGCCCGGGGTTTTACCACCCTCCTGGCAACTCCTCCTAATGGGGTGCTACCGGTACGGGTGAACCGGTCTGAAACGGTAACATCCCATCACTGCTTGGGGCCCATAATTTGCCACTTGTATGTAATCATTCTCCCACAGGCTGTTTTAGGCCAGAAATAATCAGACAAACACAGAAGGGGAAATTAACACATCTGACCCCTGGGGGGAAAAAGATGAGCTGAGTTTTTCTAAACGAAAGGATTAATCTTTGCTAGCTCATTGCTGATAGAAAGCAAAAATTACTTTTTTAAAATATAAAAATGTTTATAGAGCCATGCTGTGCTACTTACTCTAGCAGTAAAACATTGTTTTCTCACAACACTAGGCTTTGGCATAGCTGCCATATTCCAGCTGTCCAAATCCAGGCAGTCTTATTTGCATAGTTTGCAAAACTGTATTATACAAATACGGATTTTCCTATATTATGAAAATTCGGCCAGTTAATTGTTGCATTATTTTTCAAAGTATACATCAACCTTGGCATCACTTATATAATAACTACTGATGTGAGAAAGCTAGCATAGTGTAATGGTTAGTGTTGGACCTGGAAGAGGGAGACCAACCTTCAAATCTCAGCTGAGTCACAAAGCTGACTTGGTATTTTTACACCTGATTCTCAGGCAAAAGGATTTTACTGAGACTGGTTTTTAAATAAAATGAGAAGAGGAGAAATTTGTGAAGGTAGCTATGTAGCTGTGAATATAAATTTAAAAGGATAAAAGGATAGCCAATTGAATAAAATATGCCAGTATATGGGTGTGTCGTGATTAGCAAAAAGTACAATTTTTGTGACAGTTTTGCCATGTTCAGTATCAATTCAAAGATCATGGAATACATGACACATGGCTGAGTTACATATCTGCTGAAATGCAGTTTATTTGAAACCACTAGATAGAAGTTGCTTATTTTGCTGGCATTATAGCAATCCTGGATTTGGCCACTTACTTTGTACTTCTTTGAGAAAGAGGAACTAATACATAATCATTTTTTGCTCTCTCTCTCTCTCTCTCTCTCTCTCTCTTTAAACCCATCACTTTTTTTGGCATACAATAGGTCCAGATGGGATTGCTTTTAAATCCCAAAACATACTGGCTTCTTCAGTGTATTACTTGTTATTTTGGAGGTGATTCCCCCTCCCAGAATTTAAATAGTTTGAAAGGAATTCCTGATTGCTTCAAGAATGTGGGTAGATCTCTTAGAGATTTATACAAGTTTTATTGGCAACAAACATTACACAGCAAATTTATCATCATATTTGTTGAGCTAAACAGACATACGGACCTAATAAAATATGTACAAAAAGGTAAATTGACAATATCTTGGAAACTCAAGAGCACTTGGATGTAGAATGAGCATCAAGATTCACTATTTACATAGTCACTTGGCCAACTTTCCAGAGAACTTAGGTGACGTGAACGAAGAGCATGGTGAACATTTTCATCAAGACATTAAAGTAATGGAAGAATGTTACCAAGGCCAATGAACACCAGCATGATGGCAGATTACTGTCGGTCCTTGATGAGAGACATTACACACATTGAATGTCGCAGAGCATCCAAGAAAAGGTTCATGGCGATGTAAGGTCAATATTGTCAATTTACCTTTTTGTACATATTTTCATATCTTAACGTTTCAATTCTTACATGTTAATATGCTTTCACTCTCAACTTTGTGCTTCAGTTCATAATTATATATGTTTGTTCAATAAAGTATTGCATATTGGATGTTATTTTATTAGGGCCATATGTCTGTTTAGCTTGACAAATATGATGATAAATTTGCTGTTCGTAGGTATATTGCAATATTTGAGATCTCAAAAACCTGATGTGCTAGAAAAAAACAGATGCCTGATTCGGAATCAGCACCTCAAAATTACCTTAGAATCGTTCATGCCAGAAAAACTGTGTTGACCAGTCACTAATTTTATCACTATAATTCTATAACTGACTCGCACCAAAATGCAGTCAGGAATGACAATTGGGTTGGCCAATAGCATAAAAATGTAATGTGATAGAGAAAATCTGAGATCATATTTGTAATCAGTAGCCTGAAATTAGTATAACACAACTGCAAAAGCTCATGCCAGGAAAAGCTCATGCCATATATCTGTTTAGCTTGACGAATATGATGATAAATTTGCTATTCATAGGTATATTGCAATATTTGAGATCTCAAAAACCTGATGTGCTAGAAAAAAACGGATGCCAGATTCAGAATCAGCACCTTAAAATTACCTTAGAATCGTTAGAGTGCCTCATGCCAGAAAAATTGTGTTGACCAGTGTTAAACAAAGAGTTTTAACAGAGTTCTCACTTGCTCTGGCCTCTGTTTCCTAAGCCTGAAGCACTGAGTGATGCTCCAGCCAGTTCCTGCTTCCTCCTAGCAACCAAAGCCATTGAAGATGTTATCTAGAGTCTTCTTTTGTATTACTACATTCATTCACTGTTAAAAGGAATGGAGGTTAATTGGAACAGTACACATTATCTTTCAGATGCTGGTCTTTTAATGACTTTCCAATTTCTGGTATGTCAGGGTTCAGCGATGATATCTTTCTGACATCCTTCTTCTTTTTGCTCCACTCCAGACTTATACTGTTTCAACTCAATTGCAGTGATCTCTCCTGGACTATCTGAGTTTCCTTACTGGCCCTTCAAGTTATACCGTATCCTGTGTAACTTAACATTCCACAGTGAAATTGATGTCATCAGCTGCCAAGTCTTTCTTGGAGTAGACCATACAGCCAGCAACTCAATACTGAGTGTTGGGTGATTCTAAATAACCTGACTCTTCAAAGGGGCCAATGGCTATGGGCAAATGAACCCCTTTAGGTGGAGTGATGGTCCCCTCGGTGGAGAAAATGACACTGGAAACCATCATATGAGTGGAGGAGGAACCACTTTCTGATCCCCAATGGTCATGAAGGTGGAAGAGTCCAAGTCAGATGGACTGGCTGTGAAGACACACTTTGATAATATCCTCAAGGCTGCATCAGTCCATTGCAGTTGCAGTGCTAAATCTTGCATGTATCATTTCATATGTGCCACAGGAGATGGCTTCATGATCATAGTATGTGGGTCACTTCATGGCAAGCTGGGATCCACAAACAAATTCACTCCAATGGCATTTTTCCTACTTCAGGGATAAAAATGCACTCTTGGATACCAGTTGCAACTGACAACAATGATTAAGACACCATACTGGTTCATCTATACCTGGTATCATCCAAATAAATTTTGGATTAACTTTAATAAACAGTTTAACAGGGCTCTCGATTCCTGTTCAAGAGGACCACACTGTGTAAGGCATGACAACTGTAAGGTAAAGATAAAGGTTTCCCTTGCTTGAAAGCCTGTCGTATCTGACGCTAGGGTTCAGTGCTCATCTCTGTTTCAAAGCTGAAGAGCCAGTGCTGTCTGTTTCTGCAGACATTTCCGTGGTCATGTGGCAGGCATGACTAGAGACCGGAGTGCATGGAACGCTATTACCTTCCCACTGACATGGTCCCTATTTATCTACTTCCAATTTCTTGCTTTCAAACTGCTAGGTTGGAAGGAGCTAGGACAAAGGCAGGAGCTCATTCTGTCCTGCAGTACTCAGGAATTGAACTGCTGACCTGCCACCTTCCAGTCAGTGTCAACCCCTACACATACAGGGTTAGAAGAGCAGTTTGTTGTTTAAGGCTACAATCATCCTTATATTTCACTCTCCAAAAAGTAATTTTCACTCCCACTGAATTCAGTGGGACTAATATACTAATGTTGTTAATATACTATTTGTAGTTTGTATTGATAAAGATGGGGAAAGTACTTGAAGGATTTCATTTGGAGAACTGGAGAGAAGTCTTCATTTTTCAATGATGAAATAATAACAGTAATAGTGGATGCATTCATAATAAGCAATGATATCAATAATGGCTTGATGTCTGAACAAAGCAATGAGCCTTACTTCACAAATAACTAACAGGCAGCACCTTTCACCAAACTTAAAGATAGAACACTAATTTAGTGGGGCAAAAAACTTTTGTCTCATCTCTGCCATTCCAAATCTGTTACTTGTGGCAGCTGCTTCACTTTGCCTGTTGGCTGAGTTAGCTCTAAACCAGGAGCTCTCAACCTTTTTAAGCTGGGGGCCAGGTCACGCTCCCTCAGACAGCTTCCTCTACCACATGACACTTCCTGATGTGGTGGAGGTGGTGGTAGGCCATATGATATGACACCGTGGGCTGCAGGTTGAGAATCCCTGCTCTAAACATTGTCTTCCCAGAGCAGGTTTGTAAAACTCAAATTGCCACATCTGATTGACTTTGGGAGAATGAAGGCCACATCCCAATGCACAGCCAAGAAGCTGGGACTTCCATATGATACGTGTAGCATGAGATATGTGAATGCAGCCATTCTTGTTTGAACATGGCCATTGTGAAAAATGGCACCACTATGCGTCAATCCCACTTTCCTCCCACAACCACTAGTTCACACAAATGGTATTTTTCTGTCGGTGAAATATACTCTGATTTAAAAAAAATTTTTTTTAACCAGAGTATCCTGAAGAAGAAATTGAAGGTAATAAAATCTGAAGTGCAGAAACGGTATGCCTATGCATGTGTCTGCACTTACTGCACAGATGCAAATATTTTCATCTATAGCCATGTGTTACACATGCATTCGGTTGGAAAATAGGCTCCTGAAGTTACACGTAATTCAAACTGGCAAAATAAGATCTTTTCCCAGCTGTAATTCAGTGGTACAGAAGTTCTTGACGTACGTGGTTCTTGAATAAAAATATTAATCTGTGTGATTTCATACATTTATTGCTCTTCTGACCCAGCTTTCCTTCTTTCTGTGTGGATGTTTAAAGATATAAATAAGAGATGACAACGTGAGCAGGTTGGAAAGAAATCTACAAAATGAGACTTGTTTATTGGCAAAAAGAAGGTCATCTTGTCCTAGTCATAATTGAACCGTAAAGTGTGAAATACAACAGGAGGAGAGATATTCCAGTTGCAGTGAGCTTATAAAAGAAACATCATAAGGGAAAAAAACACTGCTCATGGCCTTCAGACATCAGGAGATTGTACAGTAATGCAAATTAATATTTTTCCTGTCTCTCTATGAAAACAAAATAAAAATAAAACTATTTCAAAGCAGTTTAACTGAGCACAAGTTGTACAAAAGGAGGTGGTTAAAGTATTTAGTAATCAGACTTCATATTAAAGGATATACACTGGAGAATCATAATTACAAAGAACAAAGTTGTTAGCATTGACTGAAATGCTATAATAGCATCAGATGTAACATAAGTCTAAAAATCCAGTGAAATGTACATTAGGAAGAAACATGGAAATATAGGGCAACAAGAATCATCAGTGGATTGTAAACCAAGCCATATGAAGACTGAAGGAACTGTGGGATATGATAACACTCTTCAAATACCTGAAAGATAATCGTAAAGAGGAGGGGCAGGATCTGTTATCGGTTATCCCAGAGAGCTGGATGCGTAATAACAGCTGAAACGACAGGAAGCCAGATATAGGCTGAATATTAGAAAAAAATCAACCCTGACTTCTCCCTAGAAGGTCAAATAGTAAAGATGAAGCTGAAGTACTTTACACATCAAAGGAGAAGAGAGGATTCACTTGAGAAAACATTGATGCTGGGAAAGGTGGAGGGCAAAAGAAGAAAGGGACAGCCAAAATGAGATGGCTGCATGGTATTGTGGATGCAGTGGGCACAGAGCTGGGAGGGCTGAGGAGGATGGTGGAGGACAGAGGTGCTTGGAGGACAATGGTCCATAGGGTCGCAAAGGGTCAGAATCAATTGTGTAACTGAACAACAACAACAAATTAGGAAAAACCTCTGAACAGTTAGAGCAATACGGCAGTGGTACCAGTTGTCTTGAGAACTGGTGAGCACTTTCAACATGGGAAGCATTCAAGAGAGAACTGGACAACCATCTGTCAGATCTGCTTTGATTTGAATCACTGCATTGAGTGGGGGGTTAGTCTCAATGGCATAAAAGACCCTTCCAACTCAGTGATTCTATAAACTACCATGTGATTTTTATGCCCTTACTATCATACAACGTTGCTTATTTTTGCCAGCTCAAAGCTCCATATTTAACTTCAACCTTCAAGATTTGACCCACTTTTAAATTTTTAACATATCTGACTTCCTCTCTTCTGCCAATTCTTATTTTTAATTCTTCTCTCTGTGTCCAATATTTTTTCCAACCTCTTTCCATTCTAGTTTGAAGCATTAGTGAATGGGGTAGAGTTCGGGATTTTTGTGAATTGTTCAAAGTGTTTTGATGTGTTTTTGAAATGTTTATGAATTCTTGGTTTTGTGATTGGGATGGGGGATTTCTTGTAACATTCTTGATGTTTAATGCTTTGATGTGCTTTTGAGATGTGATTTTTGTGATGTAATATTTGTACTTAATGAAACATTGTTTCGCTGTAAGCCGCCCAGAGTCGCTATAGGCGAGTGGGGCGGCATAAAAGTCGAACAACAACAACAACAACAACAACAATAATTCCTGTTTTTCTAGTCAGTGAAATAAGAATTAAAATGGAACCAAAACACAGCAATTAAAATACACTATTCAGTAAGACCTTCCATGTGGGCAAAACTTTTCTATAATGTTATTCATAAGAAAATCTTATTTTACAAAATTCACAAGCAACATTCATTGCAAGTCCCCTCCTTATAGAGTGGGACTATTTAGTGACTTTTAAAAAAAATGACTTGGGGGATTAGAGATAAGTTCATCTTTTGTTAGTGAGCTTCCCTTCCTTGCAAAAAGCAGAAGGGAAGTTTATGATTCCTCTTTATGTCATTCCTTTATTATAGAGGGGGGGGGGAGTGAAAACTAATAATTTAAAGTAGATACCCATCCTCTTCAACAGAAACTGACTAATTTAAAGCAATTTAATTAGCAATTATACTACTTTGGTCAGCAGGAAGCAATAATACCAGATGAACCTGGAAGCAGGAGGCTTTCAAATTACAAGGATAGTGCTCCTTAAATGCCTCAGCAGAACTTTGCAGTCTATAGGGGATAAGCATTTGTATCTCACTGAAAACATGGGCATGAAGCCAGTATTAGAAATGGAGAATATAATGTAGGATACGTTGGGATACAATGATTTTGGAGATACTGAGGAGCTACTAAAAGTGAAAGATTGAAGGGAATCATTTTCAAAAAAAAAAAAAAAAAAGACGATTGTAGAATGAATCTTGCCTACTGCTGTTTGCCTCTTTCACCATTTCCTTCTTTCCCCTACAAAAATAATAATACATAAAATTGCTGGTACCTCTGATGCAGCCCATGTCAGTTCAAGATACAAGCACCTTCCAGGCTCAGAGAAGAAAAAGATAAAAGGATACATCCAACCAAAAGAGCATATGGGTCAGTCCCCACTACCAAGCGCAGAGAATAAAACAAAAGAAGAATAAATCCAAGCACAAACTATTTTGAGTCAGTTAAAGAGACAAAAGTTTAAGCATAAGAATTCCAATATATTGGATTGGCAGGTTGTAACCTTATGGGTATCATTAACATCTCATAGTCCACACATGGATAACAGCTATCTGGAATGTGTACAGCAAAGATATTTTATATTACTTTCACTTTGGGATTGGTTTTTTTCATGTTGCCTGTTTATTCTAGTTCATGCTTCCTCCTTTGTGTTTCCTGATACTAATGCAAATTAAGCACTAAAAAGGTAAAGGCCGCCCTTGTTCGAAAGCCAGTCAAATCCAGCTCTAGGGTACAGTGCTCATCATCTCTGTTTACAGCCAAAGAGCCAGTGCTGTCTGCATCTACAGAGCCCTTAAAAACCTAATCTACTCCTAAAGCAGACAACAGTACATGAGAGGGGAAAAAAATCATAATTAGACCTACACAAGCATTCCTTTTACATTATCACATTCATATATCCCAGTAGCATAGTGGCACAAGCATGAAGCTCATTCCCTTGACCTACCTATCCCCAGCAGAGAAACAAACAAAACATTCCCCAACCCTTACCCCCATGTACACATTTAATAGGATAAATACACAGTAAATTAACCAAATTACTATTTGTTAAAATATCAGTCAAGCAGAGAAAGCACCTCTCCACAAGGAAAAAATAGCAAAATAAAATCCACTCATAGAGCCCTCTGTCCCAAAAACAAGAAAGGAAAGGAAACAAATAAAGGCAAAAATGTAGTCATTCTCCTAACCAAATCTTTGAAAAAGTGGATACAAGTTTCAATGCCATGCTGAGGCATGTTCTTTCTTAGTTAAAATACATTAGAATACCCAGTGAGATAATAGTCCCCTTCTATTCAGCACTAGTTAGACTACATTTAGAGTACTTGTACTATGTCCAATTCTGGGCACCTCACTTCAAGAAAGATGCAAACAAATTAGAACAGGTACCAAGAAAGGCAACAAGGATGATCAGAGAAATGAAAACCAACTCATATGAGAAAAAACTGAAAACATCTTAATGGTTAGAGCCAGTGGTGGGATGTCAAAATTTTTACTACCCTATCGTGACGTCACCACAGTGTGGGCAGAGCTGACGTCATGATGTCATGATGTCATGGTGTCATGGGCACCACACACACACACCTCAAACCCACAACACAAACCCACAACACAAACCCATAATACACCCACCCACCTGAAAAATAAATCAACCCACCCACCCCAAACACAAATCCGTCACTTACCTGTTAGTATAAGTGCTTGGGCAGCACCATGTTGCAAGGTGGATATGGTCATCATACCAGTTCTCTGCCTTAATTTAAAACAGCTGTACCTCCTTAAGGGTTCTCCAATTGGAAAAGCAATTGGAACAGCACATATGTAGCTTATTGAGGTAACTCCAAGACTTTGCTTAAAAACCCAGGCCTGCTGGCTGCCAGGCCTTTTTAAGAACTGTGGTAGTACATCAATATAGGTAAAGGTATTAAATACACATTAAAATGTACACAGACACACTACATCCAAAGGTGAGTCACTTACCCTGGGAAGCAGACTATAGGGAGCTTCAGGCTACCAGCTTCTCTTCCTCCTCCCCACTTGGGAGGACAGCAAGGAGGCTGTGCATACTCTCCAAGCACTGTAGGTGTGCATACACATCAAGTGCTTGGTGTGCATGCGCAGTGGGGGAATCAGTGAAAAGGTAAGCCCTGAAGGTGGTCCCCCCCCCCAAAAAAAAAGCTGCTACCGGTTCTCCGGGACACTGGGAAAAGTTACTACCAGTTCTGGCAAACTGGTGAGAACATGTTACATCCCATCACTGGTACAGCAGTGTAACAGTGGACCAACTCCAATGGTGGGATTCAGCAGGTTCACCCCAGTTCGCCAGAACCAATAGCAGAAATTCTAACTGGCCCCGCCCATCCAAGTTTTGAAATAAAGTAGTCCTAATTCAGGTGCAATGCAGGGCTTTCTACCTGGCCGCTCCCACCATACCATGCCCACAGAGGAGGTAGTACAATTTTTTGAATCCCACCACTGACCAACTCCTTTGAGGAGTGGTGAGCACTCCAACACTGGAAATTGGAATTGGACAGCCACCTGTCATATCTGCTTTGATTTGGATTCCTGCATTGGGCAGGGGGTTGGACTCGATGTCCTAAAAGTTCCCTTCCAACTCATTTATTCTATGAATTTACAATTATTCATGCAGTAAATAAATACTATCTCAAAGCTAGGGGTGGGAAAATTTATCTCTAAGCTCAATTCCTTCAGTACAGCAGCGATCCTGGAGTTTGTAGCGCTCTAGAACACTGTCCTTCCACTAGTTCCGTCTCTCTGATAACTTCTCAGCCAACCATTCCTTTCATTGTTTTATGGGAAAAGGTTTTGGATGGCTTTCAAAAAATATAACGTAGATGAGTACTTGAGTGGTGGAGGTTACCCCCCGCCCCACAAATCAGAAATTGGTAATTTCCAGGGTCAACTTTCTTTCCAGGATTTCAGAGCTCTACACCCAACCTCTAATCCCTCTTTATAAACTCAGCAAAATAATACTAAAATAATGGGTTGTGGCCCCCAGTCCCAATCACTTTTTATAAGGGCCACAACTGTACATTTTGGTCAAAGATCTTTATGCAAGGAGGAGCTAGAGGGCTCACAGAAAGTCCAAAAGCAGCATTTTGCCATCTCCTGCCATAAATGACTCAGAAAGCTGCTTTCTATGGTCCATCCAGCCTGGCATAATCTGACTGACAAGACCTCACTGAAATCTTCTTAAGTACATGTGACCTAAGTTCCACGTGAAAGATGGAATCTGGAATTATCTATATTTACAGCATGTACTCTGTGGTTGAGTAAAGTATGTCTGTTTCTTCTCTAGAGATCCCATGTCGACAATCATTCTAAAGATTCTATCACAGATTTCCAAATGAAGATGGGAACTAAACCCTGCTGCAAACCCAGATGTCAGCTTTCTCCCCACATTCACTCTGGAAACAGTATTACTGGACCCAGCGGTGCCACACACTACATTAAAAGGAGTTTTACTTGTTCTTCTGCCAATGTGATTTCTTCTGCCATTTCTTTCCAAAAATGCCCTTCTGTGCTCTATATAGGACAAACAGGACAATCTTTGTGCAAAAGAATTAATGGACATAAATCAGACATCCAGAACAGCAACACAGAGAAACCTGTTTCAAACCATTTCAATCTGCCTGGACACTATCCAAGACCTTGAAGTTACAATTCTGGAACAGAGAAATTACATGTCTAGGATCCAGAGAGATAGACAGCAGAAATAAAATACATCCATCTGTTGGACACCCATCACAAAGGTTTGAATATTAGCCAAAGGTTTATGGGACATTATCAAATTTGATACACAGATTGTTATATTCTGCTATATATGTTGTATATTTTTGTTATATTATACCACCTTCACTAACTGTCCTGAAAAATTCTTTTTCACAACATAGGCTGTCTCACAGAACAAAGGATGTGCTCTCACAGCAACACAAAGGGATTCACAACCTCCCCTGCCATAAGGCACAATTGGTCACTTATAATGGTGCTTCGCTTAAAGAGCAACTCGTTTAAAGAGCAATCCTGTGGAATGCATTATGCTATTTAGCGAGGTACAACTCTATATTGCTTCACAAACTAATACAGGATATGTCATTGCAGAACAAATGACAGAAGAATTGAAACAGTTTGGGTGGATTCAAGGAATAATAATTCATGTGGAAATGGAGGGTGTCACAAGCATATCTAAATGTCCCTGTTTTGCAATCTAAAATACTAGAGGTTCTGATATGCATGAAGAGTGTGAGAACATGAGCTTGCCAAATTATACTAAGTAAGTTTCTTGAAACCTTTTCCCTCTCAATATCAGGCTTCAACATCCACAATCCTCAGCCAGAATAGTTAATGTTTAGCTGTGGTCTCACAGTATCTAGTGGATCACAGACCATCGACCCCTGCTTTAAGGCTACTCATAAGCCCATATATTACATTAAGGCAAACATTTTAGGAATGTTAAATGCTTTTTAAAAATACTCCAGTTTATGAATGTGGTATATTGTGCTTTGGTATCCATGATTCAAATGGCAGGAAAGACCCCATTTTTTTTCTGCCCATGTTGCCAGGAGAAAAAAGGATGCCAAGCTTTACATAGCAAAGAGCTTTCTGAATACTGACAACACCAATGGCAGCAATCAAGACCATCTGCATTCAGACAGAGAATAATACCATTTGCATAGCACAAGGAGATACTAAACATGGGAAAATCCCAAACGCTGATTGCTTTTTTGGCAGGTTTTTTTCTGGTTTGCAACATGGGCATGATATTTTGCATCAATATCAGGCCATTTCCTGGAGTCTTAATTGTGGATACAGAAGCACAATATTCTACACTCATAAAGCTGAGTGTTCTTTTAAGGAATTGAATTTAATTGCTTTTTAAAATGAAGCTTAAATAGACATACGCTGCACCCAAATCCCAACAGAAACTTCTATCATGTAGAATTACCCAGTGATAGAAGATCCCAGAAGATGAGCACATGAGCTATATTGTGGTTGCTGGAAAAAGACAGAAACAAGGACATTTGGCATATGGCTGTAGTCCTTCAGTATCAAACTGTTTCCAAGGGCATTTTAGGATTTAGTGAAATAGTGATGAAAAGATAGAAATAAGTGCAACACATACAGTACAGAAACAGACACACCCTTTAGTCTCTCAGGTAAACTAACGTTGCTATGCCGGTTTTGCAGAATGCAGACTTGAAAGCTATCGTCCAAATTCCAAACCCTTTCTTTGCATCAGGCAGCCTGAGGAAGAAAGGTTGTATCAGAACAAAAGCTCTACAAACATGTTGTGGGGATGTTTTCCAAAAGATGCTCCTTGGGCTTTTGAAAAGAAGAGAGAGAGTGTGTGAGAGAGAAAGCTGGGCATTAGTGAAGATTGTCACTGGAATCCAAGGTCAAAATCATCCATATATTGTAAAAGAAAAACAGGGAAGAAAGGTGGGGCAAAATGAACTCATTTGAAGTGTGATTTTGATAGAGTGCCTTACAGATACCATAGACAGCTGGCAAGGTTGAAATATGGATGCTCAGTTAAGTCAAACCTGAACTCTCACCAGAGCAAAAAGTATATTGGGCCTATCCTTACTATGCACATGAAATGAAAATACAAAGCTGACTAGAGTAGACAATATTGTTGGTAAAGGTAGGGTGCTTAAGAAGAAAGAACAACCTACATTTGCAAGATCTGAGTAGAGGTGTTAATGAGAGGTCATTTTAGAAGTCATTAACTCATACATACATCATACATCCGAAGTGGCCTGATGGAACATAGTATCTTTGGTGTTTTTAAATATAGAAATGTGCTTAATGAGAGATAATGCTTGGGACAGCAGATACATGTGGTTTTTAACCCTAGGCCCCTGAGCTTTACATGCCCAAGGCAAGTTACTGATCCTTGTTACGATTCTGGCAAGTTGTAGCACACAGTATGCTGCATGGAGCAGCTTTCATCTTGTTAGCTAGCCACATGGGGTACACAGAAAGATCCTCTTCAAACATCTTTCTCACACTTGGTTGGGCAAAAGGAATGGCAGAATGAACTCACCAGAAGGAGGCTTCATTTTGACAGTGTCATGCCTAGCCTAGACACGGAGGAGGAGGAGGAGGAGGAGGAGGAGGAGGAAGAGGAAGAAGAAGAAGAAGAAGAAGAAGCAGCAGCAGCAGCAGCAGCAGCAGCAGAAAGCTGCATCTCTGAATCTCATATCTGACAATGACATTTTCCAACCATGGTGATGCAGTCGTAAAGTAAGCTGATTCAACAGGCTGAGCTCACTTCCCAAAATTCACCTTCCACTGTATGGTCACATTCTACACTTGTCACAGATTCCCTGCTATCGAGAGAGAAATGCATCAATGCCCTGAGCAGTTGACACTCTGAGGGGTTGCAGTGATACTGCAAGACGGATTGAGTGCCTGTTTCTGTCCTAGCTCTTGGGTGTTCCCTGAGCGGAGTTTCTTCTGCAAAAATCCTTGCAACCCAGAATAATTTCTGACATGAAATTATTATTATTATAGTTGACACTCTAGCCTATGCAGGTTGCCCTCCCAGTTGTTCCTCTCTCAGAGCAACAACATGATATTTTGCCCCTTATCAACATCCAAATCAAAGGCTAAATGTGTCTAGAAAGAAAGGGTGAGGGGGAATGAGAGCACTGGGACTCTGTAAGAGTAATAAGATAAGAATGGCTGGAGTCCCTGCAACACAGCTTCCTATCAGTGTCATGTATATAAAATATGCCGGTGACATTTGGGATGACTAAATTAGCATTTTAATTTTTATCACAGAACTGCAGCAGTGTGTGTGTGAATGTGGAAATAAACTTTTCATATAATTATCTATAAACCTGCAATGAGAAAGTCTTGTATATTAATTGAGTGTAAAGGTTATAGTGCTGTTGTTTTAAATTTATACAGAGGAAGGCTCTCTTCAGTCGCCAAACTGCAACTATATATAAAAGATTTTTTAAAAGTATTGCAGACAGGAGATTAGAATTAATGGTCTCTTCCTGAAATTACTTCTACTGGTATTTAGTGTCTTGCTTGCTTACCTTTTGCACATGCAATGCTGGAAGATATAAAATCCAAATCCAATTGATGAGCAACCCCACCCACCCCAAACCCTTTGTTCCTTAGTTCTCTGAGCACTGTTAATTAATACAATGATGTTATCTAACATGCTAAGGAAAAAAAATGCTATCAAGAGGTTGGGAGACTTTTTGTTTATTAGTTCACTGTGCTTGAATTTATAAGACTCTGCTTCATTGATCTTTGTGTAAGAATTTTAATTGAAAATGAATACCACAATCTATTCATCACCACACCGCTACACCCAAGATGCAGTTCATTTAAGTGCTACATCTGTTACTTTGCTTTGCAAGGGAAAGAAAAACAAAAGGTGTTCATTTTTATAACTCAGCACAGCCAATGTGTAGGATGCAGAAAATGCTGCTCTGAGACATGAAAGAATAAAAGAAGTTGAGCTCTTTACAAGATAAAATCAATTGCCTTACAAATGTATAATATTAACTTTAGTCTCTTGGTCTTCTCCATTCCTCTCCTTTTGGAAGCAGCCTCCAAAGTCAGAATCATGGTTGTCCTGACTTTGGATGCAGCAGCATTAGTCAATGATGCCGTGTTGCATCCAAAACACTCTCTAAGACAGGGGTTCCCAACCAAAGGCCTAAGGTGGGTTTTCTTTTTTAGGTTAAATAGATGACAGAAAAGAGTTTGGCATACAGCAGTCTAAAAAAAGATTCAACAAGTATAGTGAGTCTGGAGTCAAACAGTAACACTTTACACAAGGTTTGTACCCATTCACTATATATGCTGATAATTCAGCAGAGAGAGTGAAATAATCTGAATAAGCATGAGAGGATGGTGGGTTTGCATGACATCATTCTACAATGCTGGATATTTGGGTTTTGTCTTATTTTGTTTAGTTTTGCCTTTAACAAGATTTACTTTTACACGTGATGATTAAGGAAAATGTATTACACACATACTCTCTCTCTCTCTCTTTCTCTGCTGCAGAAGATTCTTGTACACTGAAATTGTATGGCTGATGCTAATGAGATGGGTGCCCATATTTTAGTTGGTAGCAAGTAGCAAGAGAAGAGTAAATGAGTGTTATGGTTTATTTGTCATTTTTATACCTTGTCTTTCATTCAAAGGCTGCAAAGTGGTAAACATTTTCCCCAACCTCTTTCCTGCCTTTATTCACATCCCATGTGCCCTGACGGTTCACATTCTGCTACAAAGTCAGTGCAAGGTATGGATCTGTGTGCTGGTCTCCCCACTCTGAGAATGCATGCTAGTCAATGTGGGGTGAGTGTTGCAGCCCACAGCTGTTCAGAGGCACACTATCTCCTGGGATATAACTGCAAGTAAAGAGCCTTTCCCAAGAGATACAGATGGATTATTCTTGCTTCCTGCCTTTGTAACCCAAAGTCTACAGTCTGTTCACCCACACAGTATCCTGATGTTAGGAAGCTTTAAAAGGGGAAGCTCTTCCTTGTTTCTGCTTACAAGAACTGGTATACATTTGCACTGGCCAACCTAATGGATAGGCCAAGGCTTAAACAATGGAACCTCGGTTAATGTAATCAGTGCATTCTCTGGGACATTTCTTACAGCAAAAATTACTTTAACCAAATTTCCAATAGGAATGCATTGAAAACCAAAATACTGTACATCAACCGAAACGCGGTTTACCATAGGAATGCATTGAAAACCAATTAATCCGTTCAAAAAAAAAAATTCCATAAGCCAAGCCACTATTTTCTGTGGATTTCCTTTTGTTATAAGATTTTTATGTTAACCGAGGTTCCATTGTAGATTACTGTAATCATCTTTAGGAAAAGCCCAGAAGAGGAAACTAGAATCAAGTTAGGTTTTGCCAGACATCCTGTTGTGACACTGCTTTGTGATTACTGGTGGGGTGAAATATTTGTAGTCTGTAAGTGGTTTTGTTGAATTTGTATCACCTTTGTGTTGTACTTCAGCTACTCATTACACAAAACAGAATAATGCTTATTCTCTATTGACAGGAAAAAACCTCTTCAAGTGAAATCAGTATTTGCCAACAAGGCAGAGTCTTTCAGCAATGAAAAACAAAGGCATATACAGTACTGTACTCTTCTACAGCGTAGTTTGTTTAATTTAGATCAAGTAAAATAAATTTGAAAAAAATTGCCTTAAATTTGTTTTAAATGACTTACAGAATGAAGAGGCAGACCTCATAATATTTTGCTAATCAGATTGTATGGAGTTTGGAATAAGAATTTTACTGCATGCATTAAATGTTTGAATTGCTTCATTAACCCTTCTCATTTCTCCTTCATTGAACTACGTATGATTCATAACTTGCTTTGTGAAGACTAATTCAGATGCCTGATGTTTTCACCTTTTTACTAGGATGTTTTGGTCCAATCGTTATGAAAATTGGTTCTACCTTGCTAATTAACTTTGTCTCAAAATGGGCAAACCTTATTTAGACATATTATTCGTAACTCAATTTCAGTTTCGTTTTAAAACGTTCTTTGCCTGAAATAAAAATAAGAAGCAATGACTTATTGTTGACTTCACTCTGTGTTGACTTTTCCTCTAAAGCATGACAGTTATCATGTAGTCCAAAGAAATCATGAAGCAAGACGAGAGAGAATGACAAGAGAGAGATCAAAATAAAAACAATAAGCAATTTTCTTTTGAGTATTAAGAGGGCATAAACCAGTTAAGGCAGATGTATTAAAAGCAACAACCTAAACCTTGGATATGTAACCTAAATTCATTTGCTGCCAAAGTAACTCTGCTGCACAGGTGTATATTTGGTGATACTAAGAAGGGAGCCATGATCAAGTGGGAAGAAGCAGTGAATTTCAGATTTATGTCTACATCATAGATGTCTAGGAATGGAGGATGCTTTATCTATAAATATTAGTTTGTAATTAAGAACAGATGAGCTCTCAATGGGAGGGGCAATTTTTCCTTTACTGTTTCAAGCAGTATATTCTGTTTCCTATTCTTGGGAAAGAGAAAAAAGAAAAATATATCAACAGTAAAAGTTGCATCATACATGGCTGATGATAGCACTTTGATTATTGCTAAACTAAGAGATTTGCATGGGAAAGTATCAAACTCTGATCTCTGAGGCACAACATCTGAATGCAGTCTTTTGCCTTTAATGCAACTGCAGCCTGGAGAGTATTCTCAGGCAACATTACAGGAGGGCATAAGGAACCATACAACACACTGGAGAGTAAACCAAACCAAACCAAACCATTGTAGCATATTAAAGACAAACTGGTGCACTTTAATGTTAGCTTTACTCTCTGATATGCTTGAAACACAGACTAACACTTCTACTATTCCAAAAAAGAAAACATATTTGCACCCAAGAGAGATCTGGATTCATGTCTCTTAAGCACTGACTGCTGCTGCCACCACTACCTACTCCTACTCCAGGGGTTCCCAACCAAAGGCCTGTGGACCGGGTCTAGCCCATGGCACCATTTCATGTGGTCCCCCACAACACCAAGGGCATTTGAGAAACAAAATGGCTACCCCTTGGAAGCTTTTGGGACAAAATGGCCACCCCCATCATGCAGGCAGGGCAAAATGTCCGTTCAGTCCTCGAAGCTGACTGAGAGAGTGTGATCCTGCCCCCAGCTTGAAAAGATTGGGAACCCCTGTCCTACTCTGTGTAAAATTGATTTGAAACTAAGGTATACCATGTGGATCTGTTCAGCCTTAACAGTCAAATATTCCATATGTTTTGGCTATTTTGATTGTGCGTTAATTGGTGCTACTGTTTAACCCCAGACTATAACTAGGTTACAATAGCTTTATTTGCTCCTCACTTTTACAATTGGAACAAATAGGAAAAAGCCACTTTCAAGAAATTGAAATTCATCAGTAATTATTAGTATATAAACTTTTATATCCTGCCTTTTGTTCTCATAAGAGTTTTAAAAGAGATTTATAACAACAAAACACAATCTTCTTCTTACAAAAAAAACATGGACAGTAAAAGAACAAATACAAGGGCAATTCATAGAAGGAAAAACAACAACAGTTAGCTGAGGGTACATCTTTATTTACAAAAAGTCCTAAGTTTGTGTTGATTTGGCCAGGTTTGAAATGGATTCAAATACATTATGTACAGGGTGGACGTTCAAGGTAAGTTAGGGTAGATTTTGTGTGTGTATGCACACACGTGCTAAAACACAGTTTATTTTAAACAACCTGGCAAGAATCTGATCTGATTCCTAAGCTGCTGCATTGTTCTGTGTGCATGTGTATGTTGTCACATATTGTGTATTGTGCCTCTTGCCCAATTAAGGTTGCAGGGTTCCCTGCAGCCTGAAAATGTTGCTCCCTGATCCTTACTGTTATACTGGGGTACACAGAAAGAGCCTCCTAGAAGACTATGGTATTTTTGAACCACAATCGGGCGTACGCTGGTAACGACAACCTTGTGTTGTTGGCTAAAAAGGAACTGCAGAATGAATTCACCAAAAGGTGCCTTCATTTTGACAGTTTCACATCTGGCCTAGACATGGAAGAAGAAGAAGATTGTTATACTCCTATGAAAATTCAGAGGTCAGCTGTCACAGCAAACAACTGTTGTAATACTATAACAGTTGTAATGCTAATTATATGTGGCAGGGATAACTGGCTGGAAGATCAGAGGGGAAGGGAGAAATTGGGAGAAAGATTTGCATTGGTGGCTTCAATGTTTTAAAAAACCCAATCCATTTTGGCAAGATTTCTTCAAAGGATGTGGAAAACAGGACATGCACCATGTGATCTTCAACCAATTTTTTAAAATGCCAAGATTGGAACCCCAATTCTTTTAATGGTTAAGCAGTGCCCTAAATTGAGCTATAGCTGTAGAAGTGTATTCTAGCATTCAGATTGAGACATATTCAGAGTTGACCTAGTAATACCACATTCAGGCAGTTCAAAACATATCTTAATCTAAACTTGACAGTTTCACATATCTGTAATTATAATTCCTAATATTTGGAGACTGATTTATTCCCATAGGTTAGAAATCATAAGGCTAAGTTTCTGCTTGCTAGAAGAAGAAATAGATGTGTAACTTATTTACCAGTCATTCTAGAGCAATTTCTTGAGGAATGAAACTTAAATTCCTCAGACACTCGCACCAAGGGTAGTAGGGGCAGAGACCCCAGTACCCACAGACTGAGGTTGCCGTGGGTTTCCCAAGTGTGAAGCACTGGAGTGAGAGAAAAGCCTGGAAATGATGTCTGTCTGTACCAATAAAATCTAGAAGCTGGCACAGACACCAGAAAGTATATTTTCACATTGGTTCTTTCCAATGGAAAGTATATATTATCCATATTGTGTGTAACAGAGTTCTGGGTAATTGGAAATTCTAGCCTCTGAATCCAAAGGACTGTAATTCCAAATTCTGAATCAGAATTTTGGGGCTAGTGTAAATTCCTAGTTTAAAGCCTTCTTGAGATTTTCCCAGTGGATACATAGAGATGGCCAGTTCTTTCCCCTCGTCCTCTGTACACAACAGCAGCTTTCTGCACTACATTTAGGGCCACTGGAACTGCCAAGAGATGCCAATGCATTAGATTTTAAGAGACTTTTCAAAAAGTAAGGAAGGAAGGAAGGAAGGAAGGAAAGAAGGAAGGAGTTAAATGTTGGATGAAATCTAAGGAGGATTTTGCACAAGTAAAAAGTGTTTCTGGCTTTTGGAATTTTTGATAAAAAAAATTTCATGTCAGAAATTACTTTGGGTTGAAAGGATTTTTACTGGAGAACCTGCACTCAGGAGACACCTGAATGAGGCTCTTTTCATGTCCCCAAGATCTGTCATGCAGCACTCGGGTATTGAACCCCAACCTTCCAGTCTCCAAGCTCAGTGTCTTAACCACTAACCCACCGCAGTGCTGCTGGAATTTTTGATGAGTTTTTGGAATCCATCACTGTTATCATAGGCCAGGTATAAAAAGCCACTTAGATAATGTCTTCCTTGCACCCTGTCAACTAATCTGGTTGGTTCTCAGAGATGCATTGTGTGTAGGCTCAATCCCCTGACTACTAATTTGCTTTGTCCTTCTTAACAGCCCATCTCCCCTCCCCCATCTGTATTTCCAAATGAAGTTCTCTGAATTGGTTTATTGTTCTATTTAATTAGGCTTTTCTATTATTTTAAAAAACAAAACATTTAGATCTTTCCCCTCATGGTATGTAAGCATGTGTCTCTACAGCTGCGTGATTCCTTGCACAAAATCCAGTCCTTCTCCTCTAATTAGAGTTGCTGCAGGCAAAGAGCTAAGGATCTGGATTTTTGTTTTCCTAGTAGCCACAAGGATGCCCAGTAAGACCTAGGTTTCCTCTGGTTTTGGATAGCTAATACAGTCCAGAAAAGCTGGCAGCCTTTTCACATTTCAGATTTGTTTTAAGCACTGGCATATCTACAAAGCACCTCTTTGTAGGTGATCTTGCTTAGACTTACATTGGCATCTTACCCTAAGGCAACCATCACACAAGGCACTAAATCTTCACTAATCCTCTTACCTACTGCAATCCTTTTAACTGTATCTAGCCCTATTCTAACTTCCATGAACAGATTTTAAGTAGTACTAAAAGACTGATGTGAAGTCAAGGGAGTGGCTAAAGAAAGGAATGAGGAAAAAAGTTTCACGATCAAAATTGCTCTGAATGAATGAAAAGGACTCTACCAGCAATCTGCTAGGGAATAAAACAGTTTTTATATAGTATAGTATAGTATAGTATAGTATAGTATAGTATAGTATAGTATAGTATAGTATAGTATAGTATAGTATAGTATAGTATAGTATAGTATAGTATCAGAGTACTGTAATTAAAAATTCCTGAGCACAGAAAGAAATTGACCACTAGAGCAATGCTTTGATCATTAATAATCATATGCTGTCAAGTCAATTAGGACTTATGGTGATCCTTTTCAGAGTTTCCTAATGTATACTCAGATACAAGTAGCAGCTGACGATGATGAATTTGAAGTGCTTATCCACTTCCTTCTTTCGGGGGCATCCTATGATTGTACAACTTGTCAAAGCTGTTCCCTTTGAAATGCATGATGGGAAATGAACTCACAGTTGTTGTCTCCACAGCCAGAAAACTTAACATTCCTGATTAATTTAGTATTTTCATGTTGTGTGAAATTGTCATGAAGCAGAAGACTTATGGAATTATAGCACTCAAAGATATCCCAAGGGTCATCTACATCCTTATGGTTGAAGAAAATTCACAATTGAAGAATCCCTGAGAGCTGGCCTAAAAACCTAAACTGAAAGAGTTTATCACCTTCTAAAATAGTTCATTCTACTGTTAAACAGGTTTTTTTAAAAAAAAAAAAAAACATCAGAAATGTTTCAATAACATGCCCTTTCCTGCAGTTTGAATCCCATTCTCTGGAGTCACAGAAAACAAAGCTGTCTCCATTACCCAAGTCTCAATCTATACGTTTATTACAATTTTTATATTACTCAATATGTTTTAGCCCAAACAGTTTATGACATTCTTTAGGGACTATGCAAAGAAAACAAAGAGGAACAATACATGAGTGTCCATTGTGATAAACATTCAAATCCTTTATCTTATTCTACTACTTTTACATTTTTACATTAAATCACATTTCCATCTTCTCCCCAAAGGTCTCAAGGTTCCAATGTTATCACTTCCATCATTGGGAAGCTGTGGGGTGAAATGCAGAATACTTTAATTGCTGAAAATTGCCACCACTGATATAACATCAACAGCCTCACAAAGCATAACTTGTGTGACAGGATTTCAGCCAGTAAATCAAAACTTGCATTTCACTGCATTTAATGCCTTTCCTTACAAAACACCAGGGATGAAATAATTATGCCATTTCTCTTCTGTAGAGAGCAACAGGGGACATTGTGACTCCTGGCTGTATGGCCATTATCCCTGGAGCCTCTTAAAGTTTTTACAATTCCACCATTATTTGACTGTTTCATATCTAAGGTTTCTGACATCATCATTATCATTAGTGATTCTGATAAAGGACAAAAGGACGTGTGATTTAGTTATGCAAGAATTTATAATTTCTGTATTCAGCAGCCCAATAAATTCATTTCCCCCTCCTTCACCATAACCTTTAGTGAGACAAATTATAGGACATTAAGCTATTCTGCTGCAAGCTGTGCTGTTCCTCCACTATTTTTTTTGTCACTGATAATACTTTCATGAGTAGCAATGCACATTATACTGTAGAACACATACAACTTTTATACTATTTAGCTGCATTTTATTGAGGAGGGACTTAGAATTGCTAAGAAAATGGCATAAAATCCTCAAAAATGCAGAAAATACTCTTCCTCCTAAAGTGACTCTCACTTATTATATTACATTAGCAATGTAGCTCATTATACTTTTATTACAAAAATCCAAACCAAATAAAGTCAAAAACTCTACTGACTAATTTCAGACATCTATTCTTCTTCTTCAGATGCTGTACCCATTCCAGATTTTGGCTATCATCATGGCAACAGTCTTCCTGTTCTTAACTCCTCAGAACAGTTTTTCTGAGGACATGCCACACCAGTCCCCCAGGTTCTTCAAAAAGTCTGTCTACGTCCAAAGCCTCTCTTCCCAGGGATCTTCCCTTGCAGAGCAACTTGTTCCTCATGATATGGCCAAGGTATTGGGGCTTTCTTTGCTTAATGATCTTAAAAAGTTTCTGTTCTTTATCTATCCGGTGCAACACTTCTACATTAGTCACATGGTCAACCCATGATATCCTTAGCAGCTATCTGTAGATCCACATTTCAAAAGTTTCATTTCTCTTTTCAGATACTTTAGTTAATGTCCAAGCTTTGACTCCATATAGCAACAATGGGAATACATAAAATCTCATTACAGTATTTGGATCTTTGTAGCAAGAGTTAAATCTAGTCTATTGCATAACAAATGTTGCACTTTTATGAAGGTGGATCTTGCCTTTTCTATTTGTATTTTAATCTGTATGCATGTGTGCATTATAGACATCTATAATGGCCAGAATCCTATTGTATGGTTTGCACAACTGCTAGTGACTAATAGCAGTCAAGTTATAGTTATGAGGTACCAAGGCACATTTCAGTGATGTCGCATGCCCAACTACAAAACCTTTGCACACTGCCACATTTAGCAATGGCATACTGTTTCCTTACTTCCAAGTTCCAGGCCTGTATTTTGCCATAATAAATAGTACAGGAGAAAGAAAAGGTGAGGACACTCATAGAAGCAGTAAGTATCCCTTGTAATAGCCAGAGAATATATAAGCCATAAACTGTTTAGCACTATTATATAGCAATTACTTTGAATTATTTTCCTTATGTAATGAAAAGTGGTAGTGGACAAGATTGCTACTACTGTACTTTTAAATATTACACAAAGACTAGCTTGCTGTAAAGCTTTTGCTTTTAAATAAATGAAAACATTTTTAATAATCACTCTACCACTTTCCTGCTTCTTTCATCCTAGCTAAGCCTTTTATCCATTTTATTTACACAGCTACTAAAATTCATTTGTTCCCATTGGTCATTCATGCATGTGATGCAGCTGCACTAAAAGTTCCTGGCATTATATTTTTTTATTTATTGTCCTGCTGAGTTTAAATTGTTTCTTATGTAAAATGTAATTGCAGATGAAAGTTGATGGAAATATTTTTACTCCAAGGAACATACTTAAATGTTTTCTTGTTATAACCAAGTCTATGGCAAAGAGAAAGCTTATCAACACTGTTTAATAACTCAGTACTTCAGAAAACATGTGGCTCTCCAGATGCTGTTGGACTGTAATTTCCATCTGTTCTGGCCATCACAGCCAATAGCGAGGCATAGATGGACGTACAACAGAACAGAATCTGCAGAATCCCACATTCTCGGTTGCTAGTTTGGAAGACATGGTTCTTCTCTCTAATGACCATTTCTTTCTACTCCATTCTGAATTCCAAGCCAAACTATAGATTAGGAGAACAATCTATTTCTCAAGTGTCTGCCCTTTAAAGCAGGGAAAGGATGCTCATTTTTACCTTGAGAGATTTGCATGTCTGGATTGGAGGGGGTAAAGCATTCTATTCTTACAGCTACTGTACTTTGTTCCTATCCTGGCTCTTATAGTGAAAGCAAGCTGGCCTTGGAAGAAAGGTCTCTGAAGTAATACGGAGAAGGAAACCAGCTTGCTATATCAGAAAGTAAACAAAACAAAAAGACAAAAAAAAAGCTGTGGCACTTTAAAGACTAACTGCTGTATTTTAATGTTAGCTTTCATGGGTCAAGTACACTTGATCAGACATTATCAGACTAATGTGGCTACCATTTCAAAAATTTCAGCTGGTTATATAACTCTGTGTGTGTGTGTGTGTGTCCCCTGTACATCAGTGGAATAGTCCTATGACTATTCTATCATCACTAATTTGATCTTATTTGCTCTAACTACAGAGAACTAAAGTGTACAGCAAGAACAGTAGAAGTAGATGGACAAGGATAGATTAGGACAGAACATCTGAGCGGGCCTGCCCCTACCCCCAGAAGTGGGTGCATTTGTGCATGCACATCCCCAACCTCTTCCAGAAGTGGTGTGTGTGTGTGTGTGTGTGTGTGTGTGTGTGTGTGTGTGTGTATGCACAGGCATGTCTCCAACCACTTCCGGAAGTGGCATGGGTGCATTTGCACATATGTGGGCACATACCCAACAACTTCTGGGAGTGGTGTGGGCATATTTGTGAATGGGTGGGCACGTCCCCAATCATTTCCGGGTGCAGCACAGGCATGCATGCACATTGACGGGTGCATCCCCATCCACATCTGGGAGCAGTGAGGGTGGCATGGGCCTGATGAAATGGCTTTGGGGGCTGTATCTGGCCCACAGGCTGTTGTTTGGGCACCCCTGTCCTAAATAGCTTTCTCACACAAAGAGACCACATGCAAAACACTGCTATATCCTATTTTTCTCAAAGGATGGCTTCCCTCTAGAGCAGTGGTTCCAGTAGTGGGCATCAGCAGGTTCACAGCAGTTCGCCGGAACTGGTAGCAGAAATTCTGGCTGGCCCCACCCATCCAAGTTTTGAAATAAAGAAGTCCTAATTTGGGTGCAATGCAGGGCTTTTCCCCTGGCCACGCCCACCATACCACGCCCACAGTGTGGTAGCAAATTTTTTTTTTTTTGAGCACACCCCTGAGTGGTTCCCAATGTGGGACACATGCCCCACTGGTGGACTTCAATTCCCAGAAGCCTAAGTCAGTACATTGGCTGATGAGTGCTTTGGAGAATTGACTTACGCTTCTGGGAATTGAAGTCCAAAAACCAAAGGCTGGGAAACACTGCTCTAGAGCAACATTCTGCATAAAAATATATTAGAAAGACACTGCTTCTAATTTCGGCATCACAGAAAACTGGATTCAAACCTTGCTTAAACAGGAAAGAAAGAAAGTTCGTTTCTTGGCTTCACATTCTTCACTAGTTTACTTATAGGAAAATAATATTTCAAAGTAGGCTCCTAAGTCACTAAGGATAATTAGTACTCTTGGTAAATATATAATAATGATTGTACAAGACATTTATTAGCCAATCTTCAAGTGTAGGTAGCCACACACTTGCCACTAGCTTCTGAAATATTTGCATTATTCCACCCTAAATGGTCTAGCACAGGGTTCCTTAAACTTGGCTCTCCAGGTGTTCTTGGACTCAGTTACCTGAAACTCAAGTCGGTACACCTGCTGATCTGGGCTTCTGGGAATTGAAGCCCAAGAACTACCTGGAGAGCCAAGTTTGAGGAACCCTGGTCTAGCAGAAGGGACAGTAGAGGTAGTAATAATACAGTCACCACACCCCAACAGTCCATGGTAAAATAGACACAACTATATTCCATCCTCTAGAGCTCAAAGTGAAGTAGGAAAATCAAAAAAATAATCCAATAAAATGGGGCAACTTGGATACAGTGCAAATTTTCTGTGAATGTGGAGAAATTAAATCAATACAACAATTATGTGCATGCAATTTATGCTCCATCACATATAAAAAAGAAAACCTGGTAAATAACTGAGATAATGCTGTTGAAGTTGCCTTCTTTTTATAAAAAAAGGCTTAATTATTTTAACATTGAATTTGTTTTGAATTTTACCTATATTTCATATATGTCCATAATTTTAAATTGTGCAACGCTCTGATATGAAGAAAGAAAAGATCATGTACAGTACAGCAAATGAAATCTAATTCTATGCTGCATTTTGTTAGCTTGCAACAAATGTTTATACCATAACAAAGATCTGTTTGGTTTTTGTCTTCTTTCTCTCATGCTAATCCAACCAAGAAGTCCAATCCTGAATTATGTCTGTTATTTCCTGTTCCTTAACAGTAAGAGTTCATGTTGAGCTCCATTTTATAGCATAACATATTTGTGCTGTGCCTGTTGTTTTTTGCCTTGGTTGGAAGTGAGATTATGTACTTTTAAAAAATCACTCTAACATGTAGGAACTTGCCCAGCATCAATGACCTGTTGTGCAAAGACACCGCCACTGAGTTGCAATTCAAGTGGAAATCACATGTCTACTCGCATGTGAAAATTGTCCTTGTCTCCTATGGAGTTGAAGCCAGGACTTAGGCCAGAAAGCTAGCAAGTACAGTACAGTACTTCAGACAAAATGCTAAGTAGACTAGCAAGAAACTTGTCAAGAGGGAAGAAGCAAAAGCCTGTCACTCAAGAGACCTGTAATATAGTCACAAAGAACTGGTAGCTGACAGTTTTCCTCAGGGGAGAAAGAAGAAAGCTTTACTCTCTCCTGATCAAGGCAGCAGATCAGGGACATAACTGTGGGGGTCAGTTGGTGTCATCTGACTCCTGGGGTCAAACAGACTCTGGGGTGTGTTGCAAGAGTCTTGTTCCAGATGTGAACAGCAGCCCTGATGGAGCATTAAGCAGAGCACCAGTGCCTTAATGACACAGCTCCTGATTCAGGTCTTACAGTTTTGCCTATGTAGATAAAACTATAAATGGGTATACACTGAATAATTAGATCATGCTGTGATGTAGCATAGGGTTCAGCTACCATCCTTTTATTAATTCTGTAGTGACATGTAACTGCTGTGATAATTTAATTCTTTGGCTAACCTGTCAGCCTAAGGTGAAACTGTTAGTAAGGTAGCAGTCATCCCATCTCACGTGTTATAACAATCTATCAAAAGGAAGAAGGGAAGCCTATGTTATAGCTGCAATAACACTGGTATGATTTCTTTCATTTTTCTTCAGGAATGCTGGAAGCTTTTTTGGAAAGCTGTGTAGCAGAGGAAAGCACCTTCAAGCTCACATGTCTACTGACAATTCATCTCCTGTACTGGGGACACCTCAGATCTCATTATGGCTGTTTGAATCATAATAAATTCTTCTCAGAACAATCTTTCAAATTTCACATGAAATATTCATGGCCTTAGTATCTGGGGATGTGAGAAGGTAAAAGGACTGCTTAGATAATTGAGTTGCCTGTAGAATTTTCAAAGAAAAAGCCACACAAAGTCTCTCCCTGCTGAATACGGATGATCAATATAAATGTGCCTATTAGAGATGTACACTGTCTCCCAAACTCAGGGCTTGTCCACATAAAGGAACAAAGATTGGTGCTTATCCTGCCCTCTGCCCTTCTGGAGACTTTCTAATCTAGGAGTGACCAGCCTACAGCCCATGGGTCGGACCTGGATGTCATGTGGCCTGCTGCCACCCTTGCTGCTACTGGAAGTGGAAACATTTGACAGCCGTAAAACTCACCTGCACATGTGTAAATGCACCCGTGCCTGCCATAAATGCTGCTGTAAATGTATCTGAGGTTGCCATAAATTTGTTTTGCAAATGTGTTTTATGGCAGTGTTTATGGCAGGAGGAGCCCAGTGATGGGATGTAACAGGTTCTCACCAGTTCTCCAGAACCTGTAGTAACTTTCCCCAGTGCCCCAGAGAACCAGTAGCAGCTTTTGGGGGGAACCACCTTCGGGGCTTACCTTTTCACTGGTTCCCCCACTGCGCATGCATGCCAAGCACTTGGTGTGCATGCACGCCTAGTGCTTGGCACATATGCATGGCCTCCTTGCTGTCCTCCCAAACGGGGAGGAGGAAGAGAAGCTGCTAGCCTGAAGCTCCCTATAGGCTGAAGCTCCCTATTTTTATTATTTTGTATTTTTCTTTGGCCCCGCCCATGACATGACATCATGATGTTAGCTCCGCCCACACTGTGATGACATCACGGTGGGATAGTAAAATTTTTGACATCCCACCACTGGAGGAGCCACGTGACTGGCCTGCTCAGCTGTCCAGTAGTGTGGTCCAGCTAATAGTGCAAAAAGCTTTGGAACCCCTGCTCTAATCTAATCCATGTCATGTTTCAAGATCTCTTGGGGAGGCATTTTTTATAAACAGGGAAGCACAAACAATTATGACTTGGGGTGAGGAATTACAAGGGGACATCAAATCCATACCCTGTATGAAGTTTGCACATTTCAGCATTTGTCACATGTACTGTATTTAGACTCTACCTAGTAAGTAAGCAACTCTAAATGCTGCTACTGTTACTTTAATCAGACCAAAAAGTCCATTGACTTACATTTTTCTAAAGTCGCAGAAAATATATGAATTAAATATATGTACTGTTACATATTATCTTGGTCATCCCCTGCACTTTTTGCATATACTCCATGGGATTAAATATTTATGTGATCTCCCTTCAAAGTGCTGTACTATCTAATCACTAATTCTCTTTTTCTTTTTCGCTTGCATTACAGATGCTGAAGATCACTGAAGGACACTATTCTAGGGGAATGCTGTCTAAACATTCAAAAATAAAGGATGCTTTACTATACTTGCTGTAGGAAACTGTCTGTATGTTTATTCTAGGCCTTAAAGAACTTCCACCACCCCTTAGTTTGTAATTATAGAGGTGAGATGCAGTTAACTGTTATTCAGTTATTCAGCATCTGTTAGGCGCTCAGGAATTTACGAGTAACAACCAAGGTTATTTCATAGTGCAATGCAAATACAATAATACTGACTTCATAATGTATGCAAACATAGTCTTGGCATCTCTTTCTCATTTTAAGATGCATGGCTTTGTGAAGTACTCCGCACAGAAATGATTTCACTGCTACATATGCACACGATTTGCAAGATGCAATAAACAGGTAAACAAATAAATAACCAGCAATTAGGTATTCTCTGAAGATGCGAGTTAGGGAAATTATGCAGATTGAAAGTGAAGCACAAAACATGTTTGGCAGAAACTATACCAAAGCAAATCTGCCCACAATATTCAGTAAAGGTGATTCAACAAGGAAGGAAGGAAGGAAGGAAGGAAGGAAGGAAGGAAGGAAGGAAGGAAGGAAGGAAGGAAGGAAGGAAGGAAGGAAGGAAGGAAGGAAGGAAGGAAGGAGAACAGTATATTTCCTAGCATTTGATCTAAAGATATATAGACACCTTATCTAGCCTATTAATTGCTCTGCTAGAATTATGAGTTCTCAAACAAGTTGGAAGTAAAAACTTTGTGTATAAGCTGAAGAAAATAGTTATCCATGAAAACTTCATAGTGAGTGTGAACAGAGGATGATTGTTTTCTACAATGGCTGCTATAGGTAGTGTTTCTTATTTAAAAGGTAACAAAATTCTTCACAGGTGATACAGAAAAGACTTGTGTTCTTGGCCATTGTTCCAATACATTCCCTGATATTTTATTTTACAGCAGACAGTGCAGTCCTCAGAAGTGTCTCAGACTGACGTGCAGTATTGCCCAAATATCACTTGGACTTTTGTTTTCAAAGTGTCATCTCCAACTTTAGTTTTGGCTCACATTGAAATGATTGCAAATGCCTCTTGAAAATTCTACCTAAGTTAAATATTGTGATCTGAATAAAATTTCAGGAACACTACACTGTGTTTCTGAGTATAAAGGCAATTTATTATATTTGCACAAATGGATTAATTTTGCACATGTGCAGTTCAAGTTGGAATCTTCCAGAGCTTTTTTGGAGTTGCAAACTTACCCTCCATACTTCGCATGCACAATCTTGCACAAATTCCAGTTCAGTTCATGTATTGTATGAAGAATAGTAGATAAGACTCTCCTTCTGAATGAAGCATCTTGCTTCTGTCTGACATCTAGCCTGTATTGGCAGATGAATGTTGTAGTTGGGTCCAGGTGGCATCTTGACAAATGTTAGAGAGATTAGTCCTCTGAGCATGCGCAGAAGATGTAGATAGTGCTCTAGTGGAGTGAGCCATAAGATTAGGAGATGGCTCATGATTAGCGAGTTGATATGCTAATTTTATGGTGGAGACTCTCCAGTGGGAGACATACTGGGAAGAGACAGCTTTGCCTTTTTTCAAGCCTGCATAAGAAATGAGGAGTTTTTGTGACTATTGGAAAAGATAGAAGGTGAGTGCTCTGCAGACGTCATGTGTGTGGAGAACTTGTTTTACTGGAGAAGTTGGATTGGGGCATAAAATTGGAAGCACAATGGGTTGGTTGATGTGAAAAGGTGTTACAACTTTTGGGAGCTGTTGTAAAGGGTCACCTTTTCAGTAAAGAACTAGATAGTAGAAGGGTCAGAGCGGAGAATGGCAAGTTTGCTTACCCTCCTATCCAAGGTGATGGTGACCAGAAAGGCAACTTTAAAAGTAAGGAAGATAGTGGTTCAAAGGGCTGATTTGTTAAGTAATGAAGGACCACTGTTAAAGGACCACTGTGGCATGGACATTTCATGTCTGATCTGATCTGATGGGTTACCCACCCCTCTCTCGCTCTTTTAAACTTTTTTAACCTTTTAAACTTTTCAAACTTTTAAATCTTTGAGGGTTTTTTTGGTAAATTATTATTATTATTATTATTATTATTATTATTATTATTATTATTATTATTATTATTATTATTATTATTATTATTATTATTATTATTGACGTTGATTTGGTTTCTGTGTTTGTGGGGGTGTGGTGGGATTGTTTGGTTTGCACTTATTTGTGTAACTTTTTTTTTTGTGAGCTGCCTAGTGTCGGATTTGCCTGACTGGGGCGGGATAATAAATCTAAATTAATAAATGTCTGGATATAGGTTTGCCAATCCCTTGAGAAATTGCTTGATGGCAGGATTTTTAAAGAAATGCTTAGTTTCTGAGTCAGGTGACAGATGGGCAACAATAGCTGATAAGAATACTTTAAGAGAGGAAAGCTAAGTCTGGATTCCTTCAAGGTGAGGAGGAAATGGAGTATGGTATGTAAGGATGGGGGTTGAACTGTTGTTTAAGGGATGTTGCAAAGATTTGAAACCTCTTCCATTTGCGCTGGCAATTGGTCCTGGTGGAAAGTTTCTGTGCTGCCGTGATCATGTGAGCTATGGATGGTAAATTCACCACACAGTGAGTCGAAGAGTATGGAGCTCATGGTGGAGAATTTTGTGGTGTCCCTGAGTGAGGAGATCTGTTGTTTCCAGAAGGCAGATGTAATCCCATGCTAGACTGAGTAATGTCACAAACCAAAGATTGACTGTATGCTGTGGTGGCAAAAGAAAAACTGAATCTGGGCATGATCACACACACGAGGCACGGATGGCGGAATTTGTAACTCCAAAAAAAGCACTGGAAGACTCCAACTTAAACTGCACATACACACAGTTAACCCATTTGTGTGCATTCACAAGGACTATGAAGAAGAATTATGGCAACAGGATTGCATCCAATATGTATTAAATCTTAAAATAGTATTGAAAACTTTGACAAGATATTTATTCAAACCATCTATGATACTTTTGTGATCAAAAGTGTCTTCTTCTCAGGGAAACTGGAATTTTTTAATTCTTCACAAGTTTCTTAAGTAAACAAAGTAAACCAAAAATTAGATGCATTATCATTTCCTAGCAACCTTCTTGCATACCTACAATTAAACATTTGAAAATTCACACACTGCCTAAGTTCATGACAATTTTATTCATTAGTTACACTCTACTGAGTAAACTTAAAACCTCAGAGCCAATTAAATCCTCTTAGTTGTGTCTAGGAGTTAATGAATTCCAGTGTTGATTTTCATATGGATTTCAGATTCATTCTATATACTACTTGTCAGAGTTATTTCATTTAACACAGGATAGCTAAAACATTCTTACTGCTTCTTTTCATGACACCATTGAAGAAATTGTTCATGTTCTATTTCTCATAATTTAGAAATGACCCTTTTCCCACTGACAGGAAAGTTTGCTTTAAATATTCCTTTTCCAGAGTTCATACTTCACTGAAATTACATCCACCCAGAAACTAAAATACAGAAAAACCTCGTATATAGAGCACCTCGCTTAGAGACTAACTCACTTAAAGTGCAGAATTTTCTCTGAATGGTCACCTCACTTAACAACTAAAACCAACCAAAAACTCGCTTAACAGCTAAATCGGTGTTCACAATCCCCACCACCACCACCAGAAGTCACAATTGGTCACTTACAATCGTGTTTCGCTTAAAGAGCAAACTCGCTTAAAGAGCAATCCCGTGGAATGCATTATGCTCTTTAAGCGAGGTACCACTGTAATAAAGATCATTCACTCCCCCCTCTCTCTGACTTATATTTGTGACATGAGACATGTAATTTTCATATTCATGTTACATTTTCACTGCCAAAACTTTATATACCAGCACTTGTTCCTGCACTGAAATCAGATAATTTCAGTCAAAGTCCTTATTAGAGCACAATTTCAAACACTATTCATTCGAAGTGCTATTAGTGGAGGTTATTTGTAGAAAAACTGAAGTTAACAAGGCAGCCATGCCGTTTCTTTCATACAGCCATTTCTTCAGATTATCTGTACTATGGATGATGAGTGAATACGTATGACATCTGACATTTAAGCTTGAGGACATCTGCCTAGTACAAAAATAGGGGCAAAGAAAGTTATAAACTGGTCCTTGGGGGTATAGGAATAACTCAGCTGCAGAATGCACTAGTTGGTTCCTGCTTATAAGAAGAGTCATAGGTGAGCTTCCTTCTTGCATCTGCTGCAAGATAGTGTAATTTGCTGAATATTCTGCTTGGTGATGGTTCGTAAGTGGGACCTTTAAAGGAATTACATATGCTATTTGCACAGGAAGAATAGGATTACAAAAAGCAGAATACTCACATCTTCAAATTTACCTCTAAAACAGAAATAATCTAAATAAAGGACTTTTATACATGTGGCATTTACTAGACTGACCAGAAATTTAACCTTGCCATTTCAAACTGATCCAGAGAAAATGCTATTCAAGATAATTATGAAAAGAATTTTTGATATGAAAAAAATTACTGGATCTAAGCAGTCAAATAATTATTGGCAGAGGAGAAATGAGGGTTCTAAAATCTCTAAATAGACATGCCTGGACACAAATGAGTAACCCAAAGTGTCTGCTGCATTAAGTGATCTGTATGAATTTATTCCCTAGTTAAGTTTCAGCTAGATTCTAAAGAAAATCAGATCAAGCAGAAATTCCAATGGGGTTAGTTCACAGGGCAGACATATTTGAGAAGGGCTAATACACACCTCTTTATCCAATGAATTCTCAGGTTGAGATCACATTGGGAAAGAGATGACAATCTGGACCACTTGTGGAATGGTACGATGCAAATCAATATCTGAGTGATCACTCAACACATGGGGATGTGCGCTTTAGCCTGACATCTACCTAGTATAAAAACAGGGGCATATTCAAGTTGCACATTTTGGTCCAGCTGTAAAACGTCTACTTTTGGAGATTGGGCTGGAGCAACTCCCAGGCAGATGGAAAGGTCATTCTGAGAGAGATTGCTCCCATTAAAGTGACCCTTTCCAGTGCAACCAGGTGCACATCTTTCCAGTTGGCAGATTGTACCCGAAGTCACACAAATCAGGTCAGATTGCCCTTCTATAATTAAATAAAAGATAACACCTCTTTCCTATTAGCCAAGCCAGAATCCATTAATAACACTAACAAATGTAAGTGTAATGGCAGATAAGCCACAAAGATAACCAATGTATGCAAAAGAGGTTATTCTGCAGTTATTAAATAATTTTTTGAATAATGTTACAAAAAGGAGCAAAACTAGCTACTATTAAAGTAACAATCTGAATAAATAAAAAAATAAAGGGATGGAGACTGATCAGTTAAAAATATTTCCAGGGTTTGAAAGTCTAAGCCTTCACTGAAATTTATGCAAGTCATATTAATGGACTTTTAATTAAGAAATGCTATAACATTCATATGACAAAAGAAAAGAAGAGTACATCAAATTTTCTGATTAAAATATAATTACAAACGATTAACCTGCACCTTAATTTCACTAGGCTATTAGTGAAATACATTAATACAACAGAACACTGAATTCTTATATTAGTTTTAATGCCATTTGGTTCTAGAAGGTGTGACTCAACCAGGAATCAAATTGATCTTGCTTATTACGATTGTGAGCCTCAACTTTCCAGAACATTTGCTTTTACTTCAGTTGTAATAATGCAGAGTGGTTATAGTGACCTGTCACAATTAGCCACAGTCTATCAATACAGCTGGCATTGCCATAATGCAAAATGAAGTGATCTCCTTCCCTTGTTGGGTGAAATGTAGTTAAGTGATGAAAAAATGAAAAGTCAAGTTCTGTGGTTTTCCCTTGCTTAGTGTTTCTTTGGGAATGGTGGTGAGCACAAAAGGGGATGTTGTAGAGCTTCTTGACTGCTGACAGTGTTGTCAACATTCAAGCTGACCTTTGCTATGTAAAATATGGCATCTTTCCCCCCTCTGGCAGCTCATGCATGATATTGCAAGCAATGTCAGTCTATTACAGTGGTCCCAACATGGGACACACCCCACAGGGGGACTTCAATTTCCAGAAGCCTATGTCAGTACATTGGCTAATCAGTGCTTTGGGGAATTAACTTAGGCTTCTGGGAAATGAAGTCCAAAAATCAAAGGTTGGGAAACACTGCTCTATTGCCTGCATTCTAAATAGTGGACACAGAGGCACAATCCCACATTCATAAATAGTAGTTATTAAAATAATAATAGTAGTTATTAAAAAAACAATAATAATTGAAATAGCTAATATTGGTTAAGAAGTGAAGGATGTTTGTTCCACAGACATAAAACCTGACATGTGTGATTAAACACAAGGTATGTGTAAAATGAATTTACCTCCTGCAGCACTAATTTTTTTACATCTGACATTTCATGTTTCATCTGAAAAAATAAGACAATATATATAGTATAAAGCAGAATAAACCAATACTTAATGTTACTGAAAGAAGCTGAACTGAACTTTGAAAGAGATGAGCAGCATTAAATGTATTCTGTGTTGCGATTATAGAAGTATTTACTATGATGTGACACCAATTTCTCCCCTTCTTTTTCTATCTCTATGGGTAGAACCATTAACCAGCCTCTCACCAAGGCAGTAATGAAACAGCAAAACCAATAAATTAGTGCTCTATGATTTAGCCAGCTGAGAAAATTATATCAGTAAAACACTGACTGTTTGAACAATAGGAGGGAGAAGTCTCCACATATTTTTTCCTCCAAGCTTCTCCAGCCTTCCACAAAGGAGGAAACATATCTGAATCTTCACTCCATTTGAGAAAGAAAAAATCTCACATTAATTTGTACACTTATCTCATATGCTGACTTTTGTACCTCTGTACCTGATGTATATAAACTGATGCCATGAAGTCTCACTCTTATGTTTGATGAAATGGACTTGATCCATGAAAGCTAAAATTAAAATACAGCAGTTAGTCTTTAAAATGCCATGTTTTTGTCTTTTTCATTTGTTTTATTTGCTGTCTGATATGCTTGAATCTTCCAACATAGGCCATTGTCTTAGATGGATAGGGCATGTCTGCCCTATGGATGATTCCAGGCTTCATCGTCTTTTGAAGCGTTATAAGGACCAGCTGAAACAAACCATGAAGGTGTCAGGTATAAACCCACAAACCTGGGAGGCAGCAGCCAAAGATTGCCCACTTTGGCACCAAACCATCTCTGCTGCTACCGATCACTTCGAAGGAGAACACCACAGACATGAAGAGGCTAAGCGACAAGCATGAAAGCTTCGTCAAACTCAACTACGCCCTCCACCATCTATTCAGTGTACTGTGTGGGGTCACAAGTTTCATGCCAGGATAAGTTGATTGAGTCACCAGAGACACATCCAACAACTGAGAAAATGACTTCCAGTAGCAGCCTACAATGGCTTGAATCTTCACTGTGTGAGATGATTATCAAGAAGTATGGACAAAGAATGTGAGGCTCTCCAGATACTGTGTTCCAGATGGAATTCTCATTAACTCTCACTGTTAGCTAGTCTTGCAGTCCAGAAACATGTAGAAGGCCACCCATTCGCCAGTTTATTCTAGACTAGCCGGAGGAAGAACAAAGATTATATCTAATGGCTTTTCTTGGTGAATTGGATAAATTTACTCTTCCGTTGCACACACACCCCGATATGCTTGGGATAACTGGGGGGGGGGGGAGGGTTGGGAAGGTCTGGAGAATAGGAAGAAGCAGTTATTTGTTTGTATGAAATTGAATGTAGTCAATGAAACACATAACTGGCAGCTGCAACTGATCACAAATACTGCATGTGTATTTTAAAGAAAATAAAAGAAACAGGGAAAACATTGGGGGCAGCACCATCAAAAACCTCGAGATACAGCCTTCCTACTGGAGAGTATATCTGCAAAGGCCTCTCTGTGTAGAGAAAGATCTTTAGCTGTTCATAAAACAAAAGCTGTTTATGAAACAAAAAAGTTCCTGGTCACAGGAACTTAAGACAACTACAGATGAGAAAGCTCTTCTCTTGGATGAGATTTTGCTTGGATATTTCAGTTTTGAAAAGAAACAACTAAGCGTATCTATTTTCTCCACTTCTGACAATTACATATTATATTCAGTAATAACCGAATGGCAAACAACGTGTGCTAAGAATGATTAATAGAGATTAACAGAGTTCTGAAATGACTTCTGAGTCTCAAAGAATTCTCAGAAATGTGACCCTGAACTGCTGTAGATGTCGGACAAGTTGAAAGAATATTTAAATATCTCTTTGGTACAGTGTACATTTTTTCCCCAAAGAACTAAGCCTGATAAAAAAAGAAACAGTTTGAAGATGTTTCTTCATTGCTGAGTTGGCTTATTTTAATTCTTCCAAAAATAAATAAATTATTTTTTTAAAAAAAACAAACAAACACACCAACCGCCAGGGAATAGCCTGATATTACTGCACAACGTTGTGCTTGTATTCCCTCCAATCTATCAAGTACAGAGGCAAGGCATGTGAAATTGGTTTTAAAAACTTGGCCCATGATTTATTAAACTTTATTCAAATCCTCTAACCTATGGCAGGGCCTGTGCATAAACCTGGCATAAGAACAGGAGGATCTCTTGGGCCACTTTCTAACCTGGATAGGCGAATCCCTAACCCCTGTGCAGTGCTGTGTTACACCACCTGCCACCCAGACCAGATCATTTGGGAGGCATCTCTACCGGCATTTCCAACTCTATCTTGGTGAATGGACGTTGGTGGTACTGTAGTAAACCTGTCCCATGATTCACACAAATCTTAGTTATCTTATCCAATGACTCTCTGAGAGATTTACCACTACCGGAATCCTTTCTTAACATTGCCAGGCAGGATGCATGAGCCCAAAGATTCCTATCTGAGCCCAGAAGGCAACCCAACAAGCACTCTAACTCAGGGGTGCCCAAACTTTTCAGGCCACAGGCCAGTCACGTGGCTCAGTGGGCCAGTCAGGTGGGTCCTCCTACTGGAAGCAAAATGTGCCTTGCAATGTGATTTGCAACAGGATGAGACAGATTTTAGGCTGCCATTTTCTCTGCTTAAACCATGGCCCTTGGGCCAGATCTGGCTGCTGATGGCAATTCATCTCTCCCACACTACCCTCATAACTCCTGGGAGTGGAAGTAAAACACATCCATATGGGTGAGTGCGTGGGACATCAGATGAGCAGCATCCCAGAGGCTGGCCCTGAGTCAGGACAGGCTTTAAAAGCAGCCAGAAATCCCCACCTCTAGAACCAACAAGCAGAGACACTAGGACATCTGCTGAGCCTTGCCTCACTTCTGAGAGAAGGAGGAAAACTCCTCCTCTCTCTAAGCCACATGGGAGCTGGATATTTAAAGGGAATAATGCCAGCAGAAAAAATATCTGATAATCATAGAATAAGTTAGTTGGAAGGGGCCTATGAAGCCATTGTGTCCAACCCCTTGCTCAAGGCGGGAATCTCAATCAGGCAGATCTGGCAGATGGTGCTCCAACTTTCTCTTAAATGCCTCCAGCATTGGAACGCCCACCACCTGCCAAGGTCAAAGGCCACCCTGAATGTTGACAACACTAACAGAAGTGGTCAAGATTATCTACAGGATACCTTCTTGTGCTCAGTATTATTTACATTTGTCAAAAAACAACTATGACAATTTCTTTGTGTTTGGGTGAGGAGTGCTTAACTGATAAAAAAATGAGTCAATTTCAGGACTTTCTCCTTGTTTTATGTAAATGGTACAGTGTGAATGGCACTATTCTTCAGTAAATGCAGACCAACTTGTCAGTTTGTTTGGGTGCCTCCTTTTTTGAGATTGCGTTGTAGGAACTTGTTTTTCTCTGCCACAAAATAACATAACTGCAATCCCATGCAGCTATAATCAAGAGCTGACAGCAATCAGGAGTTCAAATATTGCAATAAAGCACAGTCTTCTGTTACCTAATGAAGACACTGTGAGACTAGGGAACAGTTCAGAATTGAACCTTAGACAATGTTTGTCAATCAAAATAGACAACACTGAGTTAACTGGACCAATGGTTTTTAACCCGTCCAACTCAAAATTGAAGCAATGCCAAAAAAAAAAAGCCCAAAATAGACATGTATTTCCATAATGTTTGTATATGCTGATTTACATAAATGGATGTAAATGGAGAAAACCAGGCAAAATCCATTTGGTGTACCTTTATTCCAACAGACACCATAAAACCCTCCCCCTGTGCCTATACCAACTGCCAGGAGAAGAAGAAGCCAGGGCAGGATGAGGACCTTGCCGCCCCTCCCCCAGTGCCTATACCAACTGCCAGGAGAAGAAGAAGCCAGGGCAGGATGAGGACCTTGCCGCCCCTCCCCCTGTGCCTATACCAACTGCCAGGGGAGGAAGAAGCCAGGGCAGGATGAGGACCTTGCCGCCCCTCCCCCTGTGCCCACCCCAACATATTATAATGTAATGAAATGTATTATCTGTAAGCCGCCCTGAGTCGCCACGGCAAGTGGGCAGCAATATACATTTGAACTAATAAATCAATAATAAATAAATAAATAAATCTTGGTGTGTCAGAAATCCTATTGTGGGATTCTGGACTAATGACCATTTCTTCCTGGCTTGGCTTGCCACCTGTCAAATCCTTTTAAGGATACTCTGCATGTTACTTGCAGGAAGACCTGACCCTGTCAGACCATCCAGAGCTGTCGTGGCGAACCTATGGTACGCGTGCCAGAGCTGATACTCGGAGCCCTCTCTGTGGACACCCATACAGTCACCCCAGCACAGATTCTGCCCAGCTGCCAAATAGGAGTGCTTCCTCCCTCCCCCCAGCACAGAGTTCACCCTGCCCCTCTGCCCAGCAGCCCGATGGGATCATTTCCTTCTTCCCCTATTGCTGTGCTGGCATTTTGCAATAAATAAGTGGGTTTTGAGTTGCAGTTTGGGCACTCAGTCTCTAAAAGTTCACCATCACTGATCCAGAGTGACTCAGAATTTATTTATTTATTTTATTTATTTATTACACTTGATACCCCGCCCCAATCGGGAGAACCCGACTCTGAGCGGCTTACAAGACACTAAAAATAAAAGTAAAAACATAAGAACAATTTACACCAATAAAAGCATCAAAGTTAAAAGATCATCAAATTTTTACCACAAAAATTAAAAACAATACGCAGTCTAGGTTCTTCTCTGTTTGCCAGAGTTATTTTACCAATGGGATACACTCAATGAAATTCAAAAGCAGTTCAGTAGCAGTTTAAACCATTTGGGTATCTCTGCTGCAATAACACAAGGAAAAGCAGCTTGGACATTTTACAAACATTTCTAATAAAAATAATAATTTCGTGTCAGAAATTATTCAGGGTTGAAAGGATTTTTGCTGAAGAAACTCTGCTCAGGGTCCTTTCATGACCCCAAGAGGTGGGACAGAGACGGGCACTCAATCTGTCATGCAGTACTCGAGTCTCGAACTGCTGACTTGCCAGACTTCCAGCTAAAAAGGCAAGCTTCTTAACCACCAAGCTACCACAGCCCCTGCAAACATTTATTCTACTTTACTTTTAAAGTACTTCAAAGGCATTGAAAACATACCAAGCATATGGTTCAAAATGGCTTAGCATCATCTTACAATCATGTGAAATTGTAGGTGCATATTTAAAATTATATACAGTAAAACCTCATATAACACTAAAACCTGGTTCCACAAGTCTTGGTGTTATATGATTTTTAGTGTTATCTGATGCATGTTAAAATCCTATGGGATCCATAGAGATACATTGTAACCTCACAGGCTTTAGCGGTTGTTATCTGAAGCATCCCATAGGATCTTAATGTTATCTGATGCAATTCTTCCCCCCAGATTCCTTAATGTTATGCGATTTTAGTGTTATTTGATACTAATGTTATATGAGGTATTACTGTACAGGCAAACCTCGCATAAAGAGCGTATCGCTTAAAGAGTAACTCGCTTAAAGAGCAGAATTTTCTCTGAATGTTCGCTTCGCTTAACAAATAATACATGTTAGGACATTTTTCATTTGGGGGTATTGTACAAAGATTGCTGCCCAGAGGAATAGTACAACTTTAAGGCCCTCCATGTGTTCTGAACACAGGTGTCCATAATAGAGCCTCAAACTGATTGCCAGGTTGTGCATGCCTGGTCCAGGTTGTGCATGCCTGCTCATGTAACAGCCCAGCTGTGGCTGATTAGAGAATCTGCCCAGCAACACTGGGGTATAACTGTGGCCCTCTGGGAAGGGACTATGGAGAAGGCTGTTACTCTGGAGGAGATTGTCTGTGAGGAGGTTGCTATTCTGAAGGAGTCTATATACTGAGAAGGACTGAGACACTGAAGGAGGTGATGGTGTTCAGAGTTTTTCTTCAACTGAGAAGAAAGAACTGCTAAAGGATCACCAGGACTTTTTGAGTGCTCCTGGAGTTGGAGCCAACAGAGGACTCCAAGCTGTCTACCTACTGTGGGGCTTGGAGAGAGTGAGAGACTGTTGTATATAGTCCTGTGTATGTCTGTCTTCCCCTCACTGTAAGTAAAGCGCACCTTTCCACTGAAGGCATATGTGTGTGTGTTATTGCACTAAGGCTTTCGCTGCGTAAGAGCTTAAAAGTGCTACTCTGCTATCGAGCCACACATATCGCTAGGGGTATCCCTGATAATACCAACCAAAAACTTGCTTAACAAATAAATCGGGGTTCGCAATCCCCCACACACAATTGGTCACTTACAACGGTGTTTCGCTTAAAGAGCAATCCTGTGTAACACATTATGCTCTTTAAGCAAAGTACAATTGTAATTGGGTACAAGAGAGAAAATTAGGCATAAAAAATGTTTTGGATAAAAATCTGACACATAAGGTATGTCAAAACTATGTGTAACAGGCACAAACTGAATCCAAGTTACAGGCAAGTATTTAAATTATGGGTTAGAAGTTACAGGCAAGCACTTTAAAAGTGAAAACACTTCCTTAAAACATTAAAAGATCTTAAAAGTAAAAATGTTAAAATAAAGTATTTCTTAGAACAAAAATTCGTATGGTCAAAGCAATGGTATTCCCTGTGGCAATGTATGGTTGTGAGAGCTGGACCATTAGGAAAGCTGAGTGCAGAAGAATAAACGCCTTTCAGATGTGGTGTTGGAGGAGAGTTTTGAGAGTCCCCTGGACAGTGAGGAGAACAGATAGGTCAATCTTAGAAGAAATCAACCCTGACTGCTCCTTAGAAGGGCAAATAGTAAAGATGAAGCTAAAGTACTTTGGACATCAAATGAGAAGAGAAGACTCACTTGAGAAAGCCTTGATGCTTAGGAAGGTCAAGGGCAAAAGAAGAAGGGGACGGCCAAAAATGAGATGGCTAGATGGTATTGTAGACACAATGGGCATGGAGCTGAGCGAGTTGAGGGGGATGGTGAAGGACAGGAGTGCCTGGCGGACGGTGGTCCATGGGGTCACAAAGGGTCGGAATTGACTGTGCGACTGAACAACAACAAAAAGCCTTTAAGCAGGCTAAAAGAACATGCAGAAAAATTACACTAACAACTCAACCAGCTTTTCTCAGGTGTTGCATTTATATCATTTTATAACAGATCACAATTTCATCCCAGATGATCTCATACACAGGCACTAGATGTTTCCCCTATATCGAGATACAGTACCGATATAAGCTCAACAGAATAGACTTGTATGGTCAAGACATCTGGTCATACAGATCTTTTTTGCTGTGCAACTAGTCAATTATGTCACCAAGGTTTGTTTACAGGACTCTTTCCTTAAGAACTTTTTTTTTTAATTTGACCTTTGGTCAATGCCTTGTAATAAACTTAAGGTATATTCCCCTCCCCCAGACATACAGCAACTGGGTATTTCTCCCTACTTCTCTCACTTCAGCAAATAATCACCTTCTTTTAATTAATTTGTATTTATCAGAGTTTTACAAGGTACTCTACTACTCCTACCACAACACAACTATTGCATAGTAACAAACAGATTCCTGAATGCTGAAAAAAATAACATACATAGGTAGTGGATTCATAGAGCACTTAATGTGATAACCGTCATCCTCAAGCAGTGAAGTAACCAGATTCTTTACAAGATGCTAGAAACAATTTTAAACCTTAAACTTCATTCCGTTATCTTAAAAAAGGCAGAGTATAAACAACAACAACATGTTTTATCTTTGACAATTGTTGTTGGCAGAAGAAGCAGGGGCAGCCATGAATCTTAGCCGTTTGATAAATTTAATCTACTAGGCCCACTTCACTGATTAGAATGCACACTTTTGGCATCTTATGTGACAGACTTGGTGAGAGATGGTTTCTTTGGCAAGGCACGTTCAATACTCAATTATTTCCCTGTTAATAATTTATTTGGCATAATAGAGAGAGCGTTGTAAATAAACAACCCTGTGAAGCAACAAATGCTGTATATACCAACAGGTCATGCCAGACACTTTGAAATGAACTCATAGGAGATGAGGTGTTGAGGTAGGATAATGTTTCAAAATCTTGCCTTTCCAGCTATTTTGGAGCTTTCTCTGGGCTTCAATGTTCTTTAAGTGAGAAGCACAGACCTCTGTCTTTAAAGGGTTTAGTGTCAGCTGATTTCAGCTGGTTATTTTATAGTAGGGATTCCCAATGTTTTCCCACCAGGGGCCAGTTTCCGCCACCACTGCTGTGGGGGCCAGAGGTTAGGCTGCATCTACAACTTATGTTTTCATCATCATCAGTGGCAGGAATCACATGTTTTTGCCACTTTATGCACAGCCTCCACTGCTTCCCAGGGGGCGGGAGCCTTTCCAGAGCATGCTAGCTTTGGTTTGGTAATTTTTTGACGTATCACATCTATGCTTCAGTAGATGGAGAATGGCGGTGGATGATTTTTTGGTTCTGTGCTGGGATCCCAGGTGCTGCCGTAAGCTCCACCTGGCACCGGATGTCATCTGCTGCCACTCTCCAGCTGCCGAAGTGCAGCGGAGGAGTGTCAAAAAATTACCAAACCAGAGTGAACATGCTCCAGAAAAGCTTTTGCTGCCCTCAGAAGTGGTGGAGGCTGTGCACAAAGCAGCAAAAACTGTACAATTCCTGCTGCCACCACTGCTGCCATGGTAAGTGATGCTTTTTGACTTCCAGTGGTGGGGTGGGTGAGTTTAGATGTGCCCAGGTGGCCACTGAGGGCTGGATTAATGATATGCATGGGCCAGATTAGGTCCAAGGTCTGGGGGTTGGCCACCCCTGTTTTATTGTATCCAGAAGCACTGCACAGTAAGCTCATATGTGTGATTCACAGAGACCTCAAAGAAGAAAGGGATCAACCTTCTCACCCCATGTTCCATTTCTTTCACATATACATATATGTACTAATTTTACTAATCCTTAACTCTGAGCAGAAATGCTTATTTTAAAGCACTCTCATTTTAACTTTTGTCTCTTGATATATTTTAAGTCCCCCCCCCCCATTTTAAATTCTGTTCCCTTTGCTGTTCTATGCTGGTCTTAGACCGTAATAAAGATTTGATTAGATAGTTTGGAAACTTTTAGCCAAACATTTTAAAAAATATGCAAAGGAGGTGACCATTTTTTCTACTTTTATATCCAATGTTAACACTAGACATATAAATAAACATGAATTTGATGCATTGTATATTTTCAGCAATTGTAGCTTCATTAGTGATGCTAGAAATTTCCCTACGTTTTCTGGGTTATACATGGGGTTTTAAAGCAAATGGTCTAGTAGTACTCAAAAGCAACATTTCCCCCCACATGGAGGCTCTGACATGAGAAAACATGCATGGTTCACCAGAGGTGTTTTTGAGAGTTTTTATTCCATTCAATTACCTGATAGAATGAACAAGCTGCTTTTCTATTTAAATCTGCTTTGAGCATACTTCAGTTTCTTCACTAGTACAATATCTAAAATTGTGTCTTCGTTTTGTAAGTATTATACGTCTCTTTACCATTAGCTATAATTAGTAAATAATTCCTTTATTCAGGGGATTATTATCTGTCATAAAGGGTTAAAATCAAGGAAAAGATTCAAGATAGAGGCACAAAAAAGCCCTCCACCCAAGAAGAGATTGAAGTGGAAAGAACATTCTTCACTTGGTTCCAAGCCCTTCCACTCTATAAGAAGGGAGACCAAGAATGTGCTGGGTAAAATTAGAGGAGGAGAGAGAAACAATAACTCCAAGCAGCTTTCAGCAGCAAAAAACTGAGCAAACTGCATTCAGCTATGCATTCCCATCCAGAACCCCACTTATCAACTGGAAACACAAATACTGTATGCTTTATCTCAATGTATTTTGCCATTGTGAATGCATGAGGAAGGACATGTTTTTTGCAGGTAAGAATAATTCTAGTTGGTCTATGTTTATTTTACTAATAAACATCACATATATTTGCAATTGACAGGGCCGCAGTGGTTTAGCAGTTAAGACACTAAGCTTGGTGACTGGAAAGACAGCAGGTCAGCAGTTTGAGACCCGAGTGCTGTGTGACAGAATGAGCTCCCATAGTCTATCCCAGCTTCTGCCAACCTAGTAGTTCAAAAGCAAGAAATTGAAAGTAGATAAATTGGTACTGCTTCATCAGTACCACATGACCACGGAAACATTTGCAGACACACTGTGCTGGCTCTTTGGCTGAAAACAGAGATGAGCACTGCCCCCTAGAGTCAGACATGACTGGCTTTCGAGCAAGGGAGACCTTTGCCTATATTCATAATCATATACAGTCAAACCTTGCATAAAGAGTGCCTCGCTTAAAGAGTAACTCTCTTAAACAGCAGAATTTTCTCTGAATTTTCGCTTCGCTTAACAAATAAAACCAACCAAAAACTCGCTTAAAAATAAATTGGGGTTCACAATCCACCCCACAATTGGTCACTTACAATGGTGTTTCCCTTAAAGAGCAAACTCGCTTAAAGAGCAATCCTGTGGAATGCATTATCCTCTTTAAGTGAGGTACCACTCTATTGTAAAGTTTATTGGGGAATTGACATTGCTGCATTTCCCCTGAAAGATCCCAACCAATTTGCCACATTTATGCCTTAGCCAAAGTCACAACTAAAAGTTTGGAAGGAGCTTTGGGATAAAGTTTAAAATAAACCCTGGCACCAAGGTTCTAATGCCAAATGATATATAATGAGTGTGTATTGTGGATGCATGTTAGAATTTGAAAGGTTGCTTTTTCAAAGTACAGTAAAACTCCGACTTACAAATGCCCTGAGTTACATAAAATTCGACTTACATAATGTTTTTGTGCTAAGACCATGTCCTGATTTACATAAATGTCCCTATTTACATAACACAATTTCCTATGGGTTTGCTTCGAGTTACAGAAAAAAAATCATTTTTCCTATGGGTTTGCTTCGAGTTATGTAAAAAATATTTTTTCCTATGAGTTTGCTTCAAGTTACATAAAATGCATTTTTCCTATGTGTTTGCTTCAAGTTACATAAAAATTCATTTCCCTATGAGTTTGCTTCGATTTACATTTAAAAAATCATTTTTACTATGGGTTTGCTGTGAGTCACATAAAAAAATAATTTTTCCTATGAGTTTGCTTCGAGTTATATAAAAAACCGATTTAAGCAAAAAGCTACGGAACTGACTTTTTACGTAAGTAGGGGTTTTACTGTATTTTTTTCTTATTATTTGTTGATAATGTTTGAAAGGTAATCCACTGTAATCATAGTATCAAATCATTACATTGCATTTTAATTATTTTCCATTCTCTATTGGACCCAGTAAACATAGGGTTGCTAATAGAAGAGCATAAAATAAGAGAAACTCCCACTGACCACTTTAAAAATGACCCACATTTTCCTGAAAAGTCACTTTTGAAAGTACTGTAACTAGAAAACACTGACCACAGTCTTGTTGCAGATTAATGCTGGTGTTAAGTATAATTGCATACACTGTAGTGATGAAGTGCTACTAATGAACAAGTTGCCCCTTTCATTCCTGGACACCTGCCATATTTATGACATGGCACACAGCCAGAAATGTGAATGGCAACTGTTTAGTGGTGATTTGCTGCTTTCATTACATACAAGGTAAGTCTCCAACAGGATTCTGACAATTACACGTCACATGAATAAAACAACTTCATTCCTATGGATTGTAACTTCATTATATTTCACTGAGGAAAAAAATTATGATGGGCAGAAAAGTTACTTGTAAATCATTACTTTAAACCCAAAAACCCTGACCATAAATCATTCATGTAACTACACAAGCAAAACTACTCAGAGATATTCTAAAATGCTGCAACTCATACAGCAGAAGACAAGAAATGTGCTTCCTAATAATCTTTCAACACTGCACAGCTAATGACATTCCTTTTCTAAGAGTTACTAACAGGAAGGTTTTAGCTTTGATCTGAAAAATGATACTAGATGATAACAAGCAATTTCCATTTGAAATTAACAAACAATCATTACTGAGAAGTGGAGTACTTATGAAATCACAAGGGCACAACATCCACTGATTTAATGGTTGAGGAGAGGTAAAGCTTATGAAAACTTATCTCTTGTCTGATTTTTAGCAATCCAATTATTTCTGTTAATATGTGCACATTAAGCAGGCATATTTCAGCACTGTCCCATGCCTTGCTTGCCCTACTGTTTGTTATCAAAGCCCAAGTTTTTAAATTCTCATCTTTGCATTTTAATTGGCTTTGGGAATATCCAGAACCAACATGGAAAAAATGACGTGCTGACATTAACATAGTGCTTTGAAATCCCAAGGCACACAACCCACTTGTAACTGACTCTCCCTAATCAGGGTGGACCATTGTTCAGATGGTTTAGAGTCTGAGACTACTGAAGTTGTACCATATGAACACCACTCCCCAAACCTGCCTATATGTTACAGGTACACTTATATGCTCCTGTACCCATTGTACTGCTCTGGATTCCATTTGTCTTCTTAACACCAAGGACTTAAAAGACAAAATATCTGTTTAGCAAATATGTTTATCTGCAAGGCTGAGATCCTCTTAGTAAAGAGTTAACCTTACAGAGCAATCAAGTGAAGGATGCTACACATACAATGAGTTGCCGCTTCAAAGATGGCAGGTGGGCAAAAGCTATCACAGAGTGGATAACACTTGATATAAAGTGACCACTAGGAAGGCCAACAACCAGATGGGAAGACCAGTTCAAGACAAAGTTCCCTAGGCCCTGGGTGAGACTGACACAGGATCGGAAACAGTGGAAGGCAATGCCTTGATCTGCCATGTCTACCTGATGTGTGAAATATGGATTAACCAAATAAACAAGTAAGAACCTTACAGCAGCCTTTGTAAGCTGTCATCCAACAGATGTTCTGGACCACAACTCCTATTGTGCATGAATCCTGGGACTCAGGATGATTAGAACTAGATTCCAACATATTTGGAGACAATCATGCTGGAGAAGGTTCTCTTAAAGAGCCAATGGATATACTGCTTCCCTGTCATCTATGGAACACAGTATATCGTGGCTGCAGCTGCAACTTGTATCCGAGAATGCATCTATTTATTTTTTGCCAGAACCAAGAAAAATGCCATTAATGTGAATTTGTTTAAGGTGGATCCCAACTTGTCATGAAGCGACCCACACACTATGATCACAGAGCCATCTCTTATGGCACATGTGAAATGAAACATGCAGGATTTAACACTGGGACTGCAGGGTTAAACTGGTCAGATATAAATACTATTTGGGGCTGCATTTGCAAAAAAAAAAAAAAAAAATCCTTCATGGACTCTGTTAATCATTCCAAGATTCATTTATATTTGATGGAGAGGACAAAACAAACAAACAGATACAACAACAAAAACAAAAATAAGAAAATGAAGTCTGACTAGACCACATTCAGTAACCTGAATTAATGCCACTACAGCAGAGTGGTAAACTTTCTAGTTGTTTAGGATGAGTAATCTTTGCAAACGAAAGCAGACAATTATGGGTTCTCCCCAAAAATTTGGTTTGCCAATTAATAGCAACACATTGATGTGGTGCTATCTGTTGCCAAGTCACTGCTGTCCAATGCCAAACAGAAGAGGGCTTTCAAAGTATATGAGATACTTGTAGTTTTACCAGTTCCACCCTCCAGTGAGTCTCCATGGCTGAGCAGGGATTTGAATTCTGGTTTCTCAAGTTCTAGTTCAATGCTCTATCCATTATGCTACTCTGGTTCTCAGTGTATGAAGAGAAGATATTTAAAACAGAAAACTTCTATGTGTTTGGGAGGGGAGGGTTAAATAACCCTAGTTCACTTACAAATTCTTTATAATTGCATTACCGTGTTAATGACTCCCCCTCTGTCTTTGTATCTCTGATTATAAATTTTTTTACTGTAGCTTTACTGAAGGATAAACTTTGCAAATTATAATTAAAGGATCAGAATTAAATTCAAAAGTAGGAACCAAATTCTCCCTACAGCCTGCCAAGAACGCTACATATTGTTTAGGTTGCAGTCCTACACATTCCTATCTAGAAGTATTCAGACTGAACTAAATTGGATTCCCCCCCTTGTAGATAGTATACTGTATAATGGTGCTGTATAAAAGACACCATAGTAATGAAGAAAAGGGGCTGAGGGAGGAATAAACTATTCTTAAAGGGTGCAATTTTTTAAAAAGTGACACATACTGAGACATTTTCAAACGGTATTTTATGGAATACTATAGAACTGATTTTCTGATTTTAAAAAGGAAACATTTACAAGTCTGACATTCAAAACAGAATGAGTCAAACCTGCAGTTCTGTGAGTGACAGCAGCATTTCCAGGCCCAAAGTCATAAACGATGGGGAACATCTAATGATAACCTCCGCTGACATGGTGAATAAGATGCATTTGTCTGATAATGGCTTCTGTGATATTGCTCCTGCGAGCTGTGTCCTGCGCAAAATACTATGTCTCTTGGAGTACTTTGAAACAAGCTCTTCCACTATTATTCAACATTAGCTCCATTTGCTGATTCAATGACTAAAGGCTGATTGGCCAGATGCAAATTTCACTTTCTAATGTTAATCTAACAAGCAGAAAAGCCAAGGGCCTGTCATTCAACACACCAAAGCCTGTATGAATCAGGAGAATCATTTTATAAAGTACTGTGTGAAGCTGAGCTAGATGCAGTAATTATATCTGAAGAAAGCACTCTGTTTTGTGAAGGGAACATTTGCTTGCAGAAAGAAAGAAAATGATGTTATTTTTAAAGACAACTCCATCTCCACCCCATTTTAATCACCAATATGGCTCCAAGACAGCATTAAGAATTCCAGGCTGGTTCCAGATATATATAAACATACAGAAATCATGAGTTGTATGTAATTCATGAGACTTACAGGTGTCACATAAACAACCCCTGAGTAACAGTCACAAGTTGATACTATGTATATATTCTCATAGGACTGTGGTGGCTTAGTGGTTAAGATGCTGAACTTGATGACTTTAAGTTTTGCAGGTCAGCAGTTCGAGACCTGGGTGCTGCATAATGGAGTGAGTGTCTGCCTGTCTCTGTCCCAGCTTCTGCGAACCAAGCAGTTCAAAAGTAAGAAATTGCAAGTAGAAAAATAGGTATTGCTTCATTGGGAAGGTAACAGCATTCTGTGTGCTCCAGTGTCTAGTCATGCACACCACATGTCCACGGAAATATCTGCAAACGCAGACAGTGCTGGCTCTTTGGCTATAAACAGAGATGAGCATCGCAACCTAGAGTTGGATATGACTGGCTTTTGAGCAAGGGCAAAACATAAACTTCTTGTCCGTGGCTAATCAAGGAGGGAGGAAATCTGTTGTTCTGACTCATTCTGTGAAATCTCTAGTTTCTTGCTGTACAAGTAGAGACAGTCCCATTAGAAAGAGTAAGCATTATAAGTACTGGTACCTCTTTGCACAAACTAAGAAAAGCCTCATCTTCTCATACAGTGGACCATGGTATACACAGTTCAAATGAACAAGATGCTGGCTGAAGATTTTACATTTGCTAATATTTATAGATGTGTGTTATTTGCAATTCTGATTGAATTTTGATTGACTGAATCATCTATGAATAATGAGTGAGGAAAAAGAACCAACCTGTTATGTTAAGCATGCAGAGCCACAAATGTGAGAACAGCAAGGGAGGACTATGATTTAAAGCTGTCTGATCAGCAGGATTAGGAGAATATAAAAATTCTAACCCCATCTGGAGGTAACATGAAAGGAGATATTTTATCAATTTAAGATGAGATAATAATTCTAATTAAATGGAGAAGAAAGTATTCCTGATAGTTTTAATGAGATGCCAGTAACTTTCACTTACTATTATTAACCATTGTTGTAGTACTGTGCCAGGTAATTTGTATCTGTTATCTCACTGTGCTTAGTGATATGACAAAAAAATTTGTTTCTACAGGGTTAAAATTCTGGTTCAGCAATATATCTCATGGCAACTGGATTTCTCAATAAACAACAAGCCCTTGTCCTTCAGGCTCTCCCTGTCTTTACCACATTAACTTGAAAAGACTGTTATCAATGTCATTTTGCACCAGGCTCACTAGGGCTATGGCGGAAAAATATGCATCCCACCATCACATCAGGACTGCTAGAGATTGGTATGTGTGTGTGTGTTTGGATAATTTGTTTTCCTATCCAGATTGAATGAAATGGCAGGAACCATGGGAAGCCAGTGCTGGTTTAACATCCATTCAGATGCAGTCAAAAGCATGGGCTTAGTGATATACACACAAGTCATGACGTTATCTGATTTTTAGCGTTGTCCGATGCATGCATCGAACAACGCTAAAAAAAAAGCCCTGACTTCAGGGACAAACCGCTTTAAAGGAAGGCAGGGAAAGAAAGATACTTCCTGCCTTTAAAGCCACCCCCCACGCGCAGCGGTCTCTGCAACTGCAGTAGGGTCGGGGAAAGCGCCTTTCCCCCGACCTTACTGCAGTCGCAGAGACTCCTTGTCTCTTTCCCTCCCTGTATTTAAACTACAGGGAGAGAGAGAACTGCTTTTTTCTTTCTTTCCCTCCCTGTATTTAAACTACAGGGAGAGAGAGAGAACTGCTTTTTTCTTTCTTTCCCTCCCTGTAGTTTAAATACAGGGAGGGAAAGAGAAAAGGAGTCTCTGTGACTGCAGTAGGGTCGGGGGAAAGGCGGGTGCTTTTCCCTGACCCTACTGCAGTCGCAGAGACCATTGCGCATGGGGGGTGGTGGATTGGGTTGTTCTACCCAAACCACCCCACACCCACAGACCACTGCATTGGATAACGCTAAGAATCATTATCCAGAATCGTTATCCCATGCAAGTTTTTTCCAAAAAATGTGAATCATTATCCGATTCTAGCGCTATCCGATGCAATTGTTATCCGGGGTATTACTGTACTTTGAAGGGAGGCAGTATGCCCAGAACACATGTCTGCATGAGTGGTTAGGGTTAGACATCCTGTGGAATTTGACCTACCTAGAGTTATTTTTGATTGTGGTAGTGATCTTGCTATGCCAGGACGAGTTCAAGAACAAGAAGACTAAGTTCTGGTGTGACAACCAAGCAGTAGTTATGATTATTGGTCAGCAACCTCTAGTTCTGAAAGGGTGATGCACCGTCCACTTATCAGATTGGGCAAGAGATACGATGGCAAGACATGAGTGGTGACTTGTGACACTGGATTTGGATCCAGGTGGTATGAGAATGGTAAGTATGCTCACCTGGAATGGTAAATGGAGCAAGGGCATGGCCCTTTTCAGTCTGGTTCATTCAGCCTTTTTATAGTCACTTCCCTGATTCCTGTGAGGCATTTGACACGAGATGAGCAATACCAGATAGGAAAGAGCCACCCCATGATCTCTAATGGGAGAAAGCCCATCACCTCACCCATTCTTAATGCAGTGATATCCCAGTAGCTGATCAATAGCTGCTAATCCACCATCTAGATTAGTTGGTTGGACCTTCTCGAGAGAAAGATATGACATGGAGCCAGGGATCCCTGCAAGGTCAACACAAGGCAAAAAATGGTGAGGGCAGTAGGCCAAATGGTTACATTGTGGGATGACAGCTGGATTAAGAACCAGACACTTGGGAGGCAAGTTTTGACAAACTGAGGCAGCATAATAAAAAGTAGAGACATCACCCTACCAACAAAAGTCTGTATAGTTAAAGCAATGGTCTTCCCAGTAGTAATGTATGACTGTGAGAGCTGGGCCATAAGAAAGGCTGAGTGCAGAATAATAGACGCCTTTGATCTGTAGTGTTGGAGGAGACTCTTTAAGAGTCCCCTGGACTGCAAGTAGATCAAATCAGTCAATCCTAAAGGAAATAAACCCTGACTGCTCCTTCGAAGGACAAATACTGAAGCTGAAGCTCAAGAACTTTAGCCACCAAATGAGAAGAGAGGACTCACTGGAGAAGGCCCTGATGAGATTGAAGTCAAAAGTAGAAAAGGACAGCAGAGGATGAGATAGCTAGGTGGTATCATTGGGGCGGTCGATGTAGATGGTATCATTGGGGCGGACTATGAAGGATGGCAGAGAACAGAGGAGCCTGACATGTGGTGGTCTGTGGGGTTGCGAAGGGTTGGACTCGATTGTGTGACCGAACCAAAAAACATTATTAAATGGAATACCTCCTTAAGGCAATGTGGTCCACTTATCAGACCGGGGAAGCAAGAGATACGGTTGAGGAATATTAGCATGGTCTTAGCAGATTGGTTGCAGAAGCAGTATTCTGATGGAAACTGAGTGGTGGCTTGTGACACTGGAGTTGGATCCAGGTGGTATGAGAATGGTAAGTATGCTCACCTGGGATGGTAAATGGAGCTAGGGTATGGCCATGATCCGGGTTGGCCTTGTCCTGCCCTCAGGTGACAGAGAACTTTGGAGTGGTGTATCCACATGTGGCCTCCAAAATATCTGCACTCCTAGTGGAACCTGTAGTGGCTGTTGAAGCAGATGGTAGTAAGCACAGAGGTCTCTCAATGTACTGGATCCAGTTCCCCAATGATGGGCCAGAGATGGTTGCTATCATCAATTAAGTTGTGGTCTCTTCTCGCCAGAGAAATTTGTGTTGTATTCATTACACATAAATCCAAATGTCCCAATTCTTGTCAAGCCAAAGCCCAGCAGCAATGCAACCTCACCTAACAAAGTGACTTCTTTAGAGAGGTGTATGTTTGTTCCACTTGCTTAAATGAGTGAAATGCTGTCTGATCCAAATACAAAAAGCAAATATCTGAGTCATTTGCACTTTAGGTGTTTGCTATTGACCTTAAAGATTTATTTTCCTGAAATTGATTTTTAAAAAGGAATTTTAAAAGGTTTTGTATATTGACTTTTTCAACGACATTGTTTGTTTGGATTAGAAAGGAGTCTAAGAGAGGATATCAGTCTATTTTATGGTGTATGCCTAAAGCAGTGGCCACATAGAATGGTGGTGTACAAACAAAAAGTAAAAGAAATACAGTAGTTATGATGGACTAGAATTGCAGTTGTGTTTACACTGGAAAGATAATCTAACAGAGGTATTTTTATGAAACATTTTCTCTGAACTTTTTGATTCAAGATGTTCATGCTAAGCAACTCAAAAAGAATGCTGTATAGTGTTTTATGAGTGCTGGGAAGGTACAGTTGAAGGGAATTAGAAGCAGTAAAAACGAGATGATGGTTGGGGGCAATCATGTATTACAATGAACTATTTTAATGGGATTATATCTAGCCCTTTGTTGTTTGGGCAATGACAAGGAGAAGAAAGTGGCTTCATTTTGGCAGTCCAGGGTCTGATTAGGACACGAAAGAGAGAGGTCTAGCCCTTACAAAAGGTAAAAAGGTTTTATAATCAAACCAACACTAGGATAGTTTGCTCTCAAAACCTATGAACATGTACTGCCTTCTAAATTATGCTTCCATAATGTTACTCTCTTCTCGTTCAGACCTTAAGATATGGACATCTGATGCTGATTTTTACACAGCAAGCTTCTGAGCTCTCTCTGATCCTGTTTATTTCTCCACTCTGCTTCTGCACAGTCTGCTGTAGTTTGAAATAAATGGATCAACAATAGTCAGAAAGTCCCTCTTTCAACAAACTGAGATTGTCTGAAGCCATTGGGACTGGAAATAAAATTGTTCTAAATTTTGACTGCAATGTCAGAACTAGCACATGAAGTATACACAAGGAGCTCAACCATCCACGTTTTGAACTTTAGCTTTGACCTTGAGCATCTCTGCAGCAGAGTAAGCTGCTCCAGTATGGAGCACATCCGTACACACAAAACAAATTGCTATTGCTGTTAATGAAACAATGCATATTCTGATAGGATGCCTCAAACCTACGCCAGTTGAGAAAATATACCCACTTCTTGATATTGCTCCACCTAAGATAAGGAGAGAAGTAGCAGGTGATGCCAAGAGAACTAACCAAGAGAATGACTCTTGGCATCCTGTGAATGGAAATATGCCCCAAGTCTACTGACTCAGATCCAAGAAGAGCTTTATGAAAGAACAAACATTCTTGAGGGTAAACAAGAGCAAAATCAATTTAGAAGATGAAAGAGGGAGCTCACTGAACAAAGAATAACATTAAAGGAGAATATGGATGAGGGACTCAACCTCCCCATGTCACTTGTTTGATCTTTTTGGTGGTTGCTGTAGACTGGACTGTAAAAGCCTTATTTATGCATAACATCTTTTTGTATCTTTCATCAGATTATTGTGTTTTGAATCAGAACATTTCAATAATGTTTATTCTCATAATATGATGGTCAACTACTAGACATATAAGCACAGACTAACAAGGCTGCTACTTCAAAAATGTCTACTAGACATAAGACTGTTTGTGAAGGTTACATTACTTTATTAAGGGAATAACTGCTTTATGAATGTGCATATAACTCTCTTTTTCTATGGAAACAAAATACTTGTTCTATTAAAAGTTAAAGTTTTATGGTTTCTTTTTTAACATAATCTCTGAATTACTACACTCATTTCTTCCTACTTGGAAAATCCAGCTCAGAACTTCAACATATGTATTTTTGCAATATTACAATATATTGCAATATTACCTGGTACTTTTAAGGTGGAAGGTCTCCTTGCTAGACAAAGGATGACATTTCTAGTAATTGTTTTTCGCTTTGTGATGAATAGCATGAGGCTGGTGAAAGTAAAGAACATACTTTATCTTCATGATTATCCAAAATCAGAAGGATATAGTGCCAATTAAGAGGCAGTTTGAAATACTATCTCAGTAGATAGTGGAAAGGCCAAGGGCCAAGGGAGGGATGACAGTACAAGGAGGCCAAAGTCTCTCCCTCCCTCTTAGTTATACATTGATGGGGAAGAAGAAGAGATGGGCAAAGGAGGTGATGGGCAATAACATCAAGGTGATGGCATCCCTACGTGCCACTACTACTTCATGCCATCAAGCTTCATCAAGTAGCTGTCTAGGAAGCAGCTGGGCTAGTGAAGTGGCACAGAACAACAAGGGCTCTCTAGTGTCTCTGATGATAGGCAGTCGATAGCAGTGGCAGTTTGACAGGGCAAATGGCATGCCCAGCCCTAGATGGATGCCAGTTTAATGAAATGCAATAGTTATTAGGATTCCCAGACAGAATTCTTTTCATTTTGGGGTGTGAAAAAAAACACACACCCTGATACCTCCAGTCAGCTCCTTAAAATAACAACCTGGGTGCCTCCAGTCAGCTCCTTAAAATAACAACCTGGGTGCATTTTCTGGATGTCAAAATGAGGTAAGGAAAGTAGTGAGGTAGTATTCAAGTTGTTTTTAAATTTGAAGGCATTGGTTTCTAGACCTTTGAGCACCACACTACCTTTTAGGTTTATGAGAAACGTTCATGCTTCTCCGCCTTTCTTTTATCAGTTGTGGAATGCAATCGATTTCCTGATGATCAGATGACATATGGGCAATTGCATTCCAGTCCAAACCTGATCTGTGTCCAAGCATGAGTTTTTTCATCCAGTTGTGGGGCTATTGCTTTTTTGGGGTGGGGGGTTAGGCTGGAGTAATTCTACTACAGACAGAAGGGTTGTTTTAAGAGATCACTTTTTCTTCTGTGTCTAGGCCAGATTTAAAACTGCCAAAATGAAGCCACCCTTTGCTGGTTTCCTTCTGCAGTTCCTGACCTAGGAAGGCTGACCTAGTATGGGAAAGATTAGCTAGCAACACAAGGTTGCCGTTACTAGGGTATGCCTGACTGTGGTTCAGAAATACCACAATCTTCGGGGAGGCTCTTTCTGTGTCTCCCAAGAGGTCACTCTCTGCAAAGCAATCTTTCCAGGACCATTGGATGGCTGCCTTAATTGTTAAAGTGCACAATATTTCCCTCTCTTCTTCCCTTGTGCTTTTTGCCAACATTGGAGGTTAACATGAAATTTTAAGAGACCTCATTTGAATGCAATATTTTTGATTTTTCAAAAAATAATGATATTTGCAATTTCTTTTCTTACCATTGACTCATACCCATATTTTCTTTTCAGGAGCAGGGAGAACCCAGATATGGTATAATAAATAGAATTCTGTTATTAATGCCTGCTGGTGTTAAGTCCAGCAGTATACATTTCAAGGGCAAATTATAATTAGTTAAGAAGTTAGTGCTTATATTTTGTGTCACACATCAGTTACATGATGTGGCATAATCTAAGAAATAGAAGCTTTGACTTCTTTAGTTGGTGGCAATTTGTCATTGAAAATTCTGACATTGAACTTGTTCCTGCAGATGTAAATTCTAGGTTTTAAAAAGAAAGTACTCATTTATTGAAAACATTTACATTAAAGACATTGGAAAATTGAAGCATTTATTTAATATTGATTTATTTGATATATATTTTTTAAAACTCATGAAACAAAAAAACCACACCCTACAAACTTTATGGAGTCAAGATTTTTTTTTTATTAAATTGTAATAATTTCTGTTGATGCACGACATTTACTAATTATGATATTTGTTACACAATAGTATTCTAATTCATCTCACTGCCTGCACACCAGCTATCAAATTTTTTAAGACAAAAGGGAAAACCACACTTCACAGTTCTTAGTGCAAGAGGGATTTCTGGAGGAATAAAATTACACTGTCAATTTACTATATTAATCCAACATTTTCAAAAAGGGGCTGATACTAAGATGATACTAAGAGTAGACACGCATGATGAAGGATCTCATTGTTTTTGTTAGCATTGTAAAAATTATACTTCTTTAACTCTTCTCAACAGTGGTAAACCAAAAGAAAGGAAACAAAATTACAGCAAGAATTCCCCTGTCACTGATGGTAGTGGTAAAATTTTGGACAGCCTGGAATTACCATCCTGTTGCTTAAATTTGGGACTTTCTCTTTATTGAAACATAATTCTGGATGAAGGATAAATAGCCATCCAATTAAATGTATTCTGTATTATATATCAGTAAATATGATGCTCAATTGCCATTCATCATCATAATAGTCATGATTTCATTTTTTAAACAGCAGCGCCCTGGTGACTCAGTGGGTAAAAGCACTGTGCTAGGAAACCAAAAGCAAGGGGTTTGAGTCCCTGAGAGTTGCACGATAGGGGACATGAAAGGAGCCTTATTGGTGGCCTACCTGCAGAAATCCTTTCAACCCAGAGAATTTTCTCTGACATGAAAATACACATTTCTTTAACATTTATTTCCAAATGCAGTTAGTAATTTTACTAGGCTTCTTAAACAGACATAGTCCATTGAAATATTTTTATTAATAGCTTTATTATCAGATCAATACTATTATCAGATGATTTTAATCATATAACATGCTGTAAATCCTTCTTTTTATTATATGATATGACTGAAGACAATGGATTCCCTATTTTTAATATAATGGAGTACGGTCTACTCAATGCAGTGTAGAAAAGCTGTCTAAGCTGTTGATCTTTTAAAAAAAACTTTCATGGAAGAAAGGATATGATGACCTTTAAGAATCTATAGTATCTGATTGTCTGCAGAAGAAAGCTAATCACAAGATGAAGCTCTTGAATCTGAGCCAGACTTCAAGATGAAACTTTGTAGCTTGCAGCAGAAAGGAAATAATTTTTCATCAAATAATTGGAAATTCATCCAAAATGGGAAACTACTAATTGCAGCAAGGATAAATATAACACTAAGAATGGGTGCAACAAATGCATTCAGTGGATTCACGGCAAGAGCAATATAAATAGGAATGTATTTTTGTCACTTCCTATATTTCCATTTTAAAGCAAGCATGACTTTAAAAGCCCTTTAGAAAATACTCTCATTGATTCACTGTCTCATAATTAAATACGTGACCAAGCCCATCCCATTGGCAATGATCAAGCCTCCATTTCATTCAGACTTTTTAGTCACATACGCAGAGGTCAGAAATTGTGAGGATATTTCTAAACTTGCATATTCAGGACATGTTTTCCCAGTGAGTTGCTTTTGGCTCAAATTTAGTACAGCTGCAGCTGCTGCTATCTTCTCAAAGAATACTATTAAGCAGGGATGCCAGACTCAACTAGGTGCCTGCAACCAGTATCATACCACAATGGCTTCTAGAATGTCATCTATATGTGATGGAATTGTGCAGCCTTGTAACATGAGAACATTTAATTCTGATGTTTTTGCTATCACAAATGTTTGTGCTGTTAAATACTTGATCATCTTTGTGTACTCAGGAGAGGGAATCATTCATCTCTCATAAGGAGAATATCAATGGGGCTAATGTTGTCAAATTGTGGCAAGCTCAAACCAAATGCTTTAAAGTGTGATTGGTTAAAGTCAAAATTCCAGTTATGCAAGTAGAGCAGGGGTTCTCAACCTACGGCCCACGGTGCCAAACAATCTGCCCCCCACTCTTGCTCCAGCCGCTAGCAGAATAGGCTGCAGACTCATATATGACTGTTATAAACATGTTTACAATGTCTGTAAATGAGTCCACAGCCGATTCTAGTGGTGGCTGGACCACCAGTCTGGCCTGCCAACTGTTTGCGGGAGCTTGACCCGGCACCCAACTTGTAAAGGTTGACAACCCCTGAAGTAGAGGATACTTGCAGAAGAACTGGAACTAGTGATTTCCATTTACCCCTCCTCCTCTGCTCCTCCACCAGCCCCATACTAGCTCAGAGGATCGGCCACTAATCCTCAAAAGCAATTTTCAAGGGATTGCAACAGTTAGAATAGAGATGGGAAAGATCTAATTTACATTCAGATCAACAGCACAATTCTTTGAAAATGTCATCTTTTGTGCTTCTCCCATCACCAGGTAAACCAATCCAGTCCCTAAATAAGGACACACTGCTGTAAAAAGACTTGGACACAAACAAGAATCCAGACTACACTGTCTGATTCTTTTACAAGTGGGTACCTTGCAAGCTCCGAACATGTTTGAAAAACAAGCAATGCACAGAAAGCAAATGCCCACTTTAGAACACACTGACACCTTTCACACATTTTTGAAATAGCGGAGACCACAGGCCATCAGCTGAAGCCATCCCTAAATTTAGAAGCAAGTCCTGCCTCTCAAAAGAAGGGGATGGGGCACTGCTGTTACCCCTCTGCCTTGAACAACAGACATAAGCGGGAATGCATATCAGTTGTGTAAGTAAATCAACAAAACCCTTTTAAAATGCAGAAGGAAAACAAAGCTCTACAATTAAACTTGCAGGAGCTTGTGAAATGTGACCAGGGATGCTAACTCTTTTCTGGAGAAGGCTCTGGATTTGGGCATCAAACATAGGGAAATGTATCTTTGACATTGTGAATCTAAATAAATTTGTTGGCAATTCATTTTTGTTGGCAATTCATGCTGGCAATTCACTTAAAGTACTTAAGTGAATTGCCCAGTGACCCATGCAGGCACAGTACAGCTGGATGGCCTAATCTAGTACTTCAGCAATCCTTTCACACACCCACACACACCCATTTGCACTCACTTCTCCCATTCGCCTTTCATTTTCAGAGCAAAGTGGGTTGTGGCACTACCTCCACCCTGCCATTTTCTCTAACCGCAATTAGCACCACAACCATTACAACCATTATTGGGAGGAGATTTAGAAATGGTGGGGGCCTTTGAACATTGACTGGCAAAGATAAAAGTGAAGATGTAATGACAGAACCAGTCATTACATTCAGGGAAATGAGGAAATCAACATATGAAAAAGGAGATGGCAGAAATACAAGCCCCATCTGGGCTTTTAGCAATGTTTAGGAAACGGAACAGAACCCAGTTTCAAAGTCTGAACATTCAAAACTTACTAACACAGTTGGTACAGTCTATCACCCTTTAGTTTGTAAGTTATCCCTGCATTATTTTAAACTATACTTTTTTCAGTGGCATTTTCTTACCATGTCAGTTCTGCATTTAAATCAAATAATGGGATCTTTTTACCTATTTAGATTACCTGAACCTGGTAAGATATATCAGCTGGTCCTGCTCAACATTTTTTAAAAAAATGTATAGATGGGGAAGAAGTAGAAGCAGTGACAGACTTTACATCCTTAGGACCCGAGATCACTGCAGATGGGAATTGCAGCCATGAAATAAAAAGGTGACTAATTCTTGAGAGGCAAGCTGTGAGAAACCTGGGGAACATAGTCAAAAATAGAGACTTCAACTTGCAAACAAAAATTCGCATAGTCAAGGCAATGGTATTCCCGGTGGTAATGTATGGTTGTGAGAGCTGGAACATAAGGAAAGCTGAGTGCAGAAGAATATACGCCTTTGAAATGTGGTGTTGGAGGAGAGTTTTGAGAGTAACCTGGACAGCAAAGAGAACAAATAGGTTGATCTTAGAAGAAATCAACCCTGACTGCTCCTTAAAAGGTCAAATAGAAAAGATGAAGCTAAAGTACTTTGGACATCAAATGAGAAGAGAGGATTCACTTGAGAAAGTCTTGAGGCTGGGAAAGGTGGAGGGCAAAAGAAGAAGGGGGTGGTCAAAATGAGATGGCTTGATGGTATTGTAGATGCAATGGGCACAGAGCTGGGAGGGCTGAGGAGGACGGTGGAGGACAGGAGTGTCTGGCGGGCAATGGTCCATAGGGTCACAAAGGGTCGGAATCAACTGTGTAACAGAACAACAAACAACACTATCACAGAAAAATGTAAACTAAAATTTTAAAAATTAGCTTTAAAAAGCATTGGAGCAAGAAAGATGAAGGCTTGAGAATGACGAAGAGAAGACAGAGTAAAGTAGAAGAAGGGAAGAGATGGTATCAGCTTTTTAACAACATTATAACTTTTGCACCATAGTGCTAAACTGAAAACTAAAGCATTCATTCATTCATTCAATCAGTCATTGCTTACATTTTTATACCAGGGAGCTGCTGTGGGCAATATACAAAACAGATTAAAAACATAGTCAACAATAAATAAATAAACAACCATATGAAAACACAAACCCAATTATTATGTCAATAGGCAAAGATATAATTTATGTTATAAGACTGAGAGTCTGGGGTGATAACAGTCCTGGGGGCTGAACTGACCTCCCCTCATTCTCTTGGTTTCACCAGGAATGAACACAGCCAGGAGACAGCATCTTCAGTAGTCTGATTTTTATTTAGGATGTAAAATACACAGAGCATTCATGAGCAAATAGTGCCAAAATAAGAAACGTAACTTGAAAGCCAGAAGGGCTTTCACCCTAGCTCCTAAAGTCCATCCACATCCACGAGGCCTGATGGAATACAAGTCCTTACCCCCATAGAAAAGAAAAGAAATCCAAGTCAGCAAAAGCCTGCCAACATTGTACCAGACAGCACCCTCTCCAACAGATATGAAATAAGAATACAACTGTTAGTATCAATATCAATGGCTCAGAAAACAAAAATAATTTGAAAACAAGTCCCCAGAAGCTCCCCTAAAGAATGCTGTTTTCGACTGCTTTTTAAAGCATTTTAAATTTGTATATCCATAGGATAATAATGTAAAACAAACCTGAAAACTAGGGTATAGGAGCCTTTATTATGTTGATTACCAAATACAGTCAAACCTCACTTAGTGACCAACTCGCTTAGTGAAAAACTCGCTTAAGGAGTGGGTTTTTCAAAAAGCAAGCTGACTCACATAACGAATATTTTCTTGCATAGTGAAAATTTTCGCTATGCAAATCAGACTTCCCCTATGGAAACACTAGCATAGTGAGTGTTTCTATGGGGGAAAAGTTGCATAATGATTTTTTTTTTTTTTTGTTATGCAAGTCCGACTCGCATAATGAAAATATTTGCTATGCGCGTCGGACTTTCCCCATAGAAAACTTGCATAGCGAGCGTTTCTATGGGGGAAACTCACATAACGAAAAAAATTCGCTATGCAAGTTTTTCCCCTTAAAAAGTTCGTTATGTGAGTTTTTCCATAGGGATTTTCACTATGCGAGTCTGACTTGCATAGCGAACAACTCTCATTGCGAGCAGCCTCACAGAACGAATTAAATTTGTTATGCGAGGTATTACTGTACTATATGATGCCAGAGAAGCAAACATTTCTGTTGACCTGGGAGGTTCCTGCTCGGAAAAGTAAATTACCAGAGGGAAATATGAGGGAAATAAAAAGAGTTTGAGACAATGTTTACATTTCATAAAAGCAGCAACAGCAGTAGCAGAAGCAGCAGCACACTCCCCTATCCTACTGATTTCTTCACACTGAATTTCAGTATACTGTATATGTTTAGTTTTTTTCAGAATAAAGAATTGAAAATAGCAAAAAAGGAAACATGCTCCTCATTCAATTACTCCACCTGCTCTTTATGGAAGTTCAAACTGAAGCCTGTATGCATTTGTAGGGAAGACTGTGTTTATCCCAAGTGATTACTCAGCTTTAGGAATGAAGATTAATGTTGCACATAAAATGCATTTATTCTATTTATACACCAGCTACTATAAAAATAAAATAAAAGTCTTTCACAATGCAGGTGACATATTGTTATAAATAGCTGAGAATGCAAAAAATGGCTCCACTATACGTATATTTCATTTCCTTGTAAGTTGCCGACCATTCATTATGGAATGAATGAAGTCAGCTGTAATAGCAATGATATTTTTCAAGGATGGCTTATGAATACTTGTAGAAGTATTTGAATGGAAGAATAAAGGAGAAAATATGAATACAATGTGCACAAATGTGCACAAATCCTGTGTGTCTTCTGTGTGGGCTTAAGCTGTTGTTAGTGTTTCTAATTTTAATTAACAGGGAACACCTTTAAGCTTCTTAAGTCACCTCACAGATTTCTTTTACACATCCAGCGAAATAAGTAGATTGCACTGATCCATGTTAAATTGTGGTGAAAGGGTAGTGGTTAAATTGCTTTTTCATGATTCCCAACTTTCTTTCAAGCAGGAAACCAACATTGCAGGCATAGATTTGAGCTAAATTCTTCTATTCATCATGAGTTTTCTTCCTTCCTCTCCCTGCCTCATACATTCCTTTCAACAAAGCTGTACTCTTTTACCTTACTTTCTTCTGAGCCATGACAAACCTGGTTTCACTATATTTTGAGCTCTGTTTTACAAAAACCCAACTGTAATATGTGGGAACACCTTGAGTGCTTGAATAATATATTAATTTGGTAATTTTTAAATGGAAATAAATTAGTGTGTTAGTAACTGACTCTCAACATTTCAGCATGGTGGTAAAAAAAAGAAAAACATTCAAAGCCTCAATTTGTCATAAAGATCTTACCAGAAGGGTCAAAAGCCACCTGGTTGCCAGGATGCGGTCCTGCATCAATTGACACCATGGGCACTCCCTTTCGAATGTCCCACAGTTTCAACACACCATAAGAGTCACAGGAAACAATGGTGTCACCCTGTAAAAGAGGGCAGAAAAATTACTGACTGCAATATAAAAGGAAGCCGTGACCAAATGAGTAACATGTCTTCCTTGATCTTCTGTTTCCATTACATTTCCGCTTTAAGAAGGATGTAACTAAATGGCATTTTAAAATCTTCTAAAATTATGTTCACAAGAAAAGCAGAAAACTGTTCATATTTGTCACACTAATTGGAATTGAAATAGAAAACATGATATGCACAACGTTTTAAAGGAGAAACAGATTTGACACTAGTTTACACAAACAGTGTGATGATATCTGATGTTAACAAAAAAACAACAACCAGAATCCAATGTTGCTGGAACATCCTACATTGGTGCCTATATATCACATTACATTAATATTAGCTAGGAAGAGTGGAATGGGTTAGTGCATTTTTTCATATCTAGAGTGAGTCCAGAAAATGGATTAAAATTGGTCCTGCTGACCTGAGCGGGGGAGGGGGGCTGGGGCTGCAATTCCACCATGCTTGCAAAAAGGGGAAAAATGTATTGTCTCTGAAATCAGGCCACAGTGTTATCAGTTCAGGTGATAGGCCATAACATTCCTTTAGCCCAGGGGTGCCCAAACTATGGGCTGTGCGCTGGATCTGGCCTGCAGCACTCCCAGAAACAGAAGTAAAACACACCCATGCATGTGCAAAACACTGCCGTAAATGCTGTTGTAAATGTGTAATAATAATTTGAGAAAAAATTCAGATTATTATTCTCCTTAGTCTTTCCCTCCTTTAGAACTAAGGAGAAACTGTCCAGACACTCTCATTTCCTATTCTACTTCTTTGAAGTCTTTAACTGTGCTTTGCATTGTAGACTTGCTATGCAAGACTCTATCACCTTTCTCTCCTCCTCTTCTTCTTCAAGTGCCATATCTGATTCTGAAGACTATCTTCATCTGGAGAAAACATAGTGGCATTGTCTTTTACAGAGTGCTAGATTTTCAACCAGGCTGAATATCAAAGTTTAAGTGTAAAGGCAAAGAAAATCTTCATGCTAAAAATAGAACAGAACACAAAATATATTTGAAAAAGGATTATTCAGATGAATCTTGAATAGTGTGAGCTGTTTCGATCAACTGTATACTTGAACATGCTTCTTTTTCAAGGGCCATATCTGATTCTGAATATTGGCTATCCTCATGGTGATCAGCCATGAAGATTCTCCTGGGAACAATATAATGCAGTGGCCTTCCATTTGCCTTCCACATCGCAGTTTGACATTCATACCACTGATCCAGTTCTGTGACTCACACAAAGTCTTCCTTGGTCCCAGGCCAGTATTGATGAAGCTGCTGCCATCCATCAAGAGGGATTTAATCCACTTGGAGACCATCTCCCTTCCCTGTGGACTTCGCCACCCAAGGTTGTTAGTCCTCAGTGTTGTCAAGTTTGTTAACCACCGCCTGACGATTGGCATTGAGTCACTGGCAGTATGGGCTACTCTATTACCATAGCAGGATAACCTGGTCAGATAGCACTTGCTCTTTCACACACTTATATAATTAAGACATCATGATATCCGAACTGTAATAAAACCCAAATTTTCTATTTTTCTATCAGGTTTACTATACAGTAATACCTTGGATAATGTTTACCTCGGATAACGCTAAGTAATCTGGGGAGGAGAATTGGATTGAATAATGTTAAGGTCCTGTGGGATGGATCGGATAACAACCACTAAAGCCTGTGCGGTTACAATGTATCTCTATGGAGCTTTAACGTTATCTGATGCATCCCATAGGATTTTAACATGGATCGGATAACACTAAAAATTGGATAACACTAAGACTTGTGGAACCAAGTCTTAGCATTATCCGAGGTATTACTGTACAGTTAAAAACTGTACATTTGGAAATACGTTAAGGACCAGCTGGTTCAAAAATATATATACAAAATCCCTGACAAATGATCATACAACTTTTTTTAAAAAAACCCTCAAACAACGCAGCTAGTTCTACTGTCAAAGAGTTTTAACCATCAGAAAGTTGATGTATTTGAAACCACAGGTAGAGTTTCTACCCCCTGAAGAGCAGAAAACAAAGTTACTCCAATATTTGAAGATTCTGGTTGCTCTTCTCTGGACATGTCCCACCTTGCTAATAGCCTTCTAAATTTGTGGTGCTCAGAACACACATTTGTCTTATCTCATTCACTGAGACCGATTATCATAAAAGGACTAAAAACTTCTGTGGCGTTTATTGAGCTTATTGCAGCCTATGACACAGTGTGACTTGATGCTTTGATGCTTAAGCTGAAAAAACCATTCCATGTCTTAAAGTAACAAACCTTACGGAGAATATGTTAAAAAATAAACAAGAGTAAAATAACTGAATAAATAGTACAGTATTAACAAAATACTTCTTTAAAAACTGCAATCTACTCTAAGCAAAAGAGGTGGTGATTTAATAGGTTATCACAGGGGTTTCCTACCTACGGCCTATGGGCCTAACTGGGTCCATGGTGCCATTTTATGTGCCCCCCTTGGCGCTGGTGGAAGTGGAAGAGGAAGCATTTCCATCAGTCATAAATTCCTCTGTCATAAACACAGAAGTGGGTGCATTTAGGTAAACCATAAATGTGCCCGCTTCCACTTCTGGGGCATGGTCTGGCCCATTCAGCTTTCCAGGGTGTTTGGTCAGGCCTATGGCATGAAAAAGTTGGGAATTCCTGGGTTAGCATCATAAAATAGTGATAAAAAATTGCCTTCTGTCACTGACAATAGTTTGTCTTTTCCTAAAATGCTCCAATGAAAATCAAATTTAATCATACATGTTTTCTGTATCTCCATCATCATAAGTCTCCTTATTTTGCAAGACACACTGCCCTTCTCCTAGGGTTTTTTAAAATTGATGTCACTTGACACATAGACAATCAGTTTTTACACAACAGTCACTGAAGCAGTAAGCTGTGTGATTTCTTTGCATTAGGAAGAATGAAGTGAAATACAAAGCAAAAGCAACTCATGTTTAAATTCCAGTAACCGAAGATCACTTTTTTTCTAAAATTATCTCTCTTCTGGATGATGTGCTCTTCATGAAAGAAATATAATTTTGATTTTCTGTGTGGCCAAAGATCAAATAACAGATGAATTACTGTGCTCATGAGAAAAATGTAAAGCATTTGCACTTAGCAAAATTATTCTATCAGTCTTTTCTTTACATGGCCTAATTAAAAGACTGGAGAGCTTGAACTTTGGGAAGGTCTACCATAGCTTTTTATACAAGCTATGTAGTCAATGATTGACTTTATTAAATGTATGACAAGAAAAGGAAAAAAATGGTGTACATAACCACAGCAGGTACCAGGGTTGATACACATACAGAACGATCATATGCACGTATGTTTAATGTATTAAAAGTCCTGTTATGTTCGGTGTGATTTAGTTTGTATTAAATTGATATGGATTATAAACAAATTTAAAAAGACATTGGCTGAAATCCTGTTGCTTAGTGTAGTAAATTGTGGGAGAGAATCACTGAGCATCTGGTGAGTCAACTCCTCCAGAAGTTCCGTTGATTCAAATAGGCTCAGTCTACTTCCAGCTCAGACAGGTGCTTTCTTTGTGGTCCTTCCATTGGCAGGCAAAGACTTCTCTTCAGGAAGCTTTTTCTCAGTAATTGGCTGCTTAAGAGGAGGTTCTTCAAAACAGGACTGTTTTGGTTTGATTTTTTCAAAACTTTTAAAAACTGTTTGTTACAGTATTAAAAGCTGTCTAGGATTCTTTAGAGTAGAAAGTAAAGCTATAAATATTTTAAATAAATGTTTAAAATAAGCTAATTATTATTTCCCATAATCCCTTAGACAGCATAAACTGATATGGGATATCTGCTTTTTGTTGCCTCCGTTTTGCACAATAATATTTACTACATGTCTCTGATTTACATAGCTCTGAGTTCCTGTTAAACCATAGATGGTTTCACTCATTAGCTAATCATATAACCAGCTTTGTTTGTGCTCACAATATAGTTGCCTGAAACAATTACTGCTCAATTTGCCTTATATTTCTGGTTCTCTAAGGACTAGAGATTTATTGTCAAAATAAATAAATGAAAGCTTAGAAACCAGGCCATGTGATGGGCTAAACAGGCACCCCCCCCCAAAAAAAAAAAAAAAGGAAAAAGGAAAACTGGATAATACTATTTTGGGCTCATGTTCAAAGGCAGCAAATGCATTCCAGCTGTTTTGGAGCCCAACAGGACGTTTTTATAGGGGTTTCCCCGCAGTGGGAACAATGGCGAGTGTGAATCTGGCCCATAAAGTTCCAGATGAATATGAAATTGCCCCTAGGCCTGGCAAAGTTGCTTTCTTTTGCTCTAGGATTTAGGGCAGGCATTTGGATGAGGGACATTTTTACTAAGTCTCCTTATCCTGTGTGTTGCTGTGTATCCAGTTCCTGAAAAATGTCACATGGGATTATTTGTTTCAGCAATACCCTTGGAAAGCAGGAGGACAGCTGATGCCAGGCAGTCCTTTCAAGAGCATAGCTTAAGCCAAAACCTGAGTTTTCCATTTCATGTGTGCACCCATTATCAGTACAATGGAAGCAGCCCCCCTGATTGATATGCTGTAGTGTAATGAGGATGTAATAGTGTAACTATTTATAAAACTTACAGCTCCTTTGTTGAGCACCCTCCCACATAAATCTAGGTGCTGAGCAATTACTGCTCACTCATGCTATTAGTTGAATCTTATTAGCTGCAGACAAGATAAATGAGGGCCTTGAATGCTTGTTGAGTGGGACAGGAAAAAAACTGAGGAAGCTCACTGGGAGGACCTAGCTGGGTAGTATTCCAGCATCAGAAACAAATACATAGCAAAATCAAGCACACTAAGGTTGAATATAAAACGAAGCTACCTATTGAAGTAGCCAACAGAGTTTAACAATGCAGTACTGAGCATTCCTGTTCAGAAGACAATCTTACCGAGTTCACAGAGGCTAATGTCTAAGAAGGCCATTTCTCTGGGCTTGGCAATAAAAACCTAATGAGTGTATGATGCTCATCTCAAATATGAGGCAAGTACTACTGAAACTCAGCCTACCTCATTGCCATGGTGTAAATAGAGCCAGAGACCTTGTTTCCAACCAAGGTCATTTTAAAAATAAAAACTGTTTATATAAATGCATTGAAGCACAGAAGTTTTAACATAAAATTAGGAATCCTAACCCCAACAGTGATTGTTCAGTGGTTTAGTCTTTGGCTGCAGAGCCAGAGTTTGGGACTTTGATTCCCTACTGTGCTTCCAGCAAGGAGCCTTGAGCAAACTGCACAATCCTAGGGCACCCACCAGAAGAAAGGAATGATAAATCACTACTGTGTATTCTGAAACAGGTTGCTTTAAGTCAGAATTGACCTGATGGCATATCATCTTGAAAAAACCTACCAGTGGATTCACAGTTGAAGACTGGTATAAAATTAACAGTTCAATACCAACCCAAGTCTGCAGAATGGGGGACATAGAGAATTTTACACAACAAATCAGTGTCCTCTTTATTCCAGAGCTCCTCAGACATGTAGGCAGACATTTCCAGACAATACATTTTTTGACAGTACATGTTGACCTTACGTTCATCCAGCAAAATAGATTTCCCCTGTTTTCTTATCAGCTTGCTTCTGGCACAGAGATAGCTTACACAAAACAAGGTAAAAATCAAAAGCCTGACTATTCTTATGCAGATCTATATTTCCAAGACTTACTGTATATACGTGAGTATAAGTCAGGTTTTTTAGCCCCCAAAATGAGAGCCAACAATGGGACTCGACTTATACTCAGGTCAGTGTAAACACTCAAAAACATACTCACACAAAGTTCTAAATTAATTAATTTTACCATATTTTCATGTATTTTAATTACTGAAAATCACCACCAGCAGCTGCATTTTCCACCCCTGACATACTTGGGTCAATCTATTTTCCTAGTTTTAGAGGTCCAAATTAGGTACCTCGACTTATATTTGGGACGACTTATAGTTGAGTACATATGGTAATACAATTTTTACTACATCCATTTAGGCTTCATTTCTCAACATGAAACATGCCCAGTTCTGACAGTCTTTCCCCATAGGACTTGGTTTCCAACTTCCTAATGATCCTCTTTGCCCTCTTCTAAGCTTGCTCCACTCACTTTTAAGTCATTCATAAGTTTGATCCCTCATCTGCTTATCAAAGGCATTAATCTAAAGAGTGAAGAGCAATGGACCAGGATTGATCCTTGAGGTATCCCCAGCCCTCACTTTGAGAAGAAGTTACTGATAAGCACTTTCTGAGCACTAATCAGTAACCAACTGTGTATCCAGCTGTTCTGTCTAGCTTACACTTAGTTTGCTAATTAGAATATCATGGGAAACTTTGCCAAATAGGTTTCTGTAGTAAAGATATATTATGTCCACAGGTAGAATTTGCCTCCCAACAGTTATCAAGGCAAGATTCCTTCATAGCCCTAATCATTACAGTCACACTTCTCCTTTTGGATTCTTTCAATTCTTGGATAGATTGTCTGAATCTTCATCCCTATTTGAAATAAATATACTCTTTCTAGAAACCCGTGGAAGCAAATATGTGGCTTCCCTCTTCTGTCTCTGTGGGGATTAGGCTTTCTCACTGTTGGCACCAAAATTAATTTATGTGTACACAGGTTCTTATACTGCCTTTTAGTATCTTAACACCACTTGGGGAAGAAGAGCAATTTAAAACCATGGTATCATAGAATACAATAATACACAGTAAAAATATAATAGTAAAGTACATGTGTCTCTGGTTTTCAGAGCTATGGCTGTGAACTCTATACCCTTATTCTCATTCAGAAAGTGACAAACAAAATAATTTTCTCTTCTCAGTGAGATTTCTTTGTGCATGATTATTTTCCCTTAAAAAAAAAATCTCTTAGGAAACCTGGCAGAATTTCTCTGCTATTTTATAGTCATTTTTTCTCCATAAGAAATGCCAGGCTTCAGAAGATTAGTATGATTAGTATGATTCCTGATCAAAATTACATATTGCCTGCACAGAATTCACCAGAAAGGAAATTAAGCTGTACAAAATTTGGCAATTTTCTTTGCAGAACAAAACATGGAAAAGAGCAGAGGAAGGGGAAAGAAGACTAGAGTGTCATTTTTGTGAGAAACTGGGAAATTTTACTGATGCAAGGAGAAGTCTTAGTAGCAAGTCTGTCTTTGCACTAGGGATCCTTAACCTACAGTCCATGGGCTGGATCTGGCCTGTGGCACCAAATCATCTGGCCCATACCCTCGCTACAGCCACTGCCACCACCTCTTCCACCACCTCAATCATTGTCCATTCTGCTTAGCTTGGCATGTCTGTCAGCACTCCATAGCAGGGTGCTGGCAGGGACACACAAAGCCAAGCGGAGGAGACCAGGACTGAGACGGTGGCAGAGGTGGGGGTGTTTGCCTGTATCTTTCCCAGGGGTCACTCTGGCTGAGTGCAGGGGAGGATGACAGCTTGGACCCCTCCTTCACCCATGCCATGCAGCTCCTCCAGGCAGGGAAGTAGTGGGGGGGGGAGTGGGGGTGGCTTGGGGTGGTTGCAGTGATGGGATGTCCCCGGTTCCAGACGGATCTCTGGAACCGGTAAGACTAATCCCGGAGAGTTCTCCGGGAGGGGAGTCCACTTTTGAGGCGTCCGGTTCCGGACGCCTCACCGAAAGAATTTTTTTTAAAAAAAATCTGAGCTAAAATGGCTCCAATTGACTGCGCATGCGCAGAAACTCAATTTGACGCATTGCACATGCGTCAAATTGAGTTTCTGGACATGCGCACTAAATTGGAGCCAAATGGCTCCAATTTTAAAAAAAAAAATCTTCTGAAGCTGGATGGGAGGTTCCCCGTCCATTCATTTATCTCCCCCCTCCCAGCCTCCAGCTCTACAGCCCACTAGGGCCGACTTTACAGAAGAAACTGAATTTCACATTTCAGCAAAAATGCAGCCCTCGGAGAAGGGAAGGGTCAGGGTGGGAACCACCAGCCTCGCAAGGGGGAGACAAGGCCACCCTGCCCCGCAGAAACAGGGAGGACAAACGGGTGGCAGGGCGGGCGAGACGACCTCGTCGCTCTGCCGGAGGCTGAATGGCGGGAGTGGCAGACAAGAGGAGGGTCCCCCCCCCCCCAATTCGACACCGACCGGGAAGGCTTCCAGACGGCCGAGCTGCCCCCCACACATACCCCGGCTCTCACCTCGTCCTCCCTATCGCTGCGGAAACACAAGCAAACTGGCTCCGGCAGCAGCGGCGGCAGCCCTAAGAGAAGGGCACCTCCCCTAGCCGGCTACCTGGCTCCCACAGGCACGTTGGTGCCTGGCCGCGCCGTCCGCCCGCGCCGCGCCGTCCGCCCGCGCCGCGCCGTCCGCCCGCGCCGCGCCGTCCTAGGGTCTTGGGCCCAACAAACCCCCATGCCCTGGGTAAACCCGGCGGGGCTCGCCACCGCCGCATCCTCTTCTGTCGGGCGCCTGGAGCTTCCTCGGGCCGTTGCCTTTTCGGCCCGGCTCTGGCTGCGGCCACGGAAGGTAAGTGAGGCTTTTATATTTAGGGTGGGTGGGTGATTTATTTGTGTTTTGGGTGGGTGGTTGTACTTTTATTTAATTTTTATTTTATTTATTTCTTTATTTTATTTCTTTAAGTTAATTACGGGTCTGTGTGCGTGTTTATTATTTTTTTTATTTTTTTTTTGGCCTTGCCCACAACGTCATGATGTCATGACGTTGGCTCCGCCCATGACGTCATGGCGTGGTAGTAGAATTTTTGACATCCCATCACTGGGTGGTTGGCAACACCGGCAGTGGGGGTGGAGTAGTGGGTGGCATAGGGTGGCTACTGGTGGTGGTGGTTGTAGTGGCAGTGGGGGTTTAGTGGGGGGGGTGGCTAGGGGAAGGTCCCATTGCTGCCGCCAGCAGTGTGGGGGGGGAGGGGGTTGGGGTGGTCCAATCACTGCTGGTGCCACCTTTGGAGACAGTGGAGGCAGGACCACCCCAAACCCTCACCACTTCCCCACTGCAAGCATTGGAGTGGCTTACACAATTGTCTCCCATATTTCTTCCTTTATTCATATCAGAAAGTTGCACAATTTAAAATTATGAGGTATATGAAATAAAGAATAAAATTCAAAACAAATTCAGATGTTCAAATAATTAGACTACTTTTGGCCAGAAGGAAGTTACTTGAAAAGTATTATCTCATCCATTTAGTAGATCTTCTTTTCTTCAGGTGTTAGCGCATAGATTGCATACACACAAATACTGCACTGATCAAATTTCTTTACATTCACAAAAAAATTATCCCATATTCAAGTAGCCTCATTTTACTTGATTAGTCTTTGATCTTCTCACTTTGCTTCAAAGTTTGTTAAGTGACTTGCAGTCAGAATCTTGTCCTGGTGAAAGAATTCAGCATTCATCCATCTGTCAGGATGTTTTGTCTCTCTCTCTACAGAGGGATTAATATTTAGAGCAAGGATTCTCAAGGTTTTCACACCATGGGCCAGACCAATCACTCTAAGACAACTGAGCAGGCCGGATACATGGTTTTCCCCAGTTGTAAGCGCTGCTGCAAACCGTGGTGGGTTCATTTGCGCATGCACATTTATGTCATAGATGCACCTGCTTTGGGGGTCATCACCATGGGCCGGATGGAATGGCATTGGGGCTGGGGCCGGCTCATGGGCCGTAGGTTATGAAACCCTGAGTTAGAGTCTTATCACATTGCCATTCCTGTATCTTCCTCTCTGCCAATATGAAGGCAACCAAAAGTTGATTGGATTCACCCTAAATATCCATCTGATGTTTTGTTTTGTTTTACTTATGCATTGGTTGGTCTACCAAAAGTAGTTGGTACCAAAACATCCCAAATTTTCCTCTTCAAGGAGGTTCCTGATGTAAGAGTTACATCACAACAGTGAAAATTCTCTTGCATAACTTACATTGCCTAGGGAAAAGACAGATCACTTTTAACTAGAGTTCCCACTGCCTGTTCCTCGGGAGTCAAGTTGGTTGGCTTGATACATGATCTGAATCAAAGGAGACTGTTTAATTACTTGCAGTTAAATAATCCATGCTTGTATTTTAGTGACACACAAAGCAGTGACTTTACGTGGCAGGGATCTGCCCCTGTGGTGAATTTATTTCCCCCTGTACCAGAGTAATTTCATGCAAGAGGATGTTGGGTCAATGAGGCAGATTTCCCCAATATGTAAACCTGACTTTAGATGACTGCTAGCCTTTCAAGGTAGTCAAAGGAGGTTGAATTCCTCCATCTTCACCCTAACCCGGAGCATATCTGTCTTGTCTGTCTTGAGCTTCAGTTTATCCACTCTCAGACAAATATGCAGTACCAGTTCAGAAGACAAAGCATGTCAGAACTGCAAGAGCTTTGTTGCTATGAAATTAAACATAAAAACAGAGCAACGTGTCATCTACAAATGCTTTCCAAATGTTTTGAAATGTTTCAAAGGAATTTCACATATATGCTGAATAACATGAACAAAATGGTGCAAAAAATTGATCCCGATCAGAGGAAGATGTTTAACAGGGGTTGCTGCTGCTAGTTACTGATTCCCAAGAAAGGGCAAAAACTGCTATAAAATAGTACCTCAAATCCCATGCTCATCAAGTGGCTGGAAAGGAAATGTTATTTTATTTATCATGGTCCTGTCTGTAACGGTGGGTCAAATGTTGGCACTGGGTATTTTCACAACACATGGCACATTGTGCTTTGCCATCCACTTCCAGCTATGAGGTATTCTGTATGGAGTTGGGAGTTTCCAGCTCTGCAGTTCTTAGATGATGATGATGATGATGATGACTTGTTTTACTGTTGGAAGAATATGTTTGGCATCCTATATAATCACTGTGGATATTTTTGTTTTTCTTTCTAATGCACTTTCCCGCATTGGACGCTCTGCAGCTGAATAACTCCCACAGAAATTAATGAGGACCTGAAACCATACACTCAGAAATATGATCAAGGATAACATTAAGATCTTCGGGGAAAGAAGTCCATTTTAGTGTACTACCAATTCTCATATTATTGTTGTCATATAGGATTTTCATTATCAAGTAGCCTTCCGCACTAGATGTGAGAAATAACAAGATTAATAACTTTTTTCTTTGCAACTTTACTCTCTAATTACACTGTGCAAGTAACAGCATCAAACACCTAAGGAATACCCTTTTAGTCCGTTTGCATCTATAATTGCACATTTAAAATCATTGACTAACCTTTATGAATGTCTGACTTTGAATTTATGCAAAGCACTGAGTTCTCTGAATACATAAGCAACCCCTGGTTGATTTTTTATTATTTTATATTCTGCTCTTTATCTTTCTGTCTGTCAACTGCAGCCAGGCAGACCCTTCTTTGCTTTTCCCATCCACAGAAGCATTTAAAAAATCAGACTCTTGAATCATTTCGCTCAGTAATGAATAAGAACTGACATCAAATATCAATACTATTGGCCAAGGGCTAAATGGTAACTGACATCAAGCTGGACTGCTGAGGAGGTAAACAAAATTGAAATTTTGTTTTGATATAAGAACTGTCTGACATTATTTGTCCTTTGGTAAATCAATGGAAGACTGACCTGAAATGTTTGAAGTTCTCCTGATATATGGCTGGGTTGGGGGACAAAGCAAAAGTTCAGACTAAAAGTGGGCCTCTCCAGTCAAAATTCTGTCTTTTATTTTTGGGTGATATGAAATTATTATTTGTGTCAGCTACTGGGCTTATTTTGCTTTTGTTGTTTCAACAGAACAGTTGCATAAACAGATTAAAAATAAATAATAAATAAATGGATGAAAGATGCTGATCTGATTATTACTCTCCCATCAATCGTCCTGATCCCACAGACATCTCCTTCCCATCTGTTTCTGCCTGTAGCTACTTCTCCAACTCCTCATTCTGGGCCATCTTCCTTCTACCCACTCTCAGGCTATTCTCAACAAGTGTTACTTCACATTGGCACTCTTAAGGTGTGAGTAATTCTCATAGAAGGACTATGGTGGCTTAGTGGTTAAGATGCTGAACCTGATGACTGGAAGGTTGCCAGATCAGCAGTTCAAGACCCGAGTGATGCATGAGAGAGTGAGTTCCCATCTGTCCCAGCTCCTGCCAACCTACCAGTTTGAAAACAAGAAATTGCATGTAGATAAATACATACCACTTCGGTGGGAAGGTAAACAGTGTTCCACACACTCTGGTGTTGAGGCATGCCTGTCACATGTCCACGGAAACGTCTGCAGACACAGACAGTGCTGGCTCTTTGGCTATAAACAGAGATGAGCACTGAACCCTAGAGTTGGACATGACTGACTTTTGAGCAAAGGTGACCTTTACCTGTACTAATTCTGACACATTGGAATTGGAATATACCTGGAGACAAATCTTAACATCTTTGCCTCACACCACTACCCGATAAAGGTGACCAGTGTGTTTCCTGGAACTGAGGATGTTTAGAGTTGACCACAATGCATCTTCTCAGGTGCATGTGTGTGTGCGTGCGTGCGTGCGTGCGTGCATGCATGCGCACGTGCACTAGTGCTGCCAGAACATCTGTTAGGATATTATGTCTTGAGCTGGTAACAAGAGTAAAGAGAAGTTGTTCAATATTCAGAAGAGACAAATCAATGAAGTCAGCCAACATCAGTTAACAATTCAATTTGAAACACAGGTCACATGAACAGTTGGTATACAAATTTAAGGGGTTTTATGCAATATAATTTACAACAGGAGCCCTGTTTTGGGTGAGTTGTCAAGGAAAACATAATTAAGGACTTTACCTACCACTTTATGGTAGTAAAATGTCAATGGGGGAAAAAACTACTGCTTAGTTCTTTTCAGTAGGCTAGTAGAAAGTTTCGTTACATTTTCTTTTTCCTATCTACATTATCTGTAAGAATGGCATGTTTTATTTGCTCTTTGAGAATGTTTTTTGGAACTCTGCTGAAGGTACTCTACTGCATTTTTATCCTGATATTCCTGCATACTAAAATTCTGAGCATCATGTTAACTAGGACCTTTGCAATCTGCTATTCTGGTCAGCTCCAGAGCTATTCACTCAGAACCTTTTGAAGAACATGAGCCAGCGCGGCACAGTTCTCTCTAGGGAAATAAGCAAGGCTATATTTTTCTTTATGTCTTACTTCTCAGAGTTTTTCTCCTTTCCTTCCAAACAACTAAAGGATTTAGATTCCACTGGCAATAGCCATCTTGAATATTTCAGGCCGTCCTAGTTCAGGTTTCCTGAAGTCATGTGAATAAAACATAGCAACAGTGCAACTGAACTACAAAAGCAAAATGAACTTCTATTTCCATAATTAAAAATGATTATACAAATTCTGAATGTTCCAAATTAGACTTAATCTTCATTAAATGTTGAGTTGAGGTTCTCAGTGCTATAGTGCTACCATTCCTGAATTTTGAGCACCATTAATCTTAACTTGAGAAAGAACCAAAGAAAACATACAATTTGATTGCATATTGTAACTCGTGGTGTAGACTATGAACTGCAGCATAACATGCTTCAAGATTTAATGCTCACAAGACTACTACTAATAGAGAACAGTCTCCTTCACTTTTTTACAAAGCCAATGTTCCTACTTTATTTTTGCATTTATTGATTTCATTCTTAAGCTTATTTCAACCTCTTTGAAGTCTATTTGCCAGAGATGGAGAGAGGTGTTTTTGGGATTTTCTACCTCATCTGCCAAAATGACTTGATTGCCATAGGGTAATATGCAGCCTGATGTTGCCTCGAGCATAGGGTTGCCATATGTCCCAGTTTTCCAGGATTTATTTATTTACTTATTTGATTTTGTATACCGCCCTACTTGGTAACAACCAACTCAGGGCAGCTCACCACAACAAAACAATCAACAATGTAGTACAGTAATATAATATAATACAGTAAAATATAACAAAAGAAACAATGCAATAGGACGAGCAATACAATGTAGTAGTACAATCAACAAAGCAAAATAATTGAGTGACACAATATAGCAATATTCAATTCAATTCAAATTTATTTTTATACCCCGCCTTGCTCAGGCGAACCTGACTCAAGGCGGCTTCCATGGAACATAAAACAACAGTATACAAACAACATAGAATAAAACAACACGGAGGGGCGCGGCGGCGGCGGCGGCGTTCCCGCGCTCAGTGGCTGCGGCGTCCTTCGGCCCCCTCGGCCAGGGGCTCCTTATCACCTCCCAGCCGGTGACGGTGGCCGGGAGGGGCGCGGTGGTGGCGGCGGCGTTCCCGCGCTCAGCGGCTGCAGCATCCTTTGGCCCCCTCGGCCAGGGGCTCCTTATCACCTCCCGGCCGGTGACAGTGGCCGGGAGGGGCGCGGCGGCGGCGGCGGCGTTCCCGCGCTCAGCGGCTGTGGCGTCCTTCGGCCCCCTCGGCCAGGGGCTCCTTATCACCTCCCGGCCGGTGACGATGGCCGGGAGGGGCGCGGCGGCGGCGTTCCCGCGCTCAGCGGCTGCGGCGTCCTTCGGCCCCCTCGGCCAGGGGCTCCTTATCACCTCCCGGCCGGTGACGGTGGCAGGGAGGGGCGCGGCGGCGGCGGCGGCGTTCCCGCGCTCAGCGGCTGCGGCGTATGATATACACTCAAGCAATACAATGCAGCAATAAATCGAACAATACAACATAGCAATACAATTAATCAAGTATCCTTGTCCCACCCGCAGCTGCTGGCAATTTCTCCCCTCCAGGAGACAATGGTAGAGCCTGGAAGGTGGCGAGAGCCTCATCTTACCGCCCAGAGGCAGCGTCTTTTATTGACCTCCGGGCATCGATGAAGGGGCCCAGTGGGTAGGCAGGAGCTCTGACTCACTGCTGCAGCTGCCGGCAATTTCTCCCCTCAGGGTAACAATGGTGGAGTCAGATTCAAGAAAAGACATGTAAAAGTCACGGATTTTAAAATGTGAACAAAGGAAGCAAGATCACCCATCACCAAGGGATTTTTGCAGAGTTAATTCACTGCCTCCCTGTCTTGAAAGTGGTGAAGGCAATACAGCACCCTGAGAAGCCTGCCGGGGTGGGGATACATTTACAAGTGAGGTAATTGAAAGAAAGGCACAGAGGCAGTAAGATAACTTTTTGCAAAAATCCCTTGGCTCACCTTGAAGTTTGGGGGACAAGGAGTCATCGTTAACCCTTTTCTTTGAAGGGAGGGAGCAAGAAATACCCATATCTAAGAAGCCAAACCTCCACCATACCCTGGGACGGAGGATTCCTTCTTCACTTGACTGCAAAGGGTTAATTGCACAGGGTCGGTATTCCTAGAGAGGAAGGGAACAGGGTGGACAGAAAGTGAAGAGTCCTCCATTGCAAAGGTCCTTCTCCAAAATACTTCCCTTCCTGTCTCCTGCCTTTCTCCATCCGTAGGGAAATGGAGGCACCATGGACTGCATTGCCATTCCAGGGGCCTCTTTAGAACTTTCTTCCAAGGGATCCTCATGTGGGTTTTGAGGATGAGTATTTCAGTGTGGGTGTGGATGAAGGGGAGGGTGGGGTGACCTCTGGGGGAGGAAGGGTGGTTTCAAGAGTGGTTCAAGAAATTTTATTCAAAAAAAATAAAAATAAAAACAGAACCATCAAAAATAGTATTTTGCAAGAAGAATCACACGGGAGGCAAACCTCTTGACTACAGTTTGTTTTAAACTGACAAAGGCTGTCCACTCTGGATGGGGATTCTGCAGGGTCTTAGAGCCGTGGTCTCCTGACAGCCCTGAAGTACAGTGGTACCTGACAGCACTGTCCGACTCATGCGCAGTTTGAATAATGCAATGACATCACGTGGTTGTCCCGGTTTGATGGGAGAGAATTATGGCAACCTGAGTCAGGCAGCAAAATGTCTTTGGATAATTCTGTGTCTTAAGAACTATCTCTTTCTATACAGCCCCTGTTAAAATAATATGTGGAGGTCCTCTTCTGTGTCATAATAAACCTGGAGTCATACTTAGCTGGGACTTTGTTGTTCAGTCACACCACGGCTGCATCTAGGCTCTTGACATTTCTTCTGGGGAATACCTTTATCATTTCTTAAGGAATGACCTTCCCAAAATGCTGATGAAGATTCCAGGTGTAATTTTTTATTGTGCCATCTCTTTCTTTGGAATGTTTTAAATACTTTGGCTACTGTTTGCCATCGGCTGCTGTTATGTGATTTAGGATTTGGTGAGTTTCATTTTCAACAACTTGAAATCAGGTAGGAAAGTTTTTTTTTAATCCAAACAAGCAATTTCTGGCATGCTCTGTTAAATCAGAGAGAAACATGGAGTGTTCGTCTCTGAATTTTTTATGATGCTCTCTAATCACACCCATTCCTACCTTTTATGTCTTACAAATGGACCACTGCTTGCCAGTTCTTGCTCTTTCTATTTCCTGCCACCTTATAGTAATAATAATAATTTTGTGTCAGAAATTTTTCCGGGTTGAAAAGATTTTTGCTGGAGAAACTCTGCTCAGGGGATGCCCAAATAAGATTCCTTTCATGTCCCCAAGATCTTTTCCCACAGAAGTGGTCCCTATTTATCTACTTGCAATATCTTGCTTTCTAACTGCTAGGAGATGGGGCAGAGACACACGCTCAATCTGTCATGCAGTACTTGGATCTCCAATTGCCAAGTTGCCAGCCTTCCAGATGACAAGGCAAGCTTCTTAACCACTGAGCCACCACAGCCCCACCTTATAGTGAATATGTTGTTTCCCTTTTCTTGGTCTGCTAAAGGAGCAAACCAGCTATCTGCAATCTTCATACAAAAGTTGCTATTTCTCCAGTGAACTCGTTTTATTCCCTCCTTTTATGTGCCCTGTTCCTCAGGAAGGTGCAATGTCTTCTCAGTTCATATAGTTTAAATCATCTAATCAATGCCCTACAACTGAATTTCATTATAAAACTGATCAATTGATTGATCAATCAGTCAATCAATCAATAGCCTACCGGTCTCTCTCTCTCTCTGTGTGTAAGGTTACAATATACACTGCCATCCACAATGATATTGTAAACATATTCCTTGGAATATCAGGTCAGAAAATTAACTCAACATTATAAAAGGGGAAATTAATTCTTTGGGGAGGTCTACAGGTGCCTTTTTATGATGGGCCATGGGCACACAGATATAGCATACATAAAGGAATTTAATTCCCTTAAAATGTGTTACTGTTGCTTTTAAAGCATAGTACTGTATGCACTTAACACTGACCTAAGCAGGCTCTGCTTGTCCTTCTTGCACACTTGACTATTTGTTGGTCAATTAATTATGGCAACTGCAAAAGTATTGTGCTTTACCATCTTTTATTTTATGGTAACAGCTACCTTATTATATTCAGGCTACTGACTTACTTTTGGCTTTAGAAAACGTCAAACTTAGTGGTACTAAATCTTCTGGAATCCTTGAAGCAGATATTTCTATTAAGCATATAATTCTGTATCAATTCAATAATTTCATTTCCAGCAAGATTTTTGTGGCTTAATGTGTACAAAATTCTTTTTTATTATTATTATTAATGAGTAAAGGAGGGAGCAGCAAACAAATGTCTTCATTTTAAAAAAAACAACGTCACGTGTTTCTTGGGCATTTATCATATAATTAGGAACTGTACTCTTCTAATGTGGCAATCATCCTGCTTTTCTAAAGCTCTGGCAACTTTGTAGAAATTTGCAGAATTTCCAGCCATCTTTAACAATGTTTTCAGTGCAGCTTAGGACACTTGCTTTACCTAAATGTTTATCTTAATTTTTACAATCTATTATGCACAGATTATGCAGATCTGTGTATACCCTATTTGCTGGTGCATAAGACGTGCTTTCTGCCCTTAAAATATGGCAGTAACAGCCTCCCCCCCATGCTGCTGTGGTTTGGCATCTGCCTCTGACTGCTAGGAGCCCCTTGCCACCTCACGATGGGCACTGATGGAAAGCACAATCTTTTGTCACCGTGTGATAGACACCAGCGCTGGGGTTGGGGAATGTGAGAGAGCTGCTTCTCTCATAGCCTGATCCCTGCCCTAAGCCATGCATGTGGACATTGAGCGGGAGTCAGGGCAGGTGAGAGCGCTTCTCTCATAGCACTATCCCTGCCCTAGTCGCACACAACAGACACCGGGGGGGGGGGGCATGTGAGAGAGCTTCTCTCATAGCCCGATCCCTGCCCTAGCCATGTACATGGGCACTGGGCAGGGTGCAGGGTGTGTGAGAGTCCCTGCCATCACAGCCACCCGATGGGCAGTGGTGCTGGGGTCACACTGGTGACTGGAGAGGATCGGTAGCTGGACAAGCTTTTGCCAGTCTCCCAACCTCCCAGCCTTGTGACACCTGCTGTCAGTGGTGGGTGCATCTGGGCTATGGAAGTGTGGGTGGCTTGAAAATAACCCTTTTCTGCTGAAGCCAGGCAACAGCAAGGGCAGGATCCCAGCCTCCTTGGCTCCTGGAGTTAAAATGTCACTTAGCTTACTCCAGCCGGGAGTGCGGAAATGGGGCTGTTTCTCCCATGCTAATATAATGACATCATTGCTGAGCAACAAGGGCAGTGGGGCAGGGGAAGTGGGCCTCTCATACTAGAACACTGTAAATTATGGCTCAAAAACACCACAGATTCTCATCTGATATTGTGTTCAAGCTTCAAGTGATTGTATATGGTAAAGAACATGGAAACACGGCAGCAGAGAGGAATTTCAGGCCACCTCCAAGTGAAAAGATGATAGGAACCTGGAGAAAACAGGAAGGGGACCTACAGAAAGTTATGCATCACAAACACAGCCTGCGACATAGAATTGCAAAATGGCTGGATGGAACTAGAAGAAGAATTAAAAATTTGGATATTACACCAGAGAAGCTCAGGGTTTTCAGTTTCCACAAAAAATGATTATTCAACAAGCAAGACTGATAGCTACTAACAAAAGCATCACTGATTTTACAGGATTGACATCATGGTGTTCTAGATTCATGAAGAGACATGGCTTACATGCGGCCTAAAACAAAAATAGCACAGAAAATGCCAACAGGATATGAAGACAAGATCATCGAGCTTCCTAGATTTGTTATTGATGTAAGAAAAAGAGAACATTTCAAACTTTCACAAATAGGAAACATGGATGAGGTCCCACTGACTTTTGATGCACCTTCAAACAAAACAGTAGATTCCAAAGGTGCAAAAAGTGTTATTGTTAAAACATCTGGACATGAGAAAATTCATTACACAGCTGTGTCTTGTTGTGCTGATGGAACAAAATTGCTGCCTTTTTTGATTTTCAAAAGGAAAACTTTATGCAAGGAAAAGCTGCCTGGGTGGATGAAGGGGGGGGGGGATGAAGTTGTGGACAGACAATGTGAGGTCTAGGCATCCTGGTGGACTGTTAAAGAAACCTGCCTTCCTAGTATAAGATCATTTTTGAAGTCACAGAACAGAAGCTGTGAAAGGTAAAATCAAACAACTGAAAACTCAGATGGCTGTAATTCCAGGTGGCTTAGGGAGCCAGCTTCAACCTCTAGATGTCTGCATTAAGAAACCATTTAAAGGATTCATGAAGGAGAAAAGGAACAATTGAATGCAGTCTACAGATTTTGAAGTGACACCATGAAGTAGAAGGAAGAGGCCTAGCATTTCGCAGATTTGTGAATGAGTCAAAACGTCATTGTGGGATGCTGTGAAACATGAGACATTTGTAAAGTCATTTAAGAAATGTGGAACTAGTAACTCACTTGATGGCACAAAGGATGATTTGTTATACAAAGACTCAGCTTCTGAAGAAGAGGCTTCAAGTGATTCTTCATTAAGCTCTGGAGATACAGTTCTGGTTTTTGAGGATGAAGATTAAAAGATACCTAACTACAGTGTTTCCTAGTTACAGATTTTGTAGATATGAATAACTATAAAATTAGTACAATAAATCATTTTTGAAATTCATGAAAAATGTAGAAAATTGTTTTTTCCTTAAAATATGTATTAAAAATGGGGTGTATCTTATACTCTGGTGTGTCTTATATGCTGGAAAATATGGTATCTTCAGTATGTTAATTTTGTTTCTTCCTTTCTATACCACTCAATATCCAAAGTACTTTTAATGATATAATATATCTCCAAGACATAATCTACTTGGTTACTTTTAGTGGAGAGCAAGGGTTTAAGATAAGTCTCACTTGTATGCATTTCACAGCACATTTTATTCTGCTCTTTTTATATATCTGAATCCCACACAAGGAAAATATCATAAATGAGCGCACAAAATAAGATGCAAGAGGAGTCTTCTTTCTTCGTGTAAGAAGCACTGCAGTACAATCAATTAATATATCAGGTAACTACCCCCCCCCCCCATAACAGGGATTATCAAAAGCATTTGGGGCAGTGAATATGAAAATTTTCATGGCACATGTTGGAGGGCATGGAGTACGTTCACATTGGTATGAAGCTGGCTGTTCTTCTCTGCACTCACAAAGGGTTCCTTAGTTTAGCTAACTCAGTCTGTAATCCAGGGGTTTTCAACCTTTTCAAGCCGTGGGCTGGGTCTCCATCCCTCAGATAGCTGAGCGGGCCGGACTGGTGTTTTCCCCCACCACCACCATAAATGCATCTGTGGCTGTCGTAAAATGCATCTGTGGCTGTCGTAAATGTCTTAATGACAGCCGTGGGTACATTTATGGCTGTTGTAAATGTGTTTATGACAGCCGTGAATGTGGATGTGGCTCTTTCTGTCACTGCTGCTGTTTCCTGCAGCAGCGGCATGAGGGAGAAATGAAATGGTGCCACAGGCCAGATCTGGCCCATGGGCCATAGGTTGAGAACCCCTGCTGTAATCTGTGAAATTACATCCAAGTGTTCCTGTTTCCTCTATGGCTGGAGGCTAGATTTTCATTGGTTTCTGTCCATTCTAAGAAATGGGAAGTTCTTTTTACCCTTGTTATAATCCTGACATTTTCTGCTGTTCGTTCAAGATTCACAGATATTATTAAAAAAAACACTTCCCAAAAAGCAGGTGCACATTGGATGAAAATGCTTTCAGTCTTTAAATATTAGTTGTTACTTCTCTCTGTATGTCACTGGATGCAATGCCTAATACATAACTGATTTTATCAAAAAGAGTCAGCTTCAGGCATCCAGCAGTGGTTCTACAGGTTTCACTGACAACAACATCTATGTGGTTTGCATGAACTGAAGCATACCACATGGTCCTGGCATATTTGTCTGTGCAATAGCATAGGACCAAGGCTACAATTCTTAGTGTATTTGCAATTGTGCTTCCCAACTGGTTCCCTGTAGTTTTTGAAGGATATTATTCTTTGTGCAGACCTTTTGTTTCTTATAGGTCAGTGTATAATCCAAAGTAATACTGAGGCAAAACAATGAAGTAGCTGGGTCCTTGTTAGAGCCAAGCTAGCCATAATCTCTACTAACATATAAGGGCTGTCAATATCTACAGAAGAACTACTATACAGTCAAACCTCGTACAAAAAGCGCCTCACTTAAAGAGTAACTCGCTTAAAGAACAGAATTTTCTCTGAATGTTCGCTTCACTTAACAAATAAAACCAACCAAAAACTCGCTTAACAAATAAATCAGGGTTCACAATCCTCCCTCCCCCCAATTGGTCATTTACAATGGTGTTTCGCTTAAAGAGCAAACTCGCTTAAAGAGCAATCCTGTGGAACGCATTATGCTCTTTAAGCGAGGTACAACTGTACTTTATTATGTCTGCTGGACACATATGTGTGATGTAGGATAACTGAAGAGAAAGATCTCACCGGGACACTTTTTGACAGTTTGTGGAAATGGAAACAAAATGACAACCATATATGGAAGAAGATTTTAAATTTCCTTCCAAATAACTATCTAGAACAGAATATTTCATTAGAAATCAGTGTTACTATAGAGCAGGGGTTCCCAACTCCTGGCCCATGGGCCTAATCCAGCCCATGCATATCATTAATCTGGCCCATGGTGGCCACCCGGGGACCTCTAGACCTGTCCCCCCATGGCCAGAAGTCGTGATATGTCACTTACCATGGTGGGGGAGAGGGAATCGCATGGTTTTTCTGGGGGTTTTGACAGCCTCTGCTGCTTCCCAGGGTGGCGGGAGGCTTTTTTGAGTAATTTCACTCTGGTGTGGTAATTTTCTGACACTTCTCCACTGCACTTTGGCAGCTGGAGAGGGATGGTGAACTACTTCCGGTGCCAGATGGAGCTTATGTAGGTCCCTGGGATCCCAATGCAGTACCACCACCCTGCTTCCCCCCGCCACCCTGGGAAGCAGTGGAGGCTGTCCAAAACCCAGAAAAATCATGCGATTCCCACTGCTGCCACCGATGACGATGAAACCGTACGTTGTGGGTGCAGCCACCACTCCCGACCCTCACAGCTGAGCGCAGAGACTGGAAAATGTTAGGAACCTCTGCTATAGAGAGCTGGGGTGTCAAGAGAGCCAGGACTAAAGAGCTGAAAGAACTGGTAGATTCTGATGTTTTCCCTGTTTGCTTTTATCTCTTTGTACACATTGTCTGACTCAAAGCCCAAGAACAGAGAATTATGTTTTCATTTTCTATAATGTCTGCAGTTCTACCTGTTGAGAAGGCTTTGTGCAAACATATATGAAGCACTATTCCAATTTTTGGAAAGAAAATTAAAATTACTCTAATATCATAGCTGAGTCTTCCCTGCAATATAATTTGAATAGTAGTAGCTTTCACCATGCTGTCACCAAATAACCCTGAATACCATTCAAGCATAATAGCTGTGGGTTTCAGCAGAGAAGACTTTTTTTCTCCCTCTTTTTCATCTTCACAATGTATGATCAGCCAATCCTTCTGTTTGTTCAACCCTTCTGGAGTGGAAATATCAGCCAAACACTGCCCAGTAGGTGATTGCATGTTGTCACATTCATTGAGAAGGCTTTTTCTGTCTCCCGGAAGACCAAAGCAAAACAAAAACAAACAGGCAAGCAAAGCAGTCCTATGGAGTGGTGCTGGAAATCTCACTCAGATATAAACACACATAACAATAAAATCAAAATCAAATATGAACATGAACAAGAGCAGAGAAATGAGAGACAGTCTGGTCATTCTGTCTTCTCTGACTATGAAGTAAATACATATATCCAGAAATATTTTTTGCATGCCAGTCCTATGGATATTTATAAACTTGAAAACAAGTCCCACATAGTTTGTGTCTTCCATGAAAATATATTGACCATTGTAGCTTTTGGACTGAAAAAAAAATACCTCAAGTAATTTGACAGGTGTGTGTGGGCCTACAGTTTATCTGCTTGCTTTCCACGTATCTACGATTAATTTATATAACTGTAATTACACCTTCTAAAATTGCACCCCTCACTCTGTTTAATCATCCTTCTACTGGCAGTTTCCATCTTTTCTAATTAAGTTACCAAGCATGTCGACCAGTGATTCCAATACAGTGTTTAATGCTGGGTGTAATATTTTTATCAAAATAATATGCTAATATACAAAACCATGAGGAGACTAAAGCTTGCTTCTTTTAATCATTTTTGATCATGAAGGAGAGAGGGATGTAAGGAAAATCTGGTCACTTATTTGACAATGTACTACACTGTAAAACAAGAACTTCCTTGTATATAACCACTTCTTTCATAGGAAGATTGGGATCAACAGAAACAACCAGTGTTGTAACCATAGTTGCTCCAAATTAAGTATGCCCCCTTCCAATCTTTTAAATATCTTATATAGTGCTCAAATTATTTGGTGGGGGTAAAGTATAAGAGTCTGCAACTAATTTTTAAATAAGGATAAATACAATGTGGCTACTCACTTGTTCTTTCCTACCCATACAAAAATCCCTGTATCTTTCTACCTCCTGCACCTTAAGAAAGTAGTGATTACTTCCAAAGCATTTCTTAATTATTTTGTTCATCCTTCTTTCTAGTAGAAAATATTGTGCATACATCTCTCCTGCACACTCAGCAACTCCAAGAAATCCCAGCTATTTAAAGGGATTTGGAACAAAGAACTGATGAAGTCTAGATAATTATTTGTGATTTCTTTTTCTTCTATCAAAAGTATAACTACAACACATTAAAACTGTAAATTAATAAGAGATGACTATTTTTAAAGCCAGGGTGGTAGAATCCTTGATGGAGGAGGAATATTACCTAGTTCAACAGATGCTTCATGCTTTTCATTTTGCTAGTGTTTCTTTGCTTTATTTCTCACTCCTTGTGCATCACTTTGCTTGCATGGGGAATTAATGAAATGATTCTATAGTTAGCTATATTCCCTGGTGTCTGCTTTCTTGGGGCCCGGAAAGTGAAGTGGATATGTCCAGTCTGTGGGCCGCTGCTTATCTAGTCCTTCACTGGCTACGACCAATAGAGGAAGAATAGCCCATGTTCCAAATGGCTTAATCCCACTAAAGTCCTAGCTGGGTCTGGTTGGCCAAACAGTCCAGTTCACATCTTCACTGCAATATGAATGCAGGGAAGATAGGCTTAAAGTTTTGTTTAAGACCAGAGGTAATTCATTCTATTTCTGAAATCTTCCCTATTTTTTTGGAAATTGGGCCCAAAGACCATTCTGGTCAGCACTAATTTATTTAATCTCTATTTTCTTATTCCTGCAAGACACATGAGATCTTTGGAAGATGCAAGGAACACTGGCTAATGATGACGAAATTAGCTAAAAATTTACTTAAGGGCATTTGTGCTTTCATGGATTGTAGCAGCTAGCTATGGAACCAAGAGTTGGAAGCTTGAATCCAACTTTGCTTCCTGATAGAGTAGCTAGCTGATGACATTTGGAGCATGTGTAGCTGATGAGGATACATGTCTGACCAGTCACATAGTAACACCATAGGTTGGAAACAACTTGATGGCACATAATTGTATGTATAAATATATTCTGTCCTATACTACAATCTGTTTCAATGTTTACATCTTACCTTCATGTTGAATGTGGCGTGGTTGCAGGAATGCATGTGACCACAGAAGGTCTGCGCACAGAGTCCCTACAAAAACAAGAACAAAGAAACCTAAAATAATGAGAAGAGCAAACAGCTTTCTAAACTTGGAAAATTTGATTTTCTTGCTCTATGTAGAAGAACAATCAATTCCCCTTCTCTGGATAGGATTGTGTTATTGTCCAATATGACTGGGATGAACATCAATATTTATTCATTTACTGTATTTTTAGCCCACTTTTCAGACAGCTAGTGCTTCCTAAAGCATCTGGAGTGAGAGGGAAAGCCTGCCAGGCTTGCAAACTAAAAAGATATGGTGTTGAGAAGGGTATGGAGGGAGGAGGAGGAGGGAGGTCACCCTCTCAATCAACATGGCACGCTTGGGGTGGCCACTAACACGCTATTGTGGAAAAGGACATACATCACTAAAAAGGAGGACATGAAAATGATACTAATTTGCATATTATTACCTAATACCAATTTTATATGTAGAGATGGAAAATTAGAAAGAATTAAAAAATAACATAAATAGAATTACAAAACATCTTGCCTTGTTTAGGACAACCTAGAACTAGCTGATCTGTGAAATTGTCAAGTCAACAGTCCAGGTGCTCTCTATGGATGGGCAACGTCACCCCATTTTTGCCTCTCAACAGGGTGTCCCAAAAGCCACTACACAAAGGGGAAATGGAAAAGTGTAGCTAAATGTACCTTGATGTAAAAAATATTTATCCCAGGAGAGATGGCATTTGCCTGAATTTTCTCCCTCTCCAGCAGGCTTAGACTAAAGAAAATAGGAAAAACAATTAGGCCAGAAAGATATGACATAGAAAACATTCCTTGGGAATACACAGTGGAGGTGTGGAACAGATTTAATGGCTTGGACCAGATAGACAGAGTGCCAGAAGAATTATGGACAGAGATGCGGGACATCATGCAGGAGGCAGCAAGAAAAACCATACCAAAAGAAAAGAAGCGTAAGAAAGCTAAGTGGTTATCCGAGGAGGCTCTTAAAATAGCGGAGGACAGAAGGAATGCAAAATGCCAAGGAGAAAGGAAAAAATACAATCACTTGAATACAGAATTTCAAAGAAAAGCAAGGAGAGATAAGGAAACGTACCTGAATGAACAGTGCACAGAAATAGAGGAAAACAATATCAGGGGTAGGACTAGAGATCTTTTCAAAAAAATTGGGGAACTCAAGGGAACATTTAAAGCGAAAATGACCATGATAAAAGACAAAGATGGCAAGGAGTTAGCAGATGCAGAAGAGATTAAGAAAAGATGGAAAGAGTACACAGAGGAACTATACAAAAAGGACCTCAACACCCCTGATAATCACAATGATGAGAACATTGAACATGAGCCAGACATTCTAGAGAGTGAAGTCAGAAAGGCCCTAAAAAACACTGCAAACAACAAAGCCAGTGGAGTTGATGGTATCCAAGTTGAACTTTTCAAAGCACTACAAGATGATGGAATCAAATTATTGCATTCTATATGCCAGCAGATTTGGAAAACAAAACAATGGCCACAGGATTGGAAAAGATCTGTATACGTTCCACTCCCCAAAAAGGGTAATGCCAAAGAATGTTCAAATTATCGAACAATTGCGCTCATCCCTCACGCTAGCAAGGTGATGCTCAAGATAATACAGGATAGACTGCAACAGTATGTGGAGAGAGAATTACCAGAAGTGCAGGCGGGTTTCAGAAGAGGCAGGGGGACTAGAGATCACATCGCCAACATAAGATGGATCATGGAAAAAACAAAGGAATATCAGAAACAAGTCTACTTCTGTTTCATTGATTACACGAAGGCTTTTGATTGTGTCGACCACAACAAAATGTGGCAAATAATTAAGGAGATGGGAATACCAGAACACCTTATATGCCTCATGAGAAATCTGTACATGAATCAAGAAGCAACAGTTAGGACAGAAAATGGAATGACGGAGTGGTTTGGAATAGGAAAAGGAGTAAGACAAGGCTGCATTTTGTCACCATGCTTATTCAATTTATACACAGAGCACATAATGCGCAATGCAGGAATGGAGGAATCACAATTTGGGATCAAAATTGCTGGAAGAAACATCAACAATTTGAGATATGCAGATGATACCACCCTCATGGCAGAAAGTGAGGAGGACCTAAAGAAGCTCCTAATTAGGTTGAAAGAAGAAAGTGAAAAAGCTGGCTTGAGACTCAATATCAAGAAAACCAAGATAATGGCAACAGGCCCTATCAGTCCCTGGAAAATAGATGGGGAAGAAGTAGAAGCAGTGACAGATTTTACTTTCTTAGGATCTAAGCTCACTGCAGATGGTGATTGCAGCCATGAAATAAAAAGGCGACTGATTCTTGGGAGGCAAGCAATGAGAAACCTGGGGAGCATAGTGAAAAGTAGAGACATCACATTGAAAACAAAAATTCGCATAGTCAAGGCAATGGTATTCCCTGTTGCAATGTATGGTTGCGAGAGTTGGACCATTAGGAAAGCTGAACGGAGAAGAATAGACGCCTTTGAGATGTGGTGTTGGAGGAGAGTTTTGAGAGTCCCATGGACAGCGAGGAGAACAAATAGGTCAATCTTAGAAGAAATCATCCCTGACTGTTCCTTAGAAGGTCAAATAATAAAGATGAGGCTAAAGTACTTTGGACATCAAATGAGAAGAGAGGATTCACTTGAGAAAGCTTTGATGCTTGGAAGGGTCGAGGGCAAAAGAAGAAGGGGACGGCCCAAGATGAGATGGCTAGATGGTATCGTGGAGACAATGGGCACAGAGCTGAGCGAGTTGAGGGGGATGGTGGAGGACAGGAGTGCCTGGCGGTCAGTGGTCCATGGGGTCGCAGAGGGTCGGAATCGACTGTGCGACTGAACAACAAAAAAACCAGCAGATGATATGGATGGTGGAAGGGTGGTTTCCCCACACTCCTCTTCCTACTGGCTTTACACTTTCTGAGAGGTAAGCAACACTGTCTCCCAGTGACCCTGTGTAGATGTCCCTGTGACAGATGGCTGAACAATTTATGGTTGAACAATTTAGTTATTCAGCTGAAATCCCCCAGGCCCAGGTATTGTTGTGACCTGGCATGTAGATGGGACAAGGTTCATCCAAGGAACAAATTTAGCTAAGTGTCATATCTTGTCTTGCTATGGCTTGAAAAGAGGGCACAGATAAGAGGCAAAATCACTATGGACATTTCCTCTTCTCAGTGGCCACATTCAGTGGCAGAATGATTTATGAGCTGAAGAGAAGTGGCAATTTTCCCACTCTTGCTAGCCAGGCCCTTTGAAGTTTCCTCTCCTTTTCTTTCCATCTGTTGCTTGAGCCCCCTTCTTCATTTCCTTTCCCCTTCATTTCTTTCTTTCTGTCATGAAAAACCTAGCTTTGGGCTACACTTTTTAATGAGCTTTGGCTCACTAAATAACTCTGTGGTTTAGTCCATCCAAGATGGAGATTTCAATGTGTGGGAGAAGCATTTTGAGCATACAGAGAGGTTGGAATGTAAACTAATTTCAATTGGTTGAGAGTCCCCACTTGGGGAGACTGATAACAAAAGAACAAAACCAGAGTGTGAGGAATTATACTTTCTCTTTCACTGTGGAACACCATGGGGGAGCCTCACAGGTGGACCCGTGAGTATAAAGGGGGCCAGAAGGGCCAAACCAAGCTAAGTATTCTTATTTTTGTATGTATTCTTTGAATGACTAGATTGCAAGTATGATTTCCTATGCTCTATTATTTTCTTTAATTCACTTAAACAAACTTCATAAAATATAGATCCTTTGTGTCTATTGAACTGGGATAAGGAGCTGACTGGACCATGCTAAACTGGCCACATTTTGCTACCTAATCTGAATAATCTAAACCCTGCGCACCCACTAGCTGATGCCACGTGAAATCACAGGGGAGCCTATAAGGGCCAGATTGCCCCAGAGGATGTGACAGACATGGATGGTAAGGGGGCAAAGGCTGAAGTGTGGCAGGAAGGAATGAAAGAGGCTCTAGTTAAAGAGGCTTCTATCATTACACTTTCTTTCTTTCTTTCTTTCTTTCTTTCTTTCTTTCTTTCTTTCTTTCTTTCTTTCTTTCTTTCTTTCTTTCTTTCTTTCTTTCACATGTAGAGACACATATATCTCACCCCTGCTATTCCTTGCATCAGGAAGGTTCAGGTGCAACAAGGCCAGAAAATTAATCCATGGCATCCCAACTACTGTGTAAAGAACAGTCCTTATTATCCTGGCAGATAACAAGGAGTGTGAAAATTTTCTCCAGCTTTAGTAGCAGTTTCCATGAGGACCTACTATAACGCTACTGACTCTTTGGACTTATTTCCTCTTTCTCTGCCCTTGGAGAGGCAAGGTCACAACATCCTGTGGTCCTTCCTGTGCACTCTAAACTGGGGTCACAAGACATTGCACTTAAAGGACATTAACTGATTCTTAAAGCTAAAAATCTATAGATAACCTTTGGCAACAACTATGGGTAGAATTTGGGTTAGGTCACCAGTTTCACTTATGCACCATAAAAATAAATGGGACACATCATTAAGATCTTAAACCCATTGATCTATTTTTTTTTAAATCTGAACAACTACATTTATTTTTTAAGTAATCTGTACTACTAACACTATATATTTATATACTGTATTTGCTGGCTTATAAGAACCACTCTCCCCTTAAAATACACTCAAAAATGGAGTGCATCTTGTACTGTATATAGTGCCTTTAGTAGGCTATTCTGTAACGGGGTTTGTTTATGTGGCTTATATGCTGGCAATTATGGTATATTTAAACACAGGGAACAACTAGGTCAGAATGAGAATGAATTTGTTGTTGTTAAGTTGCATAGTTAAGTCCAACTCTTTATGACTCCATGAACCATCACACTCCAGACAACCCCATCCTCCACCATCCTCCGCCACCTGCTCAGCTCTTCACCCATTGCATCAACAATGCCATCCAGAATGAATAATATACAAGAAATTAAGCAAAGTTAAGGTGAAGCAGATATCTTTAAGGGAAAAATAACAATTTTATTATGAGGATTACATTGCTACAAATCTTTAATTAGCTACTAGATATGAGTAATCCTGTAATTTATGGAGTAAAGCTAATCTTTTTAATTGAAGTGAAGAAGATAGCCAAGTTACTGGTAGCACACAGCTCATTTGTTCCCACTGCTGTTAACTCTGCCTTCCCAGCTCTACTCCTACTTACTTTCAGATGCTCAAGCAGCCCTAAGTAGGTTAGAAATGGCTGAGGAGAATGGATGGATAAAGATACAGCATCTGAACATGAATTGAGAAATGACTGAAAGCACAAGTACAAATCAACACTAATGTTGAAACACCTATGGAATTATTTTCTAGATGGAGCTGCAATCCTATGGTATGTACATATACTGACATGTCCACAATTGCTTTAAAAATTAAATACACTTACAAAAATTATTGAAACAATACAGGCAGTACAGTAATAAAAGGTACAGTAGATTGATATAAGCTCTTTTTTCTGGGGTACACAGAAAGAGCCTCCCATGAAGACTGTGGTATTTTTGAACCACAATTGGTTCAAAACAACCTTGTGTTGCTAACTAATCTTTCTCACGCTAGGTCAGGTGACATGGAAGAAGAAGTTCTTGTTCTTTGTATGGTTTTGACTACTATTTTTTAAAGTGAAGTTGACGTAGCGTGTGACTATGCATTGTATAATCTATTTCTGAAATAGGAGCCAAGAAAGAAGTTGAACATAACCTGGAAAGGCCCCAAATTAAACCACGGTGACAATCCAAAATACCCGAGAGTAAAACTGGGCAGTGTTTTAACCTATAAATGTCATTCTCAGGAAATTAAGTGGAAAGGATGTACCAGGAACTGTTTCATTCGCAAACTTACAAATAATAATAATTTCATGTCAGAAATTATTCTGGGTTGAAAGGATTTTTGCTGGAGAAGCTCCACTCAGGGGACGCCAGAATGAGGCTCCTTTCATGTCCCCAAGATCTTTTCCCACAGAAGTGGTCCCTATTTATCTACTTGCAATTTCTTCCTTTCGAACTGCTAGGTTGACAGGAGCTGCGTCAGGAGACGGGCCCTCATTCTGTCATGCAGTACTCAGGTGTTGAACTCCCGAATTTCCAGCTAACAAGTTGAGCTTCTTAACTACTGAGCCACTTTACAAATGCCACATGGCGAGCACAGCCTAAAGTTTTCTGTGTATTTGCTCTTGCCTTGTCTTTCTGTGCTGCAGAGTATTCCACCCCAGTGTGGAGAAACTCTGCTAGTCAAGTGAATGTGACCCTTTATGAAACAGGCCGTGTAGTTACAGGCTGTTTATGACATTCAAACTGATGAATATTCAGAAAGTAGAGTGTGATTATGTAAACATGTAGTTTATATATGCATACATTTTTAGATGATTAGTGTTTTTCTAAATTATGTTGGTTTTAAATTTTAGTGGTTTGGACTAAGATAAATAAATAAAAGGGGTGACTACACCATCAAAAAACTCTTGAATTGCTCTTCTTATATCAAGGCTGAATTCAAAGGGTTTTGGGTTTGTGTGTTTTTTGCTGGCTGAATAAATCAAAGTCTGAATTGAGTTCATTCATGGATATTTTCTTCCAAAGCGGCCTTTTTCTGTGCTGCTTGGTGGGTAAGTGGGGTGGGTGGGGCATCCTAATTTTCATGTTGATATGTTGTGATAGGATTTTTTCTGTGTTGACGTGTTGGACAAGCTGTGGAGAGAGGAGAGGGGTGTCTTCATCGGCAGTGTTTTGGTGGTGTTAGCTTCTGGGACAATACAATTCATTTCATCTCAGTTGCTTCTTTTACCAATGTTATATGGGGAATGGATGGGGAGATAAATACGGAAAATAGAACAAAGGAAGAATTTTTTCTTATTTTGAGACAAATTTTTATCATTCAATTGTCCTATGGGTACCATTTATTTCTCACCATATTCATATTTGAATAAAATCCAGAAATGGAAATGGTTCTATTGTTTCCTATTTTATTTCTAAATGCACCTATGCTTCATGAAAAATCACACATCCAGTGGTAGCTCGAGTTACAAATTTAACGCATTCCAAGGCATTTTTCATGTTATGAAAAATTTGTAACTCAAATTTCCCATAGGAATGCATTGAAAACCAAAATTAATAACTTGAAACACAGTTTCCCATAGGAATGCATTGAAAAATCAATTAATCTATTCTGGAAAAAATCGTAACTCAAGCCATTATTTTCAATTGATTTTCATTCGTATTGTGAAAATTTTGTAACTTGAACCATTTGTAACTTGTGGTACCACTGTACTTTGGAACCAAATCTGTGTCTAATGCATATTGGACTAATGATTTCAGCTGTTATTTCATTCATTCTAATATGATCCAAGAGATGAATAGATGCATACATTGCATACTAAACTTCCATTTAACTATCAGAAAGAAAGAAACTACAGTATAATTATAAACCTAAATCCAAATTTTAGAATGAGATTTTTGTGGTACTTATCAAAACCTGGCTTCAAACTTAAGTTTTGATGGAGCAAAACTTAGTCCTTATTATTGCTGGGGGGGGGGGGGGAGGCCACTGGTGGAATCATCATTAATAATGTTTTAGATCTGAGGGCAGAAACAGACATTACAGAAAGTCCATCACTGAAAGCACCTTAGCATAGGAGAAATGCAGTTCAGGCAGGTTTTTTTGTGTGTGTGTTTCAGACATCAGACTTCAAAGCAGCTCTATGCTAACATCATGAATACCAATCATGACATAAAGAAAGCTACTATGCAAATTTTATTGAGAAAGGAATTTACTTCTCTAATGACAGATTGCCTATAACTTATTTTTCTTCCTGAGAATCTACAAAACATTATTTGTTCCACGAATATTCTATCTTCATTCCTTTGTACTCAAGGCAGGATACATGGGTCTCTTGCTTGCCTTTTTATTTTCACAAATTTGTGAGGTAGGACAGGTTGTGAGAAAGTGTCTGTCCAGGAGTATATCCATACGTTATGTGGACTTTAATCCAGACTGGCCAAAATCCAATCTCTGCTCTAGCTACTATACAGATGCATGCATATAACTAAAATAAGAATTAGCAACCTGAAGGATTTTATGAAAATTATATTTGCACTCTATTGATTTAGATAAACTATGAAAAATAACTGGTTGCATTTATACATTACACACAGTCATATTTTAATCTTGGTCATGATTTGATGTTTTGCCCCACACAGTTTGTTTTCCCAACGTGTGACCTATTTCTTTACTACTCCTATTCCTGGCTCCTCTGAAAACAACAGTGGAGGAAACAGGCCAGGCACAAGAGATGGTTCTAGCCCGAGGTGTAAGCATAACTCATGTTTTAAACAGAACAAAGTTTTAATAAGTCAAAAGGATGCCATGGTTTCTCATTATGGTTCCTAATTGGCTGTTAAACCATGATGCTGAAAGATGCAGCAATCTTGGGAAATAGTAAGTGTTTGCTATTGCACACACCACGTGTTGAGTGCACAATGAAGATTTTGAAAGGGGGCAGAGCAGATGACTCAAAGAAGTGACACAGATAGTGGCAACACCTACAGAACCTGAAGCTATGCAAATGCCATGGGAAATCACACAAAGGCAGAGGGGTATTCACAAGGGACTTCCACAGCCATGTTGAGCAAGTCACATCATTAATCATGTGATGATTTGTGCACATAAATTGCACATTGGAGACTGCCTGGACATAACTCCTTTGCACCATTATGCCAACTTCAGTAAGATTCCAGTTATTATGTCCTGTACAGAAGTTTTGAAGATCATAAACCATGTGAGTGGGAGGGAGGTAAGGTGGTAGATGACTGCTAAAGTCAAGTGTCTTTAGAAAACAGGCTGATCTTTTTTTAAGTAGCAGCTTGGGTTATTAGCCAAACAGCTCCAATGTAAGCCATGGGAATTACTCATCTCTATTCAAAAGGGAAATAATAAAATAGATAAGTGATTCCAATTCATCACAATACAACCAGTATATAAGTGAAGAAGAATTGTTATCTAAGCCTTACTCCCTGATAGTGGAAGCTTTTTAATCTAATCAAATTATAACCAGAAGATGATAAAAATTAAATAATCACTATCTTAGAACTAATAGGAAAGAAATGTGATTATTTATGCACTCAGGGTAGTACTGGTAGATGTATTAAATTGGCTGATGAAATATTATGAGAATATATGTAGCATGTAACTGAATATTCATAAGATGTCTAATGGTTGGCAGTTCTTCTGAGAGTAGGTCTTTCCTGTGCCTGAGTGTAGCATTTTCACTGCCACCTGATTATTGGCACTGAGTCTCTTGCAGTATGGTCTACTCCAGTGATGGCAAACCTTTTAGAGTCTGAGTGCCCAAACTGCAACCCAATAGTCACTTATTTATCGCAAAGTGCCAACATAGCAACAGGAGAGGAAGGAAACACTTCCATTGGGCTGCTGGGCAGAGGGGTGGGGTGAACTCTGTGCTGGGGGGAGGGAGGAAGTGCTCCCATTGGGCTATTGGGCAGAGGGATGGGGTGGACTCTGTGCTGGAGGAAGGTTGAAGCTCTCCCATTGGGTTGTTGGGCAGAGGGAGGGACAAACTGTGCTGGGGTGACTGCACAAGTGCCCACAGAGAGGGTTCCGAGTGCCACTCTATTACCATAGCAGGATAGCCTGGCCAGACAGTGTGGCCAACACTACTTATATCCAAATGCCTGTCTGTCTGCACATACAGGGAAAAGCAAAGAAAGAAAGGAGAACAAAGTAGTATCATTCTAAAAGTACAAAATGCAGCAGAAACAAAGGCCACTTCGGCCACACATCATGCTATTACAAGAGGCTGACTCTGGAGAGCAGCTAGATGGAAGTTTTTCAACTCTACCACTTAAGCTGACTGCTTTACTGAGCTAACGGCAGCACTGGCCCTTGGCACCCTTGTATGACATGATGGATTCAAGACCAATATGTCAGGAGTCTGTTATTATATATACAATGAAAAACTAATACCTACCAGAAAGGTGAAAGTCAAGAAAAGAGGTAAAAACCTTCAAACCATATTCAGCTATGAGTGCCTCTTCAAAGAGATGTAAATATTCAATACAGGGATATCAGAGTGGGATCAATATTTAGCACATTGCATTGTTAATGAATAATGTAAAAACTGCCAAACAGTACAGTCCTATCAAGTAAGAGGGGAAAAAATCTCTCTTTATATGCCAAAACAAGAATTTCACAGCAATTTCACATTTTTGCTTTTGCTATCACACAACAGAAGCAAGCTAATGGTTAGACTTTCCTGTCCCCAGATTTGCAACCAGCACTGACAGAAGTTATCCATGTCAACCGACTTCTAAAGAATGTGAAGACCATATTATCAAACATAATTGAATATGTATGCATTGCTACCAAGTATGGGATTTTTTTAAACACAGGATTAAGTTTATATCTAAAGAACTATACAATTGTTAGCATGACCCCAAAGCCATTCAGATTCCTGTTCAAAAAGACAGCTGCCCAGTGGTGGGATGTCAAAATTTTTGCTACCCTACCGTGATGTCATCACAGTGTGGGTGGAGCTAATGTAATGACATCACTATGTGGGTGGAGCCAACATCATGACATGGGCGGGGCCAAAGAAAAATATAAATAAATAATAAATAATAAAATAAAATAAAAATAAGCACACACACACCCCTCAACCCACCCACCCACAACACAAACCTGTAATTAAATTAAATTAAATTAATAAAATAAAAATACATTAAAATACACCCACCCACCCATCCACCCACCCCAAATACAAATCAACCAGAGCTTTTAAACCAGAACTTAAAGCTTATTCTGGATAATCTTTCTCACACTAGGTCAGATGGAAATAACTACAGAATGAACTCACCACAAGATGGCTTCATTTTGGCACTTTTCAACTTTTTAACAGTTAAAGAAGTTAGGTACTAAGTCTTTGCCTGACCAGTTCTCTAGGATGCCTTAATGTAAATGTAAAACAGCTGTACCTCCTTAAGGGTTCTCCAATTGGAATAGCAATTGGAACAGCACAGGTGTAGCTTATTGATGAGGTAACTCCAAGACTTTGCTTAAAAACCCCAAGCCAGGCTGCTAGGCCTGCCGGATGCCAGGCCTTTTTAGGAACTGTGGTAGTATGCCAATATAGGTAAAGGTATTCAATACACATTAAAATACACACAGACACACCACATCCAAAGGTGAGTCACTTACCATGGGGACCAGGCTATAGGGAGCTTCAGGCTAGCAGCTTCTCTTCCTCCTCCTCACTTGGGAGGACAGCAAGGAGGCCATGCATACGCACCAAGCACTGTAGACGTGCATGCACACCAAGTGCTTGGTGCGCATGCGCAGTGGGGGAACCAGTGAAAAGGTATGCCCCGAAGGTGGTTCCCCCCAAAAGCTGCTACTGGTTCTCTGAGACACTAGGAAAAGTTACTACCGGTTCTGGCGAACTGGTGAGAACCTGTTACATCCCATCACTGCAGCTGCCTTCATGTCTCAAAGCGTGCTGGTCTTAAAACCAAGAGAAATTCTTCCTAGAAATACATTTAGTATAGCATAGAGCCGTGATGGCCAACCTTGGCAATCCAGGTGTTCTTGGAGTTCAATTACCAGAAGTCCAAGTCAGCACTCCTGTTGATCAGGGCTTCTGGGAATTGAAGCTCAAGAACATCTGGAATGCCTAGGTTTGCTATCACTGGCATAGAGTGAGTAGCATCAGCTTTTCAAACAAAGTATATTTTAAAATCCCATTAAGCCTAACTCAACTGTTGGTTTCCATACAGAAGGAATCTGCCTGGTGAGATGGATTAGCCTACTGGTCATCCATGCTGACACAAGTCATGCTATTTGCATGCAATGAGAAATACTAGCAGTGACCCATTAACAAGGAACAAACTGTCTTGGAAATGTATGTACAGTGTTGCATTTCCATAGCATAAATAACTAACAGGATTTTGGGCATTTTCTTAGAAGGTGTTATCATAAGTATGGAAAGCAGCAATAATTGTTTTTAAAATGTCGCAACTTTTAAATTTCCAGAGCATGAATTTAATGTTAGAATAAGCATTTCAGTGTCCTAATTCACCACTGTTAGGTATGTCTAAAGATTAACCATTTACTGACAGTGGTTCAGAATGCTGCAGCATCTTTCTCCTATGGAAAAATGTTGTATTTCTTTAATGTGACATAACATGGTTTTCCAATTTGATTGCATTTTCATTTCTTTTTTAAAAGGTCATTATATTTCATTTTAACCATATTTTAACATGTCATTAAAAAATTAAGAAGGAGAGCAGTAAATCAGAAGATGATGTCAGGGGTAAAATGCAGGCTTTTTGGCTTTCACTTTTTGTACTACCTTCCCTAGACACAACAAGTTAAAAGAATCTGCAATTTAGAATTAGCTGCATGTGTTTGGCTAGAGTCCTACATATGGAAGGTCGGAGAGGGGAGAAGAAGATTAGGATAAAAGGAAAAGTGGGGGAAGGTTCTTTTTCTTTTGTCTTGTGGAGCAAAAGATCCTCACCTCTGATGATGGATGTGAGTAAAGGTTACAGGTCCTAGGCCTGGAGCCAGCCAGTGTCATTATTTTTACAAGGGAATGGCGAATTTGCAATGTCTGGAATGTATACTTTAACCATTTACTTAAGAAAATTTTAATAAAACCATTAAAATATAGAACCTTTGTGTCTATTGATTGGGAATAAAGAGTAGCGCTGGACCCACGTTGCTCTGGCCTAACACTACCACATGTAAACCCTGCACATACTCAAGCCCATAAGCCAGGTGGAGAATAGGGGAATTAATGGTGGAATTGTCCCACTCGGAAAATACATACCGCCGTTGGTTGAAGAGACTAAAGGGTGTGGTGTGACCAAGAAGAAGGGTGTGGTCCAGCTCTACCAAGGTGCAGAAGCTGAGATCTCTATTCCTACAGATGGTGCTTTCCAATGTAATCCATTTAACAAAGATAATTTTTATTTTTGAATGGTAAGAAATCCTGTTCTCTATATGGTGATAAAGGTTACAAATGGAAAACCATTCAGTAACACGAGTACCACACATCTAGTTTGAAATGGTACAACACTGAAAGAGGTTGGTAATTATTTAATAACTAATCCTCAACTTTGTGGTATATTATATACCTGTTGTGCTCCGCCCTGAGTCGCTTGTGCGAGTAGGGCGGAATATAAATTTGATTAGCAACAGCAACAGCAACAGCAACAGCAACAACAACAACAACAACAACAACAATAACTGTATACACGTGATCTTCTAAACTATTCTATAAGTCACTAAAGAGAAACAAAGTGTTTTCTGTGACATGAGTGGCACATATTCTGTGATAATTACTTCTTTGACTGAAGGAAATCATTTCAGACTCATAAAACGCAGTCAAAATAAAACCATAATATAAAACTCTATATAAATTGCCTTGTCCAATTCATGAAAATGGCTTCAAATAGTTTCTTTATTTCTCTGCTGTTGATATTAGGCTAACATGTTCATAATTTTCCTCTACAGAGGAACTGTATTAGCTTTCCTTCCATCTTCATAATCTATGCTAGTAGTGTTAGCTCTCGATTTATTTTCAACTGCATATTACCTTGGCCTTTGAACTCTCATTGAACACAGCAGGAATAGAGTTATTACCTTTCATAGTCCACCAAACCAAAAAGATCCCAACTGTTCTTTCCTTAATTAGGAAGTGCAGGAGAAAAACATGTTCCTGAGCTTAGATACTGAATGTACGTGAAAGTAATTTAACTGAGCCTTTAAGGCTCTCACTTAAAATCTTAAAAACAAAGGATTTATGTGATGAATGTTGGCAGGTCACATCTGTGGTACTACAGTATAACCCAACATCTAGATAAATGTTTCATGAATTAAGAAGTTGAAAAAGCTCCTCAGTTCAGCTTTGTTATCCAGATAAAAGTAAATTATGTTTTTGTCTTCTACCAACACTTGCATTTTAATTTCTGCAGTTTCCAAACTCTTTCAAAAAGGTGGTGTTTGACTAGACAGAAAGATTGTTTCTTTTACTTAGTCCTCTAGGACTCATCAGTGTCCTCTTCATGAGTGAAGTTTAGCAGAAGGCAAACCAGGATTGCAGAATCAGTGAGTTAGAGGAGCTGAATACCCTAAGCAACTCTCTCATACATCATTTAAAATAACTATTTTCCAAAAATGTCTTCAATGAAAACATGCACTAAGTTTTCTTATTAATAGCCTCTCCTGCATGGCTACAATGATAAGCATCCCATGTGTGTTACATGAGATGTTGTTCCATTTTGATCTTAAGGAATACAGGTTGGTGAGCTACCTTGAGTTTTCTTCACCGCCCTTAATCGGGGCTAAACGTTATATTAGTTATAAGGCTATCATAGTTCAAACTAATCAGGTAAAGGTAAAGGTTTCCCTTGCTCAAAAGCCAGTCGTATCCGACTCTAGGGTTCAGTGCTGATCTCTGTTTCAAAGCCTAAGAGCCAGCACTGTCTGCTTCTGCAGACATTTCCATGGTCATGTAGCAGGCATGACTAGACACCGGAGCACACAGAACACTGTTACTTTCCCACCGAAGTGGTCCCTATTTATCTACTTGCAATATCTTGCTTTCGAACTGACTTCCTATTTAATCAGGACTTCTAATATCAACAGGCAGCCCTCATCTGGCATGTTTTTTCCAACTGTATGCCCTATTCCAGTGGTGGCTAACCTTGGGACTCCAGCTGTTCCTAGACTTCAATTCCCAGAAGCCCAAGTTAGCACACATGATGATCAGGGCTTCTGGGAATTGAAGTCCAAGAACAGCTGGAGTCCCAAGGTTAACCATCAGTGCCCTATCCACAGATTCTGCAGTTCAATGTCCCAATTCAGCCACCTTCTGAAAACTTAAGGTTTCAACCTGTGCCTTTTACACAGATACCCAAATTATATTGTGTTGGAAAAATAACAATCTTGCATACATTAACTGTGGATAGTAGAGGGAGGGGGCTTGTCTAGCCTAGTGTCAATGCCTTTTACCATTAACTTTATTGGTAAGAGTTCTTTTCCCATTTCTGGATTTGAGGCAAGCCTTGCCCCACTTCTTATTTTACTCTTGCTTGTATTGTTTTGTTGATAGTCCCTCTTCTTCCTCTGACCATGCTTCCAACAACAAGCAAGGACACAGTATGGTATACTGGTCAGAGTTACAGGCTAAGACTCAGGAGACTTGGGTCTGAATTGGGACATTCACTAGGAGTGTAGAACTGATAAAACCACTTATTAAATATGTGAATTTTTTTGGAAAAGTAGCCATGTTAGTCTATGGTTCTGGCATATCAGAAAACAAAATAAATAAATAAAAACACTGAAGCAATTTAAAGACTAACTGCTATATATTTTTTTACTTTGAGCTTTTGTGGATCAAGTCCATAAAGAAGTGGATTTGATCAGTGGTGGGATGTCAAAAATTTTACTACCCCACTGTGATGTCATCACAGTGTGGGCGGAGCTAATGTCATGACATCATGGGCAGGGCCAAATAAAAAATAATAAAATAATAAAATAAAATAAAAATAAGCACACACACCACACACACACACACACACACACACACACACACACACACACACACACACACACCTGCAGGTGTGCATGCACACCAAGTCCCTGGCGTGCATGAGCAGTGGGGGAACTGGTGAAAAGATAAGCCCCCAAGGTGGTTTTTCCCCAAAAAAAAGCTGCTACCGGTTCTCCGGGACGCTGGGAAAAGTTACTACCGGATCTGACAAACTGGTGAGAACCTGTTACATTCCATCACTGGACTTGATCTACGAAAGCTTGTGTACATGCACGTGCATGCACACACACAGGGCTAGTAGAGTCAGAGTCCCCCAAGACAAATTTCATGGGCTCAAGGTCACTTTGCTTGCATACAACTTTTATTAGGGGTTCAACAGAGGCTTCCACAATTCCTTTCCCCACATTCTTCAAAGTAAGAGTTAAATTCACTTGCCCCTTGGCCACTTTTTTCTCAATTCAGGGACCCACATAGCTCCATTGAACTTCCCCCAAGTCTGTGTCCTGGGAGGCAAGCTTCCAGCTAGGATATGCTCCTTGCAGTAAGCATTTGTATCAATGGGTGGAAGGAAGCAGATTCAATGGATTCCCTGGTTCACCCCCTCCCCAACTAGGCTTCTTCCCACTTGCCCTTTGTGCTCCATGCTCGGAGAGGAATGAGATTTGCCCCAGGTGCAGAGTTAGCATCACAACATCTGTGCCAGCTGGACAGGAAAAGAAAACACCCAGTGGGAGGCAAGCTTCCAGCTAGGATATGCTCCTTGCAGTAAGCATTTGTATCAATGGGTGGAAGGAAGCAGATTCAATTGATTCCCTGGTTCACCCCCTCCCCAACTAGGCTTCTTTCCACTTGCCCTTTGTGCTCCATGCTCGGAGAGGAATGAGATTTGCCCCAGGTGCAGAGTTAGCATCACAAAATCTGTGCCAGCTGGACAGGAAAAGAAAACACCCAGTGGGAGGCAAGCTTCCAGCTAGGATATGCTCCTTGCAGTAAGCATTTGTATCAATGGGTGGAAGGAAGCAGATTCCATGGATTCCCTGGTTCACCCCCTCCCTAACTAGGCTTCTTCCCACTTGCCCTTTGTGCTCCATGCTCGGAGAAGAATGAGATTTGCCCCAGGTGCAGAGTTAGCATCACAAAATCTGTGCCAGCTGGACAGGAAAAGAAAACACCCAGTAGTTTATCTTCTTTGGCACAGCTAGGTTCCCAGTCATCATCCTTTTCTTCCCATAGCACAAATACCTCCATTAATGTATATTTATATGAACATGTCACTTCCAGGCTGCAGTGGTGCAAACTAACACTTCTGTGACACTAAGCATCCCCCCCCCACAACCCCCCCCCCCACATGTACATACCTATTGCTTGTCATTCTTTCCTCCATTTGTTGCGAAGTTTTCACATTTTGTATGCTATTTATGTAAGGGAGCACAAAAAAACTTGGTTTGATGTCCACAGTAAAAGTGTGATTTGCAGATTTACAGGTGATTACAAAACCCCTTGTTCAGTCACTGTTAGCAAAATAATCCTGCTGACTTGGGCGAAGGAGCACAGAGGTCTCATTAACAAAACCTGGAGCTTTTATTAGATCATATAAATAACCAAGCCAGTCTCCAAAAGATCGATCACAGCCTCTAAAACATTCGCAAAATCTGTGGTTAATTAAAATCATTTTAATATGCAAATGAACTCTAATTATCATCATTTTTTAATGTTAGCCTGCCTGTGGGAGCTCTAAATAGCCTTAAATAGCTTCAGCTGCAGATATGTTTAGTAGCGTCACATTTGCTATTGCATTTTTTCCCAGGGTAACTGCAGAAGAAATAATTCAGTTATGCATGCAGCAAAGCTTTCAAAACTGCCTTTGTGTCTACCATGTGCCCTTGAAGGTCAACAAAACTGTTCAGTGGAGCATAAATCTGGCTGAGTTGTTATGCGCCCCTTCATACATTTTTATAAAGAGTATTAATTAAAGCACATATCTACGTAAGCAAAATCTCCAGGAGTTAATTCTAATGGAAAACCTGGCCTGCTTCAGTTTGGCGGCAGTGCATCGAAGCCTATAACACAAACATCTGACAATCAGAAACGGATACACTATTGTATACTTCTGCGATGTTTAGCTGTTATGGGAGCTAACATAAAGGATGTCCCAAAAAGTGCCATACATAGGGAAAATGGGAAATTTATTTATTTATTTATTTATTTATTTCCAACTTGTTATCCCGCCCCAATCGGGTCGAAACCCAACTCTGGGCGGCTTACATAAACAAATTTAAGAAATACATAGTTAAAGAATACAACTCAGTATACAGTATCCTCTTAATAGATTAAAAAAAAATATAAATTAATACAATGTTCACAGATTAAGCTAAAAAGATTAAGTATTTCCCAGTTATTTCCAAGCTATAAAATTACCAAGGTTATTAAAATGACAAAGGTTATTAAAAACAAGGACCGGGTGAGGAGGTAAGAACAAGGGTGGCTGACTCATCTGATAAGCCACCCAACATGAGATCCGGTGTTTTTGGATCCCCAAACTTGTCCTGCCAGCCAGGTTTTAAGGCCTTTCCGGAAGGGCAGGAGCTCTGTCTGTTGACGTAAATCAATAGGCAGGAGGTTCCACAGGGCCGGGGCGGTCACGGAGAAGGCCCTCCTTCTGGTGCTAGAGAGGTGAGCCTCTCTAGCTGATGGCGTTACAAGAGAGCCTCTCCGATCTGCCCTGGTGGGACGGACAGACGTTCTTGGGGTGACACGGTCTCTGAGGTATCCTGGCCCACTATCATATAGGGCTTTAAAGGTAATGACCAGCACCTTGAATTGCACCCGGAGACATACTGGCAGCCAATGCAGCTGCCGAAGCAGTGGTGAGGCATGAGCGTAACGCCCGCACCCCATCACTACCCTAGCAGCCGCATTCTGGGCCAGCTGGAGTTTCCGAATGGTCACCAAGGGCAGCCCCATGTAGAGCGCATTACAGTAATCAAATTGTAGCTAAATGTACCTTTATGTACAAAATATTCATCACAATTTTTTACAAAATGTTTGCAAAATATTCTCTACATTATTATTTTTTATTTATTATTTATTCAATTTATATGTTGGCCACCTCTTTCTACACACACAAGAAGTCTTCTCCCCAACTCATGGTGAACATGTTCCAAGATATCTGTTGTTATGCAATTTTGCGTATGTATGGCAACTTTTGGGACCTGTAATATTAAAAAGTATGGGACATAGTTATATATTGTCTGCAGATAAACTTGGCAAAAGACTCTCAGAAGCAGATAGCCACTTAAACACACTTGCAGCTGGGGTTTTGCAATTACCATATATACTTGACTATACGTTGTCCCAAATATAAGTCGAGGTACTTAATTTGGACCTCTAAAACTAGGAAAATAGGTTGACCTGAGTATAAGTTGTGGGTAGAAAATGCAGCAGCTGCTAGTGAGTTTCAGTAACTAAAATACAGTAAAATTAATGTAGACATTTGTGTGGGATATTAGAGGGAGTGTTTTTCAGTGTTTATGGTTGTGTGAGTGCTTTTTAAAATGTATGTTTGAATTTGCACCACCTCATTTTGGGACCTTCAGGGTCGCTGACCTGAGTATAAGTCTAGTCCCCTTTTTGGTCCTTATTTTGGGGACTGAAAAACTAGACTTATACTTGAGTATATACAGTAGATATTATCCAGGAGTGATTTGTGGACCTGGTCACCTGAATATTTCAGGGGGCTTGCCCTTTGCCCTTGGTCTGATGAATCTACAGATGATAACTGATTCTATGTCCTTCTTTACAACTAATAGCAATGTGGAAATTGTATACCATTGAACAGGTGAAATTAATCTAGAGTAGATGAAGTTTTAGATATGGAATAGATTTTAATGGCTCGCTTGATAACTCAGTGAGTTAGATATCTGCACAGTCAAAGGCTACCAGTTCAGTTCCACACTGTACATCTCAGAAGATCTAGACTTTGTGCTCATGGCCAAGCTGCACAGTCCCAGGATGCCTCCAGAAAAAGGGAATGGTAAACTACTTTTGAGAAGTGTCTACCTTGAAAGCTCTAAAAAGGGCCACCTTAAGTGAAATCTGACCTGAAAACACTAAAATTTAATATACACTAGAGTTATTATGGAACAGAATGAACTATTTCAAGCCACAGAGACTAAAACTGTCAAAACTCTAACAAAAATATGCCAAAAAATATGGAAAACAAGCCAAAAGCCCACAGATTTGTAATGTCCCATATACATTCCAATTCCAAAAAAGGAGATGCCAAGGACTGCAAGGCCATCACTCTAATATCCCATACAAGCAAAGTGATGCTGAAGTTGCTGCAACAAAGTGTCTCGCCTTCTATACAACAAGAAATGACTGGTGTTCAAACTAGATTTCAAAAAGGAAGAGGTACTCAAGATCATATTGCAAATATATGCTGGCTACTGGAGCATACGAAAGAATTTCAGATGATCAGTCAATGCTTCATAGACTACAGCAAAGCCTTTGGGACTGTGTGGATCATGAGAAATTATGAGTTATACTAAAATAAATGAATGTGCCTCAGGACTTCATTGTCCTGCTACCTAAGCTGTATTGTGGGGAATAAGCTACCCTTTGGACAGAATATTAAGAGACAAAATAATGTACAAGAAGTCAGACTAGATTCAGATGAAGGAGAAATTAAGATTGTTGGAAGAAGTATCAATAGTTATCATCATCATCATCATCATCATCATCATCATCATCATCATCATCATCATCATCATCATCATCATCATCATTATTATTATTATTATTATTATTATTACTGCTACTGCTACTGCTACTGCTACTGCTACTGCTACTGCTACTTATATGCCGCCCTCCTCAAAGAGATCCAGGGTGGCTAACAAAGGATTAAAAAGACATAAAATACAATAAAAAATTCAATTTAAAATTAATATTAAAAAATTAAAAACTAAGCAAAGATAAAAAGATTTGCATTTTGCTGGCAGAAAGTAGCAATGACATGAAATAATTTTTTAATGAAAATGCCAAATCTGGACAGCTGGGAACATTAAGAGGATGAAAATTATTACAGAACTACACAGTTTTAATGTTGCCAAGAAAAAAATTGAAATAGTGAAAAATGTTGTGTATCTTGGCCTCCCCAGTTTCCCTAGAAACCAAAAATGCCATTTTTTAATTCTCTAAATACAAATCACACTCTGAAGCAACTGAGTGTATAATTTGCTGTGTAGATATAAACTTACTACAGCATTTAATTTTCATAATTGAAATTTTATTCTAAACCAGAAAAATGTATTTTTCCCACAAGTTTCATTAAAAAAGTGAGACATAGACAGTTCAAACTGCATTTTAGTTCATGAGGTGCAAATTGAATAAAGTTTACTTAAAATATTCCCCAGCATCCTACTGAATTCATATAGTTTTACTTCCCAGTGTAGTGTAGAGTGAAGGATTAGGAATAAGGAAGACTGGCTTCAAATCGCTGCTCAGCCATGGATATTCACTGCAGGTGAATTTGGTAATATCATTCTTTAAATATCTCAGAGCCTGACTACACAGCCAAAAAAAGGGTGGAGGCAGGAAACAATACAGGTTTAATTCACATTCGTTTCTTACTGACCACATGATGCAACAGGAAAAATGCAAGCCAGCCTTCCCCAAACCCCAATTATATGGCTTCCTGTTGACCACATGATACACCAGTAAATAAGAATCAGCTGGAGCCTCACAGACCCAAATCAGAGTATTTTCTTCCCAACCAGAGACATTTCTACCTTTTAAATGACAATTCCTTTCCATTTGGTTGAAAGACTGTGAATGAGTTGAAGCAATGGAGAAAGGAAAGGGCAACCAGCACATGGGTGCACATTGCATGAACATACACATAAAAAGAGAACAGTGCTTTGGCAAAGCACCTGTTCCCTTGCATCCTGCTTCATAAAGGATGCCTAGGAGAGCACATAAGTAATACCAGTACTCATCTCTCTCTGAAAAGCCTCTCTCTGCAAATGTTTTTTTAAACCACAAAACAAAACAACTTTTCGTGGGCAGAGTTTAACCAGCTAGATGCTGGCAAGAGAAAAGAACTGAGGAATGAATGAATCCAGTGGTGGGCGTGCCCTTGGCAATGACAACCTTGTTGTGGCAGCTAATCTTTCTCACTCTAGTTCACACGAAAGGAACTACGTAATGAATTCACCAAAATGTGCCTAAACCATATCCACCTATAGGTGCTTCAAACAGAATTGCAGTTAGAAGGGATTGTTCTCTCCACTGCCTGTGTGGCCACTCAAATCAAAGAGGTCCAAAGCCTCCAGTGCAAATTCACAGTGAAAGAATGTGAATTAATTCCTATAAAGCCGTAATTGGTTTAGGACCTTGATAACTCCTGGAGTGTCTCTCATTGGTAAATCATGCTCAGGCAACAAGACTCTTAGAGTGTTGGGGGGCTTTAGACACCTATTTTGAGGGAAGCATAAGATCAACAATAAGAATAGATTATCTTCGGCAATACCTCCAACGCCATGGAATGCCCTTCCACCACATGCTTACTGGGCTCTGTTGTCTATTTTTTGTAAGCTTCCTCAGACTGAACTGTTAAACAAGTAAGATTTTAAGAAGCTGTTGCTCATCAGTCACTTTTTCCTCTGCTTAAATTATACTGTTGTGATCATTGTATCTGTTTTACTTAGTATTTATTGCTACTGTTATTTTTTCAGGTTTGGTGGTTTTATTTATTTTATCCTTATTACTTTTTGGGTTTGGTTACTTTGTTATAGTAACACTGCCCAGAGTGACCGCCTAGTCAGATGGACAGAATAGACATTTAAAACAATAAATAAATTCACAATTCCCTCAGTGTATAGTCATACCCATACCTAGAGAGTTCTACTAAAGTTACGATAGGGTCAGTTTAACCTTGATGCCTTAAAATAACTACACAGTTTATTGCAGGCCAACAAATATTTTCTCTATCAAATACAATCTCTAGCTGAAGCTGAGGTTGTGCCCATTTCTCAAAGGAAATAAGTTCCAGAGCTGACAACATACAGATACAGTAAAACCTCATATAACACTAAAACCTGGTTCCACAAGTCTTGGTGTTATATGATTTTTAGTGTTATCTGATCCTCTATGGGATTCATAGAGATACATTGTAACCACACAGGCTTTAGCGGTTGTTATCTGAAGCATCCCATAGGATCTTAATGTTATCTGATGCAATTCTTCCCCCCAGATTCCTTAATGTTATGCGATTTTAGTGTTATTCGATACTAATGTTATATGAGGTATTACTGTATTCCATACCTCATGGGAGGAAAACAAGAGTAAGGGCAACTATGGGTAGGAAAATAATCTGCAAGGGAAAGAGTATGAACCCTATCTTTTACTTCTCTGTGGAGTTGTTCTTCCCTCTTTTCCTGGAAACAAATTTCTCCCTTCCAAAAGATCATAGGGTTACTCTTACATGCATCTGTGTATAATACCTACTTGCAGAAACACAGGTGAGAATGGTTTCTTATAAAATATTTGTGGGTTCGCTGTATTTTATCTTAAAATAAACTTTGGCCCCAGACATACAGACATTTTAGAAGATGAACATAGCAAACCCTATATGCATGCAAGGTTGGATGAAGCACAAACTGGAATTAAGATTGTTGGGAGAAACATCAACAAGCTGAGATATGCAGATGATACTGCCCTAGTAGCAGAAAGGGAAGAAGACCTAAAGAGTCTCTTCACTGGGGTGAAAGAGGAGAGTGCAAAAGCTGGCCTGAAACTCAACATTAAAAACAAAACAAGATCATGGTACCTGCCCCCATCATTCCCTGGCAAATAGAAGGGGAAGAACTGGAAGCAGTGATGGACTTTACTTTCTTGGGATCCAAGATCACTGCATATGGTGACTGCAGCCATGAAATAAAAAGAGGATTAATTCTTGGTAGGCAAGCTATGAGAAACTCAGGGAACATAATAATAAAAAGTAGAAACATCACCCTGCCAACAAAAGTCCGCATAGTCAAAGCAATGGTATTCCCAGTAGTAATGTATGGCTGTGAGAGCTGGACCATAAGGAAGGCTGAGAGCAGAGAATAGCTGCCTTTGAACTATGGTGCTGGAGGAGACTCCTGGACTGCAAGGAGATCAAATCAGTCAATACTAAAGGAAATCAACCCTGACTGCTCATTAGAAGGACAAGTGCTAAAGCTGAAACTCAAGTACTTTGGCCACCAAATGAGAATAAAGGACTCACTTGAGAAGGCCTTGATGCTGGGAAAGATCGAAGGCAAAAGGAAAATGGGGTGGCAGAGGATGAGATGGCATAGTTGATGCAATGGGCATAGATCTGAACAAGAACATATGTATGCTTTCTTTTGAGGTATTCTATGTACGAATTTGTTACTCAAATATTTTTTTCTCAAGTGGAAAAGTTATAAGCAGGTGTAATGTGGCTGATGTTCTGCATCTTCCAGTGTTTAAACCACAAATGAGAAATCTGTAACTCTTGAGTTTCACCTGCCTTCCTCCCTCAGCTTCTCCCCCCCCCCCCCCAATTCCTATTTCCAAGCTGTTCCCCACATATCAAGTGAGTCACAGCCAGGGAGACAGAGGTTTCAACCTTTGTCCTCATAATCTCACACATACTGTTTTGATACACTTGAGAAGCAGCTGGGGAACTGTGGGATTGAGTTGATGTTAAAGGAAAGTATCATCACTCTTTTGCCTTGGAGGGTAGTGAAAACTCATTCAGTGAATATTTTGGAAGATTCTGAGGGATACCTTAGTTTTGGATTTTCCTTTTGGCAGAGGATTGGACTCAGTGACCCTTGAGATACCTTCCAGATCTGCAGTTCAATGACTTTATGATACATCACCACTTGCTGTATTTCAGATAATGATGCACATCCTTGCTTATCTGGTCCTTTCACACAAGATGAGGAATCAGCAATATTACTTCTTTCAAGGGCAACAAGAGATTTCCAGGGACTCTCAGCTCACGTTGAACAATTTGCACAAGGCTATTTGAATGGCATTGTAACTTGCACAGATTGCATATACTAACTATAAAAAAAACTCTCCCTTGTTGAACTGATATTTGAAAAATAGAAGAATTGTGTGGGTATGTTTGAAAAGTAGACACATTGCTCTCTTTCTGATCAATCAGACAATCCTTCTTTGTTACCTCTATGTGTCTGATTGGCTTCTCACAAAAAAGTGTCTCTGTTTTTCTGCAAAGCCACTCTCCTTCCTCGCTAATGATGAGGAATCTCCTGGTGCTTGAAAATTCCTTGTTGAGGTGTTTCATCATGTTCATACTGTCTGTTAGTGAGAACGAAGAGCTTAATATTCTTCACAGCCATGTCTCTGTCCACTAGCACTACCACCATAACTATAACCACCACCTGCTGATGTGCCAATATCACAAAATCTTCCAGAACTAGCATAGTTAGGATGATGAGGCAGGTGAATCCAGACATACAGCATTGCTCGATATCTTTTGGCCCACTAAATTGTTCAGGCAATTGTTCAGTCTGGGTGAGGATAAGCCCATGGTGGAGTCTGGAGAAAGCAAGTCAGGCAGGGGGATAAGCAAATAGGAAGGCTGACATACATAAGAGTGAAACAACACAAGTGTGTTCAGAGACATCACTTACAGAACCTCAACTGGCTCCAGAAATCAGACGAGGTTTAGTTTCTAACTTATTTCATCAATTTGATTACCCTTTTGCTAAACTGTGAAGAGCCTTCAAGAGGCAGGCCTCTAGCTTGGAGTCTGGCTATGTTTCTCCACTGCCTCCTGCCATGTGTGCTGCCAGAGGTGGAAACAAAATCTGCCCTGTACTAAGCTTTCTGGTTTGCTCAGTGGTCACAAGAGGTTTAGAAGCTCAATTCAAGGACCAAGATCTAGGGCTTCTGGTGGTAAGTGCTACCAACTTAATTAGCCCTCCTCGATATAGGCAGAATATCAGAAAAAAACTTCTTAATGGTTAGATCAGTACAACAGTGGAACCAACTGCCTCAAGAGGCAAGGGCTCCAAGAGAGATTTGGACAACCCTCTGTCAGATCTGCTTTGATCCAGATTCCCGCATTGAGCGGGGAGTTGGGCTTGATGGCCTAAAAGGCCCCTGCCAGTTCAGTGATTCTATTCATCTCCACCTTTGCTAATATAGGCTGGGACAGGACTGTGGCCTATTAAGTGAAATCATCAGAGGTGAGCCTAACAGTAGTGCTGGGAAGAGCTCCAGCTGATGTACTGGAGCATATCAGCTCTCACCATCCTTGACCCAGCTGTGTGCATGTTCAGTGTGATATAATTGGCGTGGCAGTACTGTTGACTTCAGGTTCATTGCACAGTCCTAGAGCTCCACATCATGCTGTTGCCAGGCCATCTAGCAGTCTATCAATGCTTCTCTGGGCAGATTTACTGCTGCCTGGCCTGGAGCAGAAGTCATCATCAGGGGAGTGCTGCTGGCAGGCTGGTGTTTGCAGAAATAGTCTGTGTCAGCCCACAACATTTATTCAACCATGAGGCATGCTGGTGCCAGGCTTGAGTTTTCTCTCTCTTCCTTCCAACTGCTCATCTCTCCCTTTCTCCAGTTCTCCTTCTTTTCTCCCAACTTTGCAATTCCCTTCCCATTTCATTGATTCATGCATATATACATATATGCAGTCAGATGCAGGTATTTGCAATCATATGCATGCACAGAAAAGTAATAGCTTCAGCAATGGCAATTGCTGCCAGAGACATGCTGGTGCCAGGCTTGAGTTTTCTCTCTCTTCCTTCCAACTGCTCATCTCTCCCTTTCTCCAGTTCTCCTTCGTTTCTCCCAACTTTGCAATTCCCTTCCCATTTCATTGATTCATGCATATATACATATATGCAGTCAGATGTAGGTATTTGCAATCATATGCATGCACAGAAAAGTAATAGCTTCAGCAATGGCATAAGCAGTGATAGGAAGCAACAGGTTTTCACCAGTTTACCAGAACCGGTAGTAACTTTTCTCAGCGTCCCGGAGAACCGGTAGTGGCTTGGGGGAAAAAACACCTCAGGTGCTTACCTTTTCACCAGTTCCCCCACTGTGCATGAGCGCCAAGCGCTTGGTGTGCATGCATGCCTACAGCGCTTGGTGCGCATGCGTGGCCTCCTTGCTGTCCTCCTAAGCAGGGAGGAGGAAGAGAAGCTGCTAGCCTAAAACTCCCTATAGCCTGCTCCCCAGGGTAAGTGACTCACCTTTGGGTGTGGGGTGTGGGTGTGTATTTTAATGTGTATTTAATGTGTATTTATTTTTAATGTGTATTTTTATGTGTTTTATGTGTATTTAATTTGTATTTTTATGTGTTTTATGTCTATTTAATCTGTATTTATTTTAATGTGTATTTTAAATGTTTTATGTGTATTTTTATGTCTATTTAATTTATTTTTTTATGTGTACTTATTTTTATGGGTTTTTTACATTGGCTCTGCCCACATCATTGGCTCCACCCATGACATCATGGTGTTGGCTCCACCCATGATATCATGATGGTGACTCTGCCCACGATGTTGGCTCCGCCCACAGTGTGGTAGTAAAAAATTTGGCTGTCCACCACTAATGATAAGGGCTTGGGTTTGGGTGAAAAAGTGAAGAAAGTGGCTTCATTTTGGCAATACAGGGCTTGATCGGGACATGAAAGAAGAAAAAGCAATGCCAGTGAGGACTAAGTAACAACACACAGTTTGCAGGTGCAATTAAAACACAGAGTAACTATGAAAGGCAGGTTGGCCTGTTTAGTAATTGCTGACATTTCACACCACTTTTGATCTACCTGGTTTTTGAAGATTCAGCTCCTGCCAACCTACCAGTTCGAAAACAAGAAATTGCAAGTAGATAAATAGGGACCACTTCGGTGGGAAGATAACAGCGTTCCATGCACTCCGGTGTCTAGTCATGCCTGCCACATGACCATGGAAACGTCTGCAGAAGCAGACAGCACTGGCTCTTCGGCTTAGAAACAGAGATGAGCACTGAACCTTAGATTCAGATACAACTGGCTTTTGAGCAAGGGAAACCTTTACTTACTACCATAGAAACTAATATTTACAAGACACGAATGAATTCTACAAAAACACAGAGTTTCCCGTTCAATTTGCTTAAAACTAGCAGATAATATATAACATATTATGCAACAGTTACATATAGTGTTGTTTATGGGAAATGATCTTTGCTCCTTCATAGACATAACCCATGTTTCTTGCTTCTAGAAGGTCATAGGTCAAATAATTAGGCAGCTCCAAGCAAAATGTTGAATTGAAATGTATTACAAGACGCTTGAGAAACTCTATCTTCTGCCAAATCACAAATAATGCTTCCATTAAAATTCTGTCTTGGATGAAAGGCAAGTCCATTAGTCTTGGAGCTAATTTTTACTAGCTCCTGAGATGTATGCATATTAAAAATTCAGCTTTTGTAATTGCCAGACATCAACCACCTTGTCAATGCTCGTCTTGGAGTTTTTAATTATTTACTTCATTTACATAGACATTCCAATTTATGATCAACTGTTTAGTTATCAAGGGACCATTTTTGTAATTTCTCTTTTGCATTTTATTTAGTCCTTTTGCATCCTTGGCAAATGCTCCGAGGCTGTTTTACCTCAGCACTGAAATAACATTAGGAACTATATGCTACATCGCACTGCCTGTTTTTGGCATTATGAAATCTACTTGGCTTTCACAAAATGAGTGCTAAAATCATAGCTAGCTCATTATAAAATAGGGCTCAAGAAAGTTCCTTTGTGATCATATGCCAACTTCTTGTATTCAGACACAGCCGCTCTGCTGTCACCGGTTTTCTACATACAGTGGCATGCATTGTATAACAATTTTCCCTATGGGATGCATCATACAACAATTATTATTTTTTTGCTAAGTGGTTTTTCCCACTGAAAAACTGTTGTATGATTTTTTTTCCATAGGGAAAATTGTTATGCGGGACACCATTTCCCCCCAAAACCTAATTGTTATGAGATTTCATTGCTATACTGGGCGATTGTTGCACGAGGTTCCACTGTATTTATTTTTCTGTCTGTGTGTGTTAATAAAGAATTATAAAGCTTAATCTTGATGGTCCATCACACACAACAAATGTTAAAATAAGATTATTAACATTTATTGGTGTAGCTGGGAGAAGCAAGGAACTCCTTTCAGACAGGAGCTTCTCACACAAGCTCTCTTTTCCAACAAATCCCCAAGGAATAGCTCCCCATAGCTAAACCTACCAGCAGAGAAATCTCGCAGAGTATTTTTACATTAAAGCTTCGAATTGCATCTGAACTTCTCTCAAGGTAATACAAAGGCATTTGTAATTTAAATTGATATTCTAACTAACTCCAGAGAGGTAGGCATGTTAAGTTGATAGCAACAAAACCAACAAAGGGCCTTGTAGCACTTTAATGATTACCACGTTTATTATTGCATAAGCTTTTGAGGACGAGAGTCAACTTCATCACATGCATGATGAAGCAGGCTGCATTCCACAAAGACCTATGCCTTAATAAATGTGGCCAGACATTAATGTTCCACAAGTCCTTCTGTAGAAGTTACAAGTCAAGCTAGTTTAAGTTTTAAATTTAGTTGAAAAGCAATTTAGGATAATACTCTCATTTTTCGATCAATGAACATGTCCGACAGCAGGATTGGATTGAGGTCATATTGTGCACTACAAAATTCACTAAATAATTAATTTAGTAAATTAATAATTTCGATTAACAAAGAAGACTGGGCCAAGTAGCTGCTGACCTTGCCACTAATTTTTACATGATCCTCAGACTTTTGCAGGTGCCATTCAGACAGTTTTATATCTTTCAGCACCTAAAACCCTAGCCATCCTTAGTGTCACAAGGGAAGTTCATTAAACTGCAATACAACCCACCTCCTAAAATAAGGGTGGCCAACCTTTTTTTTGCCATGGGACAGATTATGCCCCATGGACAGCTGAGCAGGCCAGACCATGCCCCCCGAAAGTGGCCACATTTACAACTGATGTAAACACACCCACTTCCATGTTTATGACAGTCACGGGCATATTTTACGGATGACGTAAATGTGCCCACTTTCACTTCTAGGTGCAGCGGATGCAGCAATGGGGTAGATGAGATGGTGTTGGGGGCTAGGACCGGTGGGCCATAGATTGGGAACATCTGTCCTAAAATCTCCTCCCAAAGTATTCTGGGGGTGTTGTTTCTTTTATACTGTCACAGACAGAGCCTCCTTTACCCCAAGCTGGTATTCCAAACAATTTTTGTGACCTCCTTTTAAAGAAATTGAACTTTTAACCATGTCACTTGTTTCTTCTGTTCTATCTGCTGTGCATCTCTTTTCAATATATAGTCATTCTAAAATCAATTATACAGAGTAAGCTATTTTTACTGTGATCAAGTGGTTTTCCACAGCAGAATCAAAAATTTAACCCAGATCTCCAAGCCATAGCCCAACACTTATCCATTACAACCACTTGCTATGTTCTCTACTGTCTTTTCTACTATGCAGCTATTCAAAATTCAATCTTTATCCAATACTTATAACTTGAGAATTGAACTGCCTATGATGAAATGTAATACAGTATTTGCAAGAATTGAGTTTCCAGGTTATGCATTATTTCTGCTGCTACAATAATTAAATTGACAATATTCTCCTCATTTACCGACTGTTCCTGTGTAGATTTCACTGAGATAACATACAGCCACCAAGAAAGATTTCATCCTAACTCTTGTCATCCAACAATAGAGAGACCTCATAAGATCTTGGAGAAATAATTCTGAAGTCTTTTCCCCTTGCTTGTTAAAAAGTGCTATAGTCTTTGGCAAAGACTTTCTTGGCTTATCTTTGACATTCAGTTCCCACCTCTAACAACAATAGAAGAGATTGATTTGTAAAGCCATTATCTTTGTGTTCCCTCCCTGTGGTACTTCTACAGACTTTCTGCAGGAAGGAGACTGAAGAGTAAATGTGGACAGAGCAAAAGCATCTTACCTGACAGGAAGAAAATTGATTACCAATTCCCACCTCAGCTAGGGAGAACATCTCTGAAAAATGCAAACATCCCCTAAGATTACACTAAACAGCCCCAAACTGGAAGTTGGAGTAGGTGGTATGAAGAGTGCAGTACACCAGAGATTACAAATCAATCATTTTTATAAAACATGTAATTAGGTAACAGCTTTGACTGCTTCTGCAGTCTATAGTTTTGCTCTTCCTTTTAAATGTTTATATGTACTCGAAATCTTCCTTGTCTTTGCCAATTCTCTTGCTTGTGAGGAGTTAAGAATGCTGTGGGGCAATGGAATTAAAGACTGGCAAAGAAAATAACTAGGAAAAATGTAGTTCAAAAGAAACTATGCCTATGAAAAGATGCTGCTGTAAATCTTTCTTTTTGGAAAGAAATTTGTGAAGGCCCAACTGAACGTAATAAAAACACATCATGGACAAAAGGTATCTGCAAAGAAGCCCAAGGAAAACTTATGAATAATAGTATAATAAAAACTGAAATTATTAAGAGGCAAACAAAGGCTGTGGAAAATCAGGGTGCATCTGGAGCAGATGAGTTTCAGAGATTTTGGTTAAAGCCAGTAATGGGATGTTACCGGTTTGGACCGGTTCACCCAAACCAGTAGCACCCCATCCGGAGGGGTCGCCAGGGTGGTGGTAAAACCCCAGGCGGCCGGTTCGGTCGCCTCTCTGGCACCCTCCAAAAATGTCTGCATGTGCAGACATTTTTTATTTTTTTAAAAAAAATTGCTCCGCCCACGACATCATGACGTCATGATGGGATAGTGAAGATTTTAACAACCCAGCACTGGTTAAAGGGTTTAGTAAGTCTTCATCAATGCATAACAATACACCTCAATTTCCTACTTTCACTACTTTAAGATAGGTTTTAAAACAGAACTTTTAAAGGAGGCTTTGGAAATAGGTTTGTCATCAATGGGCCTGTCTAAATGTGGTTTTATTTAGCTTTTAACCACCACTGTTAAACTTGATTATATGTTGTTCTTTTGTTAATTTTATTCATTTTATTCTATGGATTGGAGTTGCTTTTTTGGGTTGGGTTATTTGAGGATTATTATTGTATGTCCCTGTTCTGAGTGGTGCTTGTAACTGATTTGGATGGTGTCAAACTTTTTGGGCCGTGGGCCGTGGGCCGATCATGTGGTTCAGGGAGCCAATCACTAAGGCCCGGGGGCTGGATGCAGCCCCCGACACCAATTCATCCGGCCCCCAAAGCCCTCGTTGCTCCTGGAAGCGTAAGTAAAACGCACCCATACAAGTGCATTTTACTTTCACTTCCAGGAGGGATGAGGGCTTCGGGAGCCCGATAAATTGGCATTGGGGGCTGCATCCGGTCCACAGCCCTTAGTTTGGGCACCACTGGTGTAAAAGTACCATTAATGAGAGAGTGAGTGAATACTTCAAAATTCCACAAAAGAAGACTGGATGACAACGGGTCACATATTCAGATAATAATAATAATTTTTTTAAAAAACAAGATAAGTGCAAAGAACCCAGTAATTATTGACCAATTACATGCCTTCCAACAATCCTTAAACTACTCATCGAAGTACAAAATAATCCAGTGGAGCACAAAGGGAACTTTAAAAATCAAAAGGCACAGAAGCTCAGCTGCTAATTTACAAAATGGTACTTAAAGAACACTAAAAGACAAGAAAAACAAATCTTAAAATGGATAGATTACAAAAGGGCATCTGACTAATTGCCCCACAGCTGGATTAACACTTTACTAAAATATTTGAGATTAGGAAAATATTCAGAAGTTTCTGGAGAAAATCATGAGGAAATGGAAAGTTATTTTAATGGCTCATGGTGAAGAAATTGAGGGAATAAAACTTTATTTGTCACGGTTAACTGTTTAACATCTCATCAATCCCCTTGCCAATAATTTTAAATAAAACTGGATTGGGCTGCCATATTTCAGATCAAGTGGGGAAATTCAATCACCTTTCTACCTGGATGACGTAGAACTGAGATAAAAAAAATCACTGTTAAAGGCAGTGTGAATATTTAGGAAAGATATTCTGATGAAATTTGGGCTTTACAAATGTGCAAAATCTCTAGTCAGTGGGACAAGATCCCAAAACTAATGAAATAGAGTTGACAATCATTGTCAAATGGTGACAATCATAAACACCTTGGAATATTGGAAGCTGATAATATCCTGCAGGCAATAGTTAAAGATTTGACACAAAAGGAATATACAGTAAACCCCTGACATACGGGTTAACTTGTTCCTCAAGGGTGTTCATATGTTGAAAAATTCCTATGTCAAACCACGATTTCTCATAGGAATGCACTGAAAACAAAAAACCCATTCCAGACCTTAGAAAAAACAAAAAAAGTCTTTTAGCTGTTCAAAACTCTTTCTAAAGTGGTGAAACACGGCAAAAAATAATAATCAAAAGTACACTTTAGAAAGAGTTTTAAACGGATAAAATACTTCTTTTTAACTTTTTTCCCTAAGGTCCAATACTGATTTATTTTATTTTCAAAGCATATTCAGCAAATTTCTGACAGCACTATTTAGTGCTGTGCTGACCCACCCAGGCAAGCACAGTCACCGCACAGTGGCACTACACAGAAAGTCTTGTTTGAGGATAGTCCAGATATCAAAGTCCAAAAGGAAAGCCCATGTCTGTTTACCAGTAGTCTGAATCATTAGTCTAATCCAAAGGGTGTCCAGGGGTGTCATCAGGGTTGGCAGAGAAGTCATGGTCACAGCAGGCAGGTCAGGGTCTAGGCAGGCAGTCTGGAGTCAAGCAAGATGTCAGCAGTGATGGGATGTAACAGGTTCGCACCAGAACCCGTAGTAACTTTCCCCAGTGTCCCAGAGAACCGGTAGCAGCTTTTGGGGGGAACCACCTTTGGGGCTTACCTTTTCACTGGTTTCCCCACTATGCATGCGAGCCAAGCACTTGGGGTGCATGCACGCCTACAGTGCTTGGCACGTATGCACAGCCTCCTTGCTGTCCTCCCATGCGGGGAGGAGGAAGAGAAGCTGCTAGCCTGAAGCTCCCTATAGCATGCTCCCCAGGGTAAGTGACTCACCTTTGGATGTGGTGTGTTTGTGTATAGTTTAATGTGTATTTAATACCTTTACCTATATTGATGTACTACCACAGTTCCTAAAAAGGCCTGGTGCCCTGGCTTGGGGTTTTTAAGCAAAGTCTTGGAGTTACCTCATCAATAAGCTACACCTGTGCTGTTCCAATTGCTGTTCCAATTGGAGAACCCTTAAGGAGGTACAGCTGTTTTACATTTACATTAAGGCATATTATCCTAGAGAACTAGTTAGGCAAATACTTAGTACCTAACTTCTTTAACTGTTGAAAAGTTGAAAAGTGCCAAAATGAAGCCATCTTGTGGTGAGTTCATTCTGTAGTTCCTTCCATCTGACCTAGTGTGAGAAAGATTAGCCAGAATAAGCTTTAAGCTCTGGTTTAAAAGCTCTGGTTGATTTGTGTTTGGGGTGGGCGGGTGGGTGTATTTTAATGTATTATTTATTTATTTATTATTTTATTTTATTTACGGGTTTGTATTGTGGTTGGGTGGGTGGGTTGAGGTGTGTGTGTGTGCTTTTTAAAATTATTTATTATTATTTTATTTGCCCCTGCCCACAATGTCATGACATCATGATGTTGGATCCCCCCATGACATCATGATGTCATGATGTTAACTCCATCCACACTGCAATGACATCACAGTGTGGTAGTAAAATTTTTGACATCCCACCACTGGATGTCAGTCTTCGCACAAGAGTTGTACCAACACTGGCAGGCTACAAGAAGCTTGCTTATAAGCCTCCCATTTAATCAGTATCAGCTGGGAGCCTTCTTTGATGTTTCACACTAGCCTGCCTATGTCTCAGGTGTAGCTGTTTCCTGGACCTCTCCCTGACTGAGGGCTGATCACTGTCAGACTCCTGATCAGCTGTTGGGGAAACAGACTTGGGCCAGGCGTAGGCTGAGATCCCTGGCTCAGGGCATCCTTGGGCTTGGGTGCAGGCAGAACTGAGCTGGGCATAGGGAGTACCCCCTGATCCAGGTCCTCTTTGGGGTCAGAGGAGGGGTGGATCACAAGTGCCCACCTTAAGTAACTTAAGGAAAAATAGCTGGTGAGGGTCGGGGAATTTCCAGCACTTCCTGGTTGTGGGGAGAGCTTTGGCTAGTGCCAAAACACGATGAAAAAATCCAAAAACAGAACGGAAATGCTCCACACACCCTCCCACTGCCATGAGAAGCATCGGAAGACCCAAAAAAATCTTATCATATGTGGAAAAACAACAACAACCAACCTGTCAAGTGCACCTAAATCACAACAGTTGGAGACTTCGAGTGCCAGGCCGAGCTTCCTGCAATGCCGGGGTTTCAAGCATGGAAACTGACATGATCACCACCACCACCACTGACAAAAATGTAAGCAGTGGGCAACAACTGCAATGGTTTGAGACTTCCCGGTTCCATGCTGGGAATCCAGGCACATCGGAGGAGAAAAAAATCCCAAATCCCTGGGAAGTGGCAGTGGCTGTGCAAGAAGCTTCAAAACCTGCACAATCACCACCACCATGCACCACCGCAAACCACAGTGGTAAGAGATTTTTTTTTTTACTTCTGGATGGAAGGCAGTCGTAGAGGTGCCTGTGTGGCCTCTATGGGCAGTGTTAATGCACAGGTAGAGAGCATGATTCAGTTTTTGCAAGTACAGTAATACCTCATATAACATTAGTATCGAATAACACTAAAATCGCATAACATTAAGGAATCTGGGGGGAAGAATTGCATCAGATAACATTAAGATCCTATGGGATGCTTCAGATAACAACCGCTAAAGCCTGTGTGGTTACAATGTATCTCTATGGATCCCATAGAGGATCAGATAACACTAAAAATCATATAACACCAAGACTTGTGGAACCAGGTTTTAGTGTTATATGAGGTTTTACTGTATGTCAAAAAAGTATTAAAGTATTAAAAATCATATTTATATGTATTTATTTATTTTTCTGATTTCTATTGCTGCCCAACTGCAAAGACTCTGGGCGGCTCACAGAAAATAAAACCAGTCACATTTTAAAAACCAATAAAAAGAACCCATTAAAACAGCCACCAAAAATTACTCCAAACCCTACAGATTAAAAGGAGAGAGTGTTCTTACTAAATCATATCTTGAATTGCCCCCCCCCCCCCGAGATTTCCCATTGTATCTCAAGTTTTTCTTACGTTGAACTGTTCGTATGTCATGCTTCCACTATATCAGAAGATTGTGGAACATTTTAAAATAAAAAAAATTAGAAAATCAAAATTAAATGGTGGAAATACAATCAAAGTCATAATAAACACATGGGGAGTTCCAGCTGGAATAATACCTTGGATCCAAAATAAATTAGAAGTATTGGATTGAAAAACAAAAAAAAATAAATTTTAATAAACACGGTTTATATAGTACATCCAAAAGTGAGGTGGGCAGCTTTATACTTAAAGAGAAAAATTGGAAGCTGTGGATTACTACAAATACAACATGTTGTAGAGGAAGAAAAAAGATGCTAAAATGATTATATCAATAGAACCAGAGAAAAATTACTGAAGGCGATGAAAATGGAAAACATTTTGAAGACAGCAGAAAGAAAAGGCAGGATATAAGAAACAACAATTTGAAGATAAATTAAACAAGTAGAAAAAGAAAATATTGCATGGACAGCACCTGAGAAACAATGTTTGACTATTTTTTATATGTTCTCATCATCGCTGCCGCTGTCATCATGGAACTACAGAGTTGGAAGGGACTTTACTGATCATTCAGTCCAGCCCCTGCCAAGGAGGCACAGTGGGAATCAAACTCCTAAACCACTAAGCTACTCAGCAGTTCATATACTTCAAGATAGTCTGGGTTAGGGTACCTGTGAATGTAAGGGATTCCTTTCCCCTACAAGAACAGACTATTTTTATGTATCAGCGGTGCCTTTCCTAAGTTTTGAGGAAAATTCCATGAAGTTCTTGCTTGTGAGAGGAAAATAATTGTTTTTCCTTGTCCTCACCTAAAAGGATGAGAAAAGCCTTATGTGCAGTGGCAAGTAATAAGTGCCACAGATTTTCTCTCTTGGGACTTGTGTTGCTGAATATCTTCTATAAATGCCTCAGAGTCAAATATCCTGATAATACCAATGTTCTTCTTCTTCCATGTCTAGGAAAGATGTGAAACTGCCAAAATGAAGGCACCTTTTGGTGAGTTCATTCTGCAGTTCCTTTTGCCTGACCTAGTGTGAGAAAGATTAGCCAGAAACACAAGCTTGCCATTATCAGGATATGCCCAATTGTGGTTCAAAACCACCACAATCTTCAAGGAGGCTCCTTCTGTGTACCCCAATACCAATGTAAGATAGATGGCTAATACTTCAGAATTTTCTTTGTCTTCAGGATTCAAGATGGTGTTAACAGATTGAAAACTGGGAGGATCTTCAACAGTAATAAATGCAATATTATGTATTTAGGCAAGGAAAAAAACAGACATACAACAAGCTAAACAGTAATATGTGTTAATATCACATGAGAAGCTTAGTAAACACAGAATAAACATGAGTGAACAACATAATACAGCACCAGCAGCAAAAAACGAAATTGAAGGTTATATCAAGTAATTAAGGCAATCGAGATAAAGGCAAGTACAGTCAAACATCGCATAAAGAGTGCTTCGCTTAAAGAGTAACTCGCTTAAAGAGCAAAATTTTCTATGAATGTTCGTTTCGCTTAACAAATAAAACCAACCAAAAACTCGCTTAACAAATAAATCATGGTTCACAATCCCTCCCACCAGAAGTAACAATTGGTCACTTACAATGGTGTTTTGCTTAAAGAGCAAACTTGCTTAAAGAGCAATCCTGTGGAACACATTATGCTTTTTAAGAGAGGTACAACTGTACAGTAATAGTATTTTCTCTAATCTTTAGTCACACCTGACTTGTAGTACTAGGTTCAGTTTTGAACTACTACAACTTAAGAAAGATATCAATATGATGGAAAAAGCCAAGATTGTAGAAAGGTCTGAAAACCAGCCTCTATGCAGAATTTTCGAGGGAGCTGTGCATTTAGCCTGGAGAAGAGAAGATTGAGAGATGATATCACTACCATCTTAAAATATTTGAAGGGCTGTAATGTGGCAGATGAAACAACCTTATTTTCTACAGCTCCAGAAGGTAGGATTTGATCCAATAGATTTGAATTGCAAGGGGGGGGGGGAAAGATTTTGATTAACTGTCAGGAAAAGGGTCCTGGTGGTTAGAGCTGTTTGACAGTGAAATGGATTGCCGCACAAGCTGGTGAATTCTTTATAGCTGGAAGCTTTTAAACAGAGTTTGGATGGCCATTTGTCACAGATACTTTATCTAGGGATTTCCTGCATCAGTGAGAGTTGGATTAGATTACACTTAAAGTCCTTCCAGCTCTACTGTTCCATGATTCTATGAAAGCTGAATGGAGAGTAGGGATCAGCCATGCTTTAAAACCGCAACAGTAGGACACAAGACTTTGAGGACTGTTCTTCTATCACAGGGGAAAATGTTTGAACAGAAGAATGTTTAGACCTTTGACCAAACTTATAAAGTAAATATAGAAATTGCAATTTTATTTTTTTTACACATGGGCACAATGTGCAAACCAAAGTGTTTCCTTCTCCTCCATATTGTCCCTCTCTAGTCTACTGAGCCATGGGGGTAGGGAAAAGGACACAGTTAATAAGGTGAGATTATATGGACTCTGGTAAACATTTCCATATGAAAAGTAACAAGGTTATCAGGATTACAAACTGCCGAACATTTATAGAAAGTTTTGTGCCAGCTCAGATAAACCCAGGGCAACCTCACTGTATAGTTGAACCCTAAGACAAGTAATGTTTATTTTAATAACTTGTTCAATACAGAGGTTAGCAACCTTTTTCAGTCAGGGGCCGGGTCACACTACCTCAGACAGTTGAGGAGGATGGACTGGTGGTTCCCCTTTACAGCTGCAGTAAACACTTTTCTGGCAGCTGTGGATTCATTTACAGCTGTCATAAATACGTTTGCAACAGCCACAGACTCATTTATAGCTGTCATAAATGTGTTTGTGACAGCTGTAAATGAGTCTGTGGCCGATTTCACTACCAGCAGCTTGAGTGAGGATGGGGGCTGGAATTTTTGGCGCTGCAGGCTGGATCTCGTCCGCGGGCTGTAGGTTGCCTACCCAGTTTAATAGCAGTTGAATGACTTGTGCTTGATTATTTATGAATATCTATTTTCAGTTTCTGAGTTTAGTTTTTCAATCCTTGCTTTCTGTTTTGAGCTTGTGCAATTGACTATATCAGTGTTTTCCAACCTTTGGTTTTTGGACTTCATTTCCCAGAAGCCTAAGTCAATTCCCCAAAGTACTGATCAGCCAATGTTCTGGGAATTTAAGCCCCCCTGTGGGGTGTGGGCACCATATTGGCAGCACCGCTTCCCCACCCACTCCTCTCCCTCCACCAATGGGGATGTTGAGAGGGAAGGCTGACATCCTGCCCACAAGGCAGTGGAAGGAGTGAGGTGAGGCAACCAGACTTCCTGCACCCCTCCAAGGATGTGGTGATGATGGTGCACACTTGGGGGAGGGGCAAGGAAACCAATGGGGGTGGGGAACCCATGTAGGGAACCCACAGGGAGTGTTGTGTAACAGGGCGGAGGGTAACATGCAGGGGGCATGCAGAGTTAGGGAGGAGCAATGGAATCCATGGGGGGCATGCACACCTGCAGAGGAGAACACACAGGGAGCATGCACACATGCCTATGTGATGTTGCAAATGCACTTCAAGTAGCATGCCTGGCAATGCCAAATGGGTCTGTGGGCATGAAAAATTCCTGCCCGTGTGCCTCATCCTCTTGGGCACTTGGTCTCTAAAAGGTTGATCATCACTGTAACAGTGAAAGCACACATTCATGCATACAACATTAAATTTAGCTAATATTTTAAAACATCAAATTATGTATATAAAGAGCTGACTGGATGGCTCCGTTAGAGGCTGGTTTCCCTCTATGACTCCAGGGAGAAGAGTCAACCTATGTAGCCCAAGGATGCTTCCAGAAGATGGAGACAATAAACCATTTCAGAATACTCTCTAGCTTTTAAAAAAAAACTCTAAAAAGGGTCACCATAAATTAGAATTGACTTGATGGGACACAATATTATTATGTATACAAATTACTGTAATTGTTCTATTGGATAGAAAATCTTTTATCCACCACTTATTGTGCTCTTCTGTTTTACAGATTGATTTCTTCTCTCCAGAAACCTTTGACTTAAGCAGCATTTAGCTCTTGCAAAAGCCAAGCAGAGTCATGTTGCGCAGAAGGCATTTGTGCCAGATTTGTGAACAGTAGAACCCTGTATAATAAATGCCTTGCACAGCAATTAAATCGTACAACAACGAGGATTTGAAAAAAAATCATTGTGCCCCGTATAACAACTAAAATTGTTACACAATGCAATGCATCTCTATGGGAAAAATTGTACAACGCATTTTTGTTGTTATACGATTTTCCCATAGAGATTTGTTGTACAATGCATCTCATAAGGAGAATCGATATACGATGCATGCATTGTAGAGCAATTTTTTTGTGCAACAATGAGCCCCATGGAACAGATCAAAATCGTTGTATGAGGTACCACTGTACTTTAATATAAGGTTCTTCTGATTCTTCGGTGTCAGTTTATGAGAGAGGGGGATGATGATGATGATGATGATGATGGTTGTGGTTTACAGCAAATCACAATCCCAACATAAAAACATCCCCACAATAAAAGACATAAAATCTCAAATTAAAATCATCCAAACCTAAAAATCCTCTGCCCCAATTCTCATCTAACTAAGTTAAAACTAAAATAAAAAAGCTAAAAGCCTAGAAAAAGTGCTAGAGTTTGAGAAAAATGTTATTTCATAATCATGCTGAATTGTCCTTCTCACGTAATTGGGATGGAAATCCTGTTGGATATATGGATCCATTTAATCTGCAGCCTTACTTAATTCTTTGGAACAAATCTAGCTATTCAGTCCTCAAGACAATTCATGTATAATTAATTTAGTGGGACTTTTGACATTGTTTTCAGTCTGACAGAACAGTACATGTTTTCAAATGATTTCTTCTAAATTAAATTTGGATCAATTGTGCTGTAGTTAGGGCAGACTACTCTGAAAGATTTATGCTTTCAATTAAGAAATTTGGAAATTCCATGTTGCATTCATAATCAGGGTGAGTGACTGGGTTTTATTGACCACTGATAAGCTGGGTGTGTGCAAGCAGAGTCTGTTAAAACTTGTTGGGAGCCAGGATGGAACTATATTTAGGTCAACTGAGATGCCATCTGACTGTGGAGATGTTTATATACATTACACTGCACATTGGGGCCTGTCTGCCTTGCCTTTGGCTGGAACAGAGATGTCAACAAATCCATATACATTTGAAATGAGGGGAAATGTCTGGATGTATATACGTATTGGCTTTTTTAACACCTCATGGGCTTAAACCAGGGGTTATCAATCTTTTCAAATCAGGGGCCAGGTCACGCTCCTTCAAACAGTTGAGGGGGCTGGACTGGTTGTCCCCCCCCCCACCATTTACAGCTGCCACAAATGAGTCCATGGCTTATTCCGCTGCCAGCAGCGGGGGTGAGGGTGGGGGGCAGATTATTTGGCACTGTGGGCTGGATTCAGCCTGTGGGCCATAAATTGAAAACCACTGGTTTAAACTATGGGACAGTACATAACGCCATTCATCTAACATCTATAATAGCCATCTGGGAAACATACTTTTACCAGAGGAACTGAACAAAAAGTAAATTACAATGCAAAAAATGGAGCAATATATATATATATAAATGCTCAGTTAACAAGTGTGCAGATTGTTTTATAGCCTTGAGAACATGGGCAGGTTGTAGATAATTGAAAGAATGGGAGAGAGCAGAGAAGAACAAAATAAATTACTAACATCTAGGAACTAAGTGGAGATAATCCTCATACAGCCTTTTAGCAATGAGCAAGGGATGAAAGATGAGTGCAGAAGAAAAGATGCCTTTGAACTGTGGTGCTGGAGGAGACACTTGAGAGTCCCCTGGACTGAAGGAGATCAAATCAGTCAATCCTACAGAAATAAATTATGACTGCTCCTTGGAAGGGCAACTACTGAAGCTGAAGCTCAAGTACTTTGGCCACCAAATGAGAAGAGAGGACTCACTGGAGAAGGCCCTGATGCTAGGAAAGATTGAAGGCAAAAGGAGAAGGGGGCAGCAGAGGATTAGGTGGCCAGATCGCATCATTGACATGGTAGAGGTAGATCTGGATGGATTGTGGAGGATGGCAGATGATGGAGGAGCCTGGCATGTGATGGTCCATGGGGTTGCAAAGGGTCAGACTCAACTGTGCGACTGAACAACAATAACAAGCTACAGCTACATACAAAGAAAAAACAAAAACAAAACCCATGGGCTGCAATCCAATATTTACAACTAAGTCCACCGAACGCAATGAGGAGACTACACTGTCAGAAAGTCCATTGGCAACATGCCATAGAACTTAGCCATACAATAGGTATGTCTGGCACTGACAGCTGGAATTCTTGGGCAATGGCTGGCAGTACAAGGCTCTGTTATACCCTGAGATTGAAGCCTCTGGTGGGATCAAAACTCCCAGAACAGAACCAGATGGGTAAATCCATCCTTTAATTTTCCCACATTGCTTTCACAAAACCAAACAATTAAAAACGGAAAACTAAAAGAATGGCTCAACTCAGCAGCCCAGACCTGTTTGAATGGATAACTGCCAGAAGTCCTCATTGAAGAGAATCACAGGTGTCTTATAGCCTACCTGGTCAGTGAGCTGCCCCTGAGAAAATGCCCTACACCAAAGTATTTGGGCATCACTGTGGATTGAACCCTGACCAAACAGAAAGTTATCACCAGAAATAACATACACTAGTACCCCGGATAACATTATGACTTGGTCCCACAAGTCTTGTCGTTATCCGGTTTTAAACGTTGTGCGATACATTGATCACAAAATGTTAAAAAAAGCCCTCTTTCCCTGGAGGCTGCAGCAAGCCAGAACGTCGGGATTTGAATCCTGACATTTTGGCTTGCTGCAGCCTCCAGGTAGGTGGGGGAAACTTTGGAAACAGTTTGGATCAGGTCTCCACACCTCCCTGGACCCGGCCGGGGGGGGGGGGTCAGAGACCCCAAAAATTGGTAAAAAAAACTTCCATTTTTTTTTTACCAATTTTGGGGTCTCTGACCCCCCCCCGGGTCCAGGGATGTGGGGAGACCCGATCCAAGCTGTTTCTGGGCTTCCCCGACATCCTCAGCCAGTGCAGCAAGCCAAAACGTCAGGGTTCGAATCCCGACATTCTGGCTTCCTGCAGCGTCAAAGAGGGTGGGGGAACTTCAAAATTAGTGCGCATCGGGTCTCCCCACCTCCCTAGAGCAGATGCACGCTATTTTTGAAGTTCCCCCACCCTCTTTGAGGCTGCAGCAAGCCAGAATGTCAGGATTCAAACACTGACATTTTAGCTTGCTGCACTGGCTGAGGATGTCGGGGAAGCCCAGAAACAGCTTGGATCGTGTCCCCTGCCTGCTCCAGAGAGATCAGAAGACCCGATCTACAGCTGCAGGGTGGTTGGGGAAGCTGACGGGGACTCCCTGTCGGCTTCCCTAGCCACCCGCCCTTGCCTCCGCAGCTGCGGGGTGGCTGAGGAAGCTGATGGGGGAGCCCCCCGTCTGCTTTCCAGCCTCCCCACCCCTGCCTCCGTAGCTGCAGGGTGGCAAGGAAGCTGAACGGAAAACCCCATTCAGCTTTCCAGCCACCCTGCTGCTAAGAATGACTGTATCGGATAATGTTAAAAATCGCATTATTCGATACAAGATTTTTCCGAAAATCTTGTAACATTATGTGGTTTTAGCGCTATCTGGTACTCGCGTTATCCGGGGTATTACTGTACTTAGGAAACTGGCTGGATCAGGCTGGGTTGCATTCTCACAAACAACAGGAACAACAGCTTTGTTCCCATGCTACTCCACAGCATTCCACCTAAGATGAGGAGAGAAGTAGCTGCGGACACCAAGAGAACTAAGCAAGAGAATGATCCTCTGGTTATGAGCCTCAAGTCCCGCGGTTCAGATCCAGGAAGAGCTTTATGGCAAGAGCAAACATTCTTGAGAGTACGCAAGAGCAAAACCAAACAGAAGGTGGAGGAAGGAGATCACTGGACAAAGAACAACATTAAAGGAGGATATGGCTTAGGAACCCAACCTCCTCTACGTCACTTGTTGGAGCCTGAATAGGCTGAGGGTTGGAGTGACTAAATGTAAGACCAGGATGGTCAAGTGGGGCCTGCTGGCAGACAACAACACACAGTGTGAATCTGGCTCATTTACTGGTCTGCCAGTTACTGCCAGAAATATGCTCTGATGAGGACTTAAGTGTGACCAACGGCAAAGCCAAGAAAGTGGTTTTAATTCAGCAATCAAAAGAAGCACAAAAGAAGACTCCACAGCAGAATATGCTAGTGCCATATGGTATAAAGAAAGAATGAGATGCTCACACTGCAGTGCCAACCCTATCCAGAATGACAAAGTAAGGAGGTCCAGAAGCGTTGTTCCTGGCCATTGGAATATAACTGGTTGCTCAGAATCACCTGATTTCCCAAGTTAAGAGGATTTTTTGCTGTCATGTGAGTCCCTGCCTGCACCATCTGGCCAACAATTCTGCATGCACTGGTTAGTAAGGAATGCCTGCAATGCAGTGCTCAGAGCATGAGAACCACTGAAGCAGTGTAAGTGAGACATTCTGTGTATTCTTCATGTGGTTCAGGCAGAATGCTAACTGCACTCTGCTTCATTAACCTGCCCTCTTAATCCCTTACACCTTTCCCAAAAGAAGACTGGGGCTGATTTATCCACAGCTCTGTGATTTCAATGAGGAGTTGAAATCTGAAATTTTTATCTCTCCTAGAAATCCTACATCTTTTTCATAGGAACACACCTATAATATGAAATCTATCCATTTTGGTCTAGAATAAAAAGAGGTGAAATGGTAAGGTATAGCAGTATAACTCAGCTTTAGAATAGTTTTGAACCTGGACTTCTATACTTAGCCTATATATTTTACTGATTATAAAGAGACAGCATTCCTCATTACAAAATACCTCCCAACTCCTAATTTCAGTGGCATTTTCATCTTAATTGAGAGTTTCATTCTTCACTATAGACACCACCATGCCATAGGGGTGGAATGAGAGCCCCCAGTCAGCTAAGAATCTGGCATGCCAAGCACTCTCATTAGCAAAAAATACCATATAAATTTTCCTTGCAGACAAGAATGATGGATAGAAAATATATATATATATATATATATATATATATATATATATATATATATATATATATATATATATATATATATATATATATATATATATATATATATATATATATATATATATATAAAAGAAATGAAATGAAATATATACAATCTGTATTCCTGAGGAACAGATAGTTCTCAGCAGATTGGCCAGCCAATGGCGCTTTCTTGACAGCTCCTTGTTTCTTCAGTGCATTGTTCCAGTGCAGACCAGCAGGGTCTGCAACAACTAATTTCAAGTGGGGCTGCTGTAAATCATTGCAAAAGAACTGGAATGTGAGTAATCAAGTGCCATATAAAGCTTGACATTGTTTTAAGCACAAGGTAACTTTTCAGGCATTTTTTTGTTGTTGTTCAGTCGCACAGTCGATTCCGACCCTCTGCGACCCCATGAACCACTGTCCTCCAGGCACTCCTGTCCTCCACCATCCCTCTCAACTCACTCAGCTCTGTGCCCATTATCTCCACAATACCATCTAGCCATCTCATCTTGGGCCGTCCCCTTCTTCTTTTGCCCTCCACCCTTCCCAGCATCAAGGCTTTCTCAAGTGAGTCCTCTCTTCTCATTTGATGTCCAAAGTATTTTAGCTTCATCTTTATTATTTGACCTTCTAAGGAGCAGTCAGGCTTGATTTCTTCTAAGATTGACCCATTTGTTCTCCTCGCTGTCCAGGGTACTCTCAAAACTCTCCTCCAACACCACATCTCAAAGGCGTCTATTTTTCTGCGCTCCGCTTTCCTAATGGTCCAGCTCTCACAACCATACATTGCCACAGGGAATACCATTGCCCTGACTATGCGAATCTTTGTTTGCAATTTAATGTCTCTACTTTTCACTATGTTCCCCAGGTTTCTCATCGCTTGCCTCCCGAGAATCAGTCGCCTTTTTATTTCATGGCTGCAATCACCATCTGCAGTGAGCTTTGATCCTAGGAAAGTAAAATCTGTCACTGCCTCTACTTCTTCCCCATCTATTTTCCAGGGACTGATAGGGCCTGTTGCCATGATCTTGGTTTTCTTGATATTTAGTCTCAAGCCAGCTTTTTCACTCTCTTCTTTTAACCTAATCAGGAGCTTCTTTAGGTCCTCCTCACTTTCCGCCATTAGGGTGGTATCATCTGCATATCTCAAGTTGTTGATGTTTCTCCCAGCAATTTTGATCCCAAATTGTGATTCCTCCATTCCTGCATTGCGCATTATGTGTTCTGTGTATAAGTTGAATAAGCAGGGTGACAAAATGCAGCCTTGTCTTACTCCTTTTCCTATTCCAAACCACTCCGTCATTCCATTTTCTGTCCTAACTGTTGCTTCTTGATTCATGTACAGATTTCTCATGAGGCCTATAAGGTGTTCCGGAATTCCCATCTCTTTAATTACTTGCCACATTTTGTTGTGGTCGACACAGTCAAAAGCCTTAGTGTAATCAATGAAACAGAAGTAGACTTGTTTCTGATATTCCTTTGTTTTTTCCATGATCCATCTTATGTTGGCGATATGGTCTCTAGTCCCCCTGCCTCTTCTGAAACCCGCCTGCACTTCTGGTAATTCTCTCTCCACATACTGTTGCAGTCTATCCTGTATTATCTTGAGCATCACCTTGCTAGCGTGAGGGATGAGCGCAATTGTTCGATAATTTGAACATTCTTTGGCATTACCCTTTTTGGGGAGTGGAACGTATACAGATCTTTTCCAATCCTGTGGCCATTGTTGTGTTTTCCAAATCTGCTGGCATATAGAGTGCAATAATTTGATTCCATCATCTTGTAGTGCTTTGAAAAGTTCAACTTGGATGCCATCAACTCCACTGGCTTTGTTGTTTGCAGTGTTTTTTAGGGCCTTTATGACTTCACTTTCCAGAATGTCTGGCTCATGTTCAATGTTCTCATCATTGTGATTATCAGGGCTGTTGAGGTCCTTTTTGTAGAGTTCCTCTGTGTACTCTTTCCATCTTTTCTTAATCTCTTCTGCATCTGCTAACTCCTTGCCATCTTTGTCTTTTATCATGGTCATTTTTGCTTTAAATGTTCCCTTGAGTTCCCCGATTTTTTTGAAAAGATCTCTAGTCCTACCCCTGATATTGTTTTCCTCTATTTCTTTGCACTGTTCGTTCAGGTAGGTTTCCTTATCTCTCCTTGCTTTTCTTTGAAATTCTGTATTCAAGTGATTGTATTTTTCCCTTTCTCCAATGCCTTTTGCATTCCTTCTGTCCTCTGCTATTTTAAGAGTCTCATCGGACAACCACTTAGCTTTCTTTTGCTTCTTTTCTTTTGGTATAGTTTTCCTTGCTGCCTCCTGCATGATGTCCCGCATCTCTGTCCATAATTCTTCTGGCTTTCTGTCTATCTGGTCCAAGCCATTGAATCTATTCCACACCTCCACTGAGTATTCCCAAGGAATGTTGTCTAGGTCATATCAACAACACTATAATATTCCAACAACCATAATGGGGCCCAAATTCCAATTTTGGGCAAGGATATGTGGATTTACATGATAAAGTAAAGTCAGGATCATCAGCTTTTCATGCAGATAATAATAATTTCATGTCAGAAATTATTCTGGGTTGAAAGGATTTCTGCAGAAGAAACTCTGCAAAGGGAACACCCAAATGAGGCTCCTTTCATGTCCCCAAGAGGTGGGACAGAGACAGGCGCTCAATCCATCATACAGTACCTGGGTCTCGAACTGCCGACTTGCTAGCCTTCCAGATAAGATGGTGAGCTTCTTAACCCCTGAGCCACTGCAGATAAGGCAAAAGAATTAAGATGGCAAAGCCTGGTGGCTAAACTGAGAGGTAATGGCAAAGAGGCTTGTAATTTGTTAATGGGAACCAACAGATCTGGTGGCCTGAGGTTCCTGGAAGTGTTGCCATCAACTCTTACTCTGCTACTCCAACTATTTTGCCTCCCTCAGTGTGACAGAACCCAGGTGAGTGGCTCTGGAAGAAAGTATAACACAGTTGCCCTGTGATCTCACATAAAGCAAGTGTTAATTGAAATCAACACTCTAGCTCCTTGATGCCCATACAACATAGTTCTACCATAAATAACCCTAGCTCAAAAGAACTGCTGGTCTTTGCTGAAGCAATTCCAGCTTTTCTAATCTAAAAATTCTGGCAATCACCATGTTGGGGCTTTTTCAATCCTACTCCATCCTGCCAAAACAACAACGCCGACGCCGACACACCCTTCTGGAGATTTCCCTGAAGGGGAGCAGCAACTGGGGGCATGTCCAGCTCAGTTTGTGATGAATCTTACTATAACTAAAAAATAAAACAGACAACAATCTTTGCACAACATCCCCAAACAAGTCTGTGTAATACTTTCCCTGGATCATTCAAATACGAAAAACAGGATAGTTGCCAAGTCCAACAGGACTCTTCATTAGGCTGAGCAGGGCAGAATTTGATGGGGTGAGAAGCTGAATATTGTAGCAGTCCAACAAACCCACCCATTTAGAGGATTTTTGTAACACTGTCTATAGGGTAAAACCAGAATCCAGCATATTAGTTGTACAGTGGGGAAGGCAAGGGGCAAAGCAAGTTTTCAAGCCTTTTGTCAGGCAGCTCCCTGTACCCTGCTTCTCTCTCTTTCGTGTGCTTTTTAGATCTTCAGGTGGTGCCATTGTTCCCACCCCCACCCCCGCTGGTAAGGGTACTAGAGTCTGCTGTTAAGCAAAGGGTTACATCACCCAGTTGAAGACTGCTGTGCATCATTTTAGCTTGAAGTATTTGTTTCAGTGGAAGGAATGCTATGGGTCATGAAGCCATTGAAGGCCCTGGAGCAATGAAAGAGAAAAATTAAGAGCTCCGCTCCCCTCACCCTGTGTGACTTTACTCTCTGAAAGGCTCTGCTACACTGAGACAAATGCTTCATATAAAAACAGCACATAGGTGCAGTGCTGAATTGGCTGTGCCATGCTTTATTTTGTAGTGCATGGCTGCTTCTAGTGGCTGATACCACTCTGGTATTGCAGCGTGGGGCAGGGAGAGAGATAAAATCCTGGATTCTTGCACCACAGGATGCTGAAAGTCTGCCCTACAGTCCGTTAGTAAAGATACCACTGACGATGGCTAGAAATAACAATGTAGAATGTTTCGAGGGGTGAGTGCTGCATGCCAGAGTGAGCTCCCATTTCTGGCCCTGATCCTGCCAATCTAACATTTCAAAAGCAAGAAATTACAAGTAAATAAATAGGTACTGCTTCAGCAGCAAAGGTAACAGCATTCACTGCCTGCCACATGACCACAGAACCACCTCCAAATGTCTGGCTTGTCAGCTATAAATGGAGATGGATAGGTGCTGCCCCCTGAGTTGGACATGACTGGCTTTTGAGCAAGGGATACCTTTAACTTTAATGTACTATCAAGCCCTACTTGTCAACTTCTGAGACAAAAGAAGAAGAAGAAGGTAGGATTGCCAGCTTGCACCTGGAATGCACAACTATAAAAGGAATGATCTAAAAGAATGACTCTCCTGCTTAGTGCTTTGCCTCAAAAGAACGTAGCTGCTAGCCCTCCATGCTAACGTTCCCCTTCTAAGTAAATGTTTGCTAGCATTTTCTTCAGGAAGAGTAAGTGAAGTGGCAGATCTGCTGGTCTGGATGCAGCCACTTGAGAGCATCAGTGAGTGGGAGTTTTTGCTGGCTTGGCTTAACTCCTGGTCTTGTTCTCCAGTGGAGCTGCAAAAGGGGACTGCCAAACCAACAGACCCATCTCTGCCCATTGTACAGCACTTCCAAAGTAGGGTGGAGAGCATGATTTCTTATTGTGCTTGACAGAGGGTAACACAACACATACCATGACAAACGTCACAAACGGAAGCCAAATTAATCCTCTTGTGGTTTTTTCTCTTCCTCAAAGTGACTTTTAATATTGCTCAATTTAATTGACAGCCTTGTTACTGAAATGTTAGTGTTGGCCCAGAAATCACTGAACTAAGACCTAAAATGTGAGTTGAAAGGGAATATTCAGGCCATAAACAATTAGACTGAAATAACACTGCTTAGAAAGGAAAATAGCTACTAGTGTTGCTCCAAAGACGACTGAGAGTTCAAATCTGCCTCTCACGAGAAAGAGGAGCTTAGATCACCTGTGGCTTTGTGAAACCTAATGGGATTACATGTTCTGCCCCCGGTGTGCCTTGGCCAAAGCTGCACAGTCCCAGAAAGAGAGACTAGTAAAATACATCTGAGTCTTTTATACCTAGAAAATCCTGTTAAGGTCACAGTTAAATCAGAATTAACCGTGCATAATTATTATTATCTCATCACAGTATAGTTCCAAAAATACTTCCATAAGTACTAGCAGAAATTTATTTATTTCTTCAAATGTATTTCTTCAAAATGGTTACTCATTAATATGTAGGTCCCATAGCTGCTTCTTATTCAAACAGAAGAACATGTCTAGATTTAGATTCATGCTCAATCTTTTGTTTTAAGCCCTTCCTGAACTCAACAAACCACTGCATCTAACCCATTCTGCCTTAAGCCCACATTGTTGGAGCCCTCCCTCCTACATATTTTATTCTCAGCCTCCTCTTTGTAATTTAAACCTTGCTTTACACTAGTAAATTCAAACTACAGTTACATCCCTGCAGCTAAGCAGGATTTCTGAAATATGACTTGACACTGAGATATTTTCAGAGACCCATAAGTACACATTGCAGGACATTTTCCTTGCAAATAATAATACTGAGAAGGAAAGCACTCTCATTCAGTTTTAGGTAACTACTGAAGCAGAACATTGATGTTTACGTAGCCTGGAAGCCATTTGTTGTTTCGTGTGCAATATTATTCATTCCTAAACATTATTGTTTAAGTCAAGAAGTAATTTCATCTAGGTTACATATCCCTTCAGAATATGCCATTTACACACTTTTTTTTGTTCACACACCATTGACATAATAGAAAAGAAAATATTATGATCAGAAAAACAAGCAGTCACTTTTGTTCAAGGTTACAAAACATAAGCTGATTATTATCTTCTATACTGCAGAAATTCAAAGCAGGACCTAACGGGAATTTGGCATAACTAAGTTTGTAAGATGGATTCTCTACTTTGATATACGACAGGAACTCCTGCTTAGAACCGGATGAATTGTTCCATTACACCTTCATTGTCTCAAGCACAATTTATACTATTCTGTTTCTGAGCCAGTTAGCAGTTTTTTCAAGTCTTCACAAAAACTCACTCACTTGTTCACGCTTACATGGATTTGCATGTATTTTATATGCATTTTCTTTCTCCTTCTTTTAGCCCCTTTGGGTGTCGAGGGAGATGCAAGGATCTTGTTCTGGAAATTCTAGCGGCCTCCACCAGTGTTATGTGGTGTTCTTGTAATGTTTATTTGATGTCATCTCTCCACCTTCATCTGGATCTGCCTCGTACTCTTTGTATTTTTCCTCTTTTCACATAGGCCAAGACATTCTCTCCAAAAGGGCAAAGCACTTTATTTGTTGTCTCTGTATGAAGTTTAAAATTGGTTTTATTCCAGTTCTTTCCCTTATAATATCATTTCTGATTTTATCCCTTCTAGTTACTCCAGCAGTCTTCCTCAGATATCTCATTTCCAATGTTGACCAACTTTAGTTTACGTTGCATTTTCTTTACTTTTTTTAAACCAGAGGACTGCATCACATAATTGGAGTACAATACTTTGTAAATTGAACAATAATTGCAGTCTGGTTGGCAAGTGAGCTCAGCAAATGAGAATTAGGCCATTTTGTATTAAATTAGTTTTTTAAAAAACTTCCAATTTATCTTAAGAAGAAGGAGGAGGAGGAGAAGGAGGAGAAGGAGAAGGAGTAGCAGTAGTAGTATCCACAAATGAAAACCACCAGGAAATGGACTACAATTTCTGAGCAATATCATGGCTGCACTGCCAGCATGAAAAAATGATTCAAACTTTATGTGGTAAATGACAGCCTGAATGTTGATACTACCAATGGCAGCAGCCAAGATTGTTGATGAGATCCTTTTGTGCTCACAAGCATTCACAAAGAGATGCCAAGCAGGGGAAAGTCCCAAAATATGACTTATATTTTTCATTAGTTAATCACTTCTCACATAAACACAAAGCAATTCCAAGGGTGGCTTTTCAACAAGGTCCCAAGTATCTAGTGCTTGGAGCCACAAAGTAATCAAAATGCTCGTGTCTGAATTGTGTCTTTCAGGCAGCCAAAAGACCATGGGTGATGAAGGGCTTGAATGGGATGGAGAGCAGCTGAAAAAGGACAGAGGCAAATATTTTTATTTTTACACTGTAAAGTGGTGTGCAGCTTGATGAAACTACCTTTCCTCCTTATCCTTAGCATCAGTATGAAAAAATCTTCAATGTGAAGTTTCTGCTGTTGTTGCAATGGCATTGTTATAGGACATGTAACAATGCCATTGTTAGAGTTCCTTAGTAATGTCAGTAAAGATAACAGCTAGTTTTGGATAAGAACCTCTTCCTTTCCCCCTACCTCCATGGGTCCAGGAAGGCTTTCTAAACTTGCTGCTTTATAAACTTAGAGGTTTTTGATAGTGTTTTCAATTATGTATTCTGTAATTTACATTGTCAGTAAGTTTTGATCCTCATTTAATTAATTAGTTTTGTCTCCTGCATTTTGCTTCTTTCCCATTTACCTATGTAATCTAAGACCAGGGGTTCCCAACAGTGGTGGGCATCAGCAAGTTTGCACCAGTTTGCCAGAACCAGTAGCAGAAATTCTGGTTGGCCCTGCCTATCCAAGTTTTGAAATAAAGTAGTCCTAATTCGGGTGCAACACAGGGCTTTCCCCCCTGGCCACGCCTATCATACCACGCCCACAGTGTGGTAGTAAATGTTTTTGGAGCCCACCACTGGTTCCCAACCTTTTCGAGCCAGGGCCCGGGTCATGCTGTCTCAGTCAACTTTGATGGCTGGGTGGCCATTTTGTCCCAACAGCTTCAAAGGTGGTGGCCATGTTGTTTTTTCAAACAGTTTTGAGGTGATTGTCACCACTAAAGTTCAGAATTCAATTAAGAGATTGAGCCAAAGTAGCTATTCCCTCTCACTGGCGCTTTATACTTGCAGGGATTGAAGCTTGTTTGGTGGCTGGTGCTTGATAGCACATGGGACATTAGCCTTCTGAAAATGGGGAGGGGGTTGACTGAGTAGCAGAAGCTTAAAGGCTGCCCTCCTTCTGGTTCCTCTTCTCATGAAAAGCCAGCTAGGAGGAAGAGTTGCTTTACATCTGTTTGGTGAAGTTATCCAAACTGGCGCATGTCCCTCACACCCTTGGACCATCTGAAGAAAGATTTGATAGGGACTGAGCAGGAGAGAGGGCACTGGCGACTACAGCCTTTGGCTAGAGATCCCTGTCTAGCACTTATACATTAATCAAAACAAATTTAGAGCAACAATCTTTCAAAAGTCCTGAAAAGGCTAGGTACAGACTAACATTTTTATAGGACACTTGACCCTGAAGTTCTGATTAAATTATTGATTATGAAGTTGGCTGCTTTCCTGGTAGCATTTAATGGAACAATTAAAGCAAAGGTAAGTATTTAATGCCAGAAAGAAGATACTACAAATACAATCTTTAAAAGGTTGTTTTCAATACAAATCTCTCAATGGAAAGGGAAGGAAAAGACTATTAACAATTAAGATGTTGTTTCAGATTGAAGAAGATAATTAGATTGCTACTAAAAGTGCAAATAAAAATAGTATTGTTATTATTTGATCTTTCTTTTCATAACTAGGAATTGCCAACATAGCTCTTGAACACAAAGTGAGTATACAGTCACGTGTAAAATCATAATAATAATAGTAAGGACTCGGTACAGTTGAGTACAAGGGAAGAGTTTGTGCACGGATGACTCTTAATCTGTGAAATAAACTCTGCTTCCTATTCTACCCCTGCTGTCAATCCAAGTTCACCGACTAGTGTATAAGTGGTATACAAAGGTCCTGTGTGACCTATACCAACTGCCAGGGGAGGAAGAAGCCAGGGCAGGATGAGGACCTTGCCGCCCCTCCCCCTGTGCCTACACCAACTGCCAGGGGAAGAAGAAGCCAGGGCAGGTTGAGGACCTTGCCGCCCCTCCCCCTGTGCCCACCCCAACATATTGTATTGTAATGTAATGCAATGTATTGTCTGTAAGCCGCCCTGAGTCGCCACGGCGAGTGGGCGGCAATATAAATTTGAACTAATAATTAAATAATAAATAATTTGGGACAGTTTTACTCACCTTTCATAATTCTATGCAGTTATCAATTTCTGTGTGCTTTGCAATATTTTTTTTAAGTCAAGCACATAACTTGCATTCACTCTGGTACACAGGCTGGGTACCTTTTGGGAGTCCTAGAACAGTCTAGAGTTCTAATGGAATAAATGACTGAAGTAGACAAAGATTTCTATTTTGTTAGTCCTCAGATTACTTTAAACACTCTTTTAATAGTAACAAAAATGAAGAATTTTTCATTGTACAGCTTCAACTACAGTTCAAATGAAAAAAGTTACACAAGATAAAGCTGAAGAATTTGATCTTAATGTTTAAATAATTAAATCATAACATTTTTATCTCAGGAAGCAAATTCTGATTTCATCATGAATTTCTGAATTCCTCATAGATGTCTGAATTTCTATACATATGGATTAGTCACAAAGATTTGAATTTTATTACAGACTTTAAATTTAAGGGGTTGGAAATTAAAATCTAAATGAAAAAAATATGAGCGTCAGCATTCAATTCAGTCCTAATCAAGTTTACTCAGTAATAAACCCTATTGAGATTAATTGGATTTGTATGAGATGGTAGGTGTGCTTTTAGCCAGATTTCAGTCTGTCAAGAAATAATTTCTGGCATAGTTTCACCTTGCATGATACTAACTCCGGGGGGATACTTGTCCAGTTGACCTTGTCAGTTTATAATCTGAAAAGGGAAGCATGGGCATAGCTGTGATGAAAAAGATAGGGGAATGAAGCACAAAATCCATAAACTTTTTTTAATATGTTGCAATGTATACTCAGCTACAAAAAGTACCATTCACATCTCTAGTCCACATGAAAGAAGGATGCTTCAGTACCTATTTAGCCCAGGTGCAGTATAAGAGTGGATGTTTTAAGAGAAAATAAGTGAGAGATAGAAGACGCTTTCTCATCCCTCAGGCTCACTTCTATTGTCCTCAAGAATTCCAATTTGAAGCCAGCAAATTTTATAGGTGTAGAGTGTAAAGTCCATTTGTCTGCATGAGATTTTTTTCTCTCTCTGGGAAACCTTTCAGTAAATCTCAATGTCTCTCTCTCTCTCTGTATAAATATAATGTAACACATGTAATAATAAAATATAATAACATTTTATAATACAATTTTATGATGCATATACTCTCTCTCTCTCTCTCCTGTATTAATCCCAGTGCTTTGCTCAACAAACCACTGAGTTCTGATCCTGTTAGACAAAATTATGGCACTTCTCATCTTGGTAGCAGTTATATTGTACAGGAGTCATAATGTCAACAGAAGTTCCTAGTACATATTGGAAGTTTCAAGATGGTGAGAAAGATGCTGCATAGAAATTTATTTTCATCAGTCTTCATTATCACAATTGTGTATAATGTATTTTGTGTGTATTTTGTACATCTCTGGGAAACCTTGCAGTAAATCTCTTCTCTCTCTCTGTATAAATATAATATAATACACATAATAATAAAATAAAATATAATGATAATATTTTATAATACAATTTTATGATGTACACACACAAAGCAAAACTTATGAAACTAAGTGTGAATGCACACGTATTGACCAAAATTGAACATGCTAATTAATTACAAAGACACAAAGCATCCAACAACTTTCAATGGTTCATGCAACAAGGAACAGTCACTAAATTTTCTAATACTGTACTACATATATGTATATGATAAGTAATTGATCTACAGTACTGTAGTTGACTTAATATAGTAACTGATATAGCGGAGGAGAGGAGCGCACCGCTGACCCAGCGCCCCTTTGGCCAATCCTCCTGGCCGGAGGGTAAAGAGAAAGAGGAGAAAGAAAAGCATAGGATAAGTAATTCATTTACACTAACTTAGTTGACTTTAGAGACTTTACAAATAACTGACTCGCACAATACTGAACTTACAGTAGAGACTTATAGTGAACTTACAGTAGAGACTTTATATATTGGACTTCGTAACAAGGATAGTTAGAAACTACTGACTTAAAACTTCATATAATCAATGCTAATTAGCTATTTTTAGTCTGATGTTGTTTACACTGTGATAATATGCATGATAATATTTTGTTTAAAACTGTGGTAACATGTATGATGAGAGGATACTGGCGTAGAAACCGGCAAACCAACGTCAGGAATTTTGCCAAGAGAACCCTATGGACCAAAACAAAAGGCAAAACAAATGGGGCAATTTAGATGTAATAGGATGCTTAGCACATCAGATCAGAAGAAGGGGAGGGACAGGAAAGGGGGAGGAGAAATACAGTGTTGCAAGGAATAATACTGTATAGGGACATGGAATGTAAGATCTATGAATCAAGGAAAACTGGAAGTGGTAAAAAAGGAAATGGAAAGAATAAGCATTGACATCTTGGGAATCAGCGAGTTAAAATGGTCAGGGATGGGTGAATTCAGCTCTGGAAACCATCATATCTAATACTGTGGACAAGAAAACCTCAGAAAAAATGGAGTAGCCATAATTGTCAATAAAAGGGTGAGAAAAGCAGTAATGGGACATAATCTCAAAAATGATAGAATGATGTCAGTCAGAATACAAGGGAAGCCATTCAATATCACTGAATTCCAAATATACGCACCAACCACTAGTGCAGATGTCAGGAAAAAGACCTATTTCCTAATGTCTCCCAAGGCTTGAAATTGCTATTTTTTAGCTAGGCCTCATTATTGGCCTCATAGAAATCCTTTGTCTTTTCTCTGCCTCATGAACTCATGGCACGAGATGGTTGTTTTCAGCGTCAGCAACATTGAGCCCAATGTTTTATCCACTGCAGGGACAAGTGGATTCACTCCTAAAATGGTGATCAGATGACGTCTTTCCTGGAGTGTACCAGCCTGCATCCAGAGTTATTTTATCCACAGTTTCTGAGCCTCTGACAGAGGCCCTGTTTTCGTCCATTTCCGGCATGTGTTCACTACAAATGTATCAAAAGTGAGCTTTCGTCTAATTTTCCAATTTTATGAAGTGGCTTAATACGACTAAATCTGGCAGGCTCTCAATTGGACCTTTAAAAGAATAGCAAACAAAAGCTTCCGTGAGGAAACTTTCCATTTGTCTTTTTGTATTTTAAAGTGATGCAGTGAATATTTGCTGCCCCAACATACCCTTGTTTTCTTCAATCCCTCTGACCCTCCACAGACCTAAAGAAATGATTAACTTGCCAATTTCCTGAAGCATCTGTAAGCCACTTTACAATATTCGCAGAGGCTGTGGACCAAATAAATCAGGGGTTGCCAACTTTTTAAAGTCAGGGGCTGGGTCACGCTCCCTCAGACAGTTGAGGGGACCGGGCTGGTGGTCCCCCAGCATTTACAGCAGCCGTAAATGAGTCTGCGGCTGTTGTGAACTCATTTAGTAAAGGTAAAGGTTTCCCTTGCTCGAAAGCCAGTCATATCTGACTCTAGGGGTCAGTGCTCATCTCTGTTTCTAAGCCAAAGAGCCAGCGCTGTCTGCTTCTGCAGACATTTCCATGGTCATGTGGCAGGCATGAATAGACACCGGAGTGCGTGGAACACTGTTACCTTCCCACTGAAGTTGTCCCTATTTATCTACTTGCAATTTCTTGCTTTCGAACTGCTAGGTTGGCAGGAGCTGGGACAGAGACGGGAGCTCATTCCGTCCTGCAGTACTCGGGAATCGAACTGCTGACCTTCCACCTCCCAGTCAGCGTCTTAGTGACTTGAGCCACTGCAATCTGTGGTTGTTGTAAATGCATCTACAATAGCCATAAATGAGTCTGTGGCCGATTCAGTGGCAGCAGTGGTTGGAGCAAGGACACAGTCTGATATGCCCTGAAAGGTGCCCCAACTCTTTACAACAGAACTGAAGGACATGCCGTGAACTCCAGGGGACAGTGGGAAATTGCCTCCTCCCAGTTCTCCTGATGGAAACTATTCCATTGGTAGGATGAAAAGACTGTGCTTCACACGTCTCATGTCTTAGGGAGGAAACTGAAATTATATATGTTGTTAAAAAAAAGGTCAGAGAAAAGGGAGCACAATTATGAATCTTTCCACCAAAACAATGTAAAACAGATTAAAAGCAAAGTGGGGGGAAAGGGGTATTTATTGTCACTGGCATCAAAGCAAAAAGCTGCTGGAAAAAATAGTTTTGCAACAATAATCAGAAGAGTATTTAGAAAAGTTACTTGAGGAGGCAATAAGATTAGATTCTGCAGGGTTTTTAAATTTATAGTTTGACAAAAATGATGGACTTTGTTTAAACAGAAATAATCTTGGCAGTCCAATGGGTTGCCTTATATGGCCTTTGAGTGCAATCAGAGGGATAACTGTACATAGTCTTAATCTTTTTTAACAAAACCTCAGAATGTATCTAGCTTTTTTCAGCTAACCAACAATGTTTGAACACACTCACTAGTGCTTATGAAGGCTTTTCCGGCTAACTCTTGGGAAATCAGTGGCTCAGATCAATAAAATAATTTTAGATGCAATCTGTTCAAATGTTTGTTTTAAAAGCTACACTGCTTCAGCATTAAAGCCAAGGTTTGGCCATCAGTACGTTTTTGTTGGTTTTCCCCCCTGAAGAGGCGGTGAATCCTAACCATAACTTTTCTTTTACTCAGTGTTCCTGTTTTTAAAACAAAAGGAGTGAATTAATTTCACATAGCGTAGAGTACTTATCAGTATGTTGATTTTTAAATACCTCTTCTATTTACTGCATAGGGATTCATATTAATAGTCAATTCTTCATCATACATTTATCTAGATTTAAGAGCTTAAGACATAAATTGTGCCAATTTTTGAAATATAATGCATAAACTTTGATTTCAGCTAGGAAGGAATAGTATATACAGTATTGAGATTCTCATACTGACTTCAAATTTCATCTTGTAAAGCAACTAACAACATAATTCTCTTCATTTCTGCTAAGAAGTGAGGCTCAGTCATAGCTTTATTTGTCTAGGCAAAAGCCCAGCTAAGTCTTATTTTTTAATAATCATACATAAGATCATTCCATACTCAGTGAATTCAATGGAACTTATTAATTGATAAGAATTTCTAGAAGGACAGGTTGCTTACCTGTAACTGTAGTTCTGCCAATGGCCACCTATAAATTCACTGTGATTTCAATCTGTTATCTTTTGAATTTTTTACCTTCCTGTCATGTGGGAGAAACACCAGTTGTTTTTCTTTGAGTTTAAAATTGCTCCTATATTCATGTCGACTGTTAGACCAAGACTCAACAGAAGATTGACTGTACAATTAGTGTTGCAAATAGCTTCTTCTTTGGTTCTTGACACCACTAGCCAATCATCTATGTAAGAGAAAATGTTCACTCCTTGGATACAAAGATGCTGCTACTGAAGCCATACATTTGGTAAAGAGCTAGGATGCAGTAGAAAAGCCAAAAGGCAGAGCCTTGAACTCAAGAATTGCAGGCAAAATGGAGATAGCTCCTGTAGTATTGGTGAATGGAAATGTGAAAATATGTGTTGCATAGAGCTATCACTGAACTTTTGCAAAGTAGTTGGTATATTGAAGCCAATAACACCATATAAAATTATTGAAGATCAAGATATGCTGCCATCCATTTTTGGAACTGTAAAGTACTGGGAGTTTGAAAAATCTGACTTTGAGATGGCAAGGAACTGTTTGAATGGCATCTTATTCTAACAGAGTTGATACTTTGTCTCTTAGAATTTCCGACGGTGGATTTGAGTTGAAATTCCCTTATGGTGGAAGCTTTGCAAATTCTATGCCATATTCAGGTTTTATTATGGCAAGAACCCAGGTCTGATATTATTTTTGTCCAAGAGTGATTGTAAAGATTGAATGGCTTACAGGCTTCTATATAGTTTTCGTTGGTCTTGGATAGTTGGAAATAAAAGATTTTGTTTATGTTTCTTGTCTGACTTCTTTGTTGTAGGACAAGTCCTATATTTTGATCAGAAGTGTCAATATGAAGTAGAAGACACTGTTATGGTTTGTCTTTGCCATGGGATGTAATGTCTAGAGCTGGAAAAATACCAGTAGCAAGTCTTATATTGTTAGAGGTAAGTGATGCAGTCAATTTTTTTTTTGCATGTCATTCAATGGAATGCCTCACTGAAAGCATCTGTTGAGTAGCTAAGGCCATTGCTTCCTAGTGGCAAGTCAAGGGTAACACTTTTTTGTCTTCTGGCAGGCTTTTTATGAGCGGCAAAACTTTTCCGAAATAAAACATTCTAATAATTTTATGTCAGAAACTTTTCTGGGTTGAAAGGATTTTTGCTGGAGAAATTCCAATCAGGGGATACCTGAATCAGGGTCCTTTCATGACCCCAATATCTTTTTCCACCAAAGTGGTCCTATTTATCTGCTTGCAATTTCTTGCTTTCAAACTGCTAGGTTGGCAGGAGCTGGGACAGAGACAGGCGCTCAAACCATCATGCAGTACATATTTTATTATTTAAAAAAATATGGATAATATCAGCTGAAGAAAATATAAATATAAATATACAATAATACCTCGGATAACGACTGTATCGGATAACGCTAAAATCGGATAACAATCTGCTAGCGTTATACGATGCAGTCATTCATAGCAGCAGGGTGGCTGGAAAGCTGAATGGGGTTCTCCGTTCAGCTTCCCAGCCACCCTGCAGCTGCAGAGGCAGGAGTGGGGTGGCTGGAAAACAGATGGGGGGGGGCTCCCCAGTCGGCTTCCCCAGCCATCCTGCAGCTGTGGATCCCTCCCCTATCTGGCTTGGTAAGGGTCTTAGCTACCTGGGGGGGGGTCTTCTTAATAGAGGCTGGGATAAGGGAGCCAAGCCTCTGTTAGGAAGCCCCCCCCCCCGGCCTGGATTGCTAAGCTCTTTAGCAAGCCAGACAGAGGTTTCTAAAAAGAAGGGACCCAAGAGAGGCTTGGGTCCTTTCTTTTCTCTAATTGACTTGGAATGATGAGTCAGTCTATTTGAAGTTAATTTAGATGAAGCCATCAGCATCAATGCCACCAATGTGGGACATTCTGGCATCATTTCTGATACAGAATGATGGATCAGAAATTCAGCTACTGAACCTGGGAAAGAACTAATGGACTGCTCTCTATAGGTTGAATATTCACGTAAGGCCAATGGAACTTCTAGGCAGGACTCATGTACGAGTTCAATGCCGGCCTGTACAGCATCAAAGCACTGAAAAATGGCATATTAAATGGATTAAAATGAGCTATGTTCTTGGGTATTTGTATGATGGAATGGGTAAGCCCATTCTTATTTTATTGGGTTTTAAAAAGTTGATTATACCTGAAGGATTTTATTCTGTTTTTTAAATTTTAATGGTCTTTAAATTTTAATTTAATATTTGTTAATATTTAATTTAATATTTGTTACTTGTTCTGCCATGTCAGCTGCTTGGCTTGAACTGAAGGAAATCACAGGTGTAGTGTTTATAAATCACACTGCAGCTTATACCACAGTCAACCTTGCAGTCTCTGCTGAAGAAAGTCTCCCACATCACACAGAATTTTAAATTCACAAAAATCATAGGCAGCTTACTGGAAAACCATAGGTTTTTTTCGATTTCTAAGGAAATGGATCTGTTGGAGAAATCAAAGACATGGTCTTCTGCATTGCAGTGTACTAGCCTCCATACTGTTTAACATATATACTAATGATCAACCACTGCCAGAAGCCACTAGGAGCTTTCTTTATGCTGACGACCTTGCAATTGCAACACAGTACACAACCTTTGAGGCTGTTGAGAAAAAACTGACTGAGGCTTTGAACTTAATGGCTATATATTATAGGGAAACCAGCTGAAGCCAAACTGTCTAAAAACTCAACTCTGTGCTTTTCATGTGAAAAATCAAAAGGCATCAAGAAGGTTGCAGGTGAACTTGAATGGCATCAGGCTTGAACACTTTGACACCCCCAAATACCTGGGAGTCACCCTGGATCGAACTCTCACCTTCAAGACTCACTGTCTAAATTCCACACAGAAGGGTTTTTTTTGGCCAGGAACAATATTTTGAGGAAAATAACAGGCACAATTTGGGGTGCCCAACCACACACAGTAAGAACTTCTGCGCTAGCTTTATGTTACTCTTCAGGAGTGTATGCTAGTCCAGTGTGGTACAGATCAATTCATGGAAAGCAGATGGATGTGATTGTTCACAGGATGCCTAAAACCAACCCCAATACAAAAAAATGTATTACTTAGCTGGCATCCTTCACCAAATTTTTGCCAAGAAAGTGCTGCTAAGGAAGAGTGGGTCAAAGCAAGATCCTGAGAAACACACCTGCTATTTGATCACCAACTACCAAAGCAGAGACTGAAATCAAGGCACAGTTTCTTCATAACTTCTGTGTCCCACCCCCCACCGCCAACAGATCACCTTAGAACTATGGAAGGCAAGCAAGGAGCTACCAGATAACTGGGCAGAACTACATGACTCTCTACTGCCTGACCAAGAACAACCATGGCCTGTGTAGAAAGCTTTAAACAGACTGTGTGCCAGGGTAGGAAGATCAAGGGCTAATCTGAGAAAGTGGGTTTTCCCATATGATACAATACACACAAGGCCTCTCAATGTGCACTGAGGAAGACATTATGTTGGCAAGAGAAAATGGTGTTGATGTGGCCTGATACTGGGCAGATGTTATCTAATTCCTGTTTGTTTTATGTATGTTAATTTTAGCTTTGTATGCTATTACAGTCAAACCTTGCTTAACGAGCGACTCGCTTAGCGAAAAACTCACATAACAAGCAGGTTTTTCAAAAAGTAATCTGGCTCACATAACAAAATTTTTTGCTATGCGAGTCGGACTTTTCCTATGGAAAAACTTGCATAACGAGCATTTCTATGGGGAAAACTCACATAACGAAAAATTTTCACTATGCAAGTTGTTCCATAGAAATTTTTGTTACGTGAGTTTTTCCATAGGAAGTTTTGCTATGCGAAAAAAAACCACATAACGAAAAACTCGCATAGCGAGCAGCCTCGGAGAATGAATTAATTTTATTATGAAAGGTTTGTCTGTATGTGATTGTGGTGCTTCTGACATGAATAAAGAAAGAAAGCTGCTTGCTAGGTATAGAAAGTAGTATATTTAAAAACCAAGCAGCTAAGGCATGAAATGAGATATTCCAGCAGAAGGCATGCCATTAATGAGAAGGCTGCGCCATCCTAAGATGCAGCCAAGCACTCTGATCACTAGCCAATCATCTATGTAAGGGAAAACATTCACTCCTTGAGTACAAAAAAATGTTGCAACTGGAGCCTTACATTTGGTAAAGACCCAAGGTGTAGTTTTTTAAAAAAGGTTTCCCTTGCTCGAAAGCCAGTCGTATCCGACTCTAGGGGTCAGTGCTCATCTCTGTTTCTAAGCCGAAGAGCCAGCGCTGTCTGCTTCTGCAGACGTTTCCATGGTCATGTGGCAGGCATGACTAGACACCGGAGTGCATGGAACGCTGTTACCTTCCCACCAAAGTGGTACCTATTTATCTACTTGCAATTTCTTGCTTTTGAACTGCTAGGTTGGCAGGAGCTGGGATAGAGACGGGAGCTCATTCCGTCCTGCAGTACTCGGGAATCGAAATGCTGACCTTGCGCCTCCCAGTCAGCGTCTTAGTGACTTGAGCCAAGGCCAAAAGGCAGAGCCTTGAAGTCAAGAATTTCATGTCTAGGGCAAAATGGAGATAGCTCCTGCAGTGTTTTTGGTGAATGGAAATGTGAAAATATGCATTGCACAGAACTATCACTGTAAACCATGAGCCTTTGCGAAGTAGTCGGAATATTGAAGTCAGCTCAGAGGTACTACCACAATCTTCTTCTGATGGCTAATCCAGCAAACTCTCAAGTGAGACTGCAACAGCCCCCTTGCTGTGGTTAAGCACTTAAACTCCCAGGGTTATCATGCAGTACTTCTCAAAATACACCAATCTTCTAAATGAGTCCTGCACAGTTTCCCCCCTCATTTCATTGAATAATGATGGGGGAGTTGTCTTCTCTTTCTTTTTTCCTTTCTCCCTTCCTCTTAGACTTTCACTATCTGTCCTACTCAATGTGAAATGTTGCAAAGCACTTTCTCTAAATTTCCCTTTGAACTATCCTTCATACTTTTAAAGTGAGTCATAACTTTCATTAAGGTTGCCAAAAGAAGCACCTGAGGGTTTCATTAAATAGTTTCAAAACCAGACAGATTAATTCCCAGCTAGTTTAAGATCCTGGCAAAAGTTTGCTGTTGCTATCATAGAAAGGAGGTTGAGGAGGAGTTTTCTGAGCATCCTTTCCACATGTATCATACATAGGTATGTATTTCTAAGAAACCTAGCAATTAGTGCTGACTTATCTGATTAGCTAGCTCTAATCAGTGAAGTTCTAGCATGACTCATACATGTAGGCAATATTATTCTTCATGAGAATATATGTTTATTGTTTTTAAAAAGGAAGCCAGGGTGCCTTCAAGCAGGCAAAGACTTTTCACTTCTGGCAAACTTTCTTTTAGTTAGCTGCCTGCATCTTCTTCTTTTGTGTCTAGGCCAGATGTGAAACTGCCAAAATGAAGACTTAAGATAAAGTTCTTAAAACTGGACTGTTGTCTTTTATTTTTTTAGTATCTCTTACAACTGTTTTAACTATTCATTTTAATATTTGTTAATTCTTTTTAAAGTACACTAATAATGTATTGCTTTTGGCTTTTAATTTTTTTTACTACTGTAAGTCACTCTGGGTCATTTATAGGAGAAATGTGGGGTACAAATTGTCAGAGCCTGGCACCAGCAGAGCTCTATAGTTTGTTAGAGCTACAATGGGGGAAGGGAAGCTTCTCCTGACTTCAGGAAGGTCACAGGTTACTTGGCTTTTATAAAAGAGGGCCATAAATTGAAAATGGTTAGGAAACACTGGATTAGTTGATCAGTTATAGCAAGAAATCCAAATGTTACCCTTCAAGGGACCAATGTGGTTGATGACCTTGCATTAATCAATCAATCAATCAATCAATCAATTAGTTAGTTAGTTAGTTCTCAAAGCAGAAAAACATGCTTACTGTTCTTGCATCCCAAAGAGACAGGGTCTTGTCTGCAGAGCTGGTAAGAATTATGTTGGAGAATGGAAGAAACTCAATGCTGTTTACTGAATCCTTGTGTCCACGTAAGGTATATCGGCATCTCTCACTGTTAAAAATATATGAAATGGAATATTCTAAGAAATGCAAAGTAAGTAAGAAACACAGAAAGATCACATGTAACATACTATGTCAGTCTGCTATGACAGCACACTTAGTACAAAATCCTGCTGGTGTATATTTTCACCACATGACCTAGATGAGGTACCAAAAATATTTAATTTAAACTAATAGAAATCTTATTTTTGGTTCTGAGACTTCTGCTTATTATATCAAGATACCTTATGGAGCTTTGGAATGGGAGGGGCAGCTTTTAATAATCAAAAACTACTGTCAGACTTCCACTAGCAGTCCTGATTCCAGCAGCAATTTTTGTACTATTAAAGGGACCCCCTTCCTGCATCCCAAGGCTCATAAAGATTTCCTCAAGGCAAAGGGGAACCCTAGAGAGACTGAGAAACTTAAGGGAGTGTAGGAAGAGGAAGCTGTCCATTGGTTTAAACTAAACTTATCCAATGCTTGATATGGATTATGCTAGTGCAATTTGTGCAACAAGATATTGTCCAATGTAGGCATGTGGACAATACATTTTATAAAAATTTCAAATATTTATACTTGTCTTTCTATATAAAATAAAATGATAAAATGAACAGTCCCTTAAATATTGTTGTAGTAGAGTCTTACAGTAGATATATCAAAATGAATGTTGATGTTGATTAAATGTGCTATGATCCACATGAAAAGAGAGAAATTCTCAGAAGGTAGTAACTATGAACTCACTAATGGAGAATGTATTCAGTGCTTAGAGGAAAAGAAAATCTACAGGCATCTAGACATCCATAAGAATCACAAGTGAAGCACAAGCAACTTAAATTGTTATTCAGGAACAAGTCACTTTGGTAGAGTGAAGACAGTAACCAGAAAAAGAACTCAAAGTGAAAGGAAACATTACTGCCACTAATAGTTGGCAACCCTAACATTAACATATTATTTTGGAACTGAGGATGGGAGGTACAGTAGATGTATCTTGATGATTTTAAATAGGAAATTTTAAAAATAGGAAAATCCTCCTATCTAGTGATGGGCAGCCAAAAGTTTTACTATCACACTGTGGGCGGAGCCAATGTCACAGGCAGAGTCAATGTTGTGAGAGGAGCAGTGTCATGATGTCATGGGCAGAGCCAATGTCATGATGTCATGGGTGGAGTTAAAGTTTAAAAAACACATAAAATACAGTACACATAAAAATACAAATTAAATATACATAAACACATAAAAATACAAATTAAAATACACATTAGATAGACATAAAAACACATTAAAATACACATAAAATACAAAAAACACACATAAAAGTACACATCAAATACACATTCCATCCACCCACCCATCCCAAACCCAAGTCACTTACCCTGGGGAGCAGGCAGCAACCGCAATGGTGCAGTGGCACGATGTGGACTGGCCCAGTGGCACAGCATGGCTTGGCAGCATGGCCTGGCCCAGCAGTGCAGTGTGGCCTGGTGCAATGGTGTGGCAGTAACACGCGGCAGTAGCAAGTGGTGGCAGTGCGGTTATGCAGGGCAGAAGCGTGGCACACTGGCGCACGGGGTGGCATGGGGCAACTCGAGTGATGGCCGCCTCTGCCGTCACCACACCTCTGAGGAGGCTGCCAAGGGCCTCAACAGCTGCCCGACACTGCAGCCCAAAATGGCTGCTTTGTCAGTGCATATGCATTAAAATATCGATTGACACATGCGTGCTGAGCACTGGAGGTATGCATCCATCAATTGGGATTTTAATGCATGCACACTTACAAAGCAGCCATTTTGGGCTGCAGTGCCGGGCAGCCAGAGAGGCAGAACCAGCCGCCTTAAAAAAAAAAGTAACAACCCCGTGTAGTCTCTTGGGAAAGTTACTACCCCACCCTGGGAGACCACCCGGAATTGTTACTACTGGTTCTGCCAAACAAGTGCAAACCGGCCCATGCCCAGCACTGCTCCTGTCACAACACGTGCCATCATCCCAAGGAGTGTAGAGAGGGCCTTTATTTGCCACACAGCATGGTGTGTGTGTGTGTGTGTGTGTGTGTGTGTGTGTGTGTGTGTGTGTGTGTGTGTGTGTGTCAAAAAACTCTGTATAGGTCAAAGAGTCAAACTCCAAAGTTACTTCCACAGGAACAGAATTCCACTTCATTAATAGAAAAAGATAAAGACTAACAATATTGGGACTTGCAGGTAAGAATCAACCTATATTAATGACAGTTCCATGGCACAAAGATGCATGGTCTGTGAAATAATTAAACCAATAACACTGCAGTTACTTCCTGAATGATAATCTTGATAAGCAAAAATTGATGCTGTGGCTTAAATTCAGTCTGAAACTGAGGAGCTCATATGTGCAATCAAAGATCAAGTTATTTGCATGATATAACATAAGAAAATAATTATAAAGCAAGGTGTAAGTGATTTATATAGGGGCCATCATGTATTTAAATAAACAAACCATCATATCATATCTGGATGCCTTCGGATAGCATCAGTATTCATGTGAGTGGATATAAACAAGTAGCAAAGACCATTTTCAGTAATTATAGGATGGATGATTAATGCCTTTTCCTCTATGTTATATATTCCAGCCACTTTCAATTTTAAAAACAAAATTGGAATACTATATTGGGATAAGCAAGTAGTTACAGATAAAACAATTAATTTTAATAAACCAGATATTATATTTCTGGGTAAACAACAAAGAAAAACATATTGACAGAAGTTAGAGTTTCAGCATCTGAAGCCATTCTAAAACCTTTGATTACCAATTTAAAATAATTGTCAATAGATACTAATCCTTCCTCCATTTTTTGAAGTCTGTTCTGCAAATTAAATTACAAACTCTTAGTTGTGTCAGTTTAAATTTGATAATGTCAAAATAATTGGGGGAGAGGTTCTCAGAACAGCTGATAGAGCAGGATGGGTGTTTGACCTCTAGCTGGGACTCTCACACAGTTTTCTCAATTAACTCATTAGCAGATGTGTAATGTCAGAATGTTTATTTTGTCCCCACTAAACATTTACAACTTAACAGAACCAAACTTCATGATAATCAAACTTCCGTTATCTTCTGTTACTACTGATGTAAATGGCCACACTGATCTCATGTTATTACTGTTGTAAATAACACACTGGTTTGCAAAACTATCTGATAAGCCAACCAACCATTGTGTATCTGATATGTATAAATTGATACCATGAAAACTCACTCTTATGCAGAAGCGTAGCTTACCTTGGCGGGGCCCCGTATAAAAATTGTTTGGGGGCCCTTTATATGTGGGGCGGAGCTAACGTCATGACATCATGATGTCGTGGGGGGAGCCAATGTCATGACGTCATGGGCGGGGCCAAAATAAAAATAAAATAAATAAAAATAAAATAAATAAAATAGAATTAAAATGTAAAAAAAAAAACCACACACACCTCAACCCACCCACCCACCCGAAACACAAAAACCTCACTTACCTTAATCCTGGGGCCTCTTCTTCCTCCGCCTCTGCTGTCACCGCCGCGCCACTGCTGCTGCCATCGCACGATCGCTCCCTCGCCGCGCACGGCGAAGGCAAGGGGCAGCTGTGGAAGGGGAGCGGGCGCAGCGAGGCAGCCCCGAGGCCCTCCCCCCGGTCGCCGCGGGGGCTCCCTGGCAGGCTGCGCCAGCCTGGGCGGCGCTCTCCACCTCGACGCTGGGGTGGGAGTCCAGCTGCAGGACCAGCTCGCGCGCAAAGGCGAGCGGGCGCAGCGAGGCAGCCCCGAGCGAGGCCCTCCCCCCGGTCGCCGCGGCGCGGGGGCTCCCTGGCTGCGAAAGCCCAGGCGGCGCTCTCCACCTCGACGCTGGGGTGGGAGTCCAGCACTGCAGGACCAGCTCGCGCGCCCCGTCCCGCACGCGGCAGGTGACAGGTCAGCTCCAGGCGCGCTGGACTCCCACCCCAGCATCGAGGTGGAGAGCGCCGCCCGGGCTGGCGCAGCCAGGCAGGGAGCCCCCGCGGCAACCGGGGGGAGGGCCTCGGGCTCGGAGTCGGGGCTGCCTCGCTGCGCCCGCTCGCCTCGCCTTCCACAGCCGAGCCGCCCCTTGCCTTCGCCAGCTCAGCTACGGCTCCGCGCGCTGCATCTCAGCCCTCTGATGGCCGCCATCGGAGCCGCGCTTAAAAGCTGCAGCTCCGACTCTGGCTTTTTTTTTAAAATTGGAGCCAAAAATGGCTCCAATAAAGTGCGCATGCGCAGAAACTCAATCTGACGCATGCACAATACATCAGATTGAGTTTCTGCACATGCGCAGTAAATTTTTGCTCTTTTTTATTTTTAATTTTATTTTTTGCCGTTGGGGGCCCCCGTAGCCCGGGGGCCCCGTATAATTGATACGGCTGATACGGCGGTAGCTACGCCTCTGCTCTTATGTCTGATGAAGTGGACTTGATCCACGAAAGTTAACATTAAAATACATGGGTTAGCATTTAAGGTGCCACAACATTTTTGGTCCTTTTTTTGTTTGTTTGTTTGTTTAGATCAGCAATTAGAAATGTTTTCTCCTCCCAGGGGTTGGAGGCATGGCTGTGTCCACTACTTATGTTTTTTTTGTGGCGGCGGGAATCACATGGTTTTTTCAGGGTCTTAAACAGACTCCACTGCCTCCCAGGGTAGTGGGAGCCTTTTTGGAGCATGATCGCTCCAGTTTGGTATTTTTCTGAGCCTTCTCCATTGCGCTTTGGCAGCTAGAGTGGCACTGTGAGCTACTTCCTGGTTCTGCGTGGTCAACCCAGGCACTGAAGTAAGTCCACTGAGCACCAGAAGTCGTCCACAGTCATACTCCAGCTGGTGAAGCACAGCAGGGAAGGGGCAGAAAAATCCTAAACCAAAGCAAAATTGCTCCAAAAAGCCTCCCACCGCCAAATAGCTAGAAAAAATTGCAATTCTTGCCACCACTACAGTAAGTGATGTATCATAACTTTCAGTGGTAGGGTGGGTGGGTGGGTGGGTGGGTGGGGAGGTCTGGAAGTCCCTGGGTGGCCCCTGCAGGCTGGATTAATAATATGCATGAGCCACATTAGGCCCATGGGCTGAAGGTTGGTCATCCCTGGTTTAGATAATGCAGTTCTTTATCCCTACTGCTGTATGTGTTGGAGGTGGTAAAGAATTTACTTTATTCTTCATTCTTAATTCTTCAGATTGCCTCAAAACTGATACATAATTTTACTTTTTAAAACATATATCTGAGGTTTCTACAAAAATCCTGCTTATATTTGCAGTACTAAGAAGAGTGCAACTAGATCAGGAGTGGCCAACCTTGGTGCTCCAGCTGTTCTTGAACTTCAGTCTCCAGAAGCCCTGGTCAGCAGGTGTGCTGACTTGGGCTTCTGGGAATTGAAGTCCAAGAACAGCTGGAGCACCAAGGTTGGCCACCCCTAAACTAGATGAAACCAAAGGTCTGGAGATAGATTGATTAGTCTGTTTTGAGTCAATATCTGGTAAGTCACTATTGCATTTTGTTTCATCTCCTGTGTGTGTTTTTCCTGTAGCCCTCACCATATTTAAATTGTACTCTTTTCTCCTCAAATGGATTTTAATTCACATTTTTATGCATTTCACCATTAAATACACATTCTGTATGTGGCTGCAGAGCCAGGAGTTGGGAGTTCAGTTTCCCACTGTTCTTCCAGAGAGAAGATCCCATCTGTTTAGCCATGGGTGAGTTGTACAGTCACAGGATGCTCCCACATGAAGGAAATAGTAAATCATGTACCTAGAAAACCCTGAAAAGGGTGGCCATAAGTCAGAATTGACTTGATGGCACATGATTATTATTAAAGCTATGTTTAACAAAGGTAACAAGGAATTTATCTCCTGGATAGCTCAATGAGTTAGGCATCTGGCTCTGGAACTAGAGGTTGAAATTCAATTCCCCACTATGTCTCCCAGGAGAAGATCTGGTGACCTTGGGCAAGTTGCACAGTCCCAGGGCACCCCCAGAAGAAGGAGATGATATACCACTTCTGAGTATTTTCTACCTAGAAAACCCTAAAAAGAGTTACTATAAATTAAAATTGTCTTGATGACACATCATGATGACAGTGATGGTGGTGATGATGGTGGTGGTGGTGTATTTTTGTCCCAAGAACTCCTTTGTATAAAATCCCTGAATTAGTCCAGGAAATGAAAATTAGGTTGACCATACTGTGAAAAAGACCTGATACATAAGAGCCATTCTAGTTCTAAATGTTCACTTCAGTTTACAAAGGGGCAGCAGGCTACATCCTGAGACATGAAAGGTGATTCCTAAGAATGTAAACCATTACTTTTAAAAAGAAACTTGCTGTATTACTTTTTGCTTTGGGGCAGCCAAATGATTGCTACCTTGCTCTACTCACAAAAAGTAATGTGTTGCCTTGTTTCTTACTGATACCTTAACAGCAGGCTGTGAAAAAAGAGTTAAATAATGTCTGATTCCCTCTGATTCTAGTGGCAATTTCTAATTCTGCACCTCAGAAATAGTTCAAAAAGTCAAAGTCAGTGATGGGATGACAAAAATTCTACTACCACGCCATGACGTCACGGACGTCATGGGCGTGGCCAAAGTCATGACGTCATGACGTCATGGCCGAAGCCGACGTCATGACGTCATGACGTTGTGGGCGGGGCCAAAAATAAAAATAAATAAATAATAAAAATAAACATACACACACACACACACACCTCCCTCTCAGCCCACCCACCCAGACACAAATAAATAAATAAAATAAAAACAACCACCCACCCAAAACACAAATAAATTACCCCTCGCTTACCTTTCTTGGGACCCGGCACCCCGACTGCCTCCACAGCCGCCGCCGCCGCCGCCGCCGGAGCTGCCTGCACCCCTGTGGCCTCCTCCTCGGGCCGGTACCTTTTTAGCCCGGCTCCGGCCATGGCCAGGGGCGGCGGGCAGCAGTGGCTCCAGCCGCGGCTGCCGAGCCTCCCTGGGCCGTCCCCATGCCACACCACCGCCGCCTGCATTCCTCCTCCGCCAGGCGCCGCAGCCGGGCTAAAAAGGGACCGGCCCAAGGAGGAGGCCACAGGAATGCAGCCAACGGCAGCTCCGGCGGCGGCGGGCGGCGGTTGCAGGCACCCAGCCCACAGGCTGGCGCCCGGCGGAGGAGTAGGCGTCAGCGGTGCGCCGCGCCGGGCGTCCCCAGGGCATGGGGCTTGTCGGCAGCGGACGGCCCAGGCAGCCCTCAACGTGCCGCGGGGGAGGTGCCCTTCTCAGAGGGCTGGTGCCACCTCCGCCGCCGCCGTCCTGAAAGCTTTAAACAATTTTTTAAAAAAATTGGAGCTAAAATGGCTCCAATTGACTGCGCATGTGCAGAAACTCAATCTGACGCATGCGCAATGTGTCAGATTGAGTTTCTGCGCATGCGCAGTCAATTGGAGCCATTTTAGCTCCGTTTTTTTAAAAAAAAATTCTTTCGGTGAGGCGTCCGGAACCGGACGCCCCAAAAGTGGACTCCCCTCCCGGAGAACCCTCCGGAATTGGTCCTACCGGTTCCAGGGAACCGTCTGGAACCGGGGACATCCCATCACTGGTCAAAGTACAAAACCAAGCAATTGGCTATGGAGGGCTTACTGGCACTGATGCAAATCAACATCTTGACAGAGTTTAGAAATATCTGGAAGATACAATGTCTCCCCTTCTAATTAATTCATTTTTGAATATCTAAGGCAAAATGATATTGTTCCTATTGCCATTTCTGACTTCTGGAAACCTTATGAAAGAGTGACCTCCAAGTGGTCTTGTGATTAATAGCTCTGCTCAGCTTTTGCAACGCAAGGCTGTGATATCCTTTATTGTATCAATCTATGTACTAATATTTAATTCTAGCCTGGATTTCATGAAGACCATGACTGATGATGCCTTCCTGAGTGGACATGGTGGTGCCTACAACCTGTTTAGCTACCTTTATGGGTATGGCTGTGGCTTTCCTAAATGGTGGAAGCAAAGGTGACTGAAATGCAACCTCATGCAGTGTTGGTAGCTGCTGCCATGTAGTCTGTTGCATGTGTTGAGGTGAGAAGCGAGGGACGTTTATTTTATATAGCAGGGCAGGAACTTGTTGCATTCAGGCAAAAAACCCAAACGACTGTATGTTGGTTACTTTTAAAAAGAAAAGGTAATTTTAAAAAACTAGAAAAGCTGTCGGGGATAGATTTGCAGCACATTTCCAAGCTCTGTCTGCTGGCATCCCTATCTCTATTTTCTTTATATTTATACCTGCTTCTTTTCCCTAGACTGCTTCTGGGCCTTAATATAACAGGCCCCAAAGGCATTCTGGGAACAGGAGATAAGAGGTGGCTTCACTTCATTGCTCTGAACAAGCGGGCCTAACAAAGCGCAATGAAGGGGTATCTAAGCGGTGCAGAGTGATTGCAACTGGCCCTGACTGTGTTCTTCAGCAATTGTCTTGTATTTCATCAGAAACAAGGGGCAGGGAGGCTATAGTGGGGATGTATTCCTGTAAAGGAAAAAGAAGATATTGATTTATACAAGACAGCTCCCAATAGAGAAAGTGAAAGCTGCATCTTTAAGGAACGAGAAGCCCAAAGAAAGGAATATATATTATGAGTAATTCAGAAACCATAAAGGGAATTGCAGAGAGACAGCCTGCAAGAATGGGCTTGTGAGAGATTAATTAGGTGTCAGAGAAGGGAGGCCCATTCTGAATCCCTTAGCAAGGTGAAAATGGACTGAAATGATGGACCACAATGACTGTAGCCAGGAAGGAAATGATTTGTATGTTTCTATCGAGAACATAAACACTTGGGCCTATTTCAGGACTCTCACTCTTTGACATTTCTGTATCAAAATGTAGCAGTGAGCAAGCTTCCTTCACTCTCTCCCGATTTAATTTGCCATTCTGCTAACTCAGTGACTGATATTGTTCTGAACTTCTGACTCCTACATAAAACAAATTCATCTTCTTCCAGCTGAGACATCATTTAAATGAAAGCATGCAGTCATACTCAAGGCAATGGCAGAAAAGAAGGCAAAAGGCTAGTGATGTTCTACAAAGAATAATGTTAAGGTTTGAAGCATATCTCACTTCCCCCACCAAACACATATTTTTTTCATATCTTTTCTTCCTCCCTTCTTTTGTCCTGGACAGAACAGTTCTGTAGAGAGCCAACAAAATTCTGCCTCCAGCTATATTCGTGTCAGCGCATAATTATTTTCTGGTTTCAGTTCAAGTACAATCTTTTGCTCTTCGCATAGCCTAGAAAAGACAAAGTCAGGAACTTGTCCTATACTGAACTTTGACTTCCCCTTAATTAGGTTGCCCTAAAAAGGTAAGGGATACAATGAATTTCTCCTGTAATAATAACTGAAGAAGGAATGACTCTGTAAGATTGCGGCAGTTGCTCCTGTGCGCTTCAGAACAGAAGATATTTCCATGTGCCTTATTCAAATGCAGACAGCTGAAAAGCAAAAGTAGAGCTACCTTCATGTATTTTAATGTTGTTCCTGCAGAGACCTAAATTGGTATGTACCAAAATATTAAGTTATGATTGAAAAAGCATCCATTGATTTGCTACCACCTGTGACCCTGAAATTCAAATCTAGGAATTATTTATATTATAACTAGAATTTAACAAGAGAGGAGTGACGAGATTTAACTGTGTGTGCCTCTGATCTTGTTCACCTTTTTGGTTATTAGAAATACTGAATGAGACTTTTATTAATTATTGTAATAAGGGATTAAGGAGATAATGTTTGAATGTGTAACATGCTATGAAAGCATAATCGTGTGGATTTTCTCTTCTTTGGATGAAAACATTCCTATACAAAAATTTAAAAAGGGAAACTTGCTCAAATTAAAACATCTCCATAGACATTTTTGTTGCATACTGAGTTGTGTCACCCTGCATCCAACTGATAAAGTCTCTATTTCCATAGCAGTGCAGGATTTCAGCCATGGAGTGGCTTCCAGATTATAACGTACTATACACCAATTTCACTTTTTAAATTTAAATGGTTTACTTTCCATTGGTTTCAATGGAAACTAAATGCAAATAGCTATTTGTGCTACAAGACCTGAATTTCACCTGTTTACATCTTTAGTCTTGAGCAGGTATCTGACCAGTTATCCAGTATTGTATATTTATTTATTGCAATTCTATGCCGCCCATTTGGCGGTATATGTAATCTAGTTATGATCACATCTGCTGGCCAACATTTGTTATCTCTTACATGAGTATATCATTGTGTACACCGCAATTTTATGTTGTGCTCCAAATGAATAATCTGTACCCTGAATATTTCATTTCATTTCATTTCAAATTTATACCCCGCCCTACTCAGGTAAACCTGACTCTCGGTGGCTTACATGCATGGTAGATTAAATGCATGGTAGATTTCACGTGCACAGAGGCTATGAGGGCATGATTGAAGTAATTCAACATATGAACATCCCTAATCAAAACTCTTCCACCAGACTTTAGTTAACACCTCTAGTCACTGATTATATTACCACTTAAAGCCAATGGCATTGTCACATTACCTTATTTTGAAGAAGTGTCTCAAATATGTGTGTATATATATATATTTCATTATTACAGTATAAAGTGCATAAATTATAGTATTTGTTGCAACAGATAAACTCTGACGGTGGAGAGTTGGATTAAACTCCTCTCTAAGATCCAAAGCTTGCTTGATGACTTTGGGCCAGGCTCTCTTAAGCCTTGTTTATATTCCAGGGTTGATGCAATATGTTTTTTTTAAAAAAAGGTGCTAATAAATATGAAAGATAAAAACTGGTACTGTGCCAGTCCTTTATTTCCCATACTCAATTCTGAAGCTTCTGATTTTTCAAGAAAGTGCATTTCTAATCATTTTGCTGAAAAGCTCTTTTGTAAAGCATTCTTTGAACTGGTCTTTCTCCAGTGAGTCAAATACCTGTTTTAAGTACTTCCACATCTCATCTGCCTGATGTCACAATTGTATGAAAAATAAGAGATGGATACAACCTGAAGAGTCCTTGTCTCAGGTAATCCAGGAAAATTCTCAATGTGTTCTTTAAAAAACTAGATCCAAAGATGTATGGATCAAGCCAGCAGAAACTCATTCCTTTATACAGCAACAAAATATAGGTCTTAGTAGAGAATGGCTATGTCTTCTCTGAGGATAGATAAAAGTATTTAATTTTCAGACCTGTCATCATGCAGAGAAGAACAAAAAAGGAAAAACATAATCTATGTGTGATCAAAGAGAATATCTGCAGTAGCAGAAAGGCTCAATATATATTAATCTTTCACACTGTTTATTTCACTTTCCCTTAATATATGGGGGACACAAATGTATGTGTCCAATTCATATTCCCAGAGTGGTTTGTTATGGGAGATGTTGCAGATAAAAGTCAGACCTGGTTGCAAATGAAATAGGCTTCAATAGTTGCTGCTGAATAGATAACTCCTCAGTCAGTACTGAAAACTAGAAATCATTTTAAGCACTCAAGTCAAGCTATTAAAAGGGAAAATCCTTAATAAATTTCTTACCAGCCATGATTAACTCTAGGACATTTTGATATAGAATAATATTTCCCAGAATCCCCTAAACAAGTCTTGAGATTCCATCTTGAATATAAACTCCGACCTGTTCCTCTCCTGCTCTTTTCAATCAATAGATAACTAATGATGATTCCAAAATGTATAAAAACCTGCTCTGAAATAAGCATTTACCTAGTACTTTTGAAGGTGATACAAAGCAAACACTATTTTACTTAGAAACCTTTCTGCAGCTCAGAATAAATGAATAAAAAAGAGATTCTGCATATGAGAATGGTTCTTACTTGCTTAGTCTTAACTGAAGTCCTTGAAACCAATTGTCCTTGACATCACACATTCCTCACAGAAAAAAAGTAAAACTCTCTAAGGAGAAGTATTTCAGACTCTATGGAATAGAAAGCAAGTCCAACATAATAACAGTTCGATATCGGGGTAAAACAAATTGTGTAACTTGGTTAACAAAGCCCAGGGAAGCTGAACATACATGGCCAATACAGTAAGCAAAATTTTTATTATTTCTACTAGGTAGTCCCTCCAGCTTTCAACCTATTGGTTTATTATCTCATTAATGTTCAGTGGGGCTGATGTGATTCCCCTCCTGGGGGTGGAGGGGAGATGACTTTCTTGAAATTTCCACATCTGCTGCACATACTGTATTCATTAAAAAATTACATTTTCCACCATTATTTAGAAAATAGGCTGATTGAGAACACAAATAATTGGGTTACTGTATATCAATTCAAATTATTGACCACTGACATTTTCTTGTTTAATAGCATTTTCATGTTTAATAGGTAGATATAAGGAATGTGCATTTCTTTCTTGCTTGCTTTGATTACAAATGCAAGAATTATCCATTCTGGGATAAGTACCATGGTAGCTTCTTTCTTGAACAAGAAACTGGGCAGAGTTAGGCCCTTGCTAAGCCATGAAGTCTTCCAGCATAGGCATTTCTCAGTGTCTACACACCCAGAATAGAGAATACTAGGAGTTGTAGTTCAAAATATGCATATCCCTAGCTGCCATTTGGGCAAGTTAGTCTTGTTCTATACAGTGATTAAGCTACAATTTAATCTTAGAAGCATTAACCTTTGATTGCTATGCATTACTCTCCTTTCTTATTTTCTACTGTAGCTGCAAGGTAAGATCAGAAACATTTGTTTCCTTAGTAATCTAACCATGGTTTCTTACTCTTGAGAATCCAGGCACTATGGTATATGCCTGTGATGGCTAACCTTGGCACTCCAGGTGTTCTGGAACTTCAATTCCCAGAAGCCCAGGTCATCACTCCTGCTGAGCAGGGCTTCTGTGAATTGAAATTCAGGAACATCTGGAGTGCCAAGGTTCACCATCACTGGTATAGGCAGTGGTGGGCATCAGCAGGTTTGCACCAGTTCTCCAGAACTGGTAGCAGAAATTCTGGCTGGCCTCGCCCATCCACGTTTTGAAATAAAGTAGTCCTAATTTGGGTGCAATGCTTTCCCCTGGCCATGCCCACCATACCATGCCCACAGTGTAGTAGTAAATTATTTTTGAGCCCACCACTGGGTATAGGCCAGGGGTCAGCAACCTTTTAACGTCACAGCCGGGTCAGACTCCCTCAGACAGCTGAGGAGACCAGACTGGTGCCCCTGCCATAAACACATCTGTGGCTGTCATAAATGCATTTACAACTGCCATAAACACATCCGCAGCTGCTTCTGGCAGCGGTGGCAGTTGGAACAAGGGTGGGAACCAGATTATTTGGTGCCACAGGCTGTAGATTGCCGACCCCTGTTTTAGGCAGAGCTGCATAACCTTTCTCTCCCCCATCCCACTTGGGGCTTCAGGGCAAACTGAAGACATTGTGGGCATGAAGGAAAAGACAAGATGTGCCCTCCAGTCTTTGACAGACACCAGCTGGACTGTTTCTGCAAAAGGACTGCAGTTGCTTCACCACTGTCAAAGGCTGCAGGTTATGAGGCAGCGCCCATAATGTCTTGTGTCCCAGCAGAGAGGAAAGGCTAGCGAACTGAAACAGAATAGCTGGTGGATAATTGTGCTGTCTTCTAACATTTGCCACCTAAGGCACTTTAAAAAAAAACTTTGCCTAAAGGTAAGTCTGTCCCAGATATTTTTTTAAAAATGATCTTGACCTTTTCCAATAAAGCCAAACTTGTTAAAATTTACTAGATTCTTCAGTTTGGGAACTGATGCACAAAAAAGGGAAAGGGGGACTAGCTCTCACGACAATCTTCAGTCAACTGAGGGAACACAGAAATGACTGCACCCCTTCACAGACTGAATTAGGATGATTATAGAACTAGCCTGGGTTGCTTAATAATAATAAAGATGTGCCATCAAGTCAATTTTGACATACGGTGACCTTTTCTATGGTTTTCTAGGTCAACAGTATTCTTCTGGGGGTGCCCTGGGATTATGAAGCTTGCCCAAGGTGATGCAGATTGGTTCTTCTCCTGGAGTAGTAGTGGGGAATTGAACTCACGTTGGCTCTACATCCAGATGCCCAACACACTAAGAGGCATACTGTTAACTCCAATGACAAATAGCAACTAGATTAGGCCCATTAAATCAATACTGCCAGCATATTCAGCCATGACTTGTGGCTGAATCTGTTAAACATTATCAAAGGCATATGGGAAATGTCCACAGCAAAATATTTTCTGAACAGGTATAGTAACATTTAAAGGTATTTTTACTGCAGTGCTAAAATGAATCACCTACTGCCATTAACCTTATGTTTCTTATTGTTCGCCATCGTGAGTAGTGCTTGCACTAAATCCAGCAGGAGATAAATAAATTTTCTTTTCTTTTCTTTTCTTTTTGAAGTAATTTTTCTATGTAGCATCTTCATAGCCCGGTTATTCTTCTATGGTAATAGAGTAGTGCTCCCAGCAACTCAACACCAATTGTTAACTAACCTGACAAAACTGAGGACTAAAGGCCTTGGGTGGCAAAGTCCACAGGGAAGGGTGATAGCCACCAAGTGAATTAAATTGGACCTAAATCCATCTTGATGGAGGGCAGCATCTTCATCAGTACTTGCCTGGGGCCGATAATGATTTGTGTGTCAAAAGGGCTCAGGACCAGAAAGTGACTCATGGAACTGGATCAGTGGTACAGGTGTTATGCTGTGATGTGGAAAGTAAAAGGAAAGCCACTGTGCTATATCGTTTGCAGGAAAATATTCATGACTGATTGCCATGATGATAGCCAATATTTGGAATCAGATATGGCACTTGAAGAAGAAATCAATGGAGCATGTGTAGGAGTTTGACTCACCAAATCCCCACTAACTAGATTGGCATGATCTGGTTATGACTTACCACTGGAGTCCAGTTTTAATGTATAAAAGAACTATTACAAAACAAGGAGGTATATACTTGCTGTTCTTCTTTGGGAAGGATCAGTAGTAATTCTCTCCCCCCCCCCCCCCACAATAGACAGTATTCAAGGAGCTGTGTTTTATGGGCAAACTTTAAAATGAGGTGTCAGCAGTCATAAACATTTCAGGAATACTGAACACAAATGCCTGTGTGGAATTAACTAAAATCCTTGCAGTGGTTGTGAGATCAATATGCAACTAGCCACATAACAGAGAGCCTGTTGAAGTTTCAGGGTGGGGAGTCATGGGGGGGGGGGAGGGAGATGTTTATACAATTTCCCTTCTGCTCTATGCTTAAGCAACACAATATTGCCCCAAACACTTAATTCTATTTGATTAGCAATTATTCTTGACTCCAGGAAGAGCATTCTTAAATATGGGAGTGGGTGCAATTCAAACTATACAGAATTAACCATTGATGAGTTTTGAGGTGTTTGCTCTGTTTAAAACAGCCTATTCCATTTTGTGATATGTGCAAAAATGGAAATACTTCAATATGTTGTTGCAAATTAGCATGGAGATACCGTTGTGCAGTGTATTAATGGTTGTGTTAATCTGACTATGAGAGGCTCATTCTATTTTAAGACTCCTAATACAGTATTCCTTACATATACCACTGTAGTATTGTCAAGTTTCTCCCTTTGACCCTCCTCTACTAACTTTGAATGAAATGGCTTATCTCTGTTCAACTACTTGTAAAAACAATGCAAATGGTTAAAATGAAATAAATACCAATACTTTAGCTTTTGAGTGGATAAAATGAATTTCAAGGTATTTTAAATTGCTTTTCTTCAGAATGAGGTTTAGTTATTTATCCCAATAAAACAGATTTCAAGTGGGCGGCATTCTTCAGAAAAACAACCAGCATTGTTTCAATGGATCTGTGAATAGGGAGAGATATAATGAATAATGGATTTGCTGTGCTCTCTAACACAGTACCACAACAAACAATCTCATTTTGGTTCTTATAATAAGCAACTGCCGAAGTGCAAAATAAAATGTTCATCAACTGTCTAATCCAGGGGTGCTCAAACTATTGCCCATGGGCCAGATCTGGCCCACTACATCAATTCATCTGGCCGGCACTGCCCTCATCGCTCTCGGAAGCAGAAGTAAAATGCACCCATAAAATGCACACTTTTCAGGATGCAGGCCAGTCATGTGGTTCAGCGGGCCAGTCATGTGGTTCCTCCCACTGGAGGGACACACCTTGCAATTTGTTTTGCAACAGGCTGAGATAGATTTTAAGCTGCCATTTTCTCTGCTTAATCCAGGGGTGCCCAAACTATGGCCTGTAGGCTGGATCCTGCCCCTGACACAAATTCATCCAGCCCACACCGCTCTCATAGCTGCCGTAAGTAGAAGTAAAACACAGATAAAATGGCAGCTTAAAATCTATCTCAGCCTGTTGCAAAACAGATTGCAAGGTGTGTTTTACTTCCACTTGCAGTGGGAGGAACCACATGACTGGCCCGCTGAACCACATGACCGTCCTGCAGCCTGAAAAGTTTGGACACCCCTGGTCTAACCCACCACTGAAACAATTTTGACTCATTTTGCTTTCCCATCACTACTGCAGCAGGTGTATGACAGAAGATATGACTGTCCATCTTCTTTGCCTTAAGAAGAGCATAAGAAAGGATTGGATAATTAAACTGTGAAGAAGATGCCTTTCATTTTTCTCATCTACCTCTGAAGGGTATAATTTGCCCAAAACAAATGGACATGAAGTTGCTATTGATGGTATAGGATACTGTTAACTGGCCTATGAACATGTTTTATGCTCAAACATTTCTTATGCTTTAAATGAAAGTTAATTTTCAACTCATATAGATGTACATAATCTGGTTATTTTGCTAGTGTAGTTAAATAACCCATTTTCTTTGAACCTCATTAATGTATTTATAGAAAGGCAGACATTCGTGGAATAGTTGATTAGCCTTTCACTGATGAGGATTACAACATCTGTTCCTAAGATAGTAATCAAGGGGTTTGGCAAAACAAGAGGAGGTTACGAAGTTTACTGCTAAAGTATCAACTATCTATGGAAGCCACAACATATAACATGTACCTCCTTCTAGAGAAATGTTTTCCTATGTGGGGCCTGTACCCCACAGGGGATTTCATATCCCAGAAGCCTAAGTCAGTACATTGGTTGATCAGTGCTTTGGGGAATTGATTTAGGATTCTGGGAATTGGCTGATCAAAGTTGGGAAGCACTGCTCAAGAGAGACATTAGGAAACCTTCACCTATAAGAAAGAGCTCTATTTCTACATCAAAGAGCACAAAGTACATTACCAAACAGACATTATTCTTTCTGAAATGCTCCTCAGGACGAGGGTGGGATGTGTCTGAAAAAATGTAGAAAGGCCTTCTATTGAAGAAATTTGGAAATGTGCATGTGTGAAAAGGGAGATTCACATAATAATAATAATTTCGAGTCAGAAATTATTCTGGGTTGAAAGGATTTTTGCAGAAGAAACTCCACTCAGGGAATGCCCAAATGAGGCTCCTGTCATGTCCCCGAGAGCTGGGACAGAGATGTGAAGGACACCCACACCCATTTATGATGTGGACTTGGCTACTGGGATGGATGTGAAGGACTGGTGTGAAGAACTGGTGTTAAGGATCAGGGGCCGAACATTACCCCCGGCCAGCCTAGGTCTTGGACTCTCTAGCAGACAATTTATGGACTTTTTCAAATGAATTACTTTCTTCTTTTTTCTCAATGTTTTATGATAGTTGTGATTTATGATGCTGTGATTTATATGATGTTCTGATTTATTTATTATTATAAATAAATTATAAATATTATAAATAGCCCCCACGCCGGGCTAAAAGAAGCCATTGCTGTGAGACTCACCCCCACACCCTTCGGACTTCAGCCCTGCAGGGCAAGAGAGGACCTCTGGCTGGGAGCGCCTGGACTGTCCCACATGCTGGTGCTCCCAGACCCCACCCCCATGAGAGACTACAAGAAGCCGTTGCAGTGTGCCGCCTCCTCTGCTTTTGTAATTTGCTTGTGGCCAGGGTGAGAGGCCTGATATTATTGGATCATGTGTTGTTATATTGTATTGTTGTATGCTGCTCTTGTAATTGATTTAGATATATTGTACAGTAATACACCGGATAATGATTGCATTGGATAACACTAGAATTGGATAATGATGCAAGTTTTTTGGAAAAAACTTGCATCGGATAACAATTCTGGATAACGATCTTTAGCGTTATCCGATTCAATCATCTAGGGGGTGGGGGGGTGAAATTGCACGCCTGTGCGAGGATTGGCTTGTTCGAAATCTCCCCTCCCCCAGGGAGGTCATTTCGGACAAGCTGATCCTTGCCTAGGTGCACGATCGCGCGCCCGTGCAAGGATCAGCTTGTCCAAAATCCCCCCCCCGGGGGAAATTTAGGACAAGCTGATCCTTGCACGGGCGCATGATCGCGCACCTAGGCAAGGATCAGCTTGTCCGAAATGACCTCCCCCGGGGGGGGGGGATTTCAGACAAGCTGATCCTTGCACGGGCGCATGGATCCTAGGCAAGGATTGGCTTGTCCGAAATCCCCCCCCGGGGGGAGGTCATTTTGGACAAGCCGGTCCTTGCCTCGGCGCACGGTTTGTCCCTGACGTCAGGCCTTTTTTTTTTTATCGTTGTTCGATGCATGCATCAGACAACGCTAAAAATCGGATGATGTCATGAATGATGATGATGTACCCAGGTCTCAAACTGCTGACTTGCCAACCTTCTGGCTAACAAGGCAAGCTTCCTAACCACTGAACCACTGTAGCCCCTAGAGATTCACATGAAAAGATAAAAATGCTACTAAAAGTGGAAGGTAGCAAGAAAACAACTCAATAAAGAAAGCCATGTCTCTGAGTCTGAAAGATCTAAGCAGGACTGTTAATGACAGGACCTTTTAGAGGTCAGTTCATCACAGGTTGCTGCAAATCAGAAAACCTAATCTAGCCAATTAGTGAATTGCAAATGCAAATGTGCTTGTTTGTTTGGAATAGGACTGAGGGGGCAGTATATTTACAAAGCAGAGATGAAGAGTTCAATTGGAAACTGGATATATGAAGCCAGAAGCCAAAGAACACTTACAATGTTTTCAAAATGTGTTGAAACCAATACATTTCCTCATAATTTCTTACTATTCTTATAAGAACTTTTTGCTTTAGGAGTATACTGCTAGAGGGCAATTGTGGGACATGCTCATCTTCCACCTAATCAAAGATTAAGGTAGGCTGCTTTTATAGGACATACTTGCAAAGTAGAGAAGACAGGACCCTTCAGCTATCCTGGGAAAAATCATTTGACAGCATACAATTTTATGCAGAATTTCCCTTTACTGAATTCTCAGTGGGGAAAACAGCTTCCACTTTTGAAGACTGCCTGAAGCTATGAAAGTTAGAATTGAAATGAGAAGAGCCAATAAATATGGAGGCATTCATTACAACAGACTTTACTTTTGGTAAGAAAAGGCCAGCTCATCTAATTTCAAACAGGAATACATTACCATTGACAATGGTTTTCACATTCCAGTAGCTGCCACTAGCAGTGTACCAGTTCTGAATGGGTAGGTTCATATCATTCAGTTTCTTTAAACAGCAGAGCTATTTAGAATTGTATTTTATGCAACATTGTGTAGTTTTGAATGATACAGAACCTCTAGAACATATAACAAAGTGTACAGTACTTACATGAAATGTGACTTGACTGGGACTGACAAAGAATTACTGTGATGAGTGAAATGCTTACTCTTAGTGATCATTGTTTTCTACACTGAATATATTACAAAAACGTCTGGCATTCTGCAAATAATTATCTTCTCTTCTATGTCAGAACAATTTTAGTTTTTAATTCAATGAAAGAGGACTGTTATCTACAAAAAAGGCATCCAGAGGGGAGGTGAAGATTAAAAAGAAAAGGACTGAGAAATTGTGGGTGTTTGATTAAGACATCTAAACCTGGTAGAAAAGACCATGGATTTTGCTCAGTTTAGTCACCTATGCCAAGGTGGTGATGGGGTGCAGGCGTTATGCTCATGCCCAGTGATGGGCAGCCAAAATTTCTACTACCACACTGTGGACAGAACCGATGTCATGTGTGGAGCTGATGTCATGAAGTCATGGGCAGAGCCAACATGACATCATGGGTAGAGCCAAAGTAATAAAATAAAATAAAAATACCGTACACATAAAAATACACATAAAAACACATAAAAATACAAATTAAATACACATAAAAACACACAAAAATACACATAAAACACATAAAATACACATACAAACACATTAAAAACAAACATAAAAATACACATTCCACCCACCCCCATCCACCCACCCGACCCCCAAACCTGAGTCACTTACCTGGTTGGGGAGCAGGAGGCAATAGCAAGGGTGCAGCGTGGCCTGGCCCAGCCTGGCAGCGCAGCCTGGGTCACGGCGGTGTGGCCTGGCCCAGCCTGGCAGCATGGCCTCAGTTTGGGGTGGGGTGGCCTTAACCGGCCCAGCCCGGCGGTGCGCTGAGGCCTGGCCTGGCATTGGTGGCAACCGTCTGGAGTGGTGAGTGGTAGTGGTGGCGGCAGCCCTCCCCTGAGTTGCGCTGCACCGCGCCGCGCCGCTGCCAACAGTCACTGCTGATGCCAAGCCTGACATTGGTGGTGACCGTTGGCAATGGTGAGTGGTGCTGCTGCCGTGTGGCGGTGTATCTCAGAGCGACTCGAGCAAGTGCTGCCACCACTCGCCCCTGCTGCTGGTCACCACCGATGCCAGGCCTGGCATCGGCGGTGACCATCAGCAGCGGCAAGTGGTGGCGGTGGCAGCCCTCGCTCAAGCTGTGCTGCACCGCCATCACCACTCACCACTGCTGGCGGTCATTGCCGATGCCAGGCCTGGCTTTGGCAGCAACCATTGGCAGTGGTGAGTGGCAGCAGTGGTGCACAGTGGTGCAGCTCGGGACAACTCAAGTGAGAGCCACCGCCACTGCCACTCACCGCTGCTGACAGCCACTGCCGCTGCCTGGCCTGGCATCAGCGGTGACCGGCAGCAGCGGTGAGTGGCAGTGGCTGTGCGGTGGTGCAGCACAACTCAAGCAAGGGCCGCCGCCACCACTGCCGCACCTCCGAGGAGGCTGGGAGCCTCCCCGGCTGCTCCACTCTCCTGGCCAAAATGGCCTCTGGTGAGTTCTCATGCTTGAAAAAAGCAATTGATGCATGCATGCTCAATACTAAAGGTGAGCATGCATCAATTGCTATTTTCAAGTGTGCGCACTCACCAGATGCCATTTTGACCTGGAGAGTGGGGCAGCTGGTGAGGCGACTGAACCGGTTGCCTCAGAAAAAGGCCAACCACCCTAGGTGGTCTCCTGGGGAGGTTAGTACTCCCCGGGAGACCACCCTGGATCCAGCCTACTAGATCAACAGAATCAGGGTGGACCAGCCTATGCCCACCACTGCTCACACCTCACCATTGCTCCGGGAGCTGCACTGGTTGCCAGTGTGCTTCCGGATACAATTCAAGGTGCTGGTAATTACCGTTAAAGCCCTACATGGTAGTGGGCCAGGATACTTAAGAGACTGCATCACCCCAAGAACTTCTGTCCATCTCACCAGAGTGGACCGGAGAGGCTCTCTGGTTGTGCCATCAGCTAGAGAAGTGCATCTCTCTAGCAACAGAAAAGGGCCTTCTCTGTGTCTGCCCAGCCCTATGGAACCTCCTGCCAACTGAGCTGCACCTCCAGACAGAGCTGCTGCCCTTTTGGAAGGGTGTAAAAACCTGGTTGGCCATACAGTTCTGGGGCACCGGCAACGCTGTATCCCAGGCCTGTTGGTTGATCTAATATCCCCCTCTCATTCTTAACTCTTTTAACACGTTGACTTTTTGATTAATTTTTTTTTATTTTTCTAATAATTTTAACTTGAACTTTTTATGGTGTTCTCTGATTTTGTTAGCCGCCCTGGGTCACTGTTGCAAGGAGGGTGACATATAAATCTAAGAAATAAATAATAATAAATAGTATACTGTCTATAGTGGTTCTATACTATCCACAGAAAAATCCTATAAAATACATGCTGCTAATCTATTTCAGTTATTCAATAACTACAACAAACATGCCAATATTATCCCCTTCATTTTGCTCAGTTTTTCTCAGTGAGGTAACTTATGGTGACATGAATTCCTTAGGCATTACAACGTATGAATGGAAAATAATGTTGTCAGATTTAAATACTTTGATGAAAGTACCCTCCTTGCACATACCAAAACTCACTGCAATAAGAAATATATCTTGCCTCAAGAATCTCAAATGCCTATTTTTAAAAGTTTACACAAAGCCACGTGCACTTTTTCAGATAAAAATGACTGAAACAGCAAATTAAATGAATAAAATACATAATCAAATGCAAACAGTTGGTAAATTCATTAAAAATGTACAATGCATCAATAAATGTAGATAATAAGTAGACCACATTATAAAGTGTATACAAATTTCAGTGTGGGAAGAAACATAAAAATTGAAACTGATTTTATTAGGCTGCTATTCTTATACATTAGGATCCTTCCACAAGGAGATCCTTCCACAAGGAAAAGCAAATCTCTGTAAGGGTGGGGAAGCTTTTTCTGCAAAGGGCCGTTGACCCACAGGAAGAATCTAGTAAGGCCTAGACCCAGACCTGGAAAGAACTAGAGACAATGTTGAATGGGATTACAACCAAAAAGTGCACAGAACCAATGGTAAAACACAAAATTCTGCAGAGGAGGATTGAGTAACACATATCTTGAGATGATATATTTTTTGTGGGGGGCATTGATATCAGATTTTATTGGGAAAGAGAGATGGAAAAACTGCAGAGCTTCTGTTCTTTGATAGCAGCTGCACATTTCCCATTCTTCTTCTTTCATGTCCAGGTCAAACTTTGGAATTTGCCAAAATGAAGCGACTTTCTTAGCTTTGTTGTTGGTCAAAATTAACTCTTCATTACTGAATGTTTCTGATAGAAATTGGCAGACTAGTAAATGAGCTGGGTTCTGTATCTCTCCACATTTACAGAGCATGTTGTTATCTACCAGGAGTCCTCATTGAGCATGGTGGTCTTTCATTTAGGTACTCTGACCCTCAGCCTATTCAGCGTCTTCCGAATGACATATGTAAGGTTTAGCTCCTCAACAATATGCTCCTTTAATGTTATTCTTTGTCCAGTGAGCTCATTCCTCCATTACATTTCCCATCATACCTAGGTTTACCACCAGTATCACCCCTGTTAGCTCACATAAAGTATTAAAATGTTATCCCATTATAAACTTCAACATATTTGAATCAACCATTTATATTTAGGAAGTGGCAGTCAAACCACAGGATTTGAGTTACAGCTAGCTACTTTCTTAAAAATCACAAGGTGATATAAAGTTTGTTATAGCTTAGAACTAAATTCTGCTTTAAAGCTAATGCTAACAAATTAAGCAAATATTTTATTATTTTCAGCTGGTGGGAAAGGAACCACCAATGGAAAAGTAGGATTGAGAGACAAATACACTAAAATGTTTTCCACTGAACAGTCTAATCTGTTTTCGTCCAAAGCTTTAAACTGTATAACTTAAATGCAGAACAACTACTCTTTAAATGCCTTCATTTTGTACAATATGTGCTAGAAAGCTTGCAAACTGACCGCCTTTCTCAGGGATAAGGGAAGATTGATTTGCATTTCACAGATCAGTCCTTCCATCTCTAAAGAGATTTATAATTGCAATTAATCTTGCCATAATGAGTTTGACAGCTCTGGATTAACGGTCAGGGAAACCAATCCTGAAATTGTTTTCAGAGCTATTAATATAGCTATATATTTTCAATCTCTGTTACACTTATGAATAATAAAATGATGATAACTCTTTTTACCTAACCTTTTCCCCAAAGCATTTTTTCTGGAGTCATTAGTTAGGAAGGTCCATTCTCGAAAGCACTTCTTATTGCTGTGTGTCAAGCATTCTTTCTTTATTCATACCATCTCAAGTTAAAATTATAAACATATACAAAATGTAGATAAAATTCAAAACAAATTAAAACGTAAAAATGATTAGACTTTTTTTTACCAGAAGTAGGCTATTTCAATAGCATTATCACCGGACCTTCTTTTCTACATATGGTGGGGCATAGATTACATGCACATAGATGCTGTATTGACTGAATTTCTTCATATTGACAGATAACGTGTCCTTTATTCAAGTAGCCCAATTTTACTTGATTGTTCCTTGATTTTCCTACTTTGTTCAGAGACTGTTAAGTGACTTACAGGTAGTCCAGCCAGAATCTTGTCCTGGTGGGAGATATTCTTCAGCACTCATATATTCAGCAAGGTATCCTAGTCCTGCTATCTATAGGTTTAACTAATGTTCTCTGATTTAATATTTAGAGTTTAAGCGTGATAGAGAAAACTAGTTGGTGTCCATGAAGTGTATGGGTTTGGTGCAGTATTCCATGCATTATTTGCCAGCACCTCTTGCAAAACACAGAAAGAGCCTCCTCAGATATTGAGGTATTTTTGAGCCACAAATAGGGCGTACCCTGGACAACAGCAACTTTGTGATCGCTCAACTTTCTCACACCAGATCAGGTAAAAGGAATTACAGAATGAATTCACCAAAATATGGCTTCATTTTGGCAGTCACATCTGGCCTAGACACAGAAGAAGAAGACCTCCTGCCATGCCTCTGGAGGGGTAATGTCAGCCAAATAATAGACTTTTCCAGTGTGGCTGGGGTTCAGACAATCAGTAATAATCCTGCACAATATATTAACACTACGTCCACATGTCTGCCATGCTCGAAAGCCATTCGTATCTGACTCCAGGGTTCAGTGCTCTCCTGTTTCAAAGCCGAAGAGCCAGGACTGTCTGCTTCTTCAGACGTTTCCATTATCATGCCGCAAGCATGACTAGACACTGGAGCACACGGAATGCTGTTTACCTTCCCACTGAAGAGGTCCCTATTTATCTACAGTACTTGCAATTTCTTGCGTTCGAACTGCTAGGTGAGCAGGAGCTGGGAGAGAGACGGGAGCTCACTCCATCCTGCAGTATTTGAGTATCGAACTACTGACCTTCCGCCTTCCAGTCAGTGTCTTAGCCACTTGAGCCACTACAGTCCTGAACATATTCTGCTGTGAGGTAGCTCAGAGACAAAGCTGTTGTTCTAACCTAGAGCTTCCTCTCTGCATCTCTGTTCTTTACGTTACTTTTTTAAAACAAAGAAAATAAAACATAGACTAAAGATTAAAACATCTAACAAACTGAGAAAAAAGAACCACAAAAATTAACAGCATGTGCACTTCATCTCTGGGATCATTTGAGAGTAACCACCTCTACTTTTTACCTTTGTGGAGTCACCTTCCCCTTCCAAAATTCTATAGATTCCTGTGCTGAACTTTGTTCCTTGTATATACAGTAGAACCTTGTATAACGAAAGAACTCAATTTCACGGAGCTCTTAGCTATATGGGTTTATTATTATTATTATTATTATTATTATTATTATTATTATTATTATTATTATTATTATTATTATTATTATTATTATTATTATTATTATTATTATTAGGATCCCTATTGGCAATGCACTGTATAACAAAAAAAATAATGTTCGTTATACAGATCACTATTGGCGATACCCCATACATTTTTTGTTGTTGTACAGGGTATCAATCCATATAACGAAGATTTTTTCCATTATACGGTACATCACCAATAGCACAAAAACACTTTGTTGTACAATTTTTTCATTATACAAAGTGTTCCTTATACTGGGGTACTCACATTCCTGAAACATATGAAAACAGATGAATATTTCATTTCATTTATTAGACTTATATACCACCCTACTTGGAGAAACCGACTCAGGGCAGCTCACAGAACACACAAATATCAAATATTACAGTGCAACAAAAATATAATGGGATACAGTACGGCAAAACAATAAAATACAATAAATACCATACAATAAATCAATACACATCATAGCAACATTACATTGCAAAAACAACCGCCCACAGCTGCAGTCCATTCCTCTTTCCATCTGGAGAACACTGGTCAGGGGTCCAGCAGAGGCGGCAGCATGGATTTTATCAGATGTCGCCTCCCACAGCTGCAGTCCATACATCATCAGTGTGTGTAATAAGACAATTACAAAAATTTAACAATTTTTTTTACAAAACAGCTACAGTCACTTCCCTCCGAGCAGGTCATAGGCCGGGGTTCTTCTCCCCAGCCCCAGGAGGGAGAGGCCTGGGAGTTAGCTGGGCAGCGGTGTCTGGCCGCCCACAAGAGCTGGCAGCTTTTCTTCTCCCCATTCCCAAACAGAGAGGCATGGGAATCAGCTGGGCAGCGGTGTCCACCTGCCCGAAGGAGCCAGCGGCTTTTCTTCTCCCTGGCTCCAAAGGGAGGGGCCCAAGAATCAGCTGGGCAGTGGTGTCTCACTGCCCATAAGAGCTGGAGGCTTTTCTTCTCCCTGACTCCAAAGGGAGGGGCCCAGGAATCAGCTGGGCAGAGGCGTCTGGCCGCCTGTAAGAGTCGAAGGCTTTTCTTCTCCCTGGCTCCAAAGGGAAGGGCTCAGGAATCAGTTTGGTGGCAGTGTCTGGCCACCCGCAAGAGCCAGCGGCTTTTCTTCTCCCTGGTCCTGAAGAGAGCGGCCCAGGAATCAGCTGGGTGGCAGTACTGTTTACCATTTATTTGATTGAGTTTTACTTCGGTTAGATATCCCCCCTAGGTCAATGTATTTAAAAATTATTTTATCCTTATTGACATAGACATCAATATTCCAGTATTCATATCCAGTACTTACATGAACTGAACATTCTCTCTTCTCCCACATTTAATTCTCATATCAATTTAAGTAAATCCTCTTATTTATCTGCTTCCAAATGGCTTCACTTTTTTAGATTTTAGTTACTATTATATTAAAGATTTTACAATCTATAAAACAGATATTATAGATTTTAGTTACTATACTCACCTTCACTTTTCTTTTGAAATGTAATTCCTTCATATTTTATAAATTTCCTACATTTACCATTTTTAATCTAGATCTTTATCCACTGTTCTAACTGAAAAATAATGTAATAAGAGAATTTCATGCTTAGCTAACACCTCCTCTATTTTCTCTTTATTCTTCATTTTTTCTAACCAAGCCTTTAATCTAATAACTCAACTCTTCATTAACAGCTTTTCAATTTGAATTTAAAAATTTTCTGGGAACTTTTCCAGCATTGTCACCAGGGTTATTGGAGGTATAGATGAAATAAATAGCTGTCTGTATTTGTTCCAAACTGTTAATATTATTGAGAAAGGTATTTTCATTTTTAAGTATATTTTAATTATCTTGCAGAAAGAAGATATTCACCTTATTTAAATGTAATTCTTGTGATTCCTTACATTTGGAAGTCATAGACCTCCACTTTTCTGAGAGTTATGCCACCTTCTCATAATAATCCTAGATCCTTTTCAAACTTTATTAATATTTTGCCAGTCTTTTAACCCTTCTTTGCTAATCTTTATTGACAACATCCTAAATACAAAATTAATCTTGGGTAATATCTTCATCTACCTAATACTTCTCCTTAAGTCCAGTAGCTTACCGTATATACTTGAGTATAAGTCGTCCCGAATATAAGTCAAGGAACCTAATTTGGACCTCTAAAACTAGGAAAATAGATTGACCCGAGTATAAGTTGGGGGTGGAAAATGCAGCAGCTGGTACTGAGTTTCAGTAATTAAAATACATGAAAATGTGGTGCAATTAATTTATTCAGACATTTGTGTGGGTATGTTTTCAAATTTTTATGGTAGTGTTAGTGCTTTTTTAAAAAATGTATGTTTGAATTTGCACCACTGTGGTTTTGAGACCCTTGGGATCGTTGACCTGAGTATAAGTCAAGTCCCTCTTTTGGATCTCATTTTGGAGGCTAAAAAACTAGACTTATACTAGAGTATATACAGTATTTATAATTACTTGTTTAAATACTTTAAAATTCTCCTCTTTCAATCTTTCAAAAATATTTGAGATTAATAATTTTGGTGGGGACCATGGGTCCCCTATCTTTACCAATGGTCCTATGAATCATTTGCATCACGTTTCAGATCAAAGGTAGAGGTCATCTGTCTGGATCTTGATTCTGCAGTTGTCACAATAAATCAGGAAGAGATGTCCCATGATAGATCCCTCTGGGTTTCTTGGGATCTGTTTCAGCTTGCGTCAACTGAGGAGGTGGACAAGGCGTTTGCACGTTGTAATCTCACGACCTCTTGCTCTGATCCTTGCCTGTCTTGGCTACTAAAATCTTCGAAGTAGGGGAGTGGCTGAGAAATATCATTAACACCTTCTTGGCTAAGGGTATTATACCCTCTAGACTAAAGGAGACAGTTATATGCACACTCCTGGAAAAAAAATTGGCCACAGTTGTCATGGACAATTATATACTTGTGGTGAATATCTTTTTTTTTTTTTGGCAAGGTCATTGAGAAGGCCATGAGAGATCAACTGCAGTAGTTCTTGGATGACTCCAACTACTTGGACCCAATCCAGTCAGGATTTAGGCCACACCACGGCACTGATACCACTCTGGTGGAACTGCAAAATTGCTTACTGTTTAACATCTATGCAGAGGCGTAGCTACCGCCGTATCTGCCGTATCAATTATACGGGGCCCCCGGGCCATGGGGGCCCCCAACGTGTGCAAGCAAAACAAATATTTACCCTTCCTAAGGGCCCCCAAACAAATTTTTATACGGAGCCCCGCCAAGGCACGCTACTCTTCTGCATCTATGTGTTTGTCTGGAGTGTTTGTCCATAGATTTGGAGTATGCTATCACCAATATGTGGATGACACGCAATTCTATCTCTCCTTCACATCATCTGCACTGGATGAGGTCCAGTTCCTGGATGACTGCCTAACCGCAGTACTGGAATGGACCAAAGCTGACAAGTTAAGAGTGAACCTGGGTAAGATGGAGGTGCTGGCATTGGAGGGTCCATCTGCCTGAATAGAGGCCCTGATCCCAACACTAAATGGGATGGCCTTGTCCCCTAAGGACCAAGTACACAACTTGGGTGTCATATTAGATCACCATTTGACCCTGGAAGTACAAATTGCAGCAGTGTGTAAAGCTGCTTTCTTCAATCTTTACCAAATACCTCAGTTGTGTCCCAACTTGGACGGTCCCTTATAACACTAGTAATCTTGCTGATAATCTCTCTGGCTCTTCAGCTATGAAACAGAGATGAGCACTGAACCCTAGAGTCAGATATGACTGGTTTTCAAGCAAGGGCGACCTTTATCTTTAACTTATCTTTCATATAGATTACTGCAATGATCTCCACATAGGGTTCCTCATGTGCCTGATACAGAAACTTCAAAGGGTACAGGATCCAGCTGCCAGGCTGGTTACTGGGGTGAAAAAATGCTTACATATCTCCCAAGTCCTGGTGGAACTGCACTGGCTTCCCGTTGCATTCCATGTCAGGTTCAAGGTGGCTGTGTTGACCTTCAGTCCTAAAATGGTTTGGGACCTTCCTACTTGGTGGAGCATCTACTCCTCAGAAATCAGGCCTGCTTCACCTGCTCTTCTCTTACACCTCAATTCCAAGAACCAACTCCCAGGTTTGCTATAAAGTCTGTTACCCGTCGGAGGGCTTTCTCAGTGGTGACCCTGGCTAACTGGAATGCCCTACTGCACCTTGACAAGGCTCTCATCTAGGCAGTGTTGCCAATCTCTTGTCAATGATGTTAGGCCAGGACTAAAACTCACCAAAGCGTCATCGGTCCTTTAAGAAGCAACTGAAAACTTTTCTTTTCAAGGAGGCCTTTACAGCTTGTTGAAATTTAAATAGGAGACCCTTCCATCATGGCCACTAGTGGTCGTTGGTGCAGATTGGACTGGGGGGTGTTTCTATGGTTTTATGATGGTTGTTCTGCTTTTTAACATTATGAGCCACCCAGAGTGGGAGGGCATTCCATATGGACGGGGTACAAGATGAATAAACAAATAATTACTATGTAATTGTTTAGTTTGACTGCTAAAGCCCCTGCACCTTGACAAGGCTCTCATCTAGGCAGTGTTGCCAATCTCTTGTCAATGATGTTAGGCCAGGACTAAAACTCACCAAAGCGTCATCGGTCGGATCCCTTGGGCAAGGTGAAAGTGGAGGGCACACGTCAGTAGTGGTGGGCATCAGTAGGTGCGCACCAGTTCGCCAGAACCGGTAGCAGAAATTCTGGCTGGCTCCATCCATCCAAGTTTTGAAATAAAGTAGCCCTAATTCAGGTGCAATGCAGGGCTTTCTCCCTGACCACACCCACCATACCATGCCCACAGTGTGGTAGAAATTTTTTTTTTGAGTCCACCACTGCACGTCATGGTCTGCCTAGTCAGCGGGTGATGTGACATCCAAATGGCTAAAAAGATGCATGCAGATGGACTTGATGTCTCAATTCCATTTTCATGTGTGGAGTGTCATCGGGAGACGTCTACCAATGTGCAGACTCTTCACTGAATAATGACTCCAAGGTATCCAAGGTAAGGTATATAACAGTCTTTCTAATATTAACTTTTATAACAATTAGATTTATCTCATTTTTCTCAGTACTGTATTATGATTAAAAATCAACATTTCTAATTTATATCAACTTATCTTCAGTCTTGTTATCTCTCTACATTCTTCTAAAGATGCTTTACAACCAGTGGTGGGATGTCAAATTTTTTACTACCCCACCATAATGTCATCAGTGTGGGCGGAGCTAACATCATGATGTCATGACAATGTAGGTGGGACCAAATAAAATAAAAATAAAAATATATAAAATCATAATAAAATAAAAATAAGCACACACACACACACACACACACACACCTCAACCCACCCACGCACCCCATGAACCTGTAAATAAATAAAATAAATACATTAAAATACACCCACCCAGTGGAGGAACCAGTGAAAAGGTAAGCCCCCGAAGGTGGTTCCCCCAAAAAATCTGCTACCAGTTCTCCGGGACACTGGGAAAAGTTACTACCGGTTCTGGCGAACTGGTGAGAACCTGTTACATCCCATCACTGTTTACAACTTATAAAGGATTTTCAGCAAATATTATATTGATCGTAACCTATTCTTAAAACCAACACCTACAATCTCTATATCTTCCCTGATAGCATTTGGTAGTGAATTACAACTAATACAAACAATACCAAGGAAAGGGAACAACCTTGTCTAGTTCCTAGAGCTACAAATATTTATCCAGTCATCCGATCATTTACTAATACTGCTTCAGTAGTTTCTGAATACAATTGTTCTATTATTCTTTGAAAATGGTCATTTTTAACAATGGTCATTCCATCAAAACAAATGCCTTGAAAATATCTAATACTCGCATTAAGCATGTATTATATTTAGTACTTATCTTACTAAATGAGACACTTGTCTTCTTGGTATAAAGCCAGTTTGATTTTCTTTACATATTTAGTAATAACATTATTTATTCTCTTTGCCAATAACTCTATAAATTACTTGGTATCTTAATTTGTTAATGAAACAGTTCTGTATGTCCTGGGATTAGTGGGATCCTTATTCTTTTTTTTTTTTCAAAACTACTGTAATTATTTATTGTTTCTGTGATAACATATTCTCCTACAATTATTTTATTAAATATATTTTTTAAATGTAGGTATTAACATTTTTTAAAGGTTTTCTAACATTTTGGTCCCAATCCATCAATCCCTGGTGTTTTACTTATTTTTAATTCATTAATCACTTCTTCTATATCATCATATTTTATTTATTGCTCTATTACATCTCTATCCATTTCTTGACATTTGATCCCCACATTGTTTTCAACATTCTCCCTAATTATTTCCCTACTGCATATACCGGTAATATATAAAGGCAATCTTGAATCACCTTTAATTTATCCACCAAACTGCATATTATCTATTTACCATTTTCAAATGTTCCAATATAATTCTTTTGTATGTGTGCAGCTTTTGCCTACAATCCTGAATTTTATTGCTAAATTCATTTGTTCCCTCAAATACATTATATTTCATGATTTTTTCAATTTCCATATTCTCTAATTCCTTTCTTTTTGCAACAATTTCTGATATAGATTTTTTATTGTTTTCTGTCATATATTTATTTCCAACAATTGTATTTCATCTTCCATCTTTGTATACCATATATACTTGACTGTAAGTCATCCCAAATGTAAGTCAAGGTACCTAATTTGGGCCTCTATAACTAGGAAAATAGATTGAACCAAGTATAAATCGGGGTGGAAAATGCAGCAGCTGCTAGTGAGTTTCAATAATTACATGAAAATACGGTAAAATGAATTAATTTAGACATGTGTGGGGGTATGTTTTAGAGTTTTTACAGTAGTGTTTTTGGGGTTTTGTAACTGTATGTTTCAATTAGCACCACCGCAGTTTTAGGACCCGAGTATAAATCGAACCCCCTTTTTTGGACCTCATTTTGGAGGCTAAAAAACCTAGCCTTATACTTGAATATATACAGTATGTTTTCTCATTCTCTTTTAAGGTTAAATGATTCCCTTATACTAATCCTTCTCATTACCACTTTCATAGTATACTCTGACTACAGGTTTTCCTATAATTTATATCTTATATTTGTATAATTTCCTTTTCTATTTTACCTATGAAATTTTCTAATACTGAAGAATATTAATGTCCAGTCTACAACTTCTAGCTTTTTTATAATCACATCTAATTTAACTTCCATTTTAACAAAGCAGTTGGAAACACATATCAACCTAATCTCAGTTTTTGAAATTACATTGTTAGGTACAAATATGTGATCTATTCTAGAAAAATTCTTATTTCTGGCAAAGAAGAATATCTATACCTTCTCATCAACTCCCATGACTCTCCAAATATCCTTCACACTGGTTCTGCTTTTTTATTTTATTTTTTGCTCAAGTGCATAATATTATTTTTATCAAGTCTTAGTAGGGGTTGATTTATCTTTCACTTTATTCATTACCTTATTAAAATTTGCCAATGTTATTACAAACCCTTTCCTTATCTCCTCTACTTCTTAATTTTTTGTTTTAAAAGAGTGGTTTGATTTACACATTGAGAATAAACATTCATGAAGGTATATTCCTCTCCTCCCATTATTCCTTGTAGCATTATATATCTTCCTTTGCTATCTTTTTTCATTGTATTGATTCTAAAATCATTTTAAATAATAATTGTGCGCCTCTTGCTTTTGAACTTCCAAATATATTCATTTTCATGAATACAAGGGACTTCATCTTTATTTCATCAATACCTTCTTTTACCTGATTCTTTTTTAAAAAAGATTATATCTGCTTTAAATAATTCTTCTATTCTTTTCCTCTTCATAGCACTACCAGGCACTTAACATTTAAGTTATTCTTAATCAACTGCCCTTAACTTTTTTTGCCTCCCATTCTCTTTTCATCTCCTAAATAGTAAATCGTTCCACCCACCCCTAAAGAAACAAATCATAAACCTCCTCAAATCCCACCACTCCAACACAGAATCTTTTCATGTCCCTAAAATCTCAAGGAATCTCATGTACTGGCTCAGTGGTTAAAATGCTGTACTGCAACCAAAAGATTGAGAGTTCAATTCTGACCAGGGCTCAAGCCTTCCATCCTTCGGAGGTCAGTAAAATAAGTGCCCAGCATGTTGGGGGCAAAATGCTAATTAACTTGTGAACCTCCCAGAGTTTACTAAGTGCTATGGGGCGGTATATAAGTGTGATTGCTTTGCTTTGCTTTGTTACCTTCCCAACTTAAGTAGGGGGTATCCATTCTGGTCCCCATACCAACAGCCACCCCCTTCACCCATTTTAAATTCTTATTCCCACTCGGACACTGTACCTTATCCAAGAGCTATATAAACATTTACTGTTACATTTCTTCTTCTTCTACCCTATCTATGCAAGCAATGTCATCTCCCCCCAATGCTTTCCCTTGATATAATATTCACATTTCAAATCTACCCTTTAACTATGACTGTTAAAATTAGCCATAAGATTACTTATGGGATATTTATTTTATTAAAAATTCTTAGTGTATTTATTTGCCTTGTTCCCTCACACCCTCTAAATTATTCAAGGTTTACTCATCTTAATATTACCATTTTATGATCCCTTTAATAGCTAGGTTTTTTTAGTACTTCCAACTTTAAACTTTAAGGAGTCTTCACACTCTTTTGTCTAGATTTATCTCCCACTTCCCCCTTTTCTGGTCTTCACATCAAATATGCTCAGCTCTCTCTTCTCTGGTTCAGACTCAGGCCAGTACTGATATATTGTATTAACTACCTGGTCACAGGGAAGGAAACATATTCCACGTACCAGTAGCATACTATTTATTTTATTATTATTATTATTATTTATTAGTTCAAATTTATATTGCCTCCCCCTTGCCGTGGTGACTCAGGGCGGCTTACAGACAATACATTACATTACATTACAATATGTTGAGGTGGGCACAGGGGGAGGGGTGGCAAGGTCCTCATCCTGCCCTGGCTTCTTCCTCCCCTGGCAGTTGGCATAGGTACAGGGGGAGGGGTGGCAAGGTCCTCATCCTGCCCTGGTGTCTTCTTCCCCTGGCAGTTGGTATAGGCACTAATAAAGTAAGTGAGGCTCCTATCTCCTCACAAAGAGAAGCCAAAACCAAAAATCTCTACAAAAACATTCATTTCAGTAAGTTTACTCCAGTTGGGAGTAATATTGGATTTAGTCCACATCACTAAAAACAATATGAATAGGAAAAAGGGGAAAGAAAAAGGAACACAAGCCTAGTACCAAATGATAATAGAGAATATGGGTAAAATTAAAGGTAATATTGGAATGCCATATTAGCTATGAGGCACGTTCTGTGCCATAACATTTAATAAATATGTTCCATCAACTACAAATTGTTACATTTCCAATCACCAGCAGTGACAGATTGCTTGCTTAGTAAATACTGTACTTGAAAACCTACAACAGGACATGATTCAAAGATTTGTGTGACTAACTCTGTGTTCTCAGTAGTGTTTTTATCATAGCTTTTCTCATTTTAGAAGCATTCACAATTGGTACATTAACTCAGGAGACATCCACAAGCAAAACACAGGTTGGGGAACACTATAAGGAGAAAAGGAAAATGACGACATTCCTAATGTGGTTGCAGCCATCACAGAAAGTGCTCAGGCAATATAGGACACAAAAACACAAGAGTATATTTGTAGTTTGCATCCATTTTCTCATTTAGTAACAGAAAGACTCTATGAAAACAAAAAGTATGGAGAGTCTTCTGGCACTTTTAAAACTAACATTTATTATGCACAAAGGACAATGGGTTTCAGTACACTTTAAGTGGAGGTTAGTCCATGAAAATTAATATCATAATAAATTGGTTAGTTTTTAAGATTTGAGAGTCTTTTTCTCTTGCTGAAAGCTGTATATGTGACCAATCTCTTATGTTTGTTTTTACATAGGAAACAAGTGGTTTTAAACGGTGCACTTGAAAAGTATAGTTTTACTTCTCAGAACTAGATGTTCCTTTCAGAGATATACATAGAGAAGAGATAAACAGGCCTAGCGCCTCTGTAAAAAGGACATCGCTGCTAGTCCCAACAGGTGCTTTAATCCCTGCATTTCCTAAAGGACTATTTGGAGACCCTGGTGGCAGGACAGGATATCCAGGCAATGGTGAGAAAGGGGGGACACTGGCCAAATGGAGGGAGTATAGGTGGAACTGGATGGAGGAAAGAGGGTATAAAAGAGGAAGAGGATGTGAAAGGATTGTTGTTGGCAGAGTCAAAAGTGTAGTTGGAAGCACTAGAAGAGCAACTCCCAATCTTCTGTGCCCTGGGAGAGAACTGGTCCTTTCTGGACAGGAGAATATCAGCTCTGTCTGAGTGAGGTACCACAGCAAGGAACCAGCCATCTTTCTCCCCTGCATGCCACTGCAATGGCAACCAGACAGCCCTGTGAAGCCTCACCCAGGGAAACAGACATTGACCCAGAAATACAATGGAGGCATGAGCAGCAGCATTGGCATCTCTTCCAGCAAGAGGAGCAATAATCCTGAGAAGACTCACATCAACCAGGCACTATTGACCAATATTGAGAGGAATCAGTTTTCTGGAGCTGCAGGAGGCTAGTGCATTGAAGTGAGCCTCCATGGGGACAGATGAGCAAAAGGGATGAGAGGCTGCAGGATAGGAAACCCTGATTACTTATCCCAAGAGTCAGACTCTACCTGAAAACAATGGAGATCACAGAGTCTATATCAGAAAAGGACTTCCTGCCTCCCTCTCAGTGAATAGTCAGTTAGAAGGAAAAGACATAAAAAAATTTGTGTATTATTCTAATGCTATCACAGAATGTCATAGGATTAATAACCTAGAGTTATAAGAAAATTAAAATTTGTTATCAAAAAGGATTATGTCTTCCCGTTGCATATATAATTAGTAGTTTTGTTACTTATTATTAGGCTACTTACTGTGGATGGTTTCAGAAAGATCTCTTATACCATGACTTCTTTCCTTATTTCGCTATTCAGCTCATAATTTTAGAAGGGAGAGTTCTTATGCTGAATTGTTTAACAAAATTATGCAATAGAACTGTGATTATCTCACCAGAACTTTCTGCCTTTCCTTTTCTTACATTATTGGATTTTCTCTACCAATCTCTAGTAGAACATCACATTTCTGAGTGAGTACAGTAAGCTCTCAACCCTGATTGGAATCACTTGATACTGCTGCAATACTAGCCTTTTATCTCATCTGAATCTAAAGGGTGCAGCTCACTTCTATGTAATACCATTACATCTGAGCACAAAGACCTCCTCCACCTGGTTGCACTATCTTCGCTACAGATCTCATCATAGCACATCCTACATTACTGCAAGCCATCTTCAGCATTCACTTAAGAGGGACATGTTCCACAATTCTGTATGAAGTTGCATTTGGAACTTTTTGATCATTGGATTCAGCCTTTTTAGAAATACAGTAAACACAATCTTTAAATCTGCCATCTGCTGATGAGCTCCTGAATAAAATGACAGCTTGGCACCCTGGAATGCAAAGAAGCTAACACAATTCTTCCCCAGCACAATGTTACATGCATTCCTCCTTGGGAAAATGTAAAATGGAACCTTGTACACCATGCAACTCAAGAGTTAAGAAAATAACAAAGTGAAAATTGCAAGTGCCAACACTGTCAGATTGGGGCTGTCAAAAGCAGTGCTGAAGATGCTACCGAAACTAAGCAGCACATTCCCTGCTGAGCTCTGCTTTATTCAACAAGACTAGGTTCAACACGCAGAACATCCTCTTCCATGAATTTATATCAGACAAAATTATATTGTCCACTATTTAGGTTTCCAAATGCATTTCAAAGTACATAATTTTGTTGCTTGCAAAGTAATAACAAGTTATTGTGTAAAACAGCATAATGAAACATGTCCAGCAGTACACAATACTAATTACAGTACATGCATACTTTAATTTACTTTAAAAACCCAGCTTAAACTACTTAATTCCACATCACAGAATCCAAAATATATCTAGCCAAACCAAATCTTTGTAACAGTCCCACAGGTATGATGACATTTTGGTGAAATCACTGAGGATTGGTTCCAGTCAAAGTTAATCACAGGTTTAATTCTGCCAGTGAAATCAACAGATCTGAAGAACTTTGGAAGAGTTTATCTGATGTTTGCAGCTTTTCTATGAGTTGTTCTTACAGTAGGTTGTGCTGTAGGCTATAGACCAACTATTGTTAGATAAACCAGTTATAATATATATTGAAGGAGCTCAGCCCTCACAGTCTGAAGCCTTGCCTTGTTCTAATAACAGTAATATGTCCTGCATATTGTCACAATGCTGCAAAGAAAAGGAAAACTACTCTGCTGCATTACTAATGCCTACAGAATTTTCAAAAATATCATTCTGAATAAAGTACCACCAACAATTTACAAACTGCAGCTAGACTTCACTATACAGTAATACCCCGGATAACGCAAGTACTGTATAGCGTGAAAACCGCATAACGTTACAAGATTTTCAGAAAAATCTTGTATCGAATAACACGATTTTTAACGTTATCCGATAGAGTCGTTCTTAGCAGCAGGGTGGCTGGAAAGCTGAACGGAGTTCTCCGTTCAGCTTCCCAGCCACCCTGCAGCTATGGAGGCAGGGGTGGGGAGTCTGGAAAGCTGACGGGGGGCTTCCCCGTCGGCTTCCCCAGCCACCCCACAGCTGTGGAGGCAAGGGCGGGTGGCTAGGGAAGCTGACAGGGAGTCCCCGTCAGCTTCCCCAGCCACCCTGCAGCTGTAGATCGGGTCCTCTGATCTCTCTGGAGCAGGCAGGGGACACGATCCAAGCTGTTTCTGGGCTTCCCCGACGTCCTCAGCCAGTGCAGCAAGCCAGAATGTCAGAGTTCGAATCCCGACTTCTGGCTTGCTGCACTGGCTGAGGACGTTGGGGAAGCCCAGAAACAGCTTGGATCAGGTCTCCACACCTCCCTGGACCCAGCGGGGGGGGGGGTTTGTCAGAAACCCCAAAATTGGTAAAAAAAAAAGTCCATTTTTTTTTACCAATTTTGGGGTCTCTGACACACACCCCTCCGCCGGGTCCAGGGAGGTAGGAAGACCCAATCCAAGCTGTTTCCAAAGTTCCCCCACCTCCCTGGAGGCTGCAGCAAGCCAAAATGTCAGGATTCAAATCCCGACCTTCTGGCTTGCTGCAGCCTCCAGGGAAACAGGGCTTTTTTTAACATTGTGTGATCAATGTATCGCACAACGTTAAAAACCGGATAACGACCGGACTTGTGGAACCAAGTCATAACGTTATCCAGGGTACTAATGTATATGATTTTGGAATGGAGGGAACACTGCTCTAAGAAAATTTACAATTTAAATGAACACTACTAGGAAGGAAATTCTGACAATTTCCCATCTACTCTTACAACAGGCTGCTTGTACACCAGGAGTTTTCAACCTTTTCAAGCCAGAGACTGGGTCACGCTCCCTCAGACAGCTTCAGGGGTCGGACAGCCATTTTGCCATTCCTCCACCACATAGCACTTCCAGGTGTAGTAGAGGCAGTGGGGGGGGGGGTATATAAAATGGCACCATGGGCCGCTTCTGGCCCACAGGCTGCAGGTTGAGAATCCCTGTTGTACACTTTAATTGGGGATTGGGTGGGGTTGGGGGAGGCAGAAGCTATGTTGCTGCCACTGGTAATGGTGGTCTCCACAAAATCTTGGCAAATTTCCCTCCCTTTGGAAATGAAATTCTCTCCAGCTTCTCTGTCCACAAGTGGCATGCAGAATTCTAAGACGGTTTTCAATTATATATTTGATTTCTAAATCCAAATTATGAACCCTAAACTACCTTAAAATACATACAAAAATTTGGAATATGAAATAATGTTCTAAACTATGTTTATTTACATAAATATAGGAGCTTTAAAGTTAAATAACATCTGAGATGACAATATGAGCATATTGAAATTCCACAATCAAATTAAAGTGGTGGGGAAAGTAATTGACTGTGGCAATGATTATGTGACTCATAAGAAATACCAGCTATGAAAGTCTTTATAAATATGAAGAGCCCCTGCAAATACAGTAAACAGCCTCAAAATTTACGTAATGAGATAATGAACATTTCCTACTAGAAAATAACTGAGACACTATTATTATTCATCTGATATGAATTTATTGGGCTTTTTGACCAAAGCAATAGTAGGTATTATTTTTATATGTGCAGTATATAAAACCTCTGTAGCCTGGCTACAGGCCAAGATGACTACTTCATTCTCTTACTCCAATATACATTAGACATATGTTTTGATAAAAATTAAAGTGCCTCCTTTCTGGATACAGAAATAACATGCAGTATTTCTGGTACATGTACAGTAAAAGAGAAGTGAAAAATTAAATTTAAGGTAACTGGAAAAAAATATACAGTACTATGAAAGAGGGAGATAATTACTGTTGCTAGAAGCATAGGTATGGGGTGATATCAGAATTACTAGTGAATCCAAAATATCTTATCTACATTTTAGATGACATAAGCAATAATATAATGTCATTATCTGGTATTGCATAGTAGGTAATCAGCAGGACAGGAGGTGGCAGAATCTAAGTGTTCTTTTTTTTTTTAAAAAAATATTTTTTATTAGGTAAATAAAGAAAGAAATACATAAAAAAACAAAAGAAAGAAAAGACAAAAATACAAATAAAAACATTATAATAATATAAAGGCATATGAAGATCACATAGCATATTTTACCCCTATTACCTTTACAATCTCTTCATTTCTTGATACATAATCTTCTTCCCATACGCATCTATTACATCATCAAAAGGAAAAACACCCTTGTGCTATATACATAGTTCGGGGGGTTTTATACCTTTCACACTTTCCAGAAGTCATTATAATCTTTTGCAGGGGGTATGCCCTTTTTTTCTTTTAAAGTATAATTAATGAAAGGCTCCCAGATCCTCCAGAATTTGTTGTTATTGACATTTCCTTTCCTACAGTAAATTTCCCAGGTAAGTTTTTCATTCAAGGCTATCTCCCACATTTGCGTATACCACTCCTGCAAACTTATTTGTTCATTACTTTTCCACCTCTTAGCAATAACCAATCTTGCAACAGTCAACATTATGGCTAATAACTCTTTATTGTCCTTATTTATATCCTGGTCTTCTATGTCTGTTAATAAAATTATTTCTGGTCCCAGCCTGATCTGTATATCAAATATGTTCTCTATTTCCTTTTTTATTCCTTCCCAGAAATCTTTAAGTACCTCACAGCTACACCACATATGTTCGTATGTTCCTTTTATTTTTCTGCATCTCCAACATATCTCACTCATGTTACTATACATTTTATGCAAGCTGACTGGGGTCCTATACCATCTCCACACCAACTTATAATTGTGCTCTTTAAGTCTGACAGACATAGTTCTCATTATCTTTCTTTTCCACATCTTCTGCCATTTTGTCACTGTTATCCTGGTCTCTAGTTGTTGTTCCCAGCTTTCTCTCAGCACCTCTTGTACGAGTTGTGTTTTATTCAAGATTTTGTAAACCTTGCTAACTACCCCTTTAATTCCCAATTCTCTATTTCTAATCTTAGTCAAAAGTATTTCAAATTCCGTACATTCTCTATTTAAACCAATTTCTCGTAAAAATTTCCTATTCCAATTATTTATCTGGAGGATCTTGAACCAATCCAATTGAAGTTGCGAGTACAGCTCATGTCTTTTCTCTTGATCTTTGCAAGCATTGACCCAGTCTTTTAGTAATAGCACTCTATTTTCCACCAATATATCTCTGATCTTTGTATCTATTTTTATCGGAAAATCCTGAAAGTCCTCCACTTCTAGGATTGGTGAGATTCCCAGAGTAAGCTCTTTCCTCACTCTATTCCATGTCTCAATTGTTGATTGTAACATCATAACTTGGGCCGTCTTTTTTCCCTTTTCTTTTCCCTCGCATAAAAACTGTGCCTTACCCAGCTTCGATAAGTCTTTCCTTTCAAATTTTTCCCAAACTGTTTCCTCCCTGTCTAAAATCTTTATAACATTTCTTATTTGAAATGCTCTATAATATTTTATAACGTTTGGGATCCCCAATCCTCCCTCCTTTTGCGAAACGTACCATAACGACTTAGTTATTCTGGCCCCTTTATTCCCATTGCAAAACTGGTTAATCATATTTTGGTACTCATTCAGCTCTTTATCAGTATGTTTTAATGGTAAAGCATCAAACAGGAAGTTCAATTTGGGTAGCAACATCATCTTGCATATAGCTATTCTTCCGAACCATGACAGATTTAATTTATTGTACTTTGCTATTTTTTCCTTTATTTCCTTCTTTTGTCTGTCATAGTTCATACTTTTAAGTTCCCCAGTTTTACTTGATAACATTACCCCCAGGTATCTCATCTTTTGTGTAGTTTGTATATTATACTTCCTCTTTATTAATTCTTCATCCTCTTTCCTCCCATTAATTAAAATCATTTCTGTCTTATCCCAGTTAACTTTCAATCCCGTAACCTCCTCAAAGTCTTTCAGATGTTTGTTAATCCAATCTAAACCCTCCGTTGGATGCTTCACCGTCAACAATGTATCATCTGCATAAAGGCTTACTTTGGTTCCTCCCACTCCTACTATTCCCTCATCTTGTCGGATTGCGTTTGCTAACAGTTCCATAGCCAGTATAAACAACGAAGGCGACAAAGGGCAGCCCTGCCTCGTACCCGCCTCTAATCTTATCTCACTTGTATAACTATCATTGAATTTGACTCTAGCCACACCTTTTTTATACAATTTTCCAATAACACCTTGAAATTTTTCCCCAAATCCATATAATTTAGTCATCTCATAAATCGTTGACCATTGCAATGAGTCAAATGCCTTGAATATATCTAATGCTAAAAGCCCCACTTTTTCCTTTCTTTTTTCCATTATATCTAAGATATCCACGGCTCTTCTTATAAGGTCTGCCATATGTCTATTTTTAACAAATCCCGCCTGATCCTCGTTGATATAATTGGCTATGAAACCATTCAATCTATTTGCTATAATTGTAGTAAAAAATTTTGCGTCCTGATTAATCAGAGATATTGGTCTATAAGATTCAATTTTTTCTAAGTTTTTACCCGGCTTGGGAATCAAAACAATTACCGATCTATTCCAGGAGTCTGGAGTCGCGTCTCCCTCAAAAATCCCATTGTATAACTTGTGCAGTCTCGGAACTACCCACGGCATAAAATCTTTATAAAACTCCGCTGATAACCCGTCTTCCCCAGGCGCCTTCTCCTTCTTCAATTTTTTTATTACTTCTTCTATTTCCCCAGTCGAAATTACTTCCTCCATTTTATTCCTATGCTCCTCTGTAACCTTCCTAATTTGTTGTTGATCAAAGAATTTTCGCAGTTTACTTAAATTTACCTCCTTTTTTGAGTACAGCTTTTTATAAAAAATTTCAATCAATTCTGCCTTCTCCCTTTTTTTATTACATCTTTTCCCATTTCCATCTACCAATACACCTACTTGCCCTTTATTCTTTTTATCCCTTGCTGCTTTCGCCAATAATTTAGAGTTTTTATTGCCGTACTCAAAATATTCCCTTTTAAGAAAAATCAAATCTTTCTTCACTTTTTCAATATCTTTCCCATCCAGTTCTTTCTTAATTTTTTTAATCTCTTGAAATATTCTCTGTTCCTTTTTTTTAGCATATTCGGTGTGGAGGTATTTTAGTTGCCTTTCCAATTCTTGGTTCCTGATTCTGATTTGCCTGTTCCTATTACTTTTTAATTTTATCGATTCCCCTCTAAATATTGCCTTCATTGTGTCCCAGACTCCTCCCCCACTGACCTCATTATTTTCGTTAAATTTCCAACTTTCCTCCCAGTTTTCCATTATTTGTTTCTTTATTGACTCCTTCCCATATAGCTGCCCATCATATCTCCAAATATATCCACTTTTTTCATCCTCGTTAAAATTTATGTTTACTATCATTTTTGCATGGTCGGATTCTCTAAATGTTCCAATCTTGATGTCCTCTATTTTTTTTACCAGCTCTTCTGTTACAAAAAAATAATCTATTCTCGAATACATATCATGTACGTGTGAATAATATGTATATTCTCTTTCTCGGGATTTTAACTCTCTCCACACATCCTTTAACCCCATAAATTTCCTCCATTCCTCTAATATATACTTTTTGCCTCTCTTTTTTGCACTTGTACTGTCAATATCCGAGCACAACATATTAAAATCTCCACCTACGACCATGTTTTTAGTCCCCTCCTCTCTCAATATTTTCCCCACTTTATCCAAGAAGTCTTGCTGTTTATCATTTGGTGCATAAATGTTGGCCAACGTTATCTCCTCTTCCTCAATTTTCCCTTTAATTATTAAATATCTCCCCTCTGGGTCAGCTATAATCTTGTTCACCGTGAACCCCAATTTTTCCGAGATCAGAGTAGCGACTCCCCTGGCTTTAGATGTCCCATATGCCTTTTCATATATATCAATTCCCCTCACCGCCAAATTGTTAACTTCTGCAGATTTTTGATGGGTCTCTTGCAAAAAAATTACATCAGCCCTATCTCTGTTGAGCGATACTCGCAACCTCTTTCTTTTCAGGGCGTTCCCTGCCCCCTTCACATTCCATGTTACAACCCTTAATGACTTAACCATTTATATTTAGATCAATTTCCCATCGCTCTTTTCCCTCCCCGAACGTGTTCACTAACCAACCCCTAACCTCCCTACAACTAAAGAATCTATACAAAATAAAATACAGTAAAACAAAACTAAGATAGGTAAGTTTTTTGTTTGTTGTTGTCGTAATTTACATTTTTTTTTCAGTTTGAACATTAGTTTTGTTTAGAATCTAAGTGTTCTAATCTCTACAAAATGTATTTCAGATCTTACCAGCACTGAAACACGAGTTTTAAAGGAAACAATATATATATAATTCTTTGGGTAATTAATAGCTGCTAAAGTGTTACACCATAGAGTTCAGGTGTAACAGGCCAAAATCTTGTTGCATTGTCCCCGCACTGCAGGCAGCTCCCGGCAGAGCGCGCTTTGCTCCGACAACCTGGAAGGAGACGGAGCTCTTTTGGCAGCAAGGCAATGGAGGCGGGGCTGAGCACTGCCCTTATAAGGGCAGTGCGCTCCCAGCCTTGCCGCCTTTTTAAAACTTGAATCGGGCGCTTTTGCTCACCCTCCCTCCCTTAAGCAGCAGTGTGATTGTTTTGGTCGCTTCGGGGCCGGGTGGGAATTTTTGCTTGAAACCTGATTGGCTCCTTGGTTTCTTGTAGTTTTCACACACACACACACACACACACACACTGTTGTGTATGGTTGAGATAATGGAGGTACCCCGTTTTTGAATTTGGTCACTGGCGGGTAGCACTGGTAAGGAAATGATCCAGATCCCTATAGCATGAGGTCGGGACGCATTTCACCAGTCAGGGTGGTGGACAACCTAGAAAGAAAGATACCCTGGATTGGTTGAAATGCGGAACAGGAATAAGGGGCTGCCATGGTTGGCAGCTGGCAGTCCCATACAATCGTTCGCCCAATTGTGGTGCCAGAAGGAAAACCAGGTGAAGGTCACTTCTGACAAGGGGATCTAGAAAAATTGGTCAGTATTCAAATTGAAAAGTTAAGCCTAAGGTTAATGGAATAGATTAGTCCATCAGGCAGCCTTATCAGTGCTATGTCGGCCTGCTGCAGAGTAGCCTAAACAAGTTAAGAAGTTCAACAAGTTAAGATCGTTAACAGTTAATAAAGTGGCCCAATTTTTCAACCAACTTGATTGTGTCTGTCTCCTTATTCTGGGGGTGTATGGGGCAAAGCTATACTTCTCAAACTTTGTTAAGTAGTTGTAAAATTAACTCTAAGACAGAAATCATATCCAATATGCACTTTTGCAGGCTGTTTGGATATAATTTCAGTGAACGCTTGCTGGCATAACTTAAACCAATATTTAAGTATTTTGAGCAATAAAATTAATTGGACAGTCAAGCCAAAATCAAGTAAGAAAAATAAGTAATACTTAAAAGGTCCTGTGTAACATAATTTTATAATAAACTGTTTTTCTATTATAAAATTATATTTTGTTTACATTTCTTGGATGAAATCTTGTTGTTCACTTACACAAGAGGTGTAACATTTGACAGTGTATTTCTGAAGACAATATATGTTGGATGCCAAGTCATACCTACAGATAATGTTTATGGAAGTTTCTTAACTTGTGAGTTAGACTCAGGTTGACTCAGCCTTCCAGCCTTCTGAGGTCAGTAAAATGAGCACCAGGCATGATGGGGGCAAAATGCTACTTACCTTGTGGACTGTCCAGAGAGCACTATGGGGTGGAATTTAAGTGTAGAGTAATTGATATTGATATTAATTTTGTGTAACTTTATAAAAGGATTTCAGCTGTATTTTTTGATTATGCATGATTTATAATTAGCATTTATATTATTTTATAGATATTTCTAAAAACAATATTTGAATCAAGTTAATCTTAAAACCCTGAAAAATAGAAATAAAGTTCTCGAGCCAGCTACTTTAATTGTTAATGTTAAACAATTGCATACCTGTTCAGGTCCCATACTTTGCTGGTTTTATCCATAGAGGCTGAAGCCACAAAATCTCCACATGAATGCCAAGAGCAGTCCCATGCTGCATAGCTGTGCCCTTCTAAGGTCAAAATGCACCCACCCTTTTTGAAGTCCCATATGCGAACCGTTGTGTCTCCACTTGAAGTGACCAATTTTGTTCCACTGTTGTTAAAAAAAGAAAGAAATCTGGGTTACCCTTTTGAAAATTATAAAAACAGATTTACAGCTTAACTTTCCAAATCGTTATGAATAACATTTTTATTTTAATATCTTAAAACAAATATCGTAGCATTATGACATCCATCTTCTTTGCAATTCCCTTATGATTACTTTTAACTGATTACTCCATTTTAATATATATATATATTTGAAAATAAAGCAAACATTTATGTTAAAATAGGATTATTAGTAATAATATCATTATTCAGTAGCTGCAAACTGAACTCATTGGAGGCAACTAAATGTTCTCATGTCGGGGGTGTGTGCATTACTCCCATACTACAGAATGGTGCCTGAAGGTCACTGACCATAGTTGTGTATGGCAAGCTACTGAGTTCATGACAGAGATGTTGAGACATGCAAATTAAGGACTTCACAATTTACTACTCTAGATACAGTACCACCATGTTCAAAATGTGATTTTTAAGCTTGAAAGATTATTGCACAAGCTTTCCTAACTTCTTATCTTGCAAATTTTCTTCCTTTGTTTAGTCCCTTGAAGACAGAGCTTGGGGATGGGGAAAGCCTTATTTTGCAAGTTTGATTTTCTAGACATGAAGCTAGGTGGAATTCTTATTAATTAATTATCACATCCATTCATAAAAAAATGTTTGAAGTGGTAGCCATGTTAGTCCGTGCAACCGTATCAGAGAGTAATATGTCTCCGGGTGCAATTCAAGGTGCTGGTTATTACCTTTAAAGCCCTACATAGTAGTGGGCCAGGATACTTAAAAGACTGCCTCAGCCCAAGAACATTTGTCCATCCCACCAGAGCAGACTGGAGAGGCTCTCTAGTTGTTCCATCTGCCAGAGAGGCACATCTCTCTGGCACTAGAAGGAGGGCCTTCTCTGTGTCTGCTCCGGCCCTATTGAACCTCCTGCCAATGGAGCTATGTCTCCAGACAGAGCTTCTGCCCTTTAGGAAGAATCTAAAAACATGGTTGGGGGGACAGATATGGGGTGCAGAAGGTATAATGACCCCAGCACACTGGGTGATCTGAGCCCCTCTCTTTCTCTACTTTTTTATTAGTAGTTGTAGCATTTGGTGTGTTTTTAATCTTTTTTAGATTTTAATTTTAAATTTTAACAGTTTTAAGGTTTTTATATGGAAGCTTCCAGTTCCTAATTCTGGGCTCTACCTGCCCAGAGAAGGATAAGACTAATGTCCTCTGGCCAGGAGGAATGGACTTCAGCTGAGTGGGCGGCGATATAAATTTAAACAAACAAACAAACCAAAAGTGGGGGTGGGTGTCAAAATTATTGTAGCACCTTAAAGACTAACCCCGTAACAGTTAGTCTTTAAGATGCCACAACAGTTTTGTCTTTTTTTTTGCTGTTTTGTTTTGTTACTCTCTGATATTCATAAAAAAGTGACTTAAATTATTTAAATAATAAAATGGCCACCCCCATTGTGCAGGCAGGGCAAAATGACCCTCCAGCCCTCAAAGCTGACTAAGAGAGCATGACCCAGGCCCTGGCTTGAAAAAGTTGGGAACCCCAGCTTTAAAGAGATAAAAATATTCCACTAATAACTGAAATAGCTAACAAGATATTCTTGATTGATTCTTGATTGACCAGACAATCAAAGGATAAATTCCTGCTGGTCGCAGCTTGTTTTCCATTCGTTTCATTATCGTGCTCTTCTTCTTCAGGATCTAACAAAACTTATCATGATTGGGTCTTCCCATCTTTTGGGGGGCCTGCCAAGACGTCTTTTTACTCCCCTGGGATTTTTTTTACTCCCCTCTGTCATTCGAGAGACATGTCCAGCTCAGCGCAATTTCCATTTGTGATATTTAGCAACAGCTTTGTTGATTCCACTTTGTTCTCTTATCTGTGTATTTGGGGTGTGGTCGCAAAGGGATACCTTCAGAGTTGATCTTTCCATGGCTGTTATGGCTCTTGATAGTTCTTCTTCCTCACCCTTCCTTAAGGACCATGTTTCCCTCCCATACAGGACCACAGGTATTACTGTTGAATTAAAAAGGTTGGTGCATTCTTTCTTGTCAATTTTCTTGTTTAGCAGAATTTCTTTGATGGAGTTAAATGCTGCCCTTCCCGCTTTCTTTTTTCTGGCTATTTCTGCTCTCTGATTGTTGTTCATCCCAATCAGACTGCCGATAGATGTAGTGGTTGACCTGTTTGATGGGTTCCTTCTGGATTTTTATTTGGAATTTCTGTTGGTTGCTTGACAGCATACAGTATATTGTATTTTGTTTTCATGTCATTCATTTTTAGTCCAACTTTCCTACTTTCTGCATTGAGCTCACATAGCATTTTTTCGAGTCTTTGAGCATTTCAATTGGTACTATATCATCTGCAAACCTGAGATGGTTTATCTTATCTCCATTCAGTTTGATACCATCTTCCCAGTTTAATCTTCACATAATTTTTTCTAGGCATGAGTTGAAGACTTTGTTAAGATTGTATCTCCCTGCTTGATGCCTTTCTCCACTGGTATTATCCCTTTTTCAAATAATGTTATGATAGTGGATCAGTTTGAGTTTGCTTCCTTGAGCATCTTAATGTATTCAGCATTTACTCCCTGTTCTCTAATTGCTTGTAAGACTTTATTTACTTCAATGCTGTCAAATGCTTTTTCATAGTCGACAAATGCTATCGTTAGCAGTAGCTTATATTCTCTGCAATGTTCAGTAAGTTGGGTAAGAATAAAGATGTGGTCTTCTCCAAAATGTTTTAATTAAAAACACATTGCCACCAAAGGGCACGGAGAGAGTTAATAAAAAATAATTTTGAGAAAAATATTTTTGGAGTTAGGATGTAGTGGAGCAGATGCAATACTCTAAAGTCCAGGATCTTTGCATAGGCCAGGACCTATGGAAGTTAATCACTCCTGATTTAAGAAAAACTGAGCATTATATTCATTACATTGTATGGAGTATAATTGGTCTAACCTTTCTAACAATGCCTTATTCCAGAGCCAACAACTATTAAGTTACTACTCAAACTTCTCCAAGCCACTCCATCTTTACAATTGCCTGTCATTTTTTTTCCAAAGAAGGAACAATATTTTAAACTTAAATAAGATAGTTCCAGAAATATCTTGCAAGACGTATCTTGTTTTTTGATCAACTATAAATGAGGATGATATGTTAGCTATTATTAATAAAGCTACAGACAAATCAAGGTTAAAACAGACTTTGAAATAGCTTCATTTATTTTCAATGTGCTTGCTGCAAAGCTTGGACAAAAAGTCATATATTTTCCAAATAATATATAAATACATGGAACATAACACAATGCAAATTAGTTTTCCAAGATGGGGAAAATCTTTCTCTTTCCCTTAAACAGGTTTTTCTCCAGTATTGTAATAAATCACATTATTTTATTCTATTATTTTCTCATTCTTCTAATGAATTTTGCAACTCACTGAAAATGAAATGGCATTCAAAAATGTAATGCCAGCTGTATATCTTTTAGACTTCCAAATGTTTATTTGGAATCTTATGTATTATTATTTCTAGAATATTATTGTGACTTATTACCAGAAAAATGCCATAGATTGTAATCTTACCAGTAGTTTATTAGCCCGGCATAAGTTTTGAAGACAGAAAAGATATGAAGTCTCTCTTACTATATGAAGACCAAGAGTGGGAACAACCATATTGGAATAAGTGGGCTGCTTTTTGTAATGGCAGTCTTCCAGGAAGTAACAACTAATTTGTCGTTAGCGAAGAACATCCTATACACCTACTATCTCTTTCTCTCACACACACATGAATAACAATACTGCAATTATTGTCATTCATTTCAACTAAGGAACTTGATTCATTCATGAGTATTGAAAGGACAAAAAATAACTTGAAGACAAGATATAAAATTATGCAATGGTTCACCCTTGCATACTAAACAACTCTATTTTCCACTATTTACAATGAGTTGACAAGGATCTGTGTGGTGGATTGTTGTTGCAGAGTCAATGAACACATTGGTAAAAAAAATGTGTGCAAATTAACTATAAAAATCAAAAATTACAGTAGATAGGTTGTTGGAATCTTCCTGAACACTAAGACAGCCCTTTTGCGCTTGCCACTTGTGTACTTAGCTACAGAAAGGGAAAAATGCTATGGATAGCATTGGGGTTTTTTTCCTTTCTAACTAGAGGTGGGAACATGCAAAAATTGGAAATCCTAAACAAAACACTGGTGTCAGAGTGCATAAATTAATTTTTAAAATGTCATGAAAACATTTATTCTTTAAAAGCAATGTATGAGGTTTTATTGACCTATATGAGTCAGCTAGAGCAGGGGAAATTGCTCAGCAACTTAGTTAGGAAAAAAACAAGGATGTCAGATAGAAGGGGAACTGAAACAGCCCACTACAGCCAGCCAGCCCAATAATTAGATAGGGGTGAAATATGTCACCCCTTCAAAGTATAAATACAAGCCTCTGTATGGTTAAAACTCAGCAACTGGCTCAAATACCTTACCTGCTGTTTACAGTATGGCCAATACTAAGAAAGGGCATGTTTACATTAATGTTCCAAAACTAAGAGATAAGCAGGAGTCACTGAGCACAGAGGTAGGTATAATTTCTCTTGTGTCTTATTATGCCAAAGCATTTTTTAAATTAAAATAAGTCAAAATGCTCTTACTATAGTTTAAATACTGAAAATACCAAGTTTCTTACTCTAATTGAATTTACTGTTTAATTGGGGGTGTTCTTTCTTCTGGTTTCATTTTTAATTTTAAACACATTGTTTGTTTGTTTGTTTGTTTGTTTAATGGTATTTCTATACCACCCATTAGTTAACTTGTGACTAGAAGCTGTGCTAACTCACTCTAAACCATGGTGGTGACCCTTAACACTCCAGGTGTAGCCCAAGTCAGTACACCTGCTGATCAGGCCTTCTGGGAATTTAAATCCAAGATCACCTGGAGTGCCAAGGTTCACCATTGTGGCTCTAAACTATATAAGTGAGAGTACAAGTTTTAATAGTGACGCATTTGTGATACTGTTTTCCTGTTTTCCCTCTTTGTTGTTAACTTAAAATTTAAAAAAAAAAGTGCATCAAAACAGATGTATTGATGAGTCTGATATGTCACATTCACCTTGAATGATGTGTTATATCCTTCTCTGTTATCAATATAAGTAATAAGAGCCTTAAATGCTATGTGTTATTATTGGCTACTTGTATAAAGGTTGTTTTGATATTCTTTCTAATTAATCTTGTAACTTTAAGTTTTGCCTCAATGTGTTGCACTAAAGATATTACAGGTTTTTTTATTTTAATTACAAAAGCATACTAATTACTTTATATCCTGCTAATGCCATAGATATGTTAAGCCATTTTAGTACACTTATGTGAATTTAGTAATTACACTATATATCTTTGCTGTAATATGTCATATTTACTCTGTTAGCAACTAATGTAAACAATAAGTACTTTCTAATATATTTTTTTGCTTATGAAACTTCATTTTGAAATAATTAGTTATGCCATATACTGTATACTTATGTTAAATAAATGTTTGATTTAATTTAATTTAATTTTTAGACTTTTATGCCTCACCCTCTCACAAAAGCGACTCTGGGCGGCTTACAGGGATACAAGATACAGTTACAAATTACAAATGATCAAATAACATCATACTACGGATTAAAAATCATCACAATTTAGATAAACCCAGAACAATAAATACACAATTAATTAAAAGATTTGGCTATAATTAGCAAAATACTAAAAAACAGATTTAAAAGTTAAAGTTAAAAGTTTAAAACAGCGAAAAGGGTGGCTGTTCTATCAGATCAGCCAACCAACATGGGACCCCACATTCCTGGGGCCCCACACCTGCCCTGCCAGCCAGGTTTTTAGGCCCTTCCGAAAGGGCAGGAGCTCTGTCTGCAGACATAACTCAGTTGGCAGGAGGTTCCAAAGGGCCGGGGCAGACACAGAGAAGGCCCTCCTCCTGGTGCTAGAGAGATGCGCCTCTCTAACCGATGGAATGATAAGAGAGCCTCTCTGATCCGCCCTGGTGTGACAGACAGAGGTTCTTGGGGTGACGCGGTCTCTTAAGTATCCTGGCCCACTACCATATAGGGCTTTAAAGGTAATGACCAGCACCTTGCATTGCACTCGGAGACATACTGCCAGCCAGTGCAGCTCCCGAAGCAGTGGTGAGGCACGAGTATAACGCCCGCACCCCATCACTACCCGGGCCGCCGCATTCTGGACCAGCTGCAGCCTCCGAATGGTCACCAAGGGCAGCCCCATGTAGAGCGCATTACAGTAATCAAGTCTGGAGGTGACCAAAGCATGTGTGATCATGAGCAAGGAGTCCCGATCTAGGAGTGGGCGTAACTGGCGTATTACACAAAGTTGTGCAAAAGCCCTCCTGGCCACGGCTGCCACCTGCTCTTCGAACAGTAGTCATGAGTCCAAGAGGACCCCCAGGTTACGCATCAGGTCTGTTTGGGGCAAGACTGCCCCATCCAGAACCAAAGATGGCAGCTCCTGTGATAGCGCAGGACCCCTGACCCATAGCCACTCAGTCTTGCCGGGATTCAGTTGTAGCCCGTTGTTCCCCATCCAGACCCTGACAGCCTCCAGGCACCTGGAGAGGACTTCCACTGCACCGCTTGGGTCCCCACGGGCTGAGATGTACAACTGGGTATCATCTGCATACTGGTGATACCTCACCCCGTGGGGTGAATATTTTCTTTGCTATGTTTATTGTGTCACAATAATTTTAAAAAGGACTTATACCTTCAGATTCCTTATGCAAAGATAATGGGAACATAATTTTTTCTTTGAGGATTTTGGCATAGAACCAAGAATCTTGTTTATAAGGGTAGAAGACAAGTGTCTACTGTGTCGTTTTGCATAGGGGGAGCTAGTTTCCCACAGGGTCCAATTTGATCTTGGCAAAACCTGTTCTCACATTGGCATGATTTCTTTCACTTAAAGCTGAGGCACTTATTACCTACCCCTCTTTTTACTTTCTCCCTGTTGAAATAATCTTGCAGAATATCTGCTTTTCATCTAACCCTATGGATGTCCATTAGAGGCATTCTGGAAGGAAAATTAGACCATAACTTTTCCTTCCATTGGTTGTCTCTCACTGTTCTAGTGCTCCTTCTAAAGAGATAAATATTTGCCACTTCCTGTCTCCATTCTCAGTCCTTTCTAGCATTCATGAGGTTAACATTTCTTTGTGGATTAACAGCCTTCTCTCTGGGCTTTGAGACATGGTCTTCTATCTAGTTTAAAATAAGTTATTCTATCACATATTTTTCTAAATAAACCTTGTAATCTTTGTTTCAGCTTAACTTTCTGCTTGCCTTATTGCTCCAGAGAACAGAACAGTAAGGTGAGTTTGAAAGCACATAGGAACACAACTTTTCTTTGCTTTGCTAATAGATCTCCTAACAGTGTTTCCCATAGATTTAACAGTCTGAACTAAAAATTACAACTTCTCCTGCTGCTTCTCTGAACCTGGAAAGGGATTCCTTTATGTTCATGAAATAAGCACAGACTGTTAGGAGAGCTTATGCTAGAGGTTTTCTGACTGTTTAAGATAAGAAAAGATAAGATAAGAAAATTGCTGAGCAGGGAAGATTTTGCCCTATTTTTGTACTTATCTATGATTAGTGGAGCTTTGTCTACATTCAGATGAACCCATGACTTTAGATGTTTGAATTTCATCAAGACCTCCCATCATTCCTCCCCTAATGTAGCTCTCCTGTTGGTGTCATTCAAAATAAAGATGAAGATGAATGAACATTATCCTCAGGTGAACTGCCTAACTAGCAGCTGAAGTCATGCAAAATCACATGGCCTTGTATTGACAATGTGTTCCCTGATAGTCTCAAGCCTCAGGACCTGCTGGTGGCTTGGCCAAAGATCCAGGGCTTTGACAGTTTCAGTGAAGCTTTGAAATCCAGTACTGTATTACAATTGTTTCTGTAAAAGACTTGAAAAAGTCTTTGAAAAAGACTTGAAAGACTTGAAAAAGTCTTTTCTGTAAAAGACTTGAAAAAGACCCTCTCAAAATGTATTGACTGGGAGGGAAGGGGCTATGATTTCCTTTCCTCTGTGTACTAAAGGCTTGCCTAACCCAGGTAATATACACTACTTTACACTCCTCTCTTAACCACTGAACAATCTGATAGTGGCAACAAAGGGAGTTGTCCTAGCCCAGTGAAATAAATGGACCTTCTCCTCCTCTGAACTGAGTCCCTGGCCCTAATTAAGATAAATTGGAGCAAAGATCCCTAACCTTTCCTACACTATGGACCAGCTTAATGCCATGGACCAGGTTTCCATGGACTGGGAAGTGGGAGCAACGGGACTGGACAGTGCAAGTGCACAACAAAATATGACATGTTCACTGCACACAGGTTGGGGGAGGAGCTCTGCTACAGCCCAAAAACAAGGGGGAGGAGCCCAGCTGCCCACCAGCCACACCACCTGACTCGGGCAGTGAGGCATCACATTGCACACAGGCAGGGGTGGAGCTCTGCTACAGTTAAGCAACATGGAGGAGGGACCTGGCCACCTGCCCATCCACTGTGTCTGAAGTCCGCGCCCCTGCCCCACCTGCCGAGCAGATCTGGCATAACACGCTGAGGGCAGGAGGCTGCCACTGGGGCTCCAGTGGCACCCCATGGCCTGGTGGTTGGGGAACTCTATGTTAGACAGATAAATTATTTTGTAGTGTTTTGTTTTGATCTGTTTTGTGTTGAGCTCAAAAGGGATCAGACCAGATATCATGCCACCAATTCTAGACAGAATTGGGGAGCAGAAGAGTGCTTTTACCCATAGAATATTGTTTTTGTCATACCATGCTATCTAGAGGGAGGACTCAAACTGAAGGTCATAGAATGCCCTTAAGAAGATACAGAAATTTTTAAAATGCACTTTGAGCTTTCTTCATCACAAGTGAATATTGTTAAGATGGTTTTGAAGTTAGGTCAAAAACTGGATACACATTCTCGTCAATGTAGATTTAACATTCATGTTCCAGACTGACAGAAAGGTCACTCAAAGTCTCACATGGGAAATCCTCTTAGTCATTTTACACTAACTCGTATTTACCAAAGAAACTGAAAAATTGAACTTTGTGAAATGTTTATTGATTAAGAACCTATAGAGAATAGTCTCTGCTGCCAGAAAAAGACAGACATATAATTTCATTGACATTGCAGATTTCTTTAGGAAGCTATCCCAAGAACAGCAAAAGTGTTTTGAAACAGAAAAATCATATTGATTGATTGTTTTCTCAAAGAGCCACCTACAATGGGGTCAGGATTGCCATGGTGGGTTTGTTACTGAAGGAATAGCTGCTTACGGTAGCAGTAAAGGTACAAGGGAGAAGGCCAACACACACACACTGTGTAAAGTAGGGGAGGAAGTTTTCTAGGTTTTAGCTGGGATTTATTTATTTATTTATTTCTCACACTTGCTAACCCGCCCCAATCGGGCAAGCCCGACTCTGGGCGGCTTACAGCACAGAATAAAACACATCAATATAAAAATTTAAAATTCATAAACTAAAAACAGTATCTGGGGGTGTCGTCAAGGGTAGTATCCCTAGACTAACCACCCCACATGGGATCCCCCATCCCTGGAACCCCACACTTGTCCTGCCAGCCAGGTCTTTAAGTTCTTCCGGAAGGACAGGAGCTCTGTCTGCATGCGCAGCTCAGTTGGAAGGAGGTTCCAGAGGGCCGGGGCGAACACAGAGAAGGTCCTCTTCCTGGTGCCAGTGAGGCAAGCCTCCCTAGCCGATGGAACAACAAGAGAGCCCCTCCGATCCGCCCTGGTGGGACGGACAGATGTTCTTAGGGTGACGCGGTCTCTTAGGTATCCTGGCCCACTACCATATAGGGCTTTTAAGGTAATAACCAGCACCTTGAATTGTACCCGGAGACAAACTGGCAACCAGTGCAGCTCCCGAAGCAGTGGCGAGGCCCGAGCATAACACCCGCATCCCATCACTACCCGGGCTGCCGCATTTTGGACCAGCTGCAGTCTCCGAATGGTCACCAAGGGCAGCCCCATGTAGAGCGCATTACAGTAATCAAGTCTGGAGGTGACCAAAGCGTGCATGACCATAAGCAAGGCGTCCCGGTCTAGGAGCGGGCGTAACTGGCGTATTACACGAAGTTGTGCAAAAGCCCTCCTGGCCACGGCTGCCACCTGCTCATTGAACAGTAGCCGTGAGTCCAGGAGGACCCCCAGATTACGCACCGGGTCTGTTTGGGGCAAAACTGCCCCATCCAGAACCAAAGCTGGTAACTCCCGTGTTAGCGCAGGGCCCCTTACCCATAGCCACTCAGTCTTGCCGGGATTCAGCTGTAGCCCGTTTTCCCCCATCCAGACCTTAACAGCCTCCAGGCACCTGGAAAGGACTTCCACTGCACCGCCTGGGTCCCCACGGGCTGAGATGTACATACATCTCAGTGTGTGTGTAGGATATCCTACACACACACACACACACACACACACACACACACACACACACACACACACACACACACACACACACACACACACACAGATGGTAGATGTTATCAGATGAGAAGAGGTGACCAGAGAACATACAGATGAGTCATTGGTACTACTAAAGGGAGAGCAAGATGGAGAAGATACAGTTAAATAACCTTGGTAGAGGAGAAAAAAAAATATGTTATTGGTCCACCAACTGTTCCTAATCACATATAGGCTGGATAGCCTTGATGACGGTCCCCCTGGGTTAGAAGTACTCCTGGTGAATGCCAGATCAATAAAAGGGGGGACCTGCAGCTATCCAGAATTTGATCCTTAAAACCACCACTGACACCGCCACCACCACCATTACGGGACGCCCCCTCAGCTGGCCCTGACCTGGAGGGGGAGAAGGAGTAGCAGCTGCGCAGCTGGCCGGCCTTGAGACTGCCACCGGATGCCTTCTCGGCTGGCTACGGCCTGGAGCGAGGAGAAGAGCCATGGGAGCCTGAAGATGCCGCCGCACCACCATGCCCTCCTGGCCCTTTCCACCAGCCAGGTTACTTCCCTGTCATTGCCCCTGGACTTTGCCTGAGGCTGGGGTAGAGAGGCTGCAGCAGCAGCAGGCGCCAGGCCCTTCCATCACTGGCACCCCTGGGCTGCCCTTGGCCGGGACTTGAAAATGCCGCTATGGCAGTGGGTGGCAGGATTTTGCCACCACCATCCTTGGACTTTGTCTGTGGCCGGGGTGGAGAGATGGCTTTAGTGTAGTATTATTATATTATATTATATTATATTATATTATATTATATTATATTATATTATATTATATTATATTATATTATATTATATTATATTATATTATATTATATTATATTATATTATATTATATTATATTATTATTACATGTTGCTCTTGTAGGCTGAATATTGCATAATTATTTTGTATTTGTATTATTGTGTATATTTTATAACTATTGTATTATATAACATTTGTGTGAGCCGCCCTGAGTCGGGTTTCCTGATAGGGCGGCATACAAGTGGGAAAATTAAATTAAATTATATAAACAAGCTGATTTGGCCCGTATTATGGAGATTTGCTGAACGAAGCTGGGGGAGTTGATCTCTCACATCTTCGCCCACCAGAACATAGTGCTTGGAGGCAGACATGACATCCAATTCTCTTTTTCCTTTTCATCTAATTCAAAGGAAGTGGCTCTAAATCATGACTGATCTCTGTAATGGACTAGACCAGTGGTTCCTAACGTGGGGTCAATCTCCCACAGGGGGACTTCAACTCCTAGAAATCTAAGTCAGTACATTGGCTGATCAGTACTTTGGGGACTTAGGCTTCTGGGAACTTATGTCCAAAAACCCTTAAATGGTTTACTGTGGGCAATCTGGGAGGTACCAACACTACCTATCATATAAAATAGCAAATTATTTTATTTTGAGAAATCTGACTCACTTGCCATGGCAACCAAAGTGGCTACTGAGACACTGCATATAAAGAAAAAAGGTCTATCTATTTTTGAAACTTGTTTGACTGTTTGAGTCTTAAACAGTTTTTTAAATTCCATATCTGACTTTGATTTATGATGACATTATCCTTGTCAAGATGATTGTTTTACAATGTTCCTCAGGTTTCTGTTATAAATATAATCAAGCTTACTAGTTTGAACAGATTACTAGAAAATGTGAGATATCCAAGAAGGAACAGAAAAGATAGCAAAATCTAAATGTTAATTACTCTGATAAAGGAGAATTCCTATCATGGCACCACTAGCTGAGTCTTTCAGAGACAATGTCTGTTCAGTGCTTTTGTTGCATCTTCGGTATACAGACCAAAAAAGACAATATAGGAAAAATCCAAATGGGTAGTATATTTTTTTCATTGGGCTTGCTATAATGTACAGACAATAACTGATGCTACAGCTCAATAGTAGATCTCATTCTATGAATTGAAAAAGTTCCAAGTCCAATTCTTTGGGTTTGGAAGATTCTTCACTCAGAACCTCTTTGCAATGGTAAGTTCTAAAAAGAACTGTTTGTAGCAGTATGTTGTCCTGAATTTTCAATGCATGTCTCCTCAAAGCTAGAAATGCATAATTCTTATGTAACGTTTATAAAACTCAAACAGTGGGAGGTTGGTGTACCTAGCTTTCAGCTAACATGTCCCTTCCAACTATGATGCATGGTTTAATAATTAATAGACAGCCTGAGGTTCAAGATGATCAACAAAGTTCTATTATCTCTGTGGGGTTCAAAATGAAGAGTGAGAAACACTGTATTAAGGGAAGCAACCAGTGGTGGGATTCAGCAGGTTCGCATCAGTTCGCCAGAACCAGTAGCAGAAATTCTGGCTGGCCCCTCTGCCTAGCCAAGCTTTGAAATAAAATAGTCCTAATTTGGATGCAACACAGGGCTTTCCCCTGGCCACACCCACCATATCACACACACAGTGTAGGTAGGGTATTTTTTTTAAATCCCACCACTGAAAGCAACATTTGCTCTACATCCAGCCTGGAACCAGTAAGGATTAGTATATGTATTTGGGTAGACGGGGTTTGAAGTTTGTGGTATTTTTGAATCACAATCGGGTGTACCCTGATAACAGCAACCTTGTGTTGCTGGCTAATCTTTCTCACACTAGGTCAGGCAAAAAGAACTGTAGAATGAACTCACCAAAAGCTGCCTTCATTTTGGCACCTTCACATCTGGGGTATACATGGAAGAAGTATACAGTAATACCTCATATAACATTAGTATCGAATAACACTAAAATCGCATAACATTAAGGAATCTGGGGGGAAGAATTGCATCAGATAACATTAAGATCCTATGGGATGCTTCAGATAACAACCGCTAAAGCCTGTGTGGTTACAATGTATCTCTATGGATCCCATAGAGGATCAGATAACACTAAAAATCATATAACACCAAGACTTGTGGAACCAGGTTTTAGTGTTATATGAGGTTTTACTGTATGTATTAAAAGATTATACCTCAACACATGAAATGAGCAACTGGTAAATGAGAATGAGGATATTGGTGTACATACAACATGCACATGTAAAGAAAGAATTGAAATAGAACATAATTACTGAAATTACTGCATAGGAGCTGACTTTTAGCTTTAAATGATTAAAATCAAATGAAAAATTTAAACCCAGCTCTTCCTTTTACAAAACTACTTGTATTCTTTAATTCAAATAAAAATCCTCCCGCCCAATCCTGTCTCTCCAAATGCTACTTTATGCAGATGTCTTTTCTGTTTGAAGTTTTATTTTCATTATAAAGCTCAAGGCAAAATTCTGCCCTCAGATCTGCCGTGTAGACATCTGGTTTCTTTAAGTGCAGGGAATAGTTTTGTTTTTTTTCCTACAGTGACAACTGAATGAAACACAAAACTTAGCTTCACAGATTTTAAAAAGAGACCGAAGCAGATTTTCACACTCGTTTGGTATTCAACAGCTCTTTAAGCACTCCCAACCAAAAAGTAATGTGCTGACTCTTTTAAAAAAAAAAAAAAAAAAAGAGGTCTAGTGAATATTTTCACAGCCCCAGATTTCAAACTATTGCCAGAACAGCAGGAAAGAGTCAAAGCCATAATTGGGATGTTCGTGGCAAAAACAACAACACCCCCCAACAACTTTGCATTTATTTCATTTTCAGTTGTTTTGGAGGGATGATGCCTCTTTCCATTTCACATTTTAGAGCAGTTGTCCATTCATATTTTGTGTTCCTCCATTCATAATTTCTGGCATTCTAAAAACCAAAAAGACATTAAAACTACAGTACAACGTTATCCGAGGTATTACTGTACTCTAAAAAAGCAGAGGCAAGGCAAAATACAATTATCTACCCAGAAAGCAAGTAACAGTACACAACACTGCATGTCATCACACCAGGAAGAGAGAAATGCCCCAGTCTCCATTCACTGGTGCAGTCACAAAATTCTCCCCTCCTCTACACACAAATGTAAACAGGGCAGATCCCCCAAATACCCACTAAAATATGTTTTTTAAACAAATAAATATAAAATGCCTCAAATCCTGTTTGTTCACACCCAAGAATCACAACAGTAGTTCGTTTACGAGAAAGATCAGAGAGAAACCTATAATTGGGCTAATACTAGAAAGGGCCATAGTAGTTGCTTGCTACTTATTTATTTATTTATTATTTATTTGTGCACTTTTATGCCACTTACCTGAGAATCCCCCCACCCACTCTGGTTGTTTTACAAGGATTAATAATAAGAGACACAAGAAATAAAATGTAACTTGTAATACTAAAGCCTTATAAAATTAAATTGAATGAGGGCTTCTTGGAGACTTAATCTAAGGCCAAAAAGTGGCTGATCATAAACATTCTTGCACCACAAATATACATACTAATACCTTCTTAATAAATTATAAATTTTAATAACTACTGCCTGCAGGCAAATACATATTTTTTCTGTCAAGGTATTCAAGAGGATAAGAGTGATTAGCTGTGGGCATTCCTAGATGGTACTGATTATACAGAGCTATTTCTGTCCGAGTTTTGACCTGGTTATGAGACAGACACTCTAATGCAGTGTTTCAAAACCTATGTTCCATGAAACACTGGACTCATTGTAGAAAAATGCTTCAAAAGCCACCCCAGCCACCCCAAAGGCTGACTGGTGGCCCATTCTAACTCCGAGATTTACCCACAAGTGATTGGGAGTCTTCAGAAGGCAGTGGCATTATTCCTTTTTTCCCCTACCATAGAACAAATTTTGTTACTTTGGAGAGTCAGGGGAACCATTGCTCCCCGTTTGTCTTTAGAACATGCATTTGTCTCTTTTAAGGATGAATGCAATATGAGCTGAAGGAGAATCCTTTCCCCCACACACACTCGGCTCCGTCGCCTGGCTTACACCCAAATATAAAGATATAATTTGAATCACGTAAAACACATGCTTTTTAGTGAAACTGTACATTGGAGAAAATATTGAAAGCTCCATAGTCACATATGGTAGGCAAATAAATTGTAAGCAAATAAAACAGCAGCTCCACCCACACACCCAGTCTTCTAACATCCCAATTTAAGAGTGCATTTAAACTGGCTTACTTGATTTTTAATAAATGGATGAGAAAGTGTGTAAGCTTTTAAAAACTGTGTGCTGGTAAAAGACTAATAAGGTCAAGTCACTGGATACCATGGTAACAATACATAATCAAAAATTTTATTAGTATGCCCAGCAGCTCTACCAGTGGTAGCACACTCTTGTAATTGTTTTTTTCCTTTTCATTCCAGAAGTGGCTTTGGTGTCCATAAAACCAGTGGAAATTATTTCAGTGGAAAGGCATACATGTACCAGTCTCTCCTGGAATTAAAATAAGCAAACTTGCTAACTATGTACTTATAGTAAATGGCCCAACTCTCAATGAGGTAGGATAGAAGTTCAAGTCTGCCCAAGTTATCCAGCTATGATAATAGAGTATACCATACTGCCAGTGACTCAATGCCGAGAATCAGGTGGCAGTTAACTAACTGGACAACCCTGGCGACTAGCAGCCTTGGTGAAGTCCACATGGAAGAGTGATGGTCCCCAAGTGGATTAAATCCACTTGAATCCATCTTGATGGAGGGCATTAGCTTCATCTTAGCCTTGGGCTAAGAAGGACTTTGCATGTCAAAATGGGGTCAGGACCAGAAAGTGACTCGCAGACCTAGATCAGCATTTGGGTGTCACACTGCGATGCGGAAGGCAGATGAAATGCCACGGCATTATATCTGCAGAACAGTCTTTATGGCTGATCGCCATGATGATCACCAACATTCAGAATCAGATAAGGCACAAGAATCCCAGGGTTTACCACTTCAACCTGCCTGAGTAGTATCAAAATGTTACGTACAAATAGAAAACTAAATTTCAAAGTAAAGAAATTCAACTTGGAAACAACTATATAGCAGGAAAACAATGAACTGATCTGCTATGAATTTGCATTGGACAAGTTGGGTTTCCATGAGTAAACTAGCTTCAGCCACTATGACTGAGTCGGTTTTTACTGAGTAGGGTGGCATATAAATCGAATTAATAATAATAATAATAATAATAATAATAATAATAATAATAATAATAATAATAATAATAATAATAATAATAATAATAATAATAATAATAATAATAATAATAATAATAATAATGACACAAGTCAAAAGAGAGGAGGATGACAACTACCATTCCTTTTTCATTATTTTTCAGTGGAGGACAATTGGATGCTTTATATTGAGACAGACATTGCTCTCTCCATCAGTTTTACTCCATCCCTCCCCATCAGTTTTACATGCTCCAACCACTAGCAGCATTCATGTGTCTCAGTGCCTCAACTAGGTGTTGGCAGGGACTTATCACCAGGTCCAAGAATCCCAATAAGAACTAGTCAAACAGTACATAAAACAATACAAAGACAAAAATATATTAGCTGCTACAACTTAATGTGAGCTTTTGAGAATCCAGTTCACTTCTTCAAACAAGCGGGTGCAGAAGAATCTGAAGAAGTAGATTTGATTCACAAAAACTAACATTAAAATATAGCAGTTAGTTTTTAAGGTGTCACAATGTTTATGTCTTCCTCTTTGTCTCTATTTTGTTTTATGTACTGTATGATGTGATTGCACAGACTAACACAGCTACAACTTCAAAGAAGGTGAGAAAAAAGATTACCTGATAAGTTATTACTACATAGGAGAATCCTCTGGGTAAAGTGGAAGATTGTAACAGTAACAGATACCACATTGTTCTGCCTGCCCCTTCAATGAACAAGAAAGAAACAGGACTTTTCGGGGAGACAGAAGGATCACTTTAAGGAAGATGGTTCTCATTAAAGTGATCTTTTTTGAAGCTAACCGCACTCCTTAAATGTCCTTTTGCACCCACTTCTCTCTGTCTCTGTGATGTCTGGCTAGACCGTGGACACAATCGGGTGTACCCTGGTAACAGCAATCTTATGTTGCTAGCTAATCTTTCTCACACCAGACCACTGGACATGAAAGAAGAAATCAGTTGTATCAGAGTACTGCATGAGCTCCCTTCTTTGATGATACATCCCTAAGCTAGCAGACCACAGACTAATTCTACAAAAAGATTGCTGGAACAACATATTAAGTTGCCCAGAGTTAAATGTATTATATATAATATAGTTATATGCAATGTGCAATGATGGGATGTAACAGGTTTGCACCAGTTCGCCAGAACCAGTAGTAACTTTTCCCAGTGTCCCGGAGAACCGGTAGCAGCTTTTGGGGGGAACCACCTTTGGGGCTTACCTTTTCACTGTGCATGCATGCCTACAGTGCTTGGCGTGTATGCATGGCCTCCTTGCTGTACTCCCAAGCGGGGAGGAGGAAGAGAAGCTGCTAGCCTGAAGCTTCCTATAGCCTGCTCCCCAGGGTAAGTGACTCACCTTTGGATGTGGTGTGTCTGTGTGTATTTTAATGTGTATTTAATACCTTTACCTATATTGACGTACTACCACAGGTTGAGGGGTGTGTGTGTGTGCTTATTTTTATTTTATTTTATTTATTATTTTTTATTTTCCTTTGGCCCCACCCACGACATCATGGCATCATGACATTAGCTCCACCCACATTGTGATGACATCACGGTGGCTGTAGTAAAATTTTTGACAACCCACCACTGGCAATGTGGTTTTGAGAAGAAAAACTGCATCACAATCTGTTCTCCAGAAGTAAAAGGGGTATGGTTTTTTCTTAAATAAAATTTTATTACTCCTCTGAGTATTACTAATAATTAAAACCAATTATTTGACTATGTCAATATAATTTGAGTGTGTATAAAAATCAATATAAAGAGTAGCATCAGGGAAAGAGGGAAATAAAAACCAGTGGAGAAACAGATCTAGTTTGTGAAATAATAAATCAATTATATTATTTATAAATTATTTGAAACATATGCCTAGTTTGTCCATTGTGATGAACTCAGAAAGAATTGACATAGTGAGATCTGAAGAGCTTTTTACACTTGTTTAGATGCACAAGCATGTGGACAAAAGTTTGAAAGTACAAAAAGCTGAAAACACTCAACTTCAATTTAATATCATGAAAGGCAAAGGAACACTTATCTACATAGTCAAAAATTCAAAATCCTACCACCTCCCATATGCGGAGAGTGAAATCTTGAAGCTGCAAAGGGATGACGGGTCCATTCAGAGTAAAAAAAAAAAGTCACCAGAACATGTCAATTTGGAAAGACAAAACAAACATTTTTCCAGGAAAAATTATTGTTGGCTTTTAATACAGTTTTTGCTAACCTTGGATGAAAGCAGCACCCAGAAAGCCAGTCGGTATGACCTTCACCCTTCATGATGATGTTCCCATTAGGAAAAGCCCACATTTTCCACAGGCGATCATCACTTCCAGTAACAACAATCTCTTTCCTTGGATGTAAAGCCAAGCTGTAGAGAGCAAAAGGGGAAAAAAACACAATGTGTGAAAATTATTTATTTATTTATTTATTTATTTATTATAGTTAAGAAACTAAATCAAAAGGATACTTCAGAATGTAGATTTCACATTAATCACTACAATCTAATATGTATAAAACACTGAATTATATTGTAGATACAGTCTATAAATATGACATGAATAAATACAAAAATAAATAAAGCCTGAGTAGGGTAAAAACTGAATTATTATAACTCCAGGTATCAATCAGTAGGCTAAATCTTCCTGCAGATGCCAATGTTTCAAATTTATAAATTTATTACAATAATTGCCAACTTCAACATACAAACCAAAGCTTCTTTGAGGTCCTTGTGACATATTTTATAATTCCCCCCTCCCCTGCTTCTTCTAAACTTTGCATAATCTCCTCTGATATATACAAAGGAAAGCAGGCACAGAACATACATGCAGCACATTGGATTATTAATGTTTAAACAGGATCTACTCTTGTGGCTCACTGGATCTCCAATGCATAATGGTATATTCTATAATTTTATTTGTTTATTTATTTATTTATTCATATTTATATTGCCACCCATTTGCCGTGGCAACTCAGGGCGGCTTAGAGACAATACAATCAATAAAATAAGAATGATATAATAATGCAATCAATCAATGGTGGAGTGGGCTTTGGGGGGCCCCTCAGATTCCCATGTCTTCTTTTCACCCCCTGGCCGTTGGAGTGTTCAGTGTTCTTAAATGGCTATTTTCTTCATTGAAGGAAATGTATATTTGGTTTTTTTAAAAAAGCAAATAATCTTTTATTCCATTTATAAACATTTGAATCCAAGTAGAAATGGCTCAGGCTATTTTCTTAAAAAGACAGGGCACGTGTCACTAATCTCAATATTGCTACTTGGAACACAATATGCAACCTGCCTTTCTCTACTCTTTCTTTCAAACATTTCAAATATTTTTTTCTCATAATGCTTTATAACAGTTTGTAGCAAGGCTGGTTGGTTAAAAATAAAATAAGGCAGAAGGTACAATTTATAGGGTGCCTTCCTAACCTCTGTTTTAATTACAGTGCTTCTTGAAAACTGTAAAGCTGCTTGAGAACCATACAACCATAAATGAATACTGTTTAATTAGCCACCACACTGGTGCCACAAGTGTAGTTCGGTTGCCTTTTCAAAAAGGAAATCACATTCATTCACAAAGAATGCCATATGTGCAGCATTAATTAAGTGCCCTTGCCTTCCTTTTGGTAACCAGGCATTGTGAAAAGTTCTGCCCTCGCTCTCCCCCCCCCCCCCATTGTTCATACGGCCTAATTATTTCCAATGCTAACAGTGTATATTCAAGCAAAAGTATATTAAGAGGACACTTCTTGTGTAATGTGAACATTTCCTCTGCTCCTACCCCTTAGCAGAAGACCTGGCTCTTATGAACTCTTTATCTGGCATCTTGTACATTTAATACTAGAATACTGGGGTTATTTAACTGCCCTCAGAATAGGAAAAAATGTGCACATCTGCAAAATGAATGTGAAGTACAGTAATACCCCAGATAACGATTGGACCGGATAGCACTAGAATCGGATAGTGATGCAAGATTTTTGGAAAAACCTTGCATCAGATAACGATTCTATTCAACAATCTTTAGCGTTATCTGAGCCAATCGTGTGTGTGGGGTTGGATTGGGTAGAACATCTATGATGGATTGCTGCTACTGAACTAGGGGCGGGGGAAAGGCATGCGGGTGCCTGTCTTTCCTCCGACCTTAGTTCAGTAGCAGCAATTGCTGGACAAAGCCTAGCGGCGCATGGGCTAGCTAGCCCAAGTGCCGCTAGGCTTTGTCAACAGCCCGTGCGGACTGGGCTAGCCTTCTTCCAAAGCCCTTTCATGCTGTGTTCGAAGCCCAGCAGCTTTGGACACAGTCCCCAAGGGCTGTGGAAGAAGGCTAGCCCAGCTCAGTTGGGCTGGGCTAGCCTTCCTAAGCCCTTGCGGGCTGTGTCCAAAGCAACTGGGTTTGGACACAGAGTAGGTGCCTCTCCCCCCCCTACTGGCCCCATAGCACTTGCTAAGGGGCCAGTAGGGTGTGGGGAAGAGGCACCCGCTCACGCGCCTTGTAGCGCACCAGTGGGTGCGTCTTCCCCCGATCCTACTGGCCCCTTAGCAAGCACTAAGGGGCCAGTAGGATCGGGGGAAGACGCACCCGCTGGCGCGCTACAAAGCGCACCAGCGGGTGCCTGTTACCTCCACCCCACTGACCCCTTAATGCTTCCTAAGGGGCCAGTGGGGTGGATGGAACAGGCCCCCATTGGTGCACTTTATAGTGCACCAGCGGGTGTCTCTTCCCCCGATCCTACTGGCCCCTTAGCAAGCACTAAGGGGCCAGTAGGATCAGGTGAAGAGGCACCCACTTGTGTGCTACAAAGCGCACAAGCGGGTGCCTTGTCTCGCCATCCGACATGAGCCTTAGCGCTTGCCAAGGCTCTTGTCGGGTGGCGAGAAGAGGTTTGCCCCCGAAGTCAAGCTGATCCTAGTGTAGCAATCGCTAGCCCAGGGTCAGTTTGACTTCAGGGACAAACCGCGCGGTTTGTCCCTGACGTCAGGTTTTTTTTTTTTAGCGCTGTTTGATGCATGCATCGGACAACGCTAAAAACCGGATAACAACATGACTTGGGGAACCAAGTCATAACGTTATCTGGGGTATTACTGTATATGTTAAATATGTGTCAATGAATAATTTGGACTGTAAAAAGAGAGCTTATTTTTAAACACCTGAACAGAACATAAACTCCACAATGTCTGCAGATCAGAGAGTAAACAAAACAGCAAAAACAAACAAAAAAACCACATGTTCACACACACAAAAATTGTGACACATTAAAGACTAAGTCCTAAATTTAAATGTGAGCTTTCATGGATCAAGTCCACTTTGTCAGACTTAAGAGTGAGACCTCATGTCATCAATTTTAGTCTTTAAGGTGTCATAATGTTTTTTGTTGGGGTTTTTTGGGGAGGGGGATATTCTCTGATATGCCTACACAGACTAATGTGGCTACCCCTTCAAAAATGTCTGCAGAGTTTGCTTCTTGGATAAGACTGATCAAAGAAAAGAGTAAGAATATTTTTATTCATTTTTCCTATGCATGAAATTTTGGGTGCACGTGGCTTCAAAATTTCTAGAAAGAGTTTTGAGAGTCCCCTGGACAGCGAGGAGAACAAATAGGTCAATCTTAGAAGAAATCAACCCTGACTGCTCCTTAGAAGGTCAAATAATAAAGATGAAGCTAAAGTACTTTGGACATCAAATGAGAAGAGAGGATTCACTTGAGAAAGCCTTGATGCTTGGAAGGGTCGAGGGCAAAAGAAGAAGGGGACGGCCCAAGATGAGATGGCTAGATGGTATTGTAGAGATAATGGGCACAGAGCTGAGCGAGTTGAGGGGGATGGTGGAGGACAGGAGTGCCTGGCGGGCAGTGGTCCATGGGGTCGCAGAGGGTCAGAATCGACTGTGTGACTGAACAACAACAACAACAAAAAGGCTCCACAGCTAGATAACTAAACCACTTTACTTTCTAGGCTAATGTTTAAATATTTCATGTTTAATCTGTATATACGAAAAATTTGAGACAGAAGAGTGCTGATATTTTTACTTTAGTTTTAAATACACGGATGAATATTTCATTTTGGATTATCTCATCATATAGTTTTCAAAGTATAAAATATTGGGAATTATTTTATCATTGTTCCATTCTACCCAGTCCTGAAACTGTCATCAGGTAATACCATCTTCTACTACTGCTGCTGCCTAATACCTGTCATTCAAAATCTGCCCGTCTCCATTGTAACAATCAATTCTCCTCTGTTGATGTGACAATACATTCCTAAGAGAATGGATATATCTTGGTCTGGTGCATCGCTTGACCAGTCTGCCTCAGGAAATCCTGCTATAAGTCCCGACTCATAACAGCCTGCTGAAGATATCACTACAGTATCAGCTTCCCTGACATACTAAAACACATTCACCATTTTAAGATGTGTATCCAAGAGAAAGACTTGGAAATCCAGGTATGACATTCTTTTATGAATAAGGATGTGTCATTGGAGACCAAGACTATGATCATGCACACAATGGCATTCCTAATAACTATATAAGGATCTGAAAGCAGTGTTCCAGAACCTTTTGTTTTTGGACTTCGATTCCCAGAAGCCTAAATCAGTACATTGGCTGATCGGTGTGTTGGGGAATTGATTTAGACTTCTGGGAATTGAAGTCCAAAACCAAAAGGTTGGGAAACACCGGTCTAAAGGCAAAAACTAATTACCATAACTGAAGCCATCATACTTTGGGCACATTATGAGAAGACAAGATTTGCTGGAAACAACAAGTATGCAGTGAAAAGGTGAAAGCAAGAGGAAAAGGGGAAGATCAAGCATGAAATATACTGGCTCAGTAAAGGAATCCATGGTGTTAAATTGCAAGACCTGAGTTTTACTGGACTTTTTAGAGGTCACTAACGTTTATGGCCACCATAAATTGGAAGGAAGTTGATGTCACAGCATAGCACACATAACATAGCACACATAGCATAGCTCACATAGCAACAATGAAGACTTAAAAGTAGCTGAGTCACTTCTATTTTCCTCTGTGCTAAATATGTTATACCTAAAAACATACAGTAGAGAAATGAACAAAAAAAATCTATACCACGACAACACTATTGTAAGAGAAGGAACACCTGAGGAGCAAGTCTCTGTTGTGCAACTATTTTATGTACAGAAAACATTATTTAGATCAAACACTGAGAAATGTGGAAAATGCATGTCTCTTGCAGGTGAGTCTTTCTATCAAGAGAACTAAATAAATCAATAACAGTTCCTTCCATATATAACATATCTATTACTATTTGATATTTATTTTGTTACAAACAGGACAAATACAGTAATACCTCATATAACATTAGTATCGAATAACACTAAAATCGCATAACATTAAGGAATCTGGGGGGAAGAATTGCATCAGATAACATTAAGATCCTATGGGATGCTTCAGATAACAACCACTAAAGCCTGTGTGGTTACAATGTATCTCTATGGATCCCATAGGATTTTAACATGCATCAGATAACACTAAAAATCATATAACACCAAGACTTGTGGAACCAGGTTTTAGTGTTATATGAAGTTTTACTGTATATAAGAAATATCTTATATGAGAATTTTTTTTAGATGTACTGTTTTAGACATATGGATCTTTAATCAGAAGTTTCAGTGACGTAAATTCATGATCTTGGCCTTTGAGTTAATGCTAGATTTCAGCCCTATGCAAAAAGCCCTTTCCCTTCCTTATTATTTCAAGGCACCTGTTAAGATTCCTGGGTTTTCTTGCTCAGAGCTGACACTTATCTCTGACAGAGGAAAATCAGAGGAATATCATTTGATATGGGCTACTGCAGGCACTGCCAATAATTAACAAAGTATTTTGTAAACGGAAAGAAGTTACTGCACTTTATACTGAAAGATTCCTGCCTTTGTTGAAACCTCATTGTGTTTACAGCATTTTTTAGAAGTCTATTTTACATGAGGGCACCCAAAAGAACATAATGGACACATTTGGTCCAACAACCTGGTAGCAAGATAAGGGAGTCAAACAGGGCTGTTGGATTAAATTGTGGACTGTGAATTTGGGACTACTGAAGCTTGACAGCTGGGTAGTCACTAATCTGTTCACCAAAATTAGAAATAGAAGTGGTAAAGTTACTTTTGAATTCGACAGGTTAAGTAAAAGGTAAATTATACTTTAAGGAATATTCTAAATTGGTCCTTGCCTTACCTGTGCTACTTTGGCCCCATTGCAGTTATGCCACAGTTTAATTGGTTATTAATAAAATGGTCTGTTGTTAATCCAAGAAATGTGTCCATCTCTTTACTTGAGGGATGGAGGGGCAAAGATTCCAGCCCTAAGATTCCTGGATTTTCTTGATAAGAGCTGACACTTATCTCTGACAGAGGAAAAACAGAACATATCCTTCGATGTGGGCTACCGCAGACACTGCCAATAATTAACAAGGTATTTTGTAAATGGAAAGAAGTTATTTCATACTGAAAGATTCCTGCCTTTGTTAAAACCTCATTGTATTTACAGCAAAAAAATTTAGAAGTCTACTTTACGTGAGGGCATATTAGATTAGACCCGTGATGTTCTTAGATTAGACACTCCAGATGTTCTTGAGCTTCAATTATTTATTTATTTATTTATTTATTTATTTATTTATTTATTATTAGTTCAAATTTATATTGCCGCTCACTCGCCATGGCAACTCAGGGCGGCTTACAAAAAATACATTACATTACAATACAATATGTTGGTGTGGGCTCAGGGGGAGGGGTGGCAAAGTCCTCAACCTGCCCTGGCTTCCTCCTCCTCTGGCAGCTGGTGCAGGCACAGGGGGAGGGGCGGCAAGGCCCCCAACCCACCCCGGCTTCTTCCTCCTCTGGCAGCCGGTGTAGGCACAGGGGGAGGGATGGCAAGGTCTTCAACCTGCCCTGGCTTCTTCTTCCCCTGGCAGTTGGTGTAGGCTCAGAGGGAGAGGCGGCAAGGTCCCCAACCTGCCCTGGCTTCTTCTTCCCCTGGCAGCCGGTGTAGGCACAGGAGGAGGGACGGCACTCCTGCTGATCAGGGCTTCTGGGAACTGAACTTCAAGAAAAAGCCAGAGTGCCAAGGTTCACCATCACTGGTTTAGACCATATATAGACTGCAGCCTAAACAGATTTTCTTTCTGTTTATGTTTGTTTTCATACAGTCAGAGATTTGGCATTTCACTGATCTGAAAATCACAGTATATCTACTGCATCATATTATACAAATATATCTTTTTAAGGTCAAAGAATTATAGCTTTCTGATATCTACAGTGGCAATAAATTTCATACAGTATTTCTAATAATTAGGTTACAAGATTTTTAACCACCTCATAAATCACCTAATTATTTGACACTGTCAATTGAACAGATTCAATAGTTTTGTCATACCACATATATATTTCTCCCATATGTTTTTCCTTCTTATAAAATCAATTCACACAACCCATAGAAAGCATATATATTATTTGACAAGCAACTCTATTGGATCTCCTCTTCATCAAAACTTTGTTACTTCTTATTTTTTACACAGGCTACATTCATTTGCACTGTTCAAATCAATTTTCAAGACAGAAAATGTAGTCACAAAATCACAAACGTAAATCAAATTAAAATTCCAATAAATAGCAGAGCACTTAGCCATTTTCAAAAGGCTTTTCGTTTTGTTCAAAATATCAATTAGAGAGATGTTATGTCTCCCAGAATCCAATTCTTCAGCACTAAAAACACATCTGTAAAGGCCCAACCATTGTTCAACAGCAATATCAATAACATGTTTAAAATTTGCTATTTACGGAAAGGGATTTTTTTTAAAAAAAAAACTCATAGGCTGAAATCCTGCTGCTTAGTCACACAAGATCAGTGGAGATTTGGTAATTCAATTCATCTGTAAGTCCAATGGATTCAAATGGGCCTACTCTAAAGTTTACTCTAACATTACAGGCAATCACATGTTTATACACATGTTTGAAATCATCAATTAAATCCATGTAACATACAAATACCTGAAAAAGAATCTGCTGATTTAGAAAGCTGAGGCTACATAAGGCAGCTCTGTTATTAAACAAATGTCAAAGTTGAAGATATGCACTGTCATTAAACATTCTCTAGCGCTATAAATCAAAGCATGTAATGATTTTTAAAATGGAGTTTTAATATACATTTGCTATAGATGAACAGAAAAATATTCTCCCAAAATATACTATAGATTTTTAAATAAAATCTATGTGAATACCACTTTTTTTCCTGGTACAGCTGTGTATAAAGTTAAACTAATGAAAGATGTGGCTCATTAGTCTTCCTGCCATGTGAAATATTCTTTTTGTGCTAACATCAGTCTTTAATGTGTGCAGTGCACTATTCTACAATTACCATGTTAATGATATTTTATATAACAAATGGAAGGTGGTTCCCCTTTTTTTAAAAAAAAAAACCAACCATTTAAAGAAACTGCCATAGTAGACTGCAGTAAGGAAAGTAGAGGGGGGAAATGTGGAGTGGTTCATTTTTAAATTTCCACCTACTAAGATAGGATTGTGTCAGGTAACTACAGGATATGTTAATAAAGCTCTGGTTTCTTAAATGTGCTATAAGGATTCTCGGGTTCAGTTGTGTGAAAGCAACACGTATTTTAAAAAAATCTTTTACTGAATATAGATTTATCATTATGCATCTGACTCTATCATCTAAACATGATAGATTTCAACAAATAATGGACACAAGATTGTTTGTCTTTCATCAAGCAATTGGAAATAAATAATACAACTACGTCTAACCAGAAATTTTATTATGGATCTTTAGCTTTTGTCATGCATTTCTGCAGTATAATTAGTCAGTTTAAATGCAATACTTTTGAACACAAATACATATTTAAATATAAATACAGTTGGTATTCTTCTGTGTCTAGACTAGAGGTGAAATGGCCAAAATGAAGGGACCTTTTGGTGAGTTCATTCTGCAGTTCCTTTCGCCTGACCTAGTGTGAAAAAGCTTAACTGACAACCTTGCAGTTACCAGGGTACACCCAATTATGGTTCAAAAATACCACAATCGAAAGTTGCTATTATTCCGTTCCTTTAATGTACACAGACTATTCATAGGGTGTAATATATTCTAGAAAGTCTCTATGAAATTAATTATCATATTTGCCAGCACATAAGATGCATCGATTTATAGGACACACTCTATTTTGGGGGTGTATTTTAAGGGGTGGAAATGGAATGTGCTTATATGCTGGCAAATACAGTACTTTTTATATTCATCACCTTATCATTGATGCTGCATGAGAGTGAAGCAATGATCTTGTGCAAGCAGAGTAAGTTAACATTCAATAAGGCAGTTCTAAAAATGGAGTAGCTGAAACAAAAAAGTATAACATTTAAACTAGGCTTCAGATCAGCATCAAATTTAACACAGTTGCAGTAGACTGTTTGCCCTCTTATGCTACATTTATAAAGTTTAGGCAAATAGTCTTGGGATTATGAATTTTTAAAATTAAACCATTTTACTCCAGAAATATATAATATTAAGTATGTCTGGCCAGACATCCCGCTATGGTAATTGGAGTAAACTGTACAGCCAGCAAGTCAACATTGACTGTTGGCCAGTGGCCCCTAAAGGGCCCAATGGCTACAGATGGATGAAACCCTTTAGGTGAGGTGATGGTCCCCTCAGTGGAAGAAATGCCACTGGAAACCATCACATTGGGCCCAAAGGCAAATTGAGCGGAAGAGAACTGTGATTCCCACATGGAGGCGGAAGAGGTCATTCCAGATGGATTGGCTGTGAAGGCAGCCCTTGTCCATATGCTCAAGGCTGCGGCAGTCCATTGCAGTCCCAGTGTTAAATCCTGCTATCTCATTTCATATGTGCCGCAGGAGATGGCCCCGAGATCATGGCAAGCTGAAATCTACCATTTAAAAAATCATGCCAGTGGCATTTTTTTGATTGCCTCGGAGGGCAAAAGTGGCCCAGAACTAACTGCCCTCCAAAACCTGGGGCAGGGAAAAAGTGTATGCTCGGATCGAGTTGCGGCTGTCTTCGTCGATATAACCTTAAACGTCTCCAAATTTAAAACCGCTCATAAGAATTGAAAATACCACTGTTCCTTATTTTGAAAGAGAATGTTTGGCCTCACCCACTTTTAATACAAAAAGAAAAAATATATGTTTTTAATCTGTAGGAGCTCAAATATTGTGTATAATAAGGTCTTGCAAAAGGGGAGAAACTATGATTATTTATCACACTGAGCATGTATGGAATAAATTTATCAGCAAGAACTTTGCAAAGTAGATATACTGTTACAACTTTCTGGGCAGGAAAGAGAGATATTTGGAAAGTTTAGAGCTATGGTTCCCACAGGGGCAGGAAATCCATTGAAAATAATGCCTCACAATATGATTAATATTTTTATTTATTTTTTGCAATATGAGGTAAGTTTCCCTATAAATTACATGGTATACAGTGGCCTCTAGTGGTCACTTCTGTTAATGCATCTTGTTCTGCATTTTGTTTCGCTTTATGAATTTTTTGTTGAATTTCTAAAGTGAGGTACCACTGTATGTGGGATTCTCTCTTGACTGCACAGAGAAAATCAGAGAAAATCAGATTTTATTCTTTTCTACATTCTGCTTAAAGTAGTAACGATTGTCATGTGGGTAGAAGTAGGGGACGGCCCAAGATGAGATGGCTATATGGTATTGTGGAGACAATGGGCACAGAGCTGAGTGAGTTGAGGGGGATGGTGGAGGACAGGAGTGCCTGGCGGACAGTGGTCCATGGGGTCGCAGAGGGTCGGAATCGACTGTGCGACTGAACAACAAACTGCCCTGGGTGGCCTTGGTGAAGAGGGTGGTATATAAATGCAAATAAATAAACAAATAAAACATGGTTTCCCCCACCCCTGCAAGAGTGTGTATCCCACTCCCAATGTGATTGGACATACGTAAACATCAAGATTCCTTACTGGACAGTGTTTTTACTGGTGTGTTCTTGCTGCATATTTATAGTGTTATGTGCAAAATCTAGATATAAAAACTATTTCGAAGACAATTGGAGAAGTCCTACTGAATTGCTTCCTAGTAAAGTCAAATAGATCAGAATGTCAGGAGAAAAGTGTCAGAAACCCTGGTAGCACAGCGGTTAAACTGCTGCACTGCAGTTGTGAGTTCGATCCTGACCAGGGCTCAAGGTTAACTGAGCTTTCCATCCTTCTGAGGTTGGTAAAATGAGTACCCAGCATGCTTGGGGCAAAATACTAATTAACTTGTGAATGGCCCAGAGAGTGCACTAAGCACTATGGGATGGTATATACATGTGATTGCCTTGCTTTATCAGATATATTAGTTTATAGAAATGTTTCCAGGGTATACCTCAACATCTGGCATATTTCTTTTACAAATAATAACTGACCAACTTTCTACCGTGTTTCCCCAAAAATAAGACACTGTCTTATATTTTTAAAAACTCCAAAATATCCACTAGGTCTTATTTTCAGGGGATGCCTTATTTTTCCATGACGAAGAAGAATACAGTACACATTTATTGCTGATACAGCAGATCGCTAGGGCAAGATTTTGGTGAGTGCCTTATTTTCGGGGGGGGGGGCGGCGGCGGCGGCGGCGGCGGCTTATATTTCTGAGATGGGGGAAAATAAGGGGGTGCCTTACTATAGGAGGAGGTCCTATTTTCAGGAAAACAGGGTAAGTAGATGATACATCCTGGGTTGTGAAAACATGCCAGTGTCATAAATCTCATTGTATTTCACAGAATGCAACTAACATTTTATTTTATTTTATTTAGATTTGTATGGTCTCCCACTCACTGAAGCGACTCTGGGTGGCTCACAATCCAATTGTGCATCACTTTGGATAAAAAAAAATCCACATACCATTAAAAACCTTACATAAAACATATTATAAAACATATTATAAAATCCATTATAAAATCTTCGCAGCAAATAGACATATTTTGCTGCATGCTGGTTGTGAGTTATGCACAATCCTCAGCTGTGAGCATGAACATCTTGCAGATTACTTTCTTTTTGAGGAAGGTATAAACATTAACACATTTTTCCATACATGCACGATGCATACAAAGGTCCAAAATCTGAATGGAGTATAACATGAAACTCACACACACCTCTCCACACCTACTTATCTACTCTGGTGAATACAGGCCTTTGGGGTTCAGCCTCATGACAGCTTCCTAAAGAAACTTAATTCCTGTTTTCCAGAGAGCTACAAACATTTCCAGAAAAACAAACTCAAGCCAGAGGCTGTTCAATCTTAAACCTAGACCAGACGTCCCCAAACTATGGCCTGGGGCCTGGATCCGGCCCCTGACACCAATTCATCCAGCCCACGCCACCCTTGCTGCTCCTGGAAGAAGAAGTAATGTTGTTGGATTCTAATTGGAGGAATCAAGTTAACAATTTTCCCCAATTTTACTTTTCTCTACGTTCCCAGAAAAGTTGCTTTGGAAGCTCAGAAATTCCTCCAGAACAATGAGAGGCATTGGGTGGGCTACAGTGCCATTCCTTCAGCAGACTATCCCATTGAGAAACTGAGTGAAATTTTGGTCATGTGAACTTTGGGCAACAACATCTTAATGTTATCTTAATGTTGGATTCCTGTATTGAGCAGGATTGCCTAAAAGGACCCTTCCAGCTCATTGATCTATGATCCTAAAACCATCAGAAGCAAATCAAATTTTCATGAGGTATACTGCAGATTGTATCAGAATAAAACAGTAGAATTTCCCAAAAATTCTATTCAGTTTTGTGTCTTGCTCTTATACAAGCTTGTAGGACGCATACATTTTGAGTGTTGTGCATGTATGTTATGAATTTCAGAATGAATTTATAACAACCCTAATAGGGCTTTCAAGGGAAGTGAAACATTTAAGGAGTGGTTTTATCAACATCCCCCCCCCCTCAATTGTGTTTCCATAGCTGAGTGAAGAATGGACCTGGATCTCCTGAGTCCTAGTCTGTCACTCTATCCACTAGAAAGGTAATTCTCCCAGGGGTTGAATAGGATCAGAAAATACCTCTTCCTAAAGACAGCATTCAATACATGCTTCATTTTGTTAGGCTAGTTAAATGTCTCTCTCAAGATGGGAGAATTTATCTTTCTTTAGCAATAAGTGAGATAGTGAAGTAGGACATTATCTTCCATTACTCTTTGAAAAGAATCATGCACCTGGTCAACTGGGAAACTGAATTTTTGTTGGAAAAGTTACAAACAGTAAACAAGTTTAAAAAACCTTTTCAGACAATCAACAGAGTGAAACCAAACATGTTTACTGTGGTAGATATGGGATAATAGCAGCAGTTCCAGTGGTGGGCATCAGCAGGTTTGCACCAGTTCGCCAGAACCAGTAGCAGACATTCTGGCTGGCCCTGCCCATCCAAGTTTTGAAATAAAGTAATTTGGGTGCAATGCAGGGCTTTCCCCTGACCACACCCACCATACCATGCCCACAGTGCGGTAGTAATTTTTTAAAAATCCAATCACTGCTTAGTTCCCACCTCATTTCTGCATTCATCAATAAGTACACAAGAATTACTTCATAGGTTTAATCAGAAACACTGCAAAAAGCAGAGTTTAATTATTTATCTAACTTACACAATGCCCCATTGGCAAATTAAAGTCAATCTACTTTAGACTGACCCCAGCTGGCTGGCAACATTACATATAACATCACTTCATAAAGCCATAAATGGCCTGCTGTCATGATCTTGTCCAGTAGAACATAAGCTTTACACTGACAAGGAAGCAAAGCCAGAATAAAATTAGAATATTGTTACCAAAATGTGTTCTTTTCACACCATCTCAAAACATCAGACATATCTGTTACACAAACATTTGTCAAGAACTATGTACTGACTATGTACACTTAGAACCTATGCTTGATTATATGCAATATTTAGGGCAAGAGTGCCCCTGAGGTATATATATGTTGGTGGCGAGTTGGGCATCAAACCAGACATATTACATATGAACAGCATATAAGCAAACGCATATACACACTCTTACCAGTCCTGAATTTAGACAACAGAGTTCTCCCCCAATACATGGAACAAGCCTGGATGCTATGCCAAGCATCTCTTGTAAATGGAAGTGGTATTGTATATAGCAGGATAAGAAGGGCTGGAAATCTTTTGTAAAACATGTCAATATATATTTTAGTAGTTATAAGCCAAAATCATAGTTGCTTAGCATAATAAATTCCACTACAGTAGGCCACTGAACTAACACGGATTTGGTGATTCTGTCTTCCAGAAGAAAGAGCAGATCTCAGTTATTTCAAAACATATTCTAGTAGCTTCACAAATGAAAAATAAAATAAAGGAGAAACATCCTGGACTTCCACTTTAGATTGATCCCAAGTGATAACAAAGACACTACTAATCCATTTTATACTACTCAAGCAACTGACATTGTCAGTTTTAGATTAAGAAGAGCTTCTATATCTCATTTCTGCCTGAAGAGGTTCAGCACTATAAAACCTCTTAAGAATACAAAAATACTATCACTTCAAGCTGTCACTGTGCTCATGTAACCACTGATGTGGTTTTTTTTTAAAAAAAAAACAGAATGTTCTTTATTTTAACCATTTTGTCAGTATATGTAACAGTGGAAAAATAAACTGTTAAGAATATTTATATGTACAATAATCCTATCAGTATTTTCCTCAAAAATGGGTTTCATGACATATCAGACAATGCATACCATGTGTAGCAAATGTTACAATACTCATAAAATTAAATGTTGCTAAAACAAGAATACATAAACAATTGAAACTCAATTAGATCTTCAAATCATAAACTGTCAAATGTGAATTCTTTTTCACTTAACTCTAACTTCCAAAGTGTTGACCATGATTTAATTTTATTTCTGAGTCAATGGAAACTACAATCACAGATTAGTGCCATAGCTAGTGTCAATATAATATGAAACTGATGGCGTTATGTGGGGGACCAAAGAATAATTAGCTAGCAGCTTGTGGCCTACTGGTTGAATTGCTCTCAGTCATGGTAACAGTTAGATAGTATAATAGCATTGCTTATAGGAAGTACAGGAATACCTCGGATAATGATTGCATCGGATAACATTAGAATTGTATAACGATATAAAATTTTGGGGGAAATTTTGCATCAGATAACGATCTCTTAGCACCCTTTTTTGCCCATTTGGGGCTCTCCGACACCCCTGCCGGCTCCGGAGAGCTCAGGGGACCTGATCCACACTGTTTCCAACCTCCCCAGCTCTTGTGTTAGGATCAATTAGTGCTTGGGTTGTGGGCAGGGAAGGGCGCTTGGGAGGGGAGGATGGGTACCCATTCCTCTCCACCTCGCAAGTGCTGATTGATTCCAGCAGAAGATCAGCACTTGGGAGGGGGGAATGGGTGCTGATCTCACACTGCAACCCACCTGCCTCTTTGGAAGGCACAGGGGGGATTCCATCCACCTGCCCTTTCCAAAGAGGCAGGTGGATCACCCCCCCCCCATTCCCTTTCCTCTTTGGAAAGGGAATGGGGCTTTTTTTAACATTGTGCAATCAATGCATCGCACAACGTTAAAAACTGGATAACGATGAAACTTGTAGAACCAAGTCTCATCGTTATCCGAGGTAGTAGTGTATGTAAGGATGATCTTATGGGAGAACAGATCTGGTCATTTCTTTAAATGTAATCTTTAGTTAGTGATCAGGCCACCTGCCTATGCTTTGTTTAGACATTATCCATACCCCACGATAGTCCTGGTCTCATTCTCCAAGTTGGGAGACAAACTGGAACATGCCCAGAAAAGGATGACAAGGATAGTAAAAGATCAGAAAAATCAAATTGTGAGGAAGTGTCAAAGTTAACTCATTCGATCTTTGCTTCCTGTTGCACCTCCACAGTGCTGCTTCATTTGTCTCTATATCTTAATGTCTTGCAACCTACATTTCATACCTTTCTTCCTTACTGAGAACACCTGTCTTGTTTAACAACTACACCAACAACCAGCCATTTCCTTTACACCAAAACTGTGCAAAATTATGAAGTGAACTTGATCTACAAAAGCTAACTTTAAAATATAGCAGATAGTCTTTAAGGTGCCAGAATGTTTTTGTCTTGTTTTATTTATTATCTGATATGCTTGCACAGACTAACAGAGCTACGTCTTCAATAATTATATGTTTCTTTTCAATTTGATAGGAAAACAAATTGAAGCTGCAAATAGCGCTTCCAAATCATCTATTAAACTTCACTGACATTTATTCAAAACATGTTATTGCTAGTTTTATGTACTGTACTGTATATCTGATTCTGTGCTGAACTATACCCTGTAGTTTCTTCTACCACCACCACCCTAAAAAAAAAGATGTTAAGGTACATCTTTATGTTGTTAAAATGTACAAGGGAGAAAAGTGACAGACTGAAAAGCCTGGAAACAATGAGGGGGAAAAAACCAATGAAAGCAACTGAAAACTGCGGGGGGGGGGGTTGATATTAAGTGGAATGGAAGCAAAAAAAGGAAGTGTGTACTTCTTTTGCACAGTGAACACCATTAAAAGTGTCCCTGGCAACTTCTTGCTGCCCTTTGCTCATTTGGCAGCCACCTCTATCTCGTAGTTCTCAGTCAAACATCCTAACCAGCATGCTACAAATGCTCTTTTCGGTTACACTTGACCAGATCAATGTAAAAATACAAAAAGAGATATTATTTCCCTTCTTAGAATAAATTCATGGCTAGAAATAAGCAAACCTTGACATGGTTCAACCATCTTAACAAATCTTAATTTTAAAATTCAGTCACATTCTTCAGAATATCATAGACCTAAACTGTGCAAGTGTAATTACTACATAATGGCCCAAATCCTCTTGCACAGATATGTATTTGGAAAGGAAATAGGCTTTCCCTCCTCACTATGAAATAAAGAAACAAATTTATCAACTTTATTTGCAAACTCCTGATGTGCAGTGAGGCATGGTAGTGCTACTAAATTTGGTACCAGAGCAGGGAAAACTACTCCGTCCACTCTAGTCTAAATGGGTGAATCGCTAGATCCTGTGCAGCTGATACAGAGAGACATCACTATGGGCAGTTCCAATTCTATTCCCTAGAACGGATATTGGGCATACCGCAAAGCTGTCTCATGGTGTGCCCTGCATGGCCAACTGATCTCTCCCCCAAATCATGCCGGGCATCCAATGCTCATCTCGTCCAATGATGCTCTTATGGATTCATTGTTACCACCCAACCCAGCACTACCCACCTAAACTAATTGTGACCTATTTATTCAACCATGCTATTAACAAGCCTATAATGCCCTGCATCATCAGAGTGGAATAGCCAAAAAATTACTCTGCCTCCCTTCTCAATCTGCCTTCTTAATCTTAAACAGGAAACAGAGCTCAAAATTTCCTATCTGTCCCCCACAAGCGACTAAGCACTCTAGTCTCCAGGGCAGGCAATCTGAAATCTGTCACAAAGAGGCCAGAACTGAGGTGGGCTGACCTTAAAAACTTTTACAGTCTTACCTCTAATTAGAGTCCTACCTCTAATCAACATTAGAGCATCAACCTCTGTCCTGCCTCTTCCTGATGGAAGAGAGGGAAACCTTCCAGTTTAAAAATAATGCACTTCCTTTTTAAGTAACATTAATGTGGGACATTTTGTCTTTAATTAATTAAAGACATGTTAATTAAGAAAGACATGTTGTATTTTATAAAAATGATATATATTACTGTTCATATCTGATAAAATATATGGAAAGTCCCTTATAATTTATTGAATAAAAATTAGGTTGTAATTATTTCTCCTAGACATACCTTATAAAGTCTACAAGGTTTCCTTTATGTGATATAATTGTGCCTCAAATACAACTGTTCTGAAATGTCCTATGTCAAAGGTAACATAAGAAAATTTAAAATTTCAGACCGCCCTCCCCTCCCTGGTCACAAAAGAGTGAAGCAACAAAATAGTAGTGGATAGAGTTAGAATTTAGCATAATGAGTTTATGATTCTTGACATCATTTTCTGAAAATTGCAAATCACTTTTTGGAAATTCTTTATTATACAATCTTCCCTGCAGCAAGGAGATCTATACTTTGGTTATCTTTAACCTAATTAGAGATGTTTGCTGTAAGAGTATTAAGATTTCAGACTAGATCAAATCAAGTACAGTAAAACCTCAGATAACGTTAAAACTTGGTTCCACAAGTCTTAGTGTTATCCTATTTTTAATGTTGAACGTTATCCGATGCATTCCATAGGATTTTAACATTATCCGGTGCAATTTTCCCCCCAGATTGCTTAACATTATGTGGTTTTAGCATTATCTGATGCAAACGTTATCTGAGGTATTACTGTAAACTGTGTTACATTTATGGCACACTAAATCCCCATGCCTCTTTTGCATTTCCAATATATATATGCTAATTGTTGTCTGAATTTACATTTGAATTATTACTGTTAATTCCACTGATAAAAATCATATTTGCCACTTGTCTGAACTAATTCTGATAGTTTCACTCTTCATTAATGAGTTTATATATTTCAGACAGTAAGCCTTCTTGTACTCCAGAATTTGTAAATTGGAAGTCTAACTATATCTAATATTTTCCTACTTTCTGGGTGTAACTCCTTGTCTGCAAATATTGAAAGAAAGAGAAAAGGAGATTAACATTTGTGTGTGTCATGCTCTGCTCAAAAACAAAATACCCAAATCTGGTAATATCTCTTGTAAACAAAATAATAATAATCTCAAAATCCTATCAAGGTTGCTTAGTATGGTTAAATACAGAAGCCAAGCAAGAAATGAACCAATTTTTATTCATTCATTTCATTCATTTCTTCAATTTATATTCCGCCCTACTCGGTGAAAACCGACTCAGGGCGGCTCACAACATCAACAATATAATAGACAATATAATTACTCATATATATAATAATTTATCTCATTCCATTAAATTTTAGTGTTTCAGAAGTAAGTAAGTAAGTAAGTAAGTAAGTAAGTAAGTAAGTAAGTAAGTAAGTAAGTAAGTAAGTAAGTAAGTAAGTAAGTAAGTAAGTAAGTAAGTAAGTAAGTAAGTAAGTAAGTAAGTAAGTAAGTAAGTCTCATTCCATATTTCCATATTGCTATTCTTTCCTTATGTTCTCAAAAGCTAAACCAAATCTAGTTTGTTCATGTAAACTCTCCTGCAACTTACTCTTCTGTTTATAGTCCAATGCCAATTTTTTTGCTGGGCAAATATATGTACCCTATAGCACAGATGTGGACAACCACAAATTCTGTATCATTTTCACACACATCCTAGACTTTTCAGGCTGCACCCATTTCCCCCCGCAAAATCCGATTTAAAAAAATCTACGTGAAGCCTAAAACATAGCCTTTTAAAGGCAAAGAATACACAGGGAGATTTGGGATGAAGGGAATTAATGTCTATTTTTAGACTGAATTTCTTTTGGGCTGAATTTCTTTTTCATATAGGATGTTTCTATTAGCTGCACTTGGGAGACCTGTTTGCATTCAACTGTCCATCCCTATCATAGATACAAGATGACAGATAAATACTAGAAGACCTTAGGTCTGATTGTTCAGATGCCAACCAGATACCAAAGCTTATTTTTTATTTTTATTTTTTCTTCTTTGGCCCCGCCCATGATGTCATGATGTCATGATGTCAGCTCCGCCCACACTGTGATGACGTCACAGTGGGGTAGTAAATTTTTTGACAACCCACCACTGGATAATGGTGAAATATATCTTGAATCAATTACTTCAAGCAAGAAGTCAAGAGATATACTCAAGTGATTCCAAAAATAAACACCTTTCAGATCCGAAATACTCCTTGGGATGCCTTTAGTAGTTGAATAGAGGATCCAGAAAATATTATGGATGGGACTTTCCACAATGAATAGAAGCTTCTTAACAGTGAAAAACTGAAAACACAATTATGATCAATTCCTATGAGAAAAAGTGGGAGATATCTGAAGAAAACAGGGTGGCTGCATAAGGAGTTTTCAGATGAGCCAAGGTAGAAGAGCAATGTATAAGAAATGGAAGGAAGAACAAATTTACCAGGGAAGAGTACATACAAGTAGCCAATAATTATAGAGAGAAGGTTCACAAGGTTAAAGCGCAATATGAGATCAACGTTGCAATTGAAGTTAAAAGCAAGAAAATGGAAGCTTTTCAGCGGTGTAAGCAGAAGAATCAAGAAATAATAGGTTGACTGTATGGAGGCAATGAGTGGCTTGTCATGAAACCAACTGGCCCCCTCTGTCTTGGCCCTCCTACACCAATGTCCCCAGAGGGCGAGGTGGTCAGCAATGCAGCCCTTAGCTGCTTCTCTTCCACAAGGAGGTTTAATCAGGTAGCGTATTCAGAGGCTTGTGTGTGAATGCATTGCTTCTCTTACCCCTTAGTCCAATGAAGAGACATTGTGGAAGCAAACGAAGGTTTATTGATCAGGTATATTGATCAGGTTCATAAAGCATAGGTCAGTAGCATAAGACAGTCCAGCAACAGAAAAATAGTCCTAGGTAACCATTTTGAAGAAGCCAAAAAGGCATAGCCCCCAGGCAAAGGTGTTAGCCCATAGACATTCAAAAACGAACTCCCTCCCCTCTCTCCAAAATGGAGATTCTGCAGTCAGGTGGTTTACCCCCAACCAATCAGAAAGAGCTGTTAGTGAAACAGCAAGTTCCCAAAACATGGAAACATGTTTACACACATGTAAAGACCTATAGTCATAACAGGAGATAAAGGTTATCCTGAACTGGAAACAAGCTGTCTCATGACACCCAGTCTTGTGAGACAAAGAAGGGAAATGATTTTTTGAGGCCTAGCTAAAACTACAACCTCTCCAAGCTTTGAGAACATTAGGAAATATGTCGTTCCCTGACATGGCTAAAAGAATGCAGACACTGCTGAACACTTGTTTTGCCTCTGTCTTCTCCCCAAAAAGAAGTGCTCGACCACTTGCAGGTAGAATTTTAAAAAAAATGGAACTGTAGCCCAAGATAGGTAAAGAGTTCTAAAATGTGGATATTGCAACTTGGCAGGTGACTAGGACTTTTGCACTCAGAAGTGATTTATAATTCTGTTCTGGGGGGCACCCTAGGACTGTGCAGCTTACCCATGGCCATATTCATTTCATTTATTTCATTTATTCAATTTGTATACAGCCCTACTCGGTACAACTGACTCAGGGCGGTTTACAGAAACCATACATATAAGACAATCAAAAGTAATATAACATATAGCATAATTAAAGGTCATACAGTATAATACAATAAATATAACAATACAATACAATACAGCAGTGCAATAAAATAAAACCACACTGCAAAATAAGGTTACAAAATACAATTCCAGTTACATATACATGACATAGTAAATGAACCAACAATGTCAGGGCTCTCACCCTAACCATAAGCATGCTCTGGAAGCCATGGCAGCATCCTGCTGCAGGGGGCTTTTGTAGCCCAGCGTGTGGGCGAGGCTCGGGAGCGCAAGCAGGTGAAGCGAGTCCAGGCGCTCCCAGCCAGAGTCCTCCTCGCCCAGCTGTTCCGACATCCAGGTGGCAGCTGACTTTTCTGGAATGCACAATAGGAAATTGAACTACCAATCTCTGCCTTCACTAACTCACTGGTCTATCCAGCCAGCCCAGCATGGGTTTATAAAACTCTTTCTTGACATAATCACAAGCTTAGCAAATGAATCAAACACTATGGATATAGTGTATCTTGAATTCAGTAAGACTTTTATTATAAGTTCCATCATAATATTATTGCAGAGAAGCCTGTAAACATGGGCTACAGTTAGATGGGTTCAGTGGTGGGCATGGGCTGGTTCACCTCGGTTCTGTAGCACTGGTGGTAACAATCCTGGGTGGTCTCCCGGGAGCTGGAGTAACCTTCCCGAGAGACCACCCGGGATGGTTACCTTTTTTTTTTTAGGTGATCGGTTCAGTCCTCTCACCGGCTGCCCCACTCTGTAGCCCAAAATGACTGCTGGTGAGTGCGCATGCGTTAAAATACCAATTGGCGCATGTGTGCCTCCAGTACTCAGCATGCATGCATCAATTGGTATTTAAACACATGCACACTCACCTGTAGCCATTTTGGGCTGCAGAGTTGGGCAGCTGGGGAGGCCCTCAGCAGCCTCTCAGAGGTGCAGTGGTGGCCCTCGCTTGAGTTACCCCATGCCACATCAGTGCGCCGCTGCCCTGCAACGCCATGCTGCTGCCACTCACTGCCGCTCACTGCTGCATGCTGCTGCCACCACTGCTGCTGACCACCGCTCACCCCAGATGCCGCTGCTGTTGCTCGCCACCGCTGCTGCCAGCCACTGCCACTGCTTGCCACCAACGCTGCCACCCAATGCTGCCGCTCGTCACCAACACTCACTCTTGCACTAGGCTAGGCCACATAAAAAATGCGCAAAAGCACACATTAAATACATAATCCACCCACCCACCAACCCCAAACCCAAACCTGAGTCACTTACCCTGGGGAGCAGAGTAGGCAGCAACAGTGGTGGTGTGACGTGGCCTGGCCCAGTGGCATGGCATGGCCCAGCCTGGCAGTGTAGCCTGCGTTGGCAACGGCATAGCCTGGCATGGCACTGTATTGTATTTAATGTGTATTTATGTGTTTTTATGTCTATTTAATGTGTATTTTAATTTGTATTTTTATGTGTTTTATGTGCATTTAATTTGCATTTAATTTGTATTTAATTTGTATTTTATGTGTTTTTATGTGTATTTAATTTGCATTTTTATGTGTAATGTATTTTTATGCATTTTTTAAATTTTGGCTCTGCCAACGTCGTTGGCTCTGCCTATGACATCATGATGTTGGCTCCACCCATGATATCATGACATTGGCTCTGTCCATGATGTCGGCTCCACCCACAGTGTGGTAGTAAAAAATTTGGCTGCCCATCACTGGATGGGTTTGTAACTGATTTACAGACTATACCCAAAGACTGCTCATCAATTTGTTGTTGTTCAGTCACACAGTCGATTCCAACCCTTTGCGACCCCAATGACCACTGTCCACCAGGCACTTCTGGCCTCCACCTTCCTCCTCAACTCGCTCAGCTTTGTGCCCATTGTGTCTACAATACCATCTAGCCATCTCATTTTTGGCCGCCCCCTTCTTCTTTTGCCCTCTACCCTTCCCAGCATCAAGGATTTCTCAAGCAAATCCTCTCTTCTCATTTGATGTCCAAAATACTTTAGCTTCATCTTTACTATTTGACCTTCTAAGGAGCAATCAGGGTTGATTTCTTCTAAGATTGACCTATTTGTTCTCCTCACTGTCCAGGGGACTCTCAAAACTCTCCTCCAACACCACATCTCAAAGGCTTCTATTCTTCTGCGCTCAGCTTTCCTAATTGTCCCCCTCTCACAACCATACATTGCCACTGGAAATAACATTGCTTTGACTATATGAATTTTTGTTTGCAATGTGATGTCTCTACTTTTCACTATGTTTCCCAGGTTTCTCATAGCTTGCCTCCCAAGAATCAGTCGCTCATCAATGGCTCCTCATTTTACTGAAAAGAAATGCCACATGATTCTGTCCTAAGCCTACTGTTGATAAACATCAATGGAGCACAGTGGGGATCCTTATCATTTTTGCTCAGGTCACAAAATTGGGAGGGATAGCTAATGCTTCAGAAGACAGCATCAGGATTCAATATGGCCTGAACTGATTGAAGAACTAGACCAAAACAAAGAACATGAGTTTCAACTGGGGAAAATGTAATCTATATTTAGGTAGAAAAACCTTGATGTGCAAACTAACAGTTGGTTTGGCAACAGTATGTGTGTGTGTGTGTGGGGGGGGGGTGTCTTGGGATATTAGCAGTTTACAAAGTAAATACAAAATATATCTGTGGTGTGATTCTGATACCTAGGTCATGAGTTTTTCCATGAGTGCTAATTTCCACACTCTATATTCCCAAGTGTCTATTAAGACCTCTGTATTACTTTTCTAAAAATGAGTAATTGTTTGTCTAATTACAACACATAGAAAGATGATTAATCCTTGTGGCATAATGTTACTTTAGAATAAAAAATAAAACCATTTATAATGCTGGCATAATAATAATTTTTGATGTTATCTTTTAAATTACAGTACTGTGCAAAAGTCTTAGGCCACCGGGGGAGGGGGGGAGATCAAATAATTATTTAGGTGGGCATACTCAGACACTCTAAACTCCAAAGTGCACCAGACTTAGAAGGGGTTGAGAGTAGGATCAGCAGGAGAATCTCACCAAATTTGTGTGTGTGTAGGTGGCTTAGGGGCTGAAGTATTTGATACATAACAGCTAATTAATATTCTGTCTTTGCTCACTTGACATCCTTGTCACTTATTCAGCATCCATTTTGAAAGTGAACATAGTTTTTCTTCATTTTGCATTTAGTAGTTCAAGAAATGCATTTATACAAGGAAACCATGTTTTTAAATTTTAGCTTGTTTCATTTTCTTTTTGGCACAAAGAGCTAATGAAGTTTGTTTTTTTTCTTGTTAACAAAAACAGAAAAAAAAAAGAATTTTACATAAATGTTACTTTCCAAAAACATTTCTCAAATCCGTTTGGTAACAAAACTAATCATTGACATCTTGTTATTTCAGACTAATGTGACAAGTAATATGGCAGAAAGTGAACCTAAAGAGCTTCTTGATGAGGGTGAAATAGGAGAGTGCAAAAGTTGGCCTGAAACTCAAAATCACTTTGTGGGGAAGGTAAACAACATTCTGTGCACTCTGGTGTTTAGTCATGCCTGCCACATGTCCCCGGAAATGTCTGCAGACACAGACTATGGCTATAAACAGAGATGAGCACTGACCCCCAAAGTTGGATATGACTGGCTTTTAAGCAAGGACAACTTTTATCTTTACCTTTATGAATTTAGCAAGGAAATATAACTTTGTGTGTAGTAATTGATGGTACACAATATTATATGTGACTGTAAGGCATATTAAATCATCAAAAGATGATTTTCTTATTTTACATTTCAAAACCATCTTCTATATGCCAGGGGTAGAGTTAAGATTTCAATGTAAAGCTTCCTGTTCTGGAATTAGAAGAGGTTAATTTTATTCTTTCAGTTTCATTAAACTTTTGAAACAATGAAACAAACATTTGGGATTTGATGGTCCTTTGCATGGTTTCAATAAAGTGATTACTTGCATCTTTCATCATATTTTTAGAATTTGTTTGCTCATCCAGTAATTAGTAAAGTTATTAAAGAGTTGAAGGAGACATTCAATTGTGTTTTGCCCGAAACATTTAATTTTGTTTGTCCAGATATCATCAAGTCCCACTGCTCTGCCATTCCTACATCTTCTTATAGCGTCTTCTAATTCCTCCAAAATGAAAGCAGTAAAAAGTTTATTGGATTTGCTCTGAATATGTCTTTGAAATTTTATTTTTATTATGCATTAATTGGTCTTCCCTATCAAAAGCAATTGGTGTGCTTTTTATTTGGGGTTATATTTGTATTCAGTGTTCTTTAGTCTTTTCAATAGTCTGTTTTTGACTACTTCTTGCCATGTCAGGCTCTGTTATAGCATCGATCCAACTATTAATGGCTGTGTAGATCAGACACAAAGTGGGTTTGTGATAATAATAATTTCATGTCAGAAATTATTCTGGGTTGAATGGATTTTTGCTGGAGAAACTCCACTCAGGGGACACCTGACTGAGGCTCCTTTCATGTCCCCAAGATCTTCTCCCACCAAAGAGATCCCTATTTATCTACTTGCTATTTCCTGCTTTCGAACTGCTAGGTTGGCAGGAGCTGGGACAGAGATGAGCACTAATTCTGTCATGCAGTGCCCGGTTCTCAAACTGCCAACTTGCCAACCTTCCAGCTAACAAGGTGAGCTTTTTAACCACTGAGCCACCGCAGGCCCTAGTTTGTGATGAGTTTTTGAGATTGGGACAGTTATGCTCTTAATGTGCTGTTGAGCTATGGATTCACACACACACACACACACACACACACACACACACACACACACACACACACACACACACACACACACACACACACACACACACACACACACACACACTAGATCTGGATTGTAGCCTGTCTGCCATCTCCCACTGTTAAATAAATGGAGTACAGTAATACCTCAGATAACGCTAAGACTTGGTTCCACAAGTCTTGATGTTATCCGATTTTTAGTGTTATCCGATGCATGTTAAAATCCTATGGGATGGATCGGATAACATTAAAGCTCCATAGAGATACATTGTAACCACACAGGCTTTAGCGGTTGTTATCCGATCCATCCCATAGGACCTTAACGTTATTCGATCCAATTCTCCTCCCCAGATTGCTTAACATTATGCAATTTTAGCATTATCCGAGGTAAATGTTATCCGAGGTATTACTGTACAGTACTTTAGGATCATATCTAAGGTACATTGAACTAGACTCTGGCCATTTTAAAATGTGCCATTTTTGTCATTGTGTTCCCAAATGTTGTTTTGGCTGTTGACCTCTCCAACTAGAAAGTGTTTTGGCTTTCCATATTAAATGGCTTCTGAAAGTAGAGTGATATAGTAGGTGGTTTGTAAGTCAAAGTTATTATGCTCATAGCCAGTTAAGCTATTGAGCCTTTTATATTGTCCTCTTCAGTATAGTCTGTTAAGATGACCTGGTCTTATAAAAATACGGTTGTACCTCGCTTAAAGAGCATAATGTGTTCCACAGGATTGTTCTTTAAGCGAGTTTGCTCTTTAAGCAAAACACTATTGTAAATGACCAATTGTGTGTGGGGGGGGGGATTGTGAATCCTGATTTATTTGTTAAGTGAGTTTTTTGTTGGTTTTATTTGTTAAGCGAAGCGAACATTTAGAGACAATTCTGCTCTTTAAGCGAGTTACTCTTTAAGTGAGGCGCTCTTTATGCGAGGTTTGATTGTATTCCATATTGCTTTTTGGGCTTCTCAGCAACAAGACATATCCCAGGAACCTATGTTTGATGCTGGTCAGTTTTCTGTTAGTTTCTTGGACAAAAAGGACATCACAGCTTCATTTCCAGCAAATGTAAGGTTCCTCTTGAGATGAATAGATGCCTTCTATGTGAGTATAAATTACTGTCATTTTGTGGTCCTGAAAAGATCTGTTAAGTCAGTAAATTTACAGTACAAAACATCTGTATTGGAGGGATTAGCTGTCTATATGCTGTAGGCTAGGGAATGCCCAAGGGTACTTGCAATGGTTTCTCCTCCTTGGGGAGGCTCATTTTATGTCCTCCAATAATCCCTTAAAGCAGTTACATCAGCAAGCTTGGACCCATATTTTTTATTCTTTCCCATACAAATGTCTCAGAGTGAGTTATTGAGATTTTGAGTGCCAATTAACGAGAAAAAAGTGGACTCTGAAAGACATCATGCTACTCTCTTCGGTGGGTATCTGTACTTTTAAGGCACAGCTAACAGGAATGTTATCAAAACTCTGCAACATATAGTGCAATATTTCAAGATAGGAAGTATTAGCCAGATGCACACTTTTGCCCAGGGGGCACCCAAGAGTACTTTCAATGCTTTTCAATCTTTGAGGCGGCTCTTTTTATATTCCCCAAAATTACAAATGTAACATTAGCACATTAAATATATGAGATATTTCCATGTGTTGGTCCTCTCTTGGGGCTTCTGCTCAAGAAATATTTCCTTTTCTTTGCACTACTCCAAACAGAGCTTTCCATCTTCTCTCCATGACAGTCTAATGTGTCTAATAAAACCAAGGAGAAATAATTTCCATCACCCTTATCTATCTTTGGAAGTATTTTCTCCATCTCGTCACTTTCTCTTAGGGTGAAACTGTTGCATCCCCCCTTTTTTTCATCCTTGTAGCAACCTGTGTACCTCATTTTTTTTAGCCCTGGACCTCTGCTATCTCCTGGAATTTTAATTAACATATCCCTATAATTTCCCCAGATCTTGAAATATGTAGATGTAGATTCAATCTTAGAAACTCATCAGTCTTGAGCGATTGCTTTGAGTTAACTTTCCCCCATAGAATTTCTGAAGTGCATATAATATCTTAATCATTTACTTGTTGTCTGCCATTTTATGTAGTTCTATTTTGCTATTCCTCAAAGCAATCTTTGAATTATTTTAATACATGTGAGTCCAGTAGAAGTCTCAATATGAATTTTTTATGAATGTGCTTTATTTGCCCCCTTTTTGTTAACACACTGTTGGTATGGTTCAAAGATCTCTTACAGGTATGGCTCAGCAAATCTGAGTTCATGCATGAGCTTTAATAGCATACTGGATAACACAGTCCTAGCCCATCATTTCAAATGATAACCACAGTTGAAGAAATTGACTGCAAAGCTACATTAGATATATAAAAGAGATAACAATTATGATGTGTTTGCTACATGGTTTCTTTTTATTCAATATTTCAGTGGTACTGGTTGATCTCATACTTCTAGTTAGCCATTTTGATTTGTGGAGTGAACTGTTAATGTAAAATACACACTAAGGTCCCCCTCACCCATACTGATAAGTAATTTTCATAACAATTGAAGGTAGATTGTGAATCTGACTTGGATGATTGGTATAAAGATATGGAATATAGCTATAAATGATAAATTAACATGTGGGTTGAAGGTAAAAAAGGATAAATTTAAAATTTGATTTTGGAGACATATGGGGAGAAAGTTTAGAGTATGTATTAGTGAAAGGGGAATGAATAAAGCCAGAGCAAGGTGTATTCTTTTTTTGAATGAGATGAATATATAAAATTGTAAATATATTGAGAACATTTAATTGAGAAGGTTTAGAAGACCTATTGGTGGCAGGTGTATGTAGTAGTATTATTGTAGTGTATGTACTTTTGTTAAGATTTGTGTATGTTTTTGTAGTTGTGATTTTTAGTTTATTTTTGTGTGTGTTTATATTTTAATTAAACATTGTTTTATTTAAAAAAATGATTGACCCCTTGTTAATCTACAAATGTTTTATTATTGCTTGCCTTGATTATAAACTGTCAAACAAAACTAAACTAAAACCACAAAGATATGGAAATCAGTTTTAAAGATGACAAAAGCCATTTATGTACAGCAGGGCAGAGTGCAAATTTCATTCTTACTGTTAAGTATATATCATACCAACTATATTTCAGGGAATGTACATTTTTACTATTTATGCATGTTTGAAGGATAAGTAATAATTGAGTTTATTTTTAAACATCTGAGCAGAACTTCACCTCACAATGTCTGCAGAACTCACTTCTTGAACATGTTTGATCAAAGAAAAAGAAAAAGTAAGCATATTTATTTATTCATTTTCCGTATGCATGAAATTTCTGATGTGCAAGGATGTAGTTTATAAATTCCCCTGCTTATTTCTTATGCTGACTGCATTTGTTAGCTGTACAATGACATGTGGAGAGAAGGGGGGGAAATAACTGAGGAAACTCTTTTAGAGAAAAACCTTTTATGCAGTGACCTCCACTAGTATCCTTTTAAAAACTCCAATCAGAGCTGCTTCCATGGTTTCTTTTTTAGGTCAACAACCTTTTTTTGATTATGGTTTAAATGGACCTTCTCATCTCTTTCACATCACAGATTCCCCCCGTTTTAAAAAAATTGCTATCCAACCTTCAATCTTTTTTAGACTTCTATTTCATGCCATTATTTTCTGACTGCCCAACTACTACAGCTCGGTCCATTTCCTTTATCTTGCTGTTAGCTCTGTCAGCCTATGGTTACAGCCAAAAATTATGTAATGAGGTTGGGAATCATACTACTACAGAATGCAAATGGTATGAAAGCTTTCTTCTTTGGTAATTGTCTATTGTCCTGGCATTTTCAAAATTTTCTACATTCAAAGTTTAATACTTTAGTACTTTAATAATTTAAAGAAAAATGGGATGAAATTTGGTGGGGAGCAGCTAGTGGTAGAATCTCTATGATTCATATGACAAATATTTGCTGTGGATGCAGGCTGTGGGCCTAGGAACTGCCATCAATCCAATAGCAGTACTGTACATCTACAATAAGAGAAGAGAAAGTGGCTTTAGAGATGGACTTCCATACAGATTCTGCATTGTATTATATGGAATATATTTCAACCTGCTGACCTCTGGTTAGGGCCGTAGCCAGGATTCTAGAATTGGGGGAGGGGGGCTGCTAAAAAATGTTCAGGAGGGGCAAAAAAATTTCAGGAGGGGCAAAAATGTCACACTCACATATATAACATTGGAGAGTGGAGTGTTAGCTCAGGAGGGGTTTCGACTTGTCTCTGGCAGCAAAACACAAGCATTCATAAAACAGTATTACAAAATACAATAATGGAAGGCTAAAAGATAAAGGAAGGAAATGAAACCATTATAGATTTGCCTTTTTACTTATGCCTACCAGGGACACTTGTAAGATGGACACATCATCTATTATGAGAAGACCTATGCTATATCTGATCAAAAAACTATCAATTCAGGCACTCTGTTCAGCAACTAGACGTCAACACAAACAAGGCATGAATGTATTAACATCCTTCTGCTTATGTTTCCCATCACCTGATGATCACAACCAATATGGAAATACAGTAAAACCCCTATTTGCATAAAAAGTATGTTCCACAGGCTTTTCTGTAAATTAGTTTTTTACTTAATTCAAACAAATCCATAGGAAAAATTATTTTTTACTTAACTTGAAGCAAACCCATAGAAAAATGATATTTATGTAACTTGAAGCAAACCCATAAGAAATTGCATTATGTAAATTGGGATATTTATGTAAATCGGGACATGGTTTTAGTGCAAAAATCATTATGTAAGTTGAATTTTATGTAAGTCGAGGCATATGTAAATTTGGGTTTTACTGTACTATAAACCATCATGACCAGAAGACAACAATAGTCTCCAGGCATTAAACTCTTATTCATTCCATATACAAAGCTATGATCAACTCAAGTATCTTGCCTTCTACCCCTTTTGCTATCTCATTCATGTATTTGTACTGTGGGGAAAAGCTGGAGTTTTCTTCAAGATGAAGGTATTCTTTCAATATTATTGATAGCAAAATATCAGCATAAAAAAGAGCTGAGGCACCTGGAACATTTTGGAATAAGGCTTCATGGAAACCAAAACCATAATTTGCATATGATTTGTTTTGTGTAATAAACTCATGCTTTCCTCATTTTGAGCCATTGCATATGGAATCAACAACACTGTTTTTCAAGCAACCAGGCTACGCGCATGGATGCAGAATGTAAAACTTTAAATTTTTGAAAAAACTAGATAAAGGGAATTAGAAACATACAGTTTGATTAAACAGAGCCCAAAACTTACTGAACAACCTTCTAGCTACCATCTTTCCAGGCCACCATTAAAAAAACCCTTGTTTTTCAATCCACTAAATATTTAGCATTAACTCAAAATGTTGAAATGCAGCAAGTTGGAAGTTTTGTTTTATAAATAACTCTGTAAAGAAAGACTGAGATAAGATGTGGAAGTGCTGAGGAATATCAAAGTATCATTTTAAAAAACTATACACTGTATATACTTTAAGACAGGGGTTGTTAAGCTTTTTTTAGCTAGGGGCTGGGTCATGCTCCCTCAGACAGTTGAGGGGGTTGGACTGGTGGTCTCCCTGCCATTTACAGCTGTTATAACTGCATTTGTGACAGTCAGAGACTTATTTATGGCTGTTGTAAATGAGTCTATGTCTGATTTTGGCAGCGGCAGCTGGAGCGGCTGGAGTGAGGGCTGGATTATTTGACACAGTAGGCCATAAGTTGCCTACCCATGCTTTAAGAGTATATCTTTAAGACACAAAACAGGATTTGCTGTCATTAAGAACATGGCCTCAGCTGTGCTCAATAATAACCAAAAGGGAAAAAGAGATTTAGAGGATGGTCAGTGTCACCAAATAATGAAAATAATAATGATTGCTTAATTAAGAATTCTAGGTGTTCCTATATATTCTGCACCATCTCTAAAATCCCTCAACAACCATCCTGTTCAGGTTGAAGGGGGGAGGAATCATATCTCCTTTAAGCTCAGTGAATATGTAGCGTGGAGAAAACTGCTGTCACTCCAGCAGCTACAGGAAGTCAATACCAAGATACCTCGTTGGTTGAAATTATGACAGACCAACGCTATTGATTATAAAGACTCTGACAAATATGTATGAAAGCATGGTATTTATCAATAATAAATTAACTCTCCTTGCTTGGATGCTTGGAACAGGTGAATGCTTTAATACATCTCATGCAAAAATCAATTGTAGGATTAAGGCAAAATGATAAGCAACCCATGAATCTACATCTAAATCTTTTCTATATGCATAAGACTTTGGCAAACTCTGCTCTGTTTCAACAAGACAAGAGAGTCTGCTGTCATTAAGACCAGACCAGGAGGTAGTGGAAATTCTCCCACTGTCTAATGAAATTACATCAAATTGGTGGGGGAAACTATTATAATTCATAATTTAAATCAGGGGTACTCAACCTATGGTCCATGGGCCAGATCCGGCCTATGGTGCCAAATAATCCAGCCACTGCCTCCACTGCAGCCACGTCTTGGCAGAATCGGCTGCAGAATCATTTACAGCCACCATAACCATAAACACATTTACAACAGCCATAAATGAGTCCACAGCCTTCGTAAACGTGTTTACAACAGCTGTAAATGAGTCCACAGCCTTCATAAATGCATTTACAACAGCCGTAAATGAGTCTGCGGCCTTCGTAAATGCATTTACGACAGCTGTAAATGGCAGGGGGACAACCAGTATGGCCCCCTCAACTGTTTGAGAGAGCATGACCCAGCCCCCAACTTGAAATGGTTGAGAACCCCTGGGTATCTATGTGAAAAACCTTAAAACTGATATGACTCTTCCTTTCACAAGACACATTAAAGATGCACATTAGGTCTAGATCCATGGTTCCCAATGTGGGCCACATGCCCCACACAGGAGCAATTTGATTTTTAAGGGTGGCAATTCATGAATGAGTTATTAACAGTTAATGGATTTTTAGGTCTCTCCATGTGAATAGGAGCTCACTTTTTTATATGTAGGGGTAGGGATCAATATTTTAGAGATGCTTAGGTGGAGCATGGTCAAAAAGGTTGGAACCACTGCTCTAGATCCACCAAACCTTGTTATGAACATAGTTGAATAAATTATGGTTACATTTAAAATAAAAGTTAAATGTGTTTTTACAACACAGTTCAGGCTTTCATTCCTCCCAAAATAATGCAGCAGAGAATTTAAGGTTCAATACTGTCCTCTGTCAAATCCATCAGAGGATACTCCAGGGACAGCTAGCAAGATGTCATTTGATTTTAGCAGGGAAGAAAAAACTGCTTTAAGTAAAAGCCAAAGTCTTCCACACCCATCCAGACAGAAACAGAGCCAAAAATCCAGAGCAGAGTTACCCCTAGAACACTTGTCCGTCCCACCAGAGTGGACCAGAGAGGCTCTCTGGTTGTGCCATCAGCTGGAGAAGCACATCTCTCTAGCACCAGAAGGAGGGCCTTCTCCGTGTCCGCTCCGGCCCTGTGGAACCTCTTGCCTATCGAGTTGCATCTACAGACAGAGCTGCTACCCTTCAGCAAGGGTGTTAAGATCTGGCTGGCAGGGCAGTTGTGGGGTACTGGCTATATGGTCACCTCAGTCTGCTGGCTCAGCTGATCACTCCACTCTCTCTTTCTGAATTCTTTTTAACCTCCTTGTCTAATCTTTCTTTTTAACTTTTAATTTTTTAAAATTTTTAATTTTAAACTTGATATTGGTCAGGGTCATATTGAGTTTTATTGTTGGACTGTGTTTTAATTGCTGTTTTTTACACTGTGTTAGCCGCCTGAGTTGTTTGTGAGGAGGGCGGCATATAAATATGACCAATGAATAATAATAATAATAATAATAATAATAATAATAATAATAATAATAATAATAATAATAATAATAATAATAATAATAATAATAATAATAATAATAATAATAATAATAATAATAATAATAATAATATCTAGCTCTGTAATCCAGGATGTTAGTTCCATTAATGTGGCTATGCCCCTACTAGATCTTAAGGGGCAAATAAATACATTAATTCTAATTAATACTACTGAATAATCAAAAAACTATTTTAAACGCCTGAGTGTTTTGCCTGCTATTCTTATGAAGACCATTCTTATGATATCCAAAGGACAAGCATCCCAGTTACTTTGAAAGGGAAAAAGCTTCCCAAAAGTTAGCTGATGGCATGGTAGGTAGCAATCCCAAACCTGGAGGAAACAGTAATCTGATTTCATTATACCACCCAATTTCATTGTTGTATCCAACCCTAACACTGTTAACAGACATCCTTGCTGGTAAGCTGAATGTATTTATAATTACATTTTGGTGGATCAAAAAGGTTTTATGTCCAATAAACAATTAGACAAAGTATTTTTTTGGGGGGGTCACTAATGTCATCCACTCTCAGAATAAAAATATTAGACAATTGTACTATTATATTATTCTTTCTTTATTATTTGTGTCAGAGGCACCACCAGCATATAATAACATAAAAGCTAAAATTAACATATCTAAAAGAAAATGGAATTAAAAGGACTCGATGACATCCACCCAATATTGGGCTACCTCAACATCATTTCCTCTTGCCAATATAAGGTCCTCCTCAGTGCATGTTGAAGGGCATGTTGAAGGACTCCCTCAATACCCTTCAAGCATTTGATCAAACAGAATGGATAGACTTATTCAAACTTCTAGAAAAACTGGGTTCCAGAAAACAACTTTTATCTCTTATAACCTGTTTATGAGAGTCACATAGGCAGGGCCATTGCCAGGGAGAACCGGGGGAGGGGGGCAGTGGCAAAAAACCATCCTAACAGCCCACCCCCCGCCCACCCCATTATGCCAATGTTATATATGTGAGTGTGACATTGTTGCCCCTTCTGGAAAAATGTTTTCCCTCCCTGAAAAATTTTCACACACACACACACAGAAAATTCTAGAATTCCTGGCTATGGACCTGCACATAGGTGTAAGCTGTACATCCTAATCAGATAGACTCATAGCCATTCTCTCTGACCACTGGAACAAGTTTTCCTCTGTTTGTTCTTCTGGTTTTTTAATAGCAATTATGCCTCTGACTAACCTAATAAGATCCAGCTCATAAATTAAAGAGATTCATATCAATAAACATATGCATTTTATTAATCTATATGCAGATTATGTTCTCCTGTTTTTCACACAAACAAAAGGGTTATTCCTGCATCAAAATAAATACAAATATATATGCAATTTAAAATAACTTACCCAAAATCTAGAGTTCATTATACAAGATGTTAGGTTTTGCCTTGTGCTTCTCTGGACATAAATACCTTTGAATAACAACTAAAAGTGTGAAACAAGTAATATGCAAAAATCATTAACCAAAAATTCAATGGATCCAAGAAAAACTGAAACTCTGGCCCAACCCTTAAACTTTCACTGCTTAATGAATGACTACAATAAAACAGTGTTTTCTGCCTAGGTTACCATTTTTGTTCCAAACAATCCCAATGGGACCAATGAAGATGAAAATTACAAAGTGCCAGAAAGTCTCAGAGAATTTTGGTGCAAGTAGCAAGCATCTGAAGTAGTAAACAGCATTCTGTGCATTCTGGTGTTGAGCATGCCTGCCACAAGTCCATGGTAACATCTGCAGATGTAGACAGCGCTGGTTCTTTGGCTATAAACAGAGATGAGCACTGAACTCTAGAGTCGGATATGACTGGCTTTCGAGCAAGGATGACTTTTACCTAGCAAGCATCTTAGATTTACAAAGGCAAAGCTATATAAACCAGGTAAGAAAGGAGAACTTATTATCCCAAACCTGAAGTTATATTTCACTTCTTGTCAACTAAAACAGTTCATACAGATAATTAGAAATTATATCTCCACTTTCTTGGTAAGGATGGGGCTAAGCATTGAAATACTAGCATACAACTGCCAGCCATTTCTCCCTTTTGATATTAGCGAGATTTGTTGTTTTCAAATAAAATGAGGGAAGGGAGGTAAAGAAACAACAGCAACAACAGGAATTTTCTTCAGAGTTTCTGCATTTAATTAAGGACAGGAACTTAAGAGAGAAAAAATCTGTGTACTACAATCTCAGAAGCTGTATTCCATCCAAAGCATGCGAAATTCCCTAACAATGGGACTGATTTTTAAAAAACTCTTTTGCTTCTCCACAGTTTTTGTGTAGTGTCCAATGATAAAGCTAGCAGTGGAAGAGGAAAGAATTAAATATCCTCTGAAACACATGCTAAATATTTGCTCTGAGCACATACTCTAATAGTTCTCTCCAGTGGTTTCCACTTTCACAATATAACCATTCGTACCATTAAAAAGAAGCCAACACAGAAAAGTCCAAAATGGTTGTGTGTGCTTATAGTTGGTTCCAAAGTTAGAGTTTGCATGTCATTGCTGTTCTCAGAGGTAGATTTCTGATTCATCCTTACATCCTTGGAATGTGTTCCACAGGACCATAAAAATGTTGCCTGAGAGGTTTCTTGCACTTTGAATTCAGAATTGAATCTCACTTTCTAACAATTTCTAGTTAACAAATGTTAAAGCCACCTGCAGTTTTAATGCCCATCCACTGTTTTGTGTTACTTCTCTGGCACACACCTATGGCAGCTTGTAGATGCTTCTCAACAGAGTTCAATGTATATTTTCTAGCTCCATTTGGTACACATTTTTAGTATCTCAATTGGTATCATTTGAACCTTACAGAGGAACTGAAGAGCCTGTTGGTTCTGCTTCATAAGGCAAATATTCTAAAAATTTTTTGGAAGGCTCAAAGTCAAAATGTCAAAAACATCAAGAAGGCCAAGAGAATGACAACAAGCCCTATCAGTCCCTGGAAAATAGATGGGGAAGAAGTAGAAGCAGTGACAGATTTTACTTTCTTAGGATCAAAGATCACTGCAGATGGGGATTGCAGCCATGAAATAAAAAGGTGACTGATTCTTAGGAGACAAGTGATGAGAAACCTGGGGAACAGAGTTAAAAGTAGAGACATCACATTGAAAACAAAAATTTGCACAGTCAAAGCAATGGTATTCCTGGAGATAATGTATGGTTGTGAGAGGGGGACCATTAGAAAGCTGAGCGCAGAAGAATAGATGCCTTTGAGATGTGGTGTTGGAGGAGAGTTTTGAGAGTCCCCTGGACAGTGAGGAGAACAAATAGGTCAATCTTAGAAGAAATCAACCCTGACTGCTCCTTAGAAAGACAAATAGTAAAGATGAAACTAAAGTACTTTGGGCATCAAATGAGATGAGAGGATTCACTTGAGAAAGCCTTGATGCTGGGAAAGGTAGAGAGCAAAAGAAGAAGGGGTGGTCAAAAATGAGATGGCTAGATGCATTGGGCACAGCGCTGGGTGGGTTGAGGAGGATGGTGGAGGACAGGGGTGCCTAGCGGGCAATGGTCCACATGGTCGCAAAGAGTCAGAATTGACTGTGCGTCTGAACAACAACAACATTCTGACATATATTTTACAAATTCAGCTAGGCAAAGAGTTCTCAAACTATTTTTCGCACAATATATTTCAGCCAGACCATACTTCAATTTGCAACTTGTTCTCCTACTGGCCTCATTGCAAATCTATGCAAGCCAAATAAAGAGTCCAGACTGCAACACTGGTAGGAATTTGAATTCAGTGCTCACAACTATACTTCATATAACAGAATACATAATGTGGTGTTTTGTTTTTTCCAAAAGCAAAGAAAATTTTAACCATTTTACTGAATGTTATCTGTTAGAATAACAGATGAAATGAGTTTCTAGATCTTCTGAACACACTAAGGAAGAGTAAATCTAGGTGCTATTAATTCAGCAAGCAAGAAACTTTCCATCAATTTGAGAATATTATTAGGCTTCAATAGAAGGTAAAATTACCAACAAAAGCAATCAGTATGACAAATAAGATACTGGAACCTCTAGGCTTCCACTTGGATTGTGCACAGATTGGCTTCTGAACTTGCTGAGGGACTGAACAAATATTTCTAGCATTAAAAGTGTCACATACTTTTAAAGTCTGAATATATATGTTAAAAGGTAATTTTGACATGCAGTTGATAGAGATGACACAGAAATCACTTTGGAAGACTCCAATGTGAAAATAGACTCTGACACAGTAGAATCAGTACCCTGGTGGTCCAGAAAAAAACAAGATCTACATCATGCATAGTCTAACTCAGAGTCAAAGTCATAACTATTAATTTTTGAGAAGAGATTGGTACAGAAGGAAGACTGTATGCATTTTCCACCATCATGGGCACAGGCAAGAGGCTGGTCAAAAGATCTGGTACACTAGTAAGACACGTATCAAAAGACCAAAAGAGGATGTTGTAGATTGTGATTAAGACAACACCAAGTACTAGCATGGGACCAGTTGTTAATTGCCCTGGTGTTGAGGTCATCTAGATTGAAATCAGTCTTGGTCTTAGCCTTCTAATGCCCACAACTCATGCAAGGTGTTGGAGAACATCACTGATAGTAGTAACAAGACTGCTTAGAGAACAAGGATACTGTAAAGCAGATTGGCTTGCAGGCAAAGTAAGATATTTGGGATTGAGCTTGCTACTGTCTAGGTCAGGATCAAGGGCAGTAAATATGGAAAACTGCACCAAATTTTGCCTGTACCAATATTAAAAATTAACTTCAGAAGTTTTACAAATTAATCTAGAAGGCACAAACCTGAACAAACATGTTTGGTATATAGGGAAACAGTCCTACTTTAGATTCAAAAAGTGAAGTGAAATAATTGTTCTTCACAAATGATGATACCTTACAAAGATATCTATCTATCTATCTATACCTATACCTATACCTATACCTATACCTATACCTATATCTATATCTATATCTATATCTATATCTATATCTATCTATCTATCTATCTATATATATATATATATATATATATATATATATAAGTTTTTTCGCAGCTGACGTAAGAAAAATGTGGATTCTGTGCCTTGAGCCATAAAAGGACTTTCATTTTCTTCATTGTAGTAAATTTAAGAAAAAAGCATGACAAACTCTGCTCCAATATATTAATGCTAAATTAACTTTATTTGTATGGAGAAAAATAATTGTTTTTACCAGAATGCAATTCAAATGGACTTTGTCTTTTCTATGTAACTGTAATGGAAATACTTTGCCAAATATTTAGGAGTCTCTTTGAAAGTTCTAATCAGATCTAATGGAATGACTTGCTGACAGCCCCCTAAAGCTCTACCATAATATATCAAGTATATGTCCTACAGTCAGCAGATTGTGAAAGTAATGAAACAAAAATGGAGACTCCAGTTTCTTGTTACAAAGGGGATCACTTTTCATGGTAGGTAGAAGAAATCATTTAGAAAGAGTCTGCAGGGTTCAGAATTAATTTTTCAATACCTGAAGTAGCACAGATATAACAAACTAATGAGGAAAAGCAAGAGTATTGTTAGATGAAGACATACAGAGAATGACTGCTACCATGAAAAAGTTACTAGTGTTTTTCTTTGCTAATAGAAACGAAATATTTCTTCAGACAGCCAGTCTTATCTAGATGCTTACTTTAAGTGCTGTTAGGGAAACTAGAGATGCCAATTAAAAGGGTGTCTTATATCTCAATGGAAAAGCATAGTTCACAAAGGGAATTTTAACTTTATTAGACTGCAGGCAAGTGAATAGAACTAAGTGAGATTTAATCAAATGTAGGTTAAAAAGCAGTAATCTCAGGAAAATAAATATAACCTACTTTGCCTCCTGTTGTTTCTACCTTGATTAAAATGGTAGAACTGAAGAAATACGTCAGAAAATTATAATAGAGTCATGCAAACAATGGAATACATTCATTTCACATTTGGCTTTGATCCATCTACATTCAATAACATGTCATTTCCACAGCTGTGTGTCAGGACAGAAAAGAATACCATGAGATGTGAACTTTTAAAAATAACAGCCACTGCCCTGAATTACAGCTATTACAATCTCTTAATTTTTATTTCACAGTGCTTATTTGGCTTTGGCTTCCATCATCTTCTGGACCATTCTCTGTATTTTGCAAACTGTAATCTGTGAAACCATCCATTTTGCCTAATGTAGACTCTTTTTAAAGATAATTTACTTGATTAACACATTCCTCCTTGGGCTAATGCATGTTTATGCATTATTCATTTGCACATACTATATTTTAGTCCTGTATGTGTCACATTGTATGTACTCTAAGTCCCACAAACATATTCTCAGGGAAAGATGCAACAAGCCTCAAGAGATGCGAAAACTTTAGCTTTTTTCAGGTTGCCTACTCCAATGAACATATTCTCTATTTCCTTTCTGAGCGTAGTCACCATCCTATACTTGTCCAAATGAGAGGAAATATTTTTAATGATCATCCTCTTCCTCCATTACTTCTTATGCCAGTATCACTTTGAACAAAGACCAACTCCAGGAAAACAGAGCTGCAAGGGGATTCTTTTATGGTTTGCAGTGAAGCCACTTTCCCACTTAAAGCTGCAGACAAGTACATTTTCCAGAAACTTTTCTATAAAGAATAAAACACAAAGGTATTTTGCAATGAAAGGATACAGAATATCTAAAATCTGGACATTAATTTTACAAAATATATCATGTCAGAATGGTTCCATATGGTTTGAAATGATATGTGAACAGGGAAGAGGTAATTCCTGAATGCTTCATTTGAAAGTGGGGGAAAGGAGATAATATATGGGAAGAGGAAGGTGGTAATCCATGTTGTGGAATCATTCTGACATGTGGTTCATAACGTATTTTGCAATGTTATTGTTCAAACTTTTGACATTCCATATTCTCAGACTGTGAACTACTTTTCTATTTTACTTTTCTGTCAACAAGTTTTTGAGAAATGTAGCCATCTGAAGATTTAAATGAGATAGTGGCTTCATAGCAAACTATAAAGGAATCAGCAGAGGTGGGACCAACTAAAGGAAAAAAAGGGGAGGTCTCTGGGCTGGAGTATCTGGTTTGAATGGTGAACTTCCAAATCCATCTGCAGCCTTCAAAGGTTGCAAAAGTCTGACCAGGTTATTCTGCTATGGTAATAGAGTATACCAGCATTTTCCAAACAATGTTCCATGGAACACTGTTGCACTTCAATTCCAAGAAGCCTAAGTCAGTAAATTGGCTGATCAGTGCTTTGGGGCATTCACTTAGGCTTCTGGGAACTGAAGTCCAAAAAAATAATAATTGGGAAACACTTAAGTAGACCATACTGCCAGTGACTCAACGTTGATTGTCAGGTGGGTTAACTAACCTGACAACCCTAAGGACTAATAGCCTTGGGAGGAGAAGTCCACAGCAAAGAGTGATGGTCACCAAGTGGATTAAATCCCAACTGAATCCATCTTGACAGAGGGCAGCAGCTTCATCAATACCTGGGGCCTGGGGCTGAGGAGGACTTTGCAAGCCAAAATGGCTCAAGACCAGAAAATGACTCACAGAACAGGATCAGTGGTCATGTGGAACATGGGGGTCATGTGGAACAAAAATGGAAGACCACTGCTTTATATTGTTCCCAGGACAATCTTCATGGCTGATCGCCATGATGATCGTCAATATTTGGAATCAGATAAGGCACTTGAAGAAGAAGTATAGGCTACAAATCAAATCACAACAAAGCCAAATCATTCCAATTCAACTTTCCAGTGTAGTTGTACTCTGGAAACCTTTTATGCAACAGGACTTTATTCAATATGCTAACCATATAAAATTTAAAATATTTGTTCTTATTTTCCACTGAAATCAGCATGAAATTAATTCCTAATACTGTAAATGCATTCTATTACACACCTGGAAATTATTTTGAGACACAGACATAATAACACAGAGGTTGAGAACGTTTCCAAACCAATATTAAAAATAAATTAGGCCCAGCAAATAAAACGAATGTAAAATACCACTTCAAAAGTAATTAGGTACAACAGCAAAAATTAAGCTGGAAACACAATTATTCCTCCACAAGCAACAATTAGACACAGACAAATACAAAGAAAATGTAAGTTTGTCCTTTATAAGTAAATTACTACTCGTTCCCACATTTCTCAGTAATAAGAATTTCAGAGACTGCACAAAAGGGCTAATGTTGCTAGTTTATACATGTCTACATAGAAAGGTATCTACTAGGTATCTTCATCTACATCTACATCTATATAGATATAGATATAAGGAGTATAACTATACAGCAGGAAAAATACAGGTTTCATTCATTCATTTCACCTGACTACAGGAAAAGACAGCAGAGAGAAGGGAAAAACTGGCACATAGCCTTGTTTGTAGCTTGCTAAGGTAGCTCTCTTCTGGCCATCCAAATCTGCAGAAGGCTACATTAACAAGCTGGAAACAAGGCTGACTGACAACCTCCTCTCTCTGTGTGCACCACCTTAGAGAGAAGATTTTACAAGCTTTGCAATAGAGGTTTTAAAAATAAAAAACCACATCCTGACTACTACTAGCATGACCAAGACCACCAGCTGTGGCTGAGTGATGAATTTTAAATTTGTAAGTCTCTCCACACCATCCCAAGGCTCCCAGAGGCTTCCTCCTGAGCAAAAGGGACCAACTATGAGTCTAAGAATCTAAAAATGGGGGGAGTAGGAAACTTTTAATCAGTGTAAAGTAAATGTTTAACTGTGTAGGGTGGCATACAAGTCTAATAAATGAAATGTTTCCAGTGCCAGATCCAGATTATACTAGTACAATAAGATTCCATCCACTGTTTCTGTCTTGGGTATTCTCCAACAGTTATAAAACTAAATTATGAAATTTTCAGAGGTGGTTCAGTATCCATGGCCTTCTCATATATGAAGTATACTGAAAAGTCTTTGCAACTATTTTTTATTCTCTAAAATAAAAACAGCACATAAAAGTAGTGATGAATGTACCTCATATTATCCTGATAACAATTACACATATATACAAGATATATGGCTTCCCCAGCCACTCCACAGCTGCGGAGGCAAGGGCGGGTGACTAGGGAAGCCGACAGGGAGTCCCCGTCAGCTTCCCCAGCCACCCTGCAGCTCTAGATCGGGTCCTCTGATCTCTCTGGAGCAGGCAGGGGACACAATCCAAGCTGTTTCTGGGCTTCCCTGATGTCCTCAGCCAGTGCAGCAAGCCAGAATGTCGGGATTCGAACCCTGACATTCTGGCTTGCTGCACTGGCTGAGGATGTCAGGGAAGCCCAGAAACAGCTTGGATTGGGTCTCCACACCTCCCTGGACCCGGTGGGGGGGGGTCAGAGACCCCAAAACTGGTTAAAAAAATGGACGTTTGGGGTCTCTGACCCCCCCCCCCGGCCGGGTCCAGGGAGGTGGGGAGACCCGATCCAAGCTGTTTCCAAAGTTCCCCCACCTCCCTGGAGGCTGCAGCAAGCCAAAATGTCAGGATTCAAATCCCGACCTTCTGGCTTGCTGCAGCCTCCAGGGAAACAGGGCTTTTTTTAACATTGTGTGATCACTGTATCGCACAACGTTAAAAACCGGATAACGACTGGACTTGTGGAACCAAGTCATAACGTTATCCGGGGTACTAATGTACCTTTAAAGCCCTATATGGTAGTGGGCTAGGATACTTAAGAGACTGCATTAACTCACTTAAAGAGCAGCATTTTCTCTGAATGGTCACTTCGCTTAACAAATAAAACCAACCAAAAACTCGCTTAACAAATCGGGGTTCGCAATCCTGCGGCGGCGGCGGCACCGCCGCCGCAGCGCCCCCCCAAGTCACAATTGGTCACTTACAATGGTGTTTCACTTAAAGAGCAAACTTGCTTAAAGAGTAATCCTGTGGAACACATTATGCTCTTTAAGCAAGGTACAATTGTAGTTTATGTCTCCAGTTAAGAGCTATTTTTTGCCATATAGCTGATCTTACATTACTGTAGTTTAATATTGTACTTTCATATTGTGATACTGTTTTGCAACCAAAACACCAGTTAGTAATAAACAACATCCTATGAAACAGAAGGCTATGCTTCTAGGCATAACTGTCAGAAACGACCACTTACAAATTATAGATTAATACTTTTGATCATCTGTCGCAAGAAATCATGTAACATAAACATGACCAATCAGTGGAGTTCTGTCATTTACTCCCTATAGCATTTACATCTCCAATTTCTGTTACTCTGAATTTTGCTCAATGTGCTTACATTTTCTGTACAAACTTGGGATGTGGATGTAATAAGCCCAGACTAAAACTATAAACAGAGCAATTACATTTAAATAAAAAGAAGATATTTTTTATCTTCCTATAGGGAAGAAAATGGGTATTTTATTTCATGTAGTGAAGCTTAACATGGATCCTAACTGCATACCTCTTTATGACACACAGTTAAAGTATCAGTGTTTTTTATGCTCCCAGCAAGGAAGCTCTTTTATCATTCAGTAATGTCTCTTTTTCTATACATCCCCTTTGTGGGCCTCTGGCCTCTATTTCTTATTCTGCAGACTAAAGCAAGAAAGAGGAAACATGACTGTCGGAGAAACATTCATTAGGCACAATGTAATGAGAAATTTATTGAGAGAACTACAGGAACAAAAATACAAGGTAGCACTTAAAATCCATTCACTGAAGAAGTACTTCATGCTTCACCTATAGTAGGTTTCCAAAATGTGTGCAAAAAACAAAGAGGACATATTCTTTTTTGCAACACTATGCCAAAAAGAAGGGGGCAGGCAAAAGTTCTTCATCATTCAAAACAATGAATAGCTCGACTCTAAGGTTAGCTATGCAGCAAACAACAATTTTATTGGAGGTATAGAAATTGGTGCAATCTAATTAGTACAACAACTCATTACCAGAAACATTATACCATCCTAGGAACACTGTGCCACAACAGCAGTAACGCAGTTGAGTGCAAATGTTTAAGAATATGGCATACCAATAAACTGCCACAGTTGAATCTCTTCCAAGAAAACTAGCAAATCTGTATGTTGGTAAGTTAGGGTATGATTTAGCCTGTCGTCCCACTCAATACTGCCAACATCTGCACTGATTTCACATATACAGCTTCATTTCTTGATAGTGTTCCATCCAGAATTGCTACACAAACTACCAACCACTTTTGCCTGTCTTCTTCTCCGTCTCCCTGACTTCTTCATTTTTTCTCCGCTCATTTCTCCTGTCTCACACTCTCAAATTTTGACATTTTGGACATAATGCTTTCTATTTCTATTTTTAGCTTAAAAATGAAAATAATTATTGAAGCTTCATGATTTTGCTTTTTTATTTTTATTTTTCTCTTTCGTGCTATGGTGTAAAGTAATAACATTAAAATTAAAATAAAAAGCAACACACAAAAGCAGCTAATATCCTAACAAAAGTGAACATAAGCAGCAGTAAGTAGTAGAGGAGTAAGTAGTAGAGGGGTAGAGACTGAACAGCTGAAACATGCCCCTAAGGAAGCAACATAAAATGCCAAAACACAAAATACACAGATGAGCATGCATCAGTGTGGTACTGGGTCCACGCAAGCAGATCCTGCTGAAGAGCAAATCATAAGAAAAAATACAATGCCAGTTGGCAGTAGTGCAAAGAAAGCAAGGTGTTTTACTCTCTTGACAGTAATTTCAACTTTGTTGTGTGAAGTCGTTGGGATGCAGTCTAGTGTAATGAGCATAAAAAAAGCTGAACTAATGCTCTATCCATAAGGCCCCTGAATCTCACCTACTCACAGTAGTGCCTTCATATTAAAAAGTAAATACCAACAGTTGGAACATATGGACAAAAAATGGTGAAGATCAAATCAAATCAAAACCAGTCATTAAACAATAAGTAGACATTCCTTCACAAGGCCTCCTAAATTCACCCTTTTAATTAAAAGATGAAAATGACAAAGCAGAGGGAAGGAAACGAAGGGTTTTACTGTGGAAATTTGGAAGACAGAGCATAGCTAAAAAGGACAAAGCAAACAAGCTGTATTACTACTACTAATATATTTTCCAGATGCATTGTAAATAAAAACATATGCAAGTAAGAATAAATACATCAGTCTCATTTAATCCATTCAGTTCCATGCTCTTTTACCTGTAGGCTACTAAAATAAAGCCTCCCATTTTGTTTGTGACAGAGAAGAACTATTCTGGTGATACAGTATTACTTATCTTGTCTAAAATGTGGTTCAGCACAACAAATTGTAGCAATTTTACATAAAGGATTTTCTAATGTAATTCAATACTGAAAAATGAGAAAAGCACTTAATACACATAGGTAGATAATACTGTTGAGCCATAAAAACTCTAATAATATCCCACACTTGACTACTAACTGTTACAGACTCTGTGCAAAGCTAGTATATGGTGGTTAAGGCATACCAGAAAACAAAACAAAATAAACAAAACAAAATAAAAAACACTGTAGCACTTTAAAGACTAACTGCTATATTTTTATTGTTAGCTTTCGTGGATCAAGTTCACTTCTTCACAGCTACTAGTCCAAAAAATTCATGTATAGTGGTTACACTCCAATATAACATTGTGTCCAACACAATAGTGTCTGACACAAAAACATGCTTTAGCAAAACTTCAGCTTACATCCACTCCACTTGATTCTTTCCCATGGCTATGACAAGGCAATTGGCAGCTTTTATTTCAGCTTGGGACTGCAGTGGCTCAGTGGTTAGGAAGCTCACCTTGTTAGCTGGAAGGTCAACAAGTTGGCAGTTCAAGGCCCGAGTATTGCATGATGGAATGAATGCCTGTCTCTGTCCCAGCTCCTCCCAACCTAACAGTTTGAAATCAAGAAGTTGCAAGTAGATAAATAGGAACCATTTCGGTGGGAAAAGATCTTGGGGACATGAAAGGAGCCTCAGTCGGGCATCCCATAAGCGGAGTTTCTCCAGCAAATATCCTTTCAACCCAGAAAGTACATTTGTGTGCTTCTCACATGTTAAAAAAAACCAGCTTATGTACTATTTAGTCTATTATCTAACATCTAAAGTGCTATTAATTCAACTACACTTACTTGAAACAAAGGAGATTTTTAAACTGTGTTTTGAAAATGGTATGCTTCAACTAATTATTGTTAAACATGGCTTAGTGGTTAAGACACTGAACTTGATGACTGGAAGGTCAGCAAATCAACAGTTCAATACCCGAGTGCTGCAGGATGGAGTGAGCTTCCATCATCTATTCCAGCTCCTGCCAACCTAGCAGTTTGAAAGCAAGAAATTGCAAGTAGATAAACAGGTACCACTTCGGTGGGAAAGATAGCAGCATTCTGTGTGCTCTGGTGCCTGCCAGATGGTCACAGAAATGTCTGCAGATGCAGATAGTGCTGGCTCTTTGGCAACGGAGATGTGCACCACACCCTAGAGGCAGATATGATTGGCTTTTGAGCAAGAGTGACATAGTTCATAAATAAGTTAATGTAAAACCAAAACAAGGTTTTCTGAAATCCATGAGGTTGGGCTAGAGAGGTTCAAGGAGCATCTTGTGGTTGAAAACCTGAGGCTTAGCTCTGCCTGCTCAACAAGCATGACAACGCCAATTGCAGCTGGCTGCTGATGATTGAAAGGTCAATGTTATGTCCATATCACATATGATAAAAGCTTGGGCACCCAACCTGGCAAATCTCCAGCTGGGGGAGGTGTTTTTGGGTGGTGCGCTGCAATGACACAAGCGGCCCGCCCTCCACTGAGCAGGGCTTGCCGTGGGGCCTTAATGGCCCAGGCTGGCCCCTGGAAACCCCCTTTTCTCTCCAGGTCACATGTGATAAAAACAGAGTAAACTAGACATCCATGTGTAATATTTCTGAATGACTCTGATTTGGACTGGTCGGGGCTAATTTGGCATGCCTAGTGGGTAAAGTAAATTTGTTGCTCAATTCTGGAAGGCTGGGTTTGAATTGCACTGCTGCTGCCACCTGCCCACAAAGAAAGATCTCAGCTTCAAAGAGGGCCATTTGGGAAAGTTAACATGCAAATCCCTGGCTTCCTGCCTTTGGATTGTAACAAGATATAGCCTGCTATCTATTTTCCCCTGTAACATCTAAGCAAACCAACCTGGCTTGAACACCATGCCATGAGAATCTGCCTGAAGAAGTTACCTTTGAGTCAAGAAAGCTTGCAATGTTTTATTTTTTAAGTAACCCTATAAAAGGTACTGCCTCTGTTCTGCATTTGTTGTTTTGCATTTGTTTGCTGGACACAGCTCAGTATACTATTGTCCTTAACTTGCTGCTGCATAATGTAAGCTCTACATTACTATTCTTATTTGTTACTGTCTTCTTATTTATTGCATTGTAATGCCACCCATCTGGGATATTTCCTATTATGTGCAGTCCACACACAAATAAACAAAACAACATAATAGAACAACAACAAAATAAAATAAACAACAGACTATCTGGAAAAAAAACACAGCTTAAATATCAGATAGCCTAAACATTTATCATAGCTCAATCCAGGTTTTTTTTTAAATATATAAATCAGAAACAAGCTCTTGACTTTACTTTTCATGAGGCAAATCACATTGGTAGTAATTTGGCTGCTTGCCAATTTTAGATCTTTCTTTTCAAAAGATGCCTGGCCAGTTTGAAAACAGAATATTTGTCTTACTTTTGAGGATTTTGTTATATGAGACTTTTAGAACACAATTTATATGTGCTTTCTGGTTTGGGGAAATTTACTATTTCTTGTTTTCAGTAACTTTTAAACTTTTAAAAAAGTGTTACTAGTCTAGTCCTGGCATATCAGAAAACAAAACAAAATAAACAAAACAAAATACAGTAAAAAAAACACTGTAGCACTTTAAAGACTAACTGCTATAGTTTATTGTTAGCTTTCATGGATCAAGTCCACTTCTACAGACAAGGAGTGAAACTTACAGGCATGGTTTTTATACACCAAATTCAGAGGTCAAAGGGAGCAGGGTCTGTTCAAGCAAAATGACAGACAAGGTGTAACAAGGTCTTATTTGGACATAAAATTTCTCTATGCATATCCAACACTTCAAGATAAATCTTTTAACTATACCATTAGTTTTTAATCTTTCTTCCCATTTTGTTACATATCAATTTTAATCCTATTTTAGAACTAGTTGCTTCCTAGAGTAAAAATGTTTACTGCCTTTAACAACTGGAAGTTCTAATCTGCTTTGAATTTATGTTTCTGCAGTTTCCCTGTTTACCTCATGCTTTCAAAGCATTCCACCTCCTTTAATGCAAGGTTTATTCACACACACCACTCTTCAGTAAATTCTAGCACACAAAATTAATTTGGTCAGCTAAGAAACTTTTACATAAACAGTTATCTGAACCTGAATTTTCTTTTTTAATCTGAAAGAAGAATTTACTACTACTAATCTCATAGTCTATTATTTGTCTGTAACTTTGAATCAGAGTAATAAAGTTCTCTTGTTCATACAATATCTTTCATGTATATTATTTTCCTATTGGTGTACATGTCCATTTTATGTTGATTTCTGTTCATATTTCAATGCCATTATTTTTTTTTTCATGTTGGCAAATGACACTGGAAAATAATGGTTCAAATAAAAGCCAAACAGTAAAGTTTACATAGTCCCCTAGTCAGATTAAACACTTCTTAATTTTCACAGTTCATTACCTCCAATATCATGTTGCCAGTTTTACAAGGTTTGAGATTCTGTTAGATGAATATGTGGATCATATATAAATATCAAAGTGTGACATGAAATAAAAATATCTAATCATCAAGTTAAGATTAATTTAACATTTAATAACATTGCAACAGGCATTAAACACAATAATTAAAAAGCTAATAGTCTCTGGAGGATACAGCGTAGGATGGTAAAGGAGTATAATTTATATTCTACAGTAAAAAACAACAACACACACACAGACAGAACCCCATAAAATCTATTACAAAAGAACAGATGTACAAATGTACCTATGCTCCAACACAACTACTCTGAGATTTCTACAACTCAGAACTTAAAGGGACTGGATGGAGGTAATACACACACAGGCATTAAACTGTGTTCTTCTAGTCATTAAGTTCAGTGTCTTAACAACTGAACCACTGGATTTGCTAAACTATGTCATGTTCTAATCTGTCTGAGTGGCAAAATAACAAATAGTACCCCTCTACTACTATCAAATCTAGGGGAAATGATTTTCCTGTCACTATCTCCAAAACAAAACAACAAATAAATGAAAGTTCTCCTTTCCTTTCTTTTTTAACACTTTGAGATTTGGGGTTTATGAAACGCCTTGTCACAAAGATCTCTCAATTGTTGAATCCTTAGCTGGTGCCCAAAAATATCAATCCTATGTACCTTGAAGAAATTATTATTATTTATTCAACTTAAACCCACCCATCTGGGATGCACTCCCACTCTGGGCAGCACACAATGTTAGAAAGAACAAAACAGACCCCATAAAAACATAGAAATCCAGTATAATGTTTCTTATGGCACAAAAATGGTACTGGAACAACTACTAGAGACAAGATATAAAAAAGCTAAGATGTTCATTATCAGAATGACCCTTCAAAAAAGTTTTCATGGTAGTCTTTAACAGTACCTTTGTCTGGTAGATCATATTACAATGCCTTGGTTAAGATTTCTCGTAGTCAAAACTTTCTTATTTGGAATTCTGCCTCTTGGCTATAATACTGTACATTTATGCTTGCATATTATTGGATTTCTTCTCTCTGTTCCTTCTGCATGAGAGTCATGCCTAAGACTGGAAATATGACTATGTAAAAGGATGAACTATGATATTAAATTCACCTCTGTAGGGAGGAAATGGTGAAATTAACATACACACCCCATGGTGCATTGGTACCAAATTCATGTTACAGACTAACGTGCATTTGGGACTTACCAATGTAGACTAGTCTGAGTAATAAAATGAAGGAGGAATTTGAATATTAGGTGAAAACTTCACTTCTAAGTGTTTAATCAGAACAAAATTCAACATAATGAGAACAATTTGTCCTCAATGGCACTAGGGATCAATTTCTGAAATTTTTATTACAACTATATCAGAAACATTCATCTTCATCCTACAGAGCTAAGGAAAGGTTATTGAAATCTTAAATAACACTTTCACTCCATATTGCTATATAATTACAACCGTGCAGGATAATTGTTTGCTAATTACATAAACAAAGTATATTTATTCTATGTTGGATGTTTGCTACAGTAGCTAGTTTATACATGGATTGGGGAAGTAGGTTTTGGATTTTATCCCCAATCAAAATTCATGTACAGTACTTTGCCTGTAATAATGGTGATGAAGTACTGTTCAGTTTAACTAGATGATTCTTGTAATAATAAAAAGAGAATCCATCTAGGCCTGGTGTTCTCCCATTTTTCAATTTACTTATAGAACCACCGAGTTGGAAGGGGCCTTTTAGGGAATCAGGTCCAGCCCCCTGCTCAATGCAGGACTCTGAAATTATCACTTCACTAATCTCCATTAGTGATCTGGTCCATTTAAAAAATCTGTTCCTCCTGGAGTTTAGGTATTTCATGATCCTTCAAATAACCCCTAATTCAGGGGTCACCAACCTTTTCAAGCCATGGGCTGGATCACGTGCTCTCAGACAGTTGAAGGGGCAGATGGCCATTTTGCCCTGCTTGCACAATAGGGGTGGCCATTTTGAGGTGGCCATTTTGTCCCAACAGCATTTTGTTTCTCCCTAGAAGGAGGGAGGGAGACACCAACCCTCAAACGTTGGGAACCCCTGCCCTAAATTATTCACTGCTCTTTACATTTTTTTTTGTTCAAAGAGTTTCCTGTAATATTTCTCCATCATCTTTTAAATTATGCCTTGATCCCATATTATGTCTTGATCCTTCACTGGCGCACAGGACTCGCCCCTGGCTGGGCCTTTAAAAGCCGCCATGGTGACAAGCAGTAGAACTTTTGTCACAGCTGCCACTGGTCTAATTTGTAGATGGGGTGGAGAGGCTGTTTGAATTTGGTATTGTAATATGGTACTGTTGGTTTTGTATTGAATATTGTGTTTTGTTTGATTGAATATTGTGTAATTTCCCTACTGTATTGACTTGGGACGTGCTCATTCTTACCCACGATCAAAGCGCCAATTACAGTGTGCTATCGGCGATTGAGTCACAGGTTGAACAGGCGCGCATGCCTGTTCTTACCCATGACCCAAGTGCTGATCGCAGTGTGCGATCAGGGCTTGGGGCACGGGTTGAATAGCGGTGCATGCCCATTTTTACCCATGACCCAAGCCCTGATCACACACTGCAGAGTGCGATCGGGGCTTGGGATGCAGGTTGAACAGACCATTCTTACCCACGATCCAAGCGCTGATCACAATGTGTGATTGGGGCTTTTGTTGCGGGTTGAAGAAGTGAGCAGGCCTGTTCTTACCCATGACCCAAACACCAATCACAGTGTGTGATTGGTGCTTGGGTCACAGGTTGAACAGGTGTCTGTGCCTGTTTTTACCTGCGACCCAAGTACCGATCGCAGTGTGTGCTTGGCGCTTGGGTCGCGGGTTGAACAGGCGTGTGTGCCCATTCTTACCCATGACCCAAGTGTCAATCACCATGTGAAACACGCTTCTTCAATACATTCCTACGGGGAAATGTGTTTCGCTTAATGAGCAACTTGTTTAGGAGCAAACCAATGGGATGCATTTTGCTCATTAAGCGAAGAATCACTGTATACAGTTGTACCTCGCTTAAAGAGCGAAATGCATTCTAGGGGGTTGGTCTTTAAGTGAGTTTGCTCTTTAAGCGAAACACCATTGTAAGTGACCAATTGTGACTTCCTGTCGGGTGGATTGCAAACTCTGATTTATTAAGCCAGTTTTTGGTTGGTTTTATTTTTTAAGTGAAGCAAACATTCAGAGAAAATTCTGCTCTTTAAGTGAGCTACTCTTTAAGCGAGGCACTTTTTATACTAGGTTTGACTGTATCTACTTCCTATATCTGATCAAACAATTTTTTTATTTACCAAAATCATGTCTATCCCGGATAGTGATTTATGTCTTTCTGAGGAGAAAGTATAATCTTTAGCTTCTTCATTTTCCAATCTCTAACTATCTATTGGAGGAGAGTTTTGAGATTATCCTGGACAGAGAGGAGAACAAATAAGTCGATCCTAAAGGAAATCAACCCTGACTGCTCCTTAGAAGGTCAAATAATAAAGATGAAGATGAAGTACTTTGGACACCAAATGAGAAGAGAGGAATTACTTGAGAAAGCCTTGATGCTGGAAAAGGTGGAGGGCAAAAGAAGAAGGGGCGGCCAAAAATGAGATGGCTAGATGGTATTGTAGACACAATGGCCACAGAGCTGGGTGGGCTGAGGAAGATGGTGGAGGAAAGAGGTGCCTGGTGGGCAATAGTCCATAGGGTCGCAAAGGGTTGGAATCGACTGTGCGACTGAACAACAACAACAACCTGTCAATGCCAATAACTTCATTAAGTTGAAGAAGTCTTTTGGCACTTTTCCTTGCTTGCCGTTTATCTTATTAGTTGCTTTCCTATCTTTCCTAGGATCTATAACTCCTTGCCAATGACAAGTCACAATCAGATTTTCTGTTTCTATTTCTAGTAATTTTTGTTTCAGTTTCTGGTAAAAAAAAAAAACACCTTTCCCCTCCAGGGGGACATGGATTGATCTTCTTCTTCAGGTGCCGTATCTGTTCCAGATATTGGCTGTCATCATGGTGACAGTCTTCCTGGTCTTAACTCCTCAGAATAGTTCTTCTGAGGACATGGCACACCAGTCTCTCAGGTTCTTCAGCCATGAAATCGGTCTACGTCCAGGGCCTCTCTTTCCAGAGATCTTTCCTTGCATAACGAGTTGGAGAATTCTATACTTGAGGTTGTTCCTCATGATATGGCCAAGGTATTGTAGCTTTCTTTGCTTAACAGTCTTAAGTAGTTCTTATTCTTTATCCATCCAGCGCAATACTTCTAGTCACATGGCCAACCCATGATTGATACAATAAATATTTTCTATTAGGAAACTATATTTCTACATCCAAATATCTTCCCTCATCATCATTTAAAAGTTCTTTGAAAAAGGCATATACAGTAATACACCGGATAACGTTATGACTTGGTTCCACAAGTCATGTTGTTATCCGGTTTATAGTCAAACTGACCCTAGGCTAGCGATTGCTAGCCTAGGATCAGCTTGACTTCGGGGGCAAACCTCTTCTCGCCACCCGACAAGAGCCTTGGCAAGCGCTAACGCTCATGTCGGGTGGTGAGACAAGGCACCCGCAGGTGCGCTTTGTAGTGCTAAGGGGTGAGTGGGATTGGGGGAAGAGACATCCGCTGGTGCGCTAGCTAGCCTTTGCACTGCTAGGCTTCATCCAGCAATCGCTGCTACTGAACTAGGGTCGGGGGAAAGGGAGGCACCCGCGTGCCTTTCCCCTGACCCAAGTTCAGTAGCAGCAATCCATCACTGGGGGGGGGGGGGGATTGGGTAGATGTTCCACCCAATCCAACTCCCACACACACACATGATTGGCTCGGATAACGCTAAAGATTGTTGAATAGAATCGTTATCCGATGCAAGGTTTTTCCAAAAATCTTGCATCGTTATCCGATTCTAGCGCTATCCGGTCCAATCGTTATCCAGTGTTTTACTGTATATATATTTTCAACTCCTTGTCTTTCTCTCCCTACTCTTGGTCAAATCTTGGCAAGTTTATAATCAATTGAGAAACAGACTCCAAAATAATCAATAGAAGAACTGCCTAGCAGCTGTTTTGAGCAGGAAAAGAAACCTACATCTCAAACATCCTAACAAGGGAATAAATCAATTGAACACAGTTGGACCCCGACCCTGAAATAAATCTACTTTCCAAAGCAATGTTTTTCTATCCCTTGATTGGCCTAATATTTTAATCACTTTAATCAAGGTGTAAGATTTGTCCATTGTCTCAGTTGTTAGGAAGCTTGGAAAATAGATTGAAACAGGATGAGGAGAGCTGTCTGTATAGGTCATGAGCTGCAGAACCTAGCTGCAGAGCCAAGACCTGCAGTTATGTCATCTCAGAAGAAGAGAAGAATAAACCAGTTCAGATGACCCTTTAAATAGAAAATCCTGGCAAAGACCATCCAAAGGTGACATTGACCTATACAGTACTGGGGATTCTCAACCTATGGCCCATGACACCATTTCATGTGCCCACCACCACCACCACACCCAGAAGTGCCATGTGGTGGATGAAGGGCAAAATGGCTGTCTGGCACCTGAAGCTGTCTTAGGGAACGTGACCTGGCCCTTGGCTTTAAAAAGGTTGAGAATTCCTGACCTATACCATGCAATTAATTAAGGATGAGGAGACACAGAAAATTAGCACTTTTTTCTATTCAACTAAGTAAGGTAGAAACTATTTATTTATTGAATTATTTCATTACATTTATACCCGACCCTTATCCAAGGACTCAGGGCAGCTTACAATTTAAAACAATTAAAAACACATTACAGTACTTACAATAAGAATTAAAAATTAAAAGTTAAAAGATTAAAAAGTTTAAAAAGTTAAAAAAACAACAGGGAGGCGGGGTATTCAAAGGAGCCAGCCAGCCGATCTGACCATCTGGCTCACAACCCATGCATGCCCCACCAGCCAGGTCTTCACCCCCTTCCTGAAGGGCAGCAACTCTGCCTGGAGATGCAACTCACTTGGCAGGAAGTTCCATAGGGCTGGAGCAAACACAGAAAAGGCCTTCCTTCTCGTGCTAGAGAAATGAGCCTCTTTAGTTGATGGTATGACCAGAGAGCCTCTCCAGTCCGCTCTGGTGGGACAGACAGATGTTCTCAGGGTAGGCAATCTCTTAAGTATCCTGGCCCACTACCATATAGGGCTTTAAATGTGATAACTAGCACCAGAGGCATACTGGGAGCCAGTGCAGCTCTCAGAGAAGTAGTGAGGCACGAACATAATGCCCGCACCCCAACACAACCTGAGCAGCCTCATCCTGGACCAGTTGAAGCCTCTGAATGATCGCCAAGGGCAGCCCCATGTAGAGCATATTACAATAATCTGGTCTGGAGGTGACCAGAGCGTGTGTGATCATGAGCAAGGAGTAACTGGCATATTACACGAAGTTGTGCAAAAGGCCACGACTGCCACCTGCTCTTCAAGCAGTAGTCATGAGTCCAAGAGGATCCCCAGATTACGCACAGGTCTGTTTGGGGCAAAACTGCCCCATCCAGAACCAAAGATGGTAGCTCTTGCGATAGCCCAAGACTCCCAAGCCACAACCACTCAGTCGTGCCAGGATTCAGCTGAAGCCGGTTGTCCCCCAGCCAGACCCTGACAGCCTCCAGGCACCTGGAAAGGACTTCCACTGCATCGCTTGGATCACCACGGGCCAAGATGTATAACTGGGTATCATCAGCATATTGATGATACTTCACCCTGTGGGAAGGAATGATCTCACCCAACAGTTTCATGTAGATGTTAAATAGGAGAGTCGAGAGCACTGAGCACTGAGGCACCCCATATTGAGAAGCCTAGGGCTGGATTTTTTCACTCTCCAACAACACCAACTGGGTCCAGCCCCTCAGAAATGAGGAAAATCATAGTGCCCTGGATCCCCAATCTTCGGAGCCTTTCCAGAATGATACTGTGGTCGACGGTATCGAAAGCTGCTGAGAGGTCAAGAAGAACCAGGATGGACGGATATCCGGCATCCTGCTCTCTCCAGAGATCATCCACCAGTGTGACCAATGCAGTTTCCATACCATATCCGGGCTTGAATCCTTACTGGAAGGGCTCCAGATAATCCATTTCATCCAGGAACTCCTGTAACTGCCATGCCACTGCCTTCTCCAAAATCTTACCCAAAAAGGGCAGGTTGGACACAGGCTGATATAATTTGCCATTATTGCTGGGTCAAGGGATGACTTCTTCAGGAGAGGGAGCACCAGAGCATGTTTTAAAGGTGCTGGAAAATACCCCTCCCGCAGTGAAGAGTTGATAATTGATTTGACCCAACCACCCATCACTGTTCTGGTAGATTTAATTAACCAGGCAGGGCATAGATCTAACGCATAGGCAGTGGCATGGACAGCTCCCAGGAGCCTGTCCACTTCCTCAGGGACAACTGGATTGAACCGATCCCAGATAACACAGCAAGACTGTGCTTCAGTCAGCCCCAACTCTACATTTTCCATGCCGGGATTCAACTTTGAGCAAATCTGAGTGATTTTCTCTGCCAGATAATCAGCAAAAGCCTCATCCGCCCCTGCCAACCAGGACCCAATCTCCCTCTACTGAGTAGGGACTTGGTCACCTGGATCGGGGTCGCTGGGCGATTATCTGCAGAGGCAATGAGAGTGGTGAAGTACTGATGTTTCATCACCTCCATCGCCATTAGGTAGGCTTTAATAGCAGCTCTAACCAGTGTTCGGTTGTACTCACTCCAAGTCTTTACTCAGCGGTGCTCTTGGCATCTCTTTGCCTGTTTGAGCCCCCTCAACTCTTCCATGTACCATGGGGATGAGCGGTGCCCACAAGCATAGAGAGGCCGTAGTGGAGCGATTACATCCAAGGCCGCCATCACCCAGAGGAATATCCCTCAGTTCCCTTTGGAATCCATCCAGATCCCTGTCACCAGGGGCGGGCCAATTTAATAGGCCTTACCTCCCTACGATGAAGCTTTGCCCCCAGAAAGTCCAAAGTCACCAGATAGTGATCTGACCATGGCACAGGTCTAATGTCTAATTTCTGTAATGGTCTGTATCCTTTCAATATTCATATACACAGAATGCTAACTGCAACCACAGTGAGCTGAAAGTATGGTTGCTCATGTGCAAACTGGCACCTCATCAGATCATTAGTGCAACATCTGCAACTGGAATGCCCCTCATATGCAAATACTGAATGGGAGTATTGTTCAAGGAGACTTACAAATAAGAGTATTTATATACTCCATGTGGCTTTTCATGATACACCCTAGCCAGGTATCTCTCAGACTTTGTCTGCAGTTTTCTGTTATGCCCTCAATTGTTTTAAGATTTCCAATTGGAAAGATTCACAGACAGTTCCACTTCATGTGGACAGAGCAACCAATTCTGTCACAGTGCCTGAACCATTTTATGGATATTGGTTTATTTATTTTATATAAATAAGTTTTATTAGTATCAAGTACAATTTATTTTCAAAGGTTGTTCCTTAACTTTAGTTGAAATTAACATAGAGGTAGTTTTGATAAAATAGAATTCCAGTATTTGTCCTTGAAGGAAATGTTCTAACCTTTTTCCACAAACTGTTTAATGCTAGATCTGCTACTGTACAGGTTGTCAATTAAAGTGATATATACCTTTGATGGTAATCCTTTGATGTTTGTTGCATGGCTGAAAAACATTCTCTCAACTCCCTCAAGAGGACAAATGCCTTGTTCCTATACAGTTGGAATAGATGGGGATTGGTTTTTTCACATCTTACTGTCACATCTATTTAGATTGCTATTCCTCACAGTTGGTCCAACAAGTGAGCTTTGGATTTACAGCTGTCACCTTGAAACAAATCTTCTAAATAAAACAGTCCTTTTTATTTCCAGTCTTTAAATTCTGTCAGTTTATCATTATGAAAGGACATACCAGCAGTAGATGAAAGGAATTGTAGGAGATATGCAGGGAAAACTTAGCACTATGTTTTAGTCTGATATCGGAATAATTGGTCAAAACCTAATTTATTTGCTGGATATCCTTAGAATGTGCTTTGCACATTAAAGGAACACCAACCCTTTCTTCATTGCCCTTCATAACTCTAAATAAATACAGCATTTTATATGCTTCTTAGTATGTTTCTGAGCAAAGTATTCCCAGACCACCTGGCTTCACTGATTTATAAACAATAGCTTTGATAATGGAGAAGAATTTCTAATTATTAATAAAATGTATTGTGACCTATGTAGCATACAAGAATTGCATCTGATACAAAACATAGGGTAGTATAGAAGAGGAGCAAGCATTTTTACAGTGCTATACTACTCCCCCAGCTAAGCTTAAGCATTTTCCAACCAGAAGTCTGTTACTTAACATTATTTGTTACTGCACTGAATTTAAGTTGGATCAAATTATTTAGAAAGGGAAACCAAATAATACCAAACTTATTCTTTCTTTCTTTCTTTCTTTCTTTCTTTCTTTCTTTCTTTCTTTCTTTCTTTCTTTCTTTCTTTCTTTCTTGTGGTTAAATGAACTGTTTGAGCTAAATTTACATTAAGACTTAACATATTCTAATTCCATATGATAACTTTAACTCCAGATAACACTCCAAATATTTTTAAGAATTTTAGAGTTCATGGGATCTTATTGGAGCAAAGACTACAACTACAGTGCTATCTGAAGAGAAATGAACCCAGTACTGCCTTTAGTTTTGACTTACTCCTCTTTGCATATGTTCACTATCCATTGGATAGCATAATGCAAATAGCCTAGAGCACGATTTTTCAACCTTAGTGCCCCAGATGTTCTTGGACTTCAATTCCCAGATGTGCTGACTTGGCCTTTTGGGAATTGAAGTCCAAGAACACCTGGGGCACCAAGGTTGAGAAACCCTGGCCTAGAGCAAGCAAAGCAATTAAACCTATATACCACCCCATAGCACATAGTGCACTCTCTGGACATTCTCAAGTTAATTAGCATTTTGCCCCCAACATGTTGTGTATTCATTTCACCAACCTCATAAGGATGGAAGGCTGAGTCGACCTTGAGCCCTGATCAGGATGGAACTCACATCCTTTTGGTTGCAGTACAGCAGTTTAACCACTGTGCCACTAGAGCTCTTGGCAGTATTAATGCTGGGTAAGGAGTCCTTGATGCTGAGAAAGGTAGAAGGAAAAGGGAGCGCCAAAGGATGAGGTGGATAGATGGCATTGTAGACGCAATGGGCATAGCTCTGAATGAGCTGGGGAGGATGGTGGAAAACAGAGGAGCCTGGCATGCGATGGTCCATGGAGTCTATTCTGTACTGGGTATTGTTTATGGATGGTATTCTGATTATATTGTGTTTATATTTATTTTATTGTACTATATTTTATACTGTGATATTGTATTATTGAACTGTTACATTGTACAGTATTTTATTGTATGTTGTGAGCCGCCCTGAGTTGGTTTTCACCAAGTAGGGTGGCATATAAATCAAAATGAATGAATGAATGAATGAATGAGTCACAAAGGGTCAGACTCGACTGTGCGACTGAACAACAAAAGGAGTCCTGATCCCTTTAAATGTTTGAGTTGGCCATCCACTCTTAACAGTCTCTCTCAACACTACCGAATTATGGAAACTTAAAGCCAAAACATCTGGAAAGACACAGCTTCTTTCATTCCAAACTTGTATCTCAAACATACCTTTCTCTTTGACGTTTTTAACAGGCTCTGAACAAAGCCAGTGCTCGTTCATGATAATTCTATCACTTGTGCTTACTGCTTTCACCACATGTTCATACTCTGCATAATCTTAAGAATGCTAAGTGAACTTATATCTCATTGAATTTATTTTATTCATTGTCAAACCAAATGTCATCTTTTTTGTGAATTATATGTTATTTTTATTTTGCTTCTTTCTCCTCTTTTACTGCCACCACAAGGATTTATACACCACACATGTGTTATTGCTCTAAACTGCCATGGTGATGACTTCATTTGAGGATGATTTCACCATTTAACTGTTTTCTTTAATTCTTTGTACTATGTCTTTTTTGACAACTTTCTCTCTTTTTCACCACAGCTACATAGTTTGTTGCAATTGTATTTGTAAATATAATTTCTCATACAAGCTGTACCTCACTTAAAGAGCATAATGCGTTCCACAAGATTGCTCTTTAAGTGAGTTTGCTCTTTAAGCGAAACACCATTGTAAGTGACTGATTGTGACTTCTGGGGGGGGGGGGAATTGCAAACCCCAATTTATTTGTTAAACAAATTTTTGGCTGGTTTTATTTGTTAAGTGAAGCGACCATTCAGAGAAAATTCTGCTCTTTAAATGAGTTACTGTCTAAGTGAGGTGCTCTTTATGCGAGGTTTTATTGTAATTATATAAGAATAAGTTTTGATTTCTGAGAAGTCTCTAGTAATAACCTGGACTCGCAGAATTTAAAGATCCTCTTTCACAGCATCAACCATTTGTACAATGAGCACAGATCTAGCCTTATGCCACCTGAAGAATAAGTATATTCATGGCATGCAAATAATTTGAAGACCCACTAGAAAAGTGAATCATTTTCTACTTGACTGAGCTGAAAGCAGGTTATTACAATGCTAGTAAGAGTTAGGGGATAGTAGATTGGTGGAGTGAACAAGAATAATCTGTTTCTTTTTCAAAGAGCTGCAGCAACTAGTTATTTTTTCTTCTTTTGAAATGATGTGCATGAATGTCTGCCATGTTATTCAAGAAACCATTGTGCACATTCCATTAATAAATCTGACTTTTCCTGCCTCTTATAAAACTATATAAAATAAATTAAATATGTCATTTTCTCCTCAATGTGTTAAAATATCACTGCTTAAACTAATGCCCATAGACTTAATATTTTATCACTAATGTTAAACACACACAAGTTCAAAGATCCTCCTTCTGCTACATATCTAGAAATAGAAACTGGCAAACAAGTTTGTTACAATGGTGATTTTACCAACCTTCCACTTCACTCCTATTCACAATTTCCCCAGCTAAAGACAATATTACTGGTGTGTAAAGTAAAATACAAATTCCCTTTACATATCATGCCCACAGTGAAAAGCCAAGGAAGGCCCAGAATGAATGAGAAGGAAACAGCTAACTTGATATAGAGTGTGGCTACACAGATTATTACAAAGAACATTCTAGTTAATTTAACATAGGATATTTACTCTGTATTTCAAGACAGTGGTTAATAGTTTCCTTCAAATTTCTGAAAGCCTTTTGAAATTATAAAATTGGGAATACAATAGAACCCCGAACAACGTGATGACATGGTTCCACAAGTCATGACGTTGTTCGGTTTTTAACGTTGTTTGATACATTGATCGAACAATGCTAAAAAAAAGCCCTGACGTCAGGGACAAACCACGCCGAGGCAAGGCTCGGCATTCCCCCCCCCCCCAGGTAGGCACGCAATCGTGTGTCGTTCGGGGTTAGGGCAAGGTACGGAAAAGACCCCCGTCTCCTGCCCTAACCCCGAACGACAAGGATCTTTACCCTTTTGCAACCTCGGGCAGCACGGAGGCTTGCGCGGTGGGGTGGGAGTGACGGGAGGATGTGGGAAGGTCCCTCGCATCTTCCCGTCACCCCCACCGCACCGCGCGCGCACGCCTGAAGTTGCAAACGGGTAAGGATCTTTCCCCTTTTGCAACCTCGGGCAGCACGGAGGCTTGCGTGGTGGGGTGGGGGTGACAGGAGGATGCGGGAAGGTCCCTCACATCTTCCCATCACCCCCGCTGCACCACACGCGCACGCCTGAAGTTGCAAACGGGTAAGGATCTTTATCCTTTTGCAACCTCAGGCAGCACGGAGGCTTGCACGGCGGGGCGGGGGTGACGGGAGGATGCGGGAAGGTCCCTAGCATCCTCCTGTCACCCCTGCCGCACCGTGCATGCACGCCCACAGTTCCGAAGGGATACCCCTTTCCGGACCTCGGACGTGCACGCGCGGCTCTGCGGGGGTTAGCTAGGCATCAGATGCCCGGCTAACCCCCGGAGAGCCGCACTGTCCTCCAAGCCGCCCGAGGTCTGGAAAGGGTAAGGGTAAGATCCTTACCCTTCCGGACCTCGGACATGCATGCGCGGCTCTGCGGGGGTTAGCCCGGCTAACCCCCGCAGAGCCGTGCTGTCCTCCAAGCCGCCCGTGGTCCGGAAAGGGTAAAGGTAAGATCCTTACCCTTCCGGACCTCGGACGTGCATGGGCGGCTCTGCGGGGGTTAGCCGGGCATACCTCGGATGCCCGGCTAACCCCCGCAGAGCCGCACTGTCCTCCAAGCCGCCCAAGGTCCGGAAAGGGTAAAGGTAAGACCCTTACCCTTCTGGACCTCGGACGTGCACGTGCGGCTCTGCGGGGGTTAGTTGGGCATCCAAGGGAATCCCTTGGATGCCCGGCTAACCCCCGCAGAGCCACACTGTCCTCCAAGCCGCCCGAGGTCCGGAAAGAGTAAGGATCTTACCCCTTTCCGAACTTCGGGCGGCGGGCGGGCACGGGGGGTTGGACTGGGTAGATATTCTACCCAGTCCAACTCCCCCCCCCCACGCACACACTTGTTCCATATAACGTTAAAATCTCATTATTTGATACAAGATTTTTCCAAAAATCTTGTCACGTTGTACAGTTTTAGCGCTATATGATACTTGTGTTATACGGGGTATTACTGTACTGTACAAGTGTTACCTAGCTAGAGAGAACAATGCCCCAGAACAACTACACTAATACATACTAGAAGAGCAAAAATCAAAGAGAAATATGCTGCAAAGAGGTTCGATTGCTGCAGATTTGTCCAAACATCATCTTAAATCATGCTGTCTCTCAATTCTAGGATAACTAGAAAGATCAAAAAGACTATCCAGTTCAATAATATGAATTACAGTACTGCATTCAAAGGGTGAAAAGGCAGGGCACAAGATTACTTGACAATGATGACTATTTTTCTGAGAATAGTTGATAAATGCTTATCCATTTGGCCCCAAGTAGTACTAGCAGTAGAGGTAGAACCATTATTAACAGTTAAACCTCTAGATGACTATCTTAAATTAAAAGAATAGAGGTCACTATAGATATATTCATAAGCCATCTATTAATTAAATGTCCTATTAGTTTTTTACAGATGACTGAATAAAATGACAGATTAGTGAATACTTTAACAGCTTAATACTGCATATACAACTCCATTTAAATTTTCCCCAGACAAATCTGAGGGATTTTCACTTAATTAAATACAACTCATCTTCACATTTTCATATTTCTCATGATTGATGTGTAGGATTTATCTCCTCTCTCCACCACCCCTTTACCCTTATCTTTGTCTTCACCACAATAGAGATTTTTTAAAAAAGACTCTTATACAGTAATACCCCGTATAACGCGAGTACCGTATAGCGTGAAAACCGCATAACGTTACAAGATTTTTGGAAAAATCTTGTATCGAATAACACGATTTTAACGTTATCCGATACAGTCGTTCTTAGCAGCAGGGTGGGTGGAAAGCTGAACGGGGTTCTCCGTTCAGCTTCCCAGCCACCCTGCAGCTACGGAGGCAGGGGTGGGGAGGCTGGAAAGCTGATGGGGGGCTCCCCCGTCGGCGTCCCCAGCCACCCCACAGCTGCGGAGGCATGGGCAGGTGGCTAGGGAAGCCGACAGGGAGTCCCTGTCAGCTTCCCCAGCCACCCTGCAGCTGTAGATCGGGTCCTCTGATCTCTCTGGAGCAGGCAGGGGACACGATCCAAGGTGTTTCTGGGCTTCCCCGACGTCCTGAGCCAGTGCAGCAAACCAGAATGTCAGGGTTCGAATCCCGACATTCTGGCTTGCTGCACTGGCTCAGGACGTCGGGGAAGCCCAGAAACACCTTGGATCGGGTCCCCACACCTCCCTGGACCCGGCGGGGGGGGGGGTCAGAAACCCCAAAATTGGTTTTAAAAAACTGACTTTTTTTTTTACCAATTTTGGGGTCTCTGACCCCCCCGCCGGGTCCAGGGAGGTGGGCAGACATGATCCAAACTGTTTCTGGGCTTCCCTGACGTCCTGAGCCAGTGCAGCAAGCCAGAATGTCAGAGTTCAAATCCCGACATTCTGGCTTGCTGCACTGGCTCAGGACGTCGGGGAAGCCCAGAAACAGCATGGATCGGGTCCCCACACCTCCCTGGACCCAGCGGGGGGGGGGGGTCAGACACTCCAAAATTGGTAAAAAAACGGACTTTTTTTTTTTTACCAATTTTGGGGTGTCTGACCCTCCCGCCGGGTCCAGGGAGGTGGGCAGACCTGATCCAAGGTGTTTCTGGGCTTCCCCGACGTCCTGAGCCAGTGCAGCAAGCCAGAATGTCAGAGTTCGAATCCCAACATTCTGGCTTGCTGCACTGGCTCAGGACGTCGGGGAAGCCCAGAAACACCTTGGATCGGGTCCCCACACCTCCTTGGACCCAGCGGGGGGGTCAGAAACCCCAAAATTGGTTTAAAAAAGTCAGGGTTTTTTTACCAATTTTGGGGTTTCTGACCCCCCCCCCGGCTGGGTCCAGGGAGGTGTGGGGACCCGCTCCAAGCTGTTTCCAAAGTTCTCCCACCTCCCTGGAGGCTGCAGCAAGGCAAAATGTCAGGATTCGAATCCCGACATTCTGGCTTGCTGCAGCATAAAAGAGGGTGGGGGAAGTTCAAAATTAGCACGCATCGGGTCTCCCGACCTCCCTAGAGCTGATGCGCGCTAATTTTGAACTCCCCCCACCCTCTTTTATGCTGCAGCAAGCCAAAATGTCAGGATTCAAATCCCAACGTTCTCGCTTCCTGCAGCCTCCAGGGAAACAGGGCTTTTTTTAACATTGTGTGATCAATGTATCGCACAACGTTAAAAACCGAATAACGACGGGACTTGTGGAACCAAGTCATAATGTTATTCGGGGTACTAGTGTACTCCATTATGCAGGGACCAAAGACATATTGCAGTTATTCTGAAAGAATCACCACCTTATCCAGTGATGGGCTCAAAAGATTTTTACTACTCCACTGTGGGCGTGGTATGGTGGACATGGCCAGGGGGGAAGCCCTGCGTTGCACCCGAATTAGGACTACTTTATTTCAAAACATGGATGGGCGGGGCCAGCCAGAATTTCTGCTACTGGTTCAGGTGAACTGGTGCTGATGCCCACCACTGACTTATCAGATCATTGAATTATACTGACTATGGGACAAATTAGGTCAGTGTTGGTGAGCCTTGCAACTCCAGGTGTTCTTGAACTTCAATTCCCAGAAGCCCTGATGAGCAGGAGTGCTGACTTGGGCTTTTGATAATTGAAGTCCAAGAACACCTGGAGTGTCAATGTTCACCATCACTGGATTAGGTTGTCTACTATAAAAACTACAATGAATCATCAACATCAGTGATGATGATGATTGGAGTTTTGGAAACCTACTGCTCCAATCCTAGTGTTGTAGCTGGTGCCTAGTATTGCTGCTCCCTGTCTCTGATCCAGCATAATATTATCAATGCCTGATGGACTTAAATGTTTTCTGATTGCTCCTGGGAGTACTGCTGCCCATTTCTCCCAGAGCTGATGCTGTATTCCAGTTCTCCGACCCTGATATTTCACGAGCTTTTTGATCTCATTTTTCTTCTACCCGATAGTCACCTGTGATCAATCAGCTTAACCAAATTTTTCTCAACCACAGTAATGTCTAGAGTTTTATGTTTGAAATTCCTATTGGTTTGACTCTTAAAGGCCCACAAGATCATAACTATTTTAACCTCATTCTCAGCCACCTTTCCAGGTTTGTGTTTCCACTAGTAGACTGTATTCCATAACTCTTGCACAGATTTCAATTTAACATTGCTGCAACTTAGTTATAATATACTTTGTAGTTAGTCTGTGTAATCTTACTGCATCCACTGATAATGTGGTCCATTGTTTCATCCCTTTCTTTGCAGTATGGTCCAGACGATTTGTCACCTGCCATCACAACATATAAGTAATATGGTGGTGGAAAAGGCCACTCTGAGCCAGTGAAGAAGTAGGGTCTGGCCCTGGGATAAAATTAATGAGGATATTTGGTCTTTTCTACTGGCTAGTGCTAGTGTTTGGCATGTCTGTTTGTCAGACCATCTTTGACAGTAAAGCCTGATGTAGAGGAGGGCTTACGGGATGGATTACTCCCCAAAAGTAAGCAGTTCTTCCAGTGGAGTAGACCTTCAGTTGTGAAATTCAGGCTGTGAAATCTTCCTCAGAGTTTTTTGTGCAAGTTGTCTCAATTCCAGTGATAGACTAAAGGCAAAGGATGATGCCCAATCCAGGGACATATCTCCCTTCAAAACAGAACTGTGGCTGACAAGATTATCATTCTGTTCCTCAAGTTTCTCTGGTGCCTTGATGTGGGGCCTGAGGTGGTGACGTGATGGGGAAAGAGATAGCCTTTTGAGCACAGGTGTTTGTCTCATATACGTTTTAGCCTTGCCTTTGACTGAGAATCAAAGTTGACAGGTTTCCTTTTCTGCGTCAAGGGAGTCAGTTTCAAGGATTTGGAAATGGAAGGGCTATCCTCAATTTTGACATTACGACTCAAAGTATGTTGGCTGGTATCTAGTTGGTTAGCCTGTTCCTTGATGGCTTTAGTGCAGGAGTTCTTAACCTTTTTAAGCTGGGGCCCAGCTCACGTTCCCTCAGACAGCTTCGGGGGGTGGGGGCAGATGACCATTTTGCCCTTCCTACACCACATGGCACTTCCTGGTGTGGTGGAAGCGGCCCCCCACATGAAATGGTGCCATGGGCCACTTCTGGCCAACAGGCCACAGGTTGAGAATCCCTGCTTTAGTGGATGGAACTTTGATCTGCAGAGCCTCTATAAGAGGTTTCTTTGCCAGTGTTTTGCAACCTGAAACCATAGGGATTGGTTTGTCTTGTGCAATAGCATTAACAACCCTGCAGAGATTATTTCCCTATGAATAATCTTTCATTTTATTGACTATCTTTATATTTATTTATTTCTGCAGAATTGACAGTTTTTGGGTATATAAACACTTCAAACATCCAATTGTTAGGGAGATTTTATTATTACAGCTCACACACCTTTTGAATGGGTCTGAAGAGGCCATTAAAAAGGCGGGAACAGCTATTAACCATGAATGATGGATCTATTAACAATCAGTCTGGGGGTGAGGTGTTAAACCAAAAGAAAAAAGAGAAAGTGTATGAGGCAGATAAATATAACTGCGCAGAAACAATTTTGAAGAGGTTAGGAATGATGGTGGGCACTAAGAAAACACTAAGACGTTCTCTCAGTGGTGGCAAAAAGTGAACAGAGAACTGCCTTCAAGGTGGAAGCATACATGAAGAGAGGGTGTGTCCCCACAATCCTTTAGGCTCTTGAATATTCTGAGCGTATTCACTCCAGCACAGAACAATCCCACGTGTGTATTCACAGGGAGCACAAAGGAAGAACTACTTCAATCAAGCCCGGTTAGCTTTCAGTGGAGCTAAATGTTATGATTTTACCTTTATATTTCACTAACACAAAATACAAGATATACAAGATAAATAGCGTTAAAGAGAAGGAATTGTTTTAAGGCTACAGTGCTAATGGAACAAATTGAATGGAATGATTCAGAAAAATGAGCAGGTTACATTTTAAATTTATTAGTTTCATATTTTATCAGAAAGCTGGAAGAAGCTACCATGATTATCCTACTGGTATGATACATTATGACTGCAAGAGCAAATAAAACACACTTGAAAAAATGATTTCATTTTTGCAAACTGAGAAAATCAATAACATTTAAACAGAAGAGTGATTAATTTCAGCAATAGTGCAGATATGGATATCTTCTAAAGTTATTATCTCCTTTTGCAGTATTTGTTGATGTTCTTCTCAATACAAGAAGAGATTACACACAAAATTACTGCTGTGGGGCTTGAATATTAAACTATGTCTCAGTTGACAGGCAGGGAATATCACAAGCAGTTTAGAAAGTTGCACTATTTTTTTTATAACTGCTGGTAAATGGGATAATAATATTTGTCTAACCAGAAAACAACTAAGCTAAATTTGCCACTTATATTCATCACTGATAATGATGAGTAAAGGCCATCCATATAGGCAAAGAGTTGCTTAGACTTTCAATAGACTACATTTATGTTCCATGGCATCAACCTCTATAATATGTCACTGTATATGGAGCACCTTGATATCATGATACTAACATAACTCCAGATCTGTAGGCATCAATTTATGATGAGAAGTCATAAAATAGTACTAAAGCAACTCAGGAAACATCTCTTATGCTTTAAAAGGTGGCCTTCTCATTAGATGGTTATAAATAAGAATGCACAAATTTGATAGTTTTGGTTTATCTCACATTCTTTTTTACATTGTGAAATTTCTCCTGTCCCATGTCATCAGCCACTTGCCCTTTCCTTTATGTGCACAACATCTGTACACAGTTTTGTATACATTAAGCCTTAAGGACCGTGGCAGTAAACCTTGGCACTCCAGGTGTTCTTGAACTTCAACTCTCAGAGACTTGGGCTTCTGGGAATTGAAGTTCAAGAACACCTGGAGTGTCAAGGTTCACCACCAGTTGCCTAGGATCTAGAATTTTTAAAAGATCATGTATGGAGTGCCAAGGTTCCCCACCAATGGTCTAGGATCTAGAATTTTTAAAAGATTGTGTATTTTTTTTAATAACTGGCTAGATAATTCAGTGGTTTAAGTATCTGGCTGTGGAACTAGAGACTGGGAGTTCAATTCAGCCATTGTCTCCAGAGAGAAGAGCCAATCTATGCAGTCATGAGCAAGCTACAGAGCCCCAGGGTGCTCCTATTTCTGTATATTCTTTACCTAGAAACCCCTGAAAAGAGTTGACATTAATCAGAATCAACTTGATGACAATGTACAAATCTAAACATATTTATATTCACCCTCTACCCTAAGCTATGGATTTTTTTGTCCATTTTTAACAAAAGAAATTTCCTGCTAAATGTGGAGAAAATTTCAATAAATAAGTAAATAACTGAGTTTCAGTCTGTATGCTAAATTAGGAAATATAAATTAGGATTACAATGCAAGGTGAAAAAAGTTCTACACCACCCCTAATTATGATCAATATAAGATTACTGATAAAGTAAACATTTTAATGTTTAGTGACTTTCTTCTGTTGCTAATGCAATAAAGTAATAGAGAGTGCACAAATTTACTCCTTTAAAGTTTGTGAGCCTGGAAAACAAAAGAAGCAAAGGTTTAGCGCAGTCATACTTTCACAGCAGTTTAAATCTTCTTAACCTTGTAAAGCTGGGCACCAGGTCACGCTCCCTCAGACAACTTTGGGGGCCAGATGGCCATTTTGTCCTTCCTCCACCATATGGCACTTCCTGCTATGGCGGAGGCAGTGAGACAGCACATGAAATGGTGCCATGGGTTGTATCTAGCCCATGGGCCACAGGTTGAGAATCCCTAGATTAAATGAAGCTGGGTTGGCCCCCCTCCCCTTTGTCCTTCTGTACCCCAGCAAAAGCTCTTCTTTTCAGCCAAATCTTTAAACAATAAACGGAGACATCACAAATGCTATATTTCTTGAATTTTGAATTTTAAATTGTTTTGGATATTTGGATCTCCTATGGAGTTAAAGGAGACATAAGCACTACTTAGCTTGAGGGGGGTTGCAAAGACTTGATTTTATATAAGAAACATTACCAATCATCATACAAGGAAGTGAAGTATGACAGATTGCTTGCCTTTGGTTTAGCTATGCTTTTTTGAGCGGTCATCTGTGGATTCATACATCCTTTTGCCTTCTCACAATGTGTAGTCTTTCTGACAGACTGAAACTGAAGGCAGTCTGTTGGGGGCATGCTGTATTTGCGCAGTGGAGAGGGTGGGCAGGGTGGAGAGAGGAAGCTCTATTTCAGAAAGGTCTGAACATAGGCTCTGCACAGCTGCAAGCCCAATTGTGTGACTTTTTCTTTTCCATGTTATCTGTGGATCATAGAATTGGAGGACCACAAGCTGACTGACTGGAGCTGGGATTGTCACTGCAGTACAGATGAAAGAACTGCTCTGCCAGATCTTGCATGTCAGGGAGAAATCAAGTACAGTAATACCCTGGATAACGTTATGACTTGGTTCCACAAGTCATGACGTTATCCGATTTTTAACACTAAAAAAAAAAGCCCTGATTTTAGGGACAGACCGCTTTAAGGCAGGCAGGGAAAGAGACGCGATCGGGTCTCTTTCTTTTCCTCCCTGCCTTTAAAGCCACCCCCACCACCCACAGCGGTCTCTGCGACTGCAGTAGGGTCGAGGAAAGGCACTCGCAGAGACTGCTTGTGTCTCTTTCCCTCCCTGTATTTAAACTACAGGGAGGGTGGAAGAGAGAGACGTGATTGGGTCTCTCTGTCTTCCCTCCCTCTCTGTAGTTCAAATGCAGGGAGGGAAGAGAGAGAGAACCAATCATGTCTCTCTCTTCCCCCCCCCCCCACTGTAGTTTAAATACAGGGAGGGAAAGAGTGAGATGTGATCGTGATTGCGTCTCACTCTTTCCCTCCCTGTATTTAAACTACAGGGAGGGGGGGAAGAGAGAGACGTGATTGGTTCTCTCTCTCTTCCCTCCCTGCATGTAGTTTAAATACAGGGAGGGAGGGAAGAGAGAGAGACCCAATCACGTCTCTCCCCCCCCCCCCGGTAGTTTAAATACGGGGAGGGAAAGAGACACAAGCAGTCTCTGCGACTGCAGTAGGGTCGGGGGAAATGCTAGTGCCTTTCCACAACCCTACTGCAGTCGCAGAGATCGCTGCGGGTGGGGGATGGATTGGGTAGTTCTACCCAAACCACCCCACACTCGCAGACCATTGCCTCGGATAACGCTAAGAATCATTATCCAGAATCGTTATCCGATGCAAGTTTTTCCCAAAAAACTTGCATTGTTATCTGATTCTAGCGTTATCCGATGCAATCGTTATCCGGGGTATTACTGTAGTTGTGCCTGGTAAATGTTGAAGGCTGTGTACTGAGATCCAAATGATAGACCAATTTATTGTTCTGGGAGATGAGATCTGGAAGCTCTGGTAAGATGAGGAACTGTCTTGGGACAGCTCACAGTTTCCCATCTTACAAAAACCACTACTTTTTGCCAATACTATTTCTAACCAAAGAAGAAAACTGCTTTTCCAATGCAGGAGCAAAAACATCTCATGGTGGTTGACAGCTTTTTCCATAAGATACCTCTGTATATTCATCCTTAACACAGAGTTCTTATTTGCAACTTTAGCTACTTCGCCTGGGATGGTCCAGCCATGGTAATCCATTCTCCTGTAACCAATTAAATTAGAGTAAAGCTGCCCTTGAAGACATTTCAAGGATTGTAAAATGCAACTGCACAGTACTAACAGCTTCAACAATAAGACCACGTAAATGGATTCAGAAGGAATTGTATTGGTTACTTGTCTGTCATGGAACTCACTACAACGTGCAAAATTTCCTCAAAGCCTTAAAAGACTTAGGTGCTTGCTATCTGGAGAATCTAACCCTGTATCCTTTGGCTTAAGAGCCCTTTTTTAAATATAAAAATGCCTAAACAAACTTTAGACTTCCAGAATTTGAAACAGGATCTTGTGGATGCAGCATTCTAACTATGGAATGAATTCCTTTTGACGTTAGACTTGCGAAAGATTGTTCCATTTTCTGCACAGAATGAAGACTGCTAAGCCTATGAATCTGAGTGGAGAAGTTGAAGGGTGATTTATATTGATTATGACATAGCATTGCTGTGTATTTCAGTTTGTTTTTTTAATGATTGTATATGAATAAAATCAGAATCAGATGCATTTGTATGATCACAGAAAATTATCAGAAAAGAACTAGTGAATTGAAAAAACATCTGATTCACCTACATCCTTCATATAATATGGTGAATTTCTACCCTACCTCTCTGGAGGGCAGCACCATAATTAGGGAACACTATCCATTGTTAAGCAAACTCAAAGTAACTTTGTGAAAGCCATCAGCAAGACTCCTAGCCTCCTAACATGCATTGTTAAAGGACAAAGACAGGAATATTGCAGTGGAAATAATATAAATGAAGGGAAAGAGTACATAGGAGAGCTGTTTAGTGATGAAAGAGGTGAACAGCCTGTCATAAATGGCAATACTGGACCACCAATACTGGAGAGTGAGTTTGTAAGAACTTTGCAAAGATCCAAAGATGGGAAAGCAAGAGGGCCAGATGACATCCTAGTCGAAATTTTGAAACTTCTGTCTGAAGTAAACATCAAAGAACTGACCGATCTTTTTAACACCATTTATGACACAGGGCAAAATGCTAATTAACTTGTGAACTGCCCTGCGAATGCATCAAGTGCTATGGGGTGGTATATGTGTGATTGCTTTGCTTTAATGTATCTACTCAAAACGTCAGCTATATGGAAGCACGTTTGACTAGTTGCCTTTTCAATTCTAGGAGGAAAAAACAGATCAAGGCTATAGAAAACACATGAGATCCACAATACATTGCTTCCCAGTCTCTTTTTTAGTTTAAAGACTGCAGTTTTTTTCAGAGCAACATCACTGGGTGGGGGAATTAATCTTCCTTCTCTCAATTAAGACACCAAACCCATAAAATATGGACACATGTGATTTCCCCTACATTGGGGAGTAATTTACATTGGGAAAATGTCATGTCAAAAAGAAGGTGACATCTCCTCCTCCTCCCCCATTAATACTCCAATCAAAATCTAGCAGTTGCTTTCATATGAAAATACTTATTAGAATCAAAGATTGGAAGAGGAAGTCTGATAGTTATAATACAAACAGTAAATTTTTCAAACTATGATGAACATACTTATTTTCATCACATATATGGATTGTTGTTTTTTAAAAGGTCTCAGGTTATCCAGTCACAGCTCCTTTATTTCTTACATATCAGCCTCAAAGGAACATACAAAACCAGTCCTGTCCTTATAGTACTTGCACCTCCACATTTTGCACCTCCACATTCATTCATTTGAAACTTTAAACCCCAAAACTCTCTATTATCTTTATTAAAGTTCAACTTCTTATTATCAAAGTTTGAGTCACTGATTATAAACTAATTTCTGCTTGTGATGACTGTAATTATCATGATGAAGTTTCTTCCCTGAATTATTTTTAAATATAGAAAGACTTATTTCAGATAATAATCATGATTATTGGAACATATATAGGCAGTATAGCAGTTAACTATCAAGGCAGAATTAAAAGATAAAAAATTTACCTTGTTTATAAAAACACATTTATTTATTTATTTATTTGTCTGTTTGATTATTATTTTTATTTTCTCCTTGCAGTGAGATCCAAAGTGGCTTATTAATGATTCATAAATATATACAACAGAACTCATAATAAATTTAAATATCAAAATACTGCTTTAGCCATATTGTACTTTACATTATTAAAATACCGTTTCAATTATGAGTGTATTGTGTCCCGTCAAGTCAGAACCAACAGTTTTTCAAAATATGCATGCAACATATTTAAGAAATGGTTTTACCAGTTCAATTCCCAGTAAATTTCAATGGCTAAGTGAGGCTTCGAATACACATCTCATGAGCCCTGATGCTCTACTTAAGGAGTTATCAACTTTTTAAAGCGGGGGGGGGGGGGGGCTCACACTTTCTTGACAGCTTTGGGGGTTGGATGACCATTTTGCCCTTCCTCCACCACATGGCACATATCATGACACTGCTTTGAAAGAATGGAGGTGAGTGGGTTGCCTCCCTCCTTCCAAAGGAAGCCAGAGTTCGGACCCTCTGAGCCCTGTCTTGCTTTAGAAGGAAGGAGGTGAGCCTGGATTGCTAAGGGGCTTAGCCACCTAGCTGGTTGGCTTTTGGAGAAGGCGAAGGATTTTCCCAGCCCCTCCAAAAGCCACCTGTCTGGATAGCTAAGTCCTTTGGCGATTATGCGCATGCGCAGCCAGTGGAACTCCATACAACAAAAAACCCGCACAATGAAGAACCCTGTGGAATGGAGTGTTTTCACTGTATGGGGTTCCACTGTATAAGTTAAATAACACTGGGAGACAAAACAGAACCCTAAGAGACCCGACAGGCCAAAGGCCAAGGAATCAAGAAGAAGTCTCTGAACATTATGAGTGTGCCTGTTTAGGAAGATTCAAAGCCACTGCAAAACAATGTTTCCATATCCCACCCCAGGAAGAAAATGCAGATACATATCATGGTCAATGGTATAAAAACCTGCTAAAAGATCAAACAGAACCAAGAGATTCCTTTGTCAAGGAATGTGCCTTCTGTCTAATTTATGGGGTTTCCCCAGTAAGTCCCAAAACAGAACCCCTAAAACACAAATGGGTTGTATTTATGAAAAACAGGTAAACAAAATGTTCACATTTATTTCAGATTCCCTCTTCTGAGCAGTCTTTTAGTGTCCTTTTGTTTAAATCTGTACAATTTGAATAACTGCAGATGCTGCTAAAAACTACAGCAATAAAAATAATTTTGTGTCAGAGATTATTCTGGGTTGAAAGGTTTTTTGCTGGAGAAACTCCACTCAGAGAACACCTTTCATGTCCCCAAGTGCAGTCAAGTGCTATCAAAACCCGACCTTCCAATCTCCACCTCAACGTCTTAACTACTAAGCCACCAGGAGAGCTAAGGCTACAGTAATACCAGCTCTGTTTAAAAAACAACAACTGTAGCTCTACTTAAGAAATTTGAAGCTTTTGATATGGTGTTTGCATCTTTATTAATGATCAGTCAGTTCCTCTGAGCTTGTTGGTTTGTAGTTTAGAGCAAATGAACAGAAGAGATACTCTGTGCAAATTAGAGAGATCCTGAGAAGGAAATGAGCTCGTTGTTTCATTTCCCACTAAAAATAAGAAATCTTGTAGACTGATAACTCTACATCAAGTCCAGGGTACTGAAGTAGCTTAAATCAACATGAAGAGGAAGGGGGGGGGGAATCCATCACTAGAAGTGCTTTATCTTTTTTAACTTCTCACTTTGCACAAATTCAGAAGCATGAAGTTATCTTTTGTATAATCATGAGCATGTCCTTCTTTTTAAGGACTGAGTTACCAAACACCATGAAATAATATTTTAAAGACAGAAGTTTTAGTCTATAAGGTTTATCCAGAGTTAAGGGTGAAAATAGGAAATAGTAGCCATACTGTATTCCAGGGATGCTCAAACTATGGCCCGGGTGCCGGACCTGGCTCCTGACGCCAATTCATCTGGCCCACAAAGCCCACATCGCTCATGGAAGAGGAAGTAAAACACACCCATACGGCCATGTTTTACTTCTGCTTTCAGGAGCAACAAGGGCATTGTGGGCTAGATGAATTGGTGTCAGAGGTCGTGGCAGGCCCCCAGGCCATAGTGTGGGCTCCCTGAACCACATGACTGGCCCACAGCCCAAATTCTGTTGATGGTTATTTTTAACTTATTTTTCTTTTGTTATTCAGTATGTTTATTTTTGGTTGTTGTTTAATTTCTTATTGTATAGATTTTAAAAATGTGTTGTTAGCCACCCTGAGTGGAAGAATATCTCAGATGGCCGGTGTATAAATGCAACAAATAAAATACATAAATAATAAATATTCTCAGGAAGATTTATTTTAGGTTCCTTTACTTTAAGTCAGGAAATTCTTTATTGTTTTAACTTTTGCTCTAATTTCAAGAGAAATTGTTTGAAGTAAGAAATATCTAAGAATTGAGGTGCTGCTACAGCCATTATAAATGTCTAAAAGGTAAAGGTCACCCTTGCTCGAAAGCCATTTATATCCAACTCTAGGGTTCAGTGCTCATCTCTGTTTTAATGAGAAAACACAGCTGCTGTATAGTCATAGGACCTAATTTACTTTAAAATCTGAAGCAATGGAAGGTGACTATGAACAAGCTTCTTTTACTGAAATGCTTGTGGAAAAAGAAGGATGAGTGTGATGTTGCATATAGACCAGGAGTTCTCAACCTTTTAAAGCTGAGGGCCGGGTCATGCTCCTTCAGACAGCTTTGGGGTCCATAAAGCCATTTCCCCCTTCCTCCACCACATGGCACTTCCTGGTGTGGTGGAGGCAGTGGGGGGCACATGAAATGGTGCTGTGGGCCACATTCAGCCCACAGGCCACAGGTTGAGAATCCCTGATATAGACAGTGTGATGAGTCTGATAAACCATCACTTCATTGTGGTACACCATGCATATTGATGCATGTAATGGAAATTTAGACAGGTGAGATGTACAGTATATCTGGTTGGAAAGCAACACTGATTTAAAGGAGGTATGTGGAGTTAATAATAAAGCTAGAACTGTGGGTTTTTTTTTTTAAAAAAAACTATGCACACTGTATATTGTAAACATGTACAAGGTCATTACTAGCAAGTTCAGGGATCAGCAAATGCAAATATGGTATATACTTGAATTTAAGTCAGGTTTTTTACCCCCTCAAATGAGGTCCAAAAATGGGACTTGACTTATACTTGGGTCAGTGTAAACACACAAAAACATACCCACACAAATGTCTAAATTAATTAATTTTACCATATTTTCATGTATTTTAATTATTGAAACTCACTAGCAGCTGCTGCATTTCCCACTTCTGACTTATACTGGGGTCAATCTATTTTCCTAGTTTTAGAGGTCCAAATTAGGTACCTCAAATTATATTTGGGATGATTTATAGTCGAGTATATATGGTACCTAAAAAACAGAAAAAGCATCAGACAAAACTACATTGCAAACCTGAGACTTATTCCTCTTTGGCAAAGAAGAATGTCCATATGAACACATTTTGCTGATTGACTAAAATTACTTGCTCTGGATTTTTTTTTTAAGATGACCTCCCCCTCTGCCCCAGGTGCTATACTAAACAACTTGGGAACTCACAACTAAGGGATGAGACATAATTTTAAAATCATTTATCTGTATTTTTTAATTGGTAATTTTTCTTTTACTTTAGAGTTACCATAAGAGTATCTCAAAGAGCATAGTTTCAATATATATTATCTTAACATTTAGGCATTCATAGTAAAGTCTACTCAAATTGTTTTGAATTTTCCCTTAAATCCTAAGAAAAAATATATGAGTGGTACAGTTTACCACCACCTTTTCTAAGGTCTCTCCCTCTCTAAAGAAAGGTATTAGGTCTCTCTGACTGAAAATGCACTGTAAAAGATACAACTGTTCTGATACTACATATTCACTGTCAGACATTTTGTATCTCTAACGTGTTCCTTTTAAGTTTCTGAAGTACTAAAATATCTAAATTATATTATCTCGTGATTAAGCTTCCTAGTTATTTCCTGCTCATTACAACTAACTTTAATTTTCTTGTTGCAGCTACTTCTATCTTCCATACATTCCTTCAGGTATCCAGACTTTACAGGAATACCCGATGAAAATTACCCAGTACTGATATGGCAATTTGTCTTCATTCTGCCCTATCACCTTTCATGAATCTGACTATATTTTTAGAGATGTTTACGATCAGGTTATAATTAAAAGATACATGCCTCCTCTAATTTCCTTCCCTTTCCCATTCCTTATTAGCCCAGGGACACACACTGGCTAGTCAGCAACTAACAGCAAGATTACTTTGAATAATATTATTCTAAGAATTAATATTTATACAAGCTACCCAAAACTCTAGTGAAATGGTTTTCAACATTTCACCATTACAGTTCTTTCAAGAAATAACACAATCTCTCCATCATCTGAGCCCAATTTTAACAAAATATGCAATTTGTCTTTACAATTTAAAACAAACCCAAAACTCAACAAAAAATAAAAATAAAATATATGGACAAAAGGGCTTTTTAAAACAATACCAAATTATTATAATTATACCTATTATAGAAATCTGTTCATATTCCCAAACATATATTTTTCTTTATGAAAATATAATGACATTGAAGAAAACCTTCGTCCCTCCCGAGTCAGTTTATGAAGCCAGTGTTCTAGTATGGTTTGCCGCTAACCTATAAACTATAAGTGAACAAAACTGGGCAACTGATAACCACATTGTTCACTGCTGAATTTCTAACTCTCTTGAAGACAAATGTGTGGTGAAGTTCTACATCAGTAGTTAACTGACAAAACACAACCTACTACAGAAATACTGCATTTGGGCAGAATGGAGTCACATTTCCAGAGCTTCCAAAACTTTGTGGAGAAAATCTGAAAATTGTCTACAACTAGCTTCTTGAATAGTTCAGTGTGATAGATCACCAGGGGTTCAAATCCCCTGTGCCTTGTAGAAGAGTCAGTTTGTATAGTCTCGGTCTAACTACATGGTCCCAGAGTACCCCCCAGAAGAAAAGAATGGTAAAACATTTCTGAGTATTAGAAAACTCTGGAAAGAGTCACTATAAGTAGGAATTGAATTGATGGAGCATAATTATTATTTATTGTTTTCAGCAGGAAACTATTCGCATCACCACAAGCAGTAACATATACTTCATTTAAAGGTAACAAACCTGTAAATTAAAGTTCTAACGGACAATCACCTAATGAGGATGAGTAGTTTATTTATCAGTACTAATGAGGGAAAGTAACCTTTTTCTAATTAATGTATCTGGATTCACTGATATACTAGAGTCCCATTTTGTGCTGGAAAGGTAGTGAATATCTCTTTTGGCTTTGTAAATATTCTTTTGCTTCAGTGGCACTCCTTTTGTAAAATAAGATTTTCTGGAGTCCATCTTTGTTCCTGGGAGTCAGCCAAAGATCAGAATGGCAACTTGTGTGTCATACAAGAGTTATGCTCCATTCCAAGATTTCAGAGTGACACTCTTCAGATCACAAAAACCTGTGTGAAGAGTAATTCTTGAGCAGTTTGATCCTAATGAAAGCAAACCTTACATTGACACAAGTGCTACAATATCATTCTAACCAGAATACGACAACAAGTTTAAAGTGAGCTTGTCTTTGGGAAAGGGGCAAAAGATTCTGATTAGTTTTTGTCCTGGATGTTACTTTAAAAGTTTTAAATTATTTGAGGCTACAGCACCTAAAGGCCTGGATGGTCCTCCTGATCCTTCTTGCCCTCTGAGTTCAAGCTAGTGAAGTTGGGTGCCCTGTCATACCTCCCTTTTGGGTTCATGGACATGAATTTTTACAATTTGACCTTTAGACTTTGAAACTATTTTCTTCAGAAAGTCACTTCTGACCTCTCATCATTTTTTGGATTAGTGAGGACTGGCCTGTTGATGTGGTACTTCAATTTTAATTAGTTACTGTACTTCTGTGACTGTATTTTGTTTCATCTAATGTAGTTAAGAAGCTCGCCTTGTTAGCTAAAAGGTTGCAAATTCGGCAGTTCAAGACCCAAGTACTGCATGATAGAATGAATGCCCTTCTCTGACCCAGCTCCTGCCAACCTAGTACTTTGAAAGCAAGAAATTGCAAGTAGATAAATAGGGACTACTTTGGTGGGAAAAGATCCTGGGGACATGAAAGGAGCCTCATTTGGGCACTCCTTGAGTGAAGTTCCTCCAGCAAAAATCTTTTCAACCCACGAAGCACCTTTATGTGCTTCTGACATGATTTTTAAAAATATCTAATTTTACATCTTCCATTTGCTTTTTCAGTCTTATTGTTCTTTTTTTTTTAATTGAAACCTCCACATAGTGGGGATAATTTTTTTGCTAAAACTGTCAAATATATTTAAAAAAATAAACTGCAGAAAATTAGATTACTACTCTTTCTAATTACATTTGCTTAAAAAAACCTAAAATAGTCTTCCAACTGGGTTCCCCCCTTACCATCTGCACTTAGAGATGTCAAAGGGTTGAGAAAAAAACCAGAAGCATTATGTTTAATATTTTTTTTCTAAAATACTGTCATCAAAAAGATTTCATTTATTAGATGCTTAAAATCAGCAGCGGTGGCTGCCATTCGTATCTGAGAATGCATTTTTTCCTGAAGCAGGAAAAATGCCATTGGCGTGCATTTGCTTAAGATGGATCCCAGCTTGCCATGAAGTGACCCACACACTATGATCACGTAGCCATCTCCTGTGGCACATATGAAATGAGGCATGCAGGATTTAATGCCAGGACTGCAATGGATTGCTACAGCCCTGAGGATATTATAATACAAGGTGCCCCTTCACAGCCAGTTCATCTGGCATGGCCTCTTCCACCTCAATGACTAATGGGAATCAGAGTTCATCCTCCGCTCATTTTGCTGTTGGTCCCAATATGATGTTTTCCAGTGGCATTTCCTCCACTGAGGGGATCATCACCCCACCTAAAGGGGCTCATCCACCCATAGCCATTGGCACCTCTAGGAAGTCAGGTTATTTACACTCGGCGTTGAGTTGCTGGCTGTGTGGTCTACTCCATTATCGTAGTGGGATATCTGGCCAGACATTTATGTTTAAAATAATCAATTCAGATTTGGAAATGTTTTAAATATCAAAAGTCAATATAGTAAAAGTTAATCTATTCAAATTTATGGAAAATTAATTTCATCTCTAAAATTTGATGTCTTAAGAATAATGTTTACACAATTTCTAAAATCAGTTTAATTCTCAGCAGGATGAATACTCTTTGCTTTAAGACAGAATACTGTAGTTGCTCAGCTACTTAATTTTTTTAAGTAGATGCTATGATTTTGCTTCTGTAGATAATTATCTTGAAGCAAGCTTCTTTCTTTTTCTTTCTTTTTCTTTTTTAATTTCTCCTGGGGGGGAAATATGTCTGGGGCTGAAGTTGAAGATTTTATAAAAGCAAACTAAGAAGAAAAGATTGAAAATGGACTTTCCAGTCTGTATCCCATCAAAAGAAGTCTTCATTGTCTGCAAGACAATGTATTGCAAAAAATTGGAAAAGCAATGTGTTATTGAACATACAAGATTGGTATAAGGAAATGTGGGACTTAGCTCTTAATGATAAATTGACATGGGAATTAAATGTTAAGAAAGGCATAGTTCAAGTAAATGGATTCTGGGGAATCTGGAGGAAATTTGTGGAATATGTGATTGTTGAAAAGAAAGGAGTCAACCCTGTACCAGAACAAATCAATTTTTGGAAAATGTAAATGGATACAACCTTCCTGGACATTGTATATAGCACAGAGGTGAATTAAGCAATGAAGAATATGTGTAGTAGGGATAAAAGAGGTATTAGAATCTTTTTCTTTTGGCTGAAGAGTGATAATATAAAAATAGAAAAATGTATTATTCAATATATATCAAATGCAGTATTCCTGTGAAATCTTTTTTGTACTGTATGTTTGTTTTTCTTATTGTTTTTTATATTCAAAATTTATAAATAAAGAATTTAAAACAAAAGAAGTCTTCATATTTCTGTTTGTCGTACTGAAAAAACTGAAATAGGATCTTCATAGTGTGTAAGAGCACAGAAATTGAAGGATAGTTTCACCAAATAATAGTTGAAATCCTCTTGTTCAACTTAATGCAGTGCAACATGGATGATGTCATCTGCTATAGCTCTACTGCAGATGTTTTGGGGAAAACAAACATTTTTAGAGGTCCCCAAGATTTTTCAGATCCCTACAGATTCCCTTGATCATGGAGTAGCATTTCAAAGCCATTGAAGGGGGGGAGTTATAACTGGAAAACTGCTGCCTAAGACCCCAGCCCTTCCACTAGGACCATTGGTGATGATTTTCCAATTTTAAATCATTCTCCTTTCCCTACTGTGGCTCCTGAAGATTGGAAAGGAATCTCATGTAACTCAAAAACTTGAATGGGAACACTAGGAATTTTTTGTTTTTTCCAAATTGTTTGCAGGACAGCTGCAGCTGATGCTATCACCCTCATTGTATAGCATTTGAAAACTCCACATTATTATTTAAGGTAACAAACTGAGCTTTTCATAAGTTGTCATAAATATAAAAATATGCAGTAACAAGGATATTCATGAAGAATTAGTCCCTTAAACAGCACTTGCATTAAACTGATGCAGTAAATTAATCCTGAAACTATTTCAACTATTCCAGTCAGTACAAAAGGCTATTAACTAGTATTGTAGTGACATTCATTTCATTTGGTCTCTTGATCAGTAACCTATTCCCTACAGTTCATCTCTTGTAGAGAGTAAAAAGGAGTTCTATATCACTACAAGTAAAATAAGCAAAACTGCAAATATTATTGAACAACTATAAAGCAATATTTAATGAAGGTTCTGGTCATCTGGGTAATTTGTGTTTCTAAGACAGTAACATTATTTCAAGGCAAATGTCTAATCTGAATATGACTGAATGTAATTTGCATTCACAATGCAGAGGTTAGAAAAGCGGCCCTTCTCCGGGGGAAACGTCAAAGCACACTCATAGGTTTATTCAAACCAAATAGTAAACTGACTTTCATTTTCTTTTGAACTGCTAGAGAGCCTTGGACATAAAACTGAAGAATCTCATTAATATGCTAGACTCAGAAATTTTCTGCCCTGAGATGCAAATGGTACTGCAGGATTCCACTTAGGGACCTGCTAAATTTCTAAAAATACAGACGGCATTGTCTTTTCCCTTCACACCTCTGATTTAAGCCTGCAGTTTAAATAAGACAAGCACGTGCAGATTTAAAAAGCTACCCTTCTGGATTGTTCTATATTTCCTTGTGTCTTCCATATAAATGTTTTGAGCAATAAGGATTAAACTGAAGGGAGGTTTTTGATGTAATTTTCTGTTACATTTTCTATTCAGTTGATACTTTGCCTACCTGGCATAAGATCTGGCCCTTAAACCAAAATTCAGTCCAAGTAATAAAAGATGGTCTGAAATAGGTTTCTGCTAACCAAAATATTTTTCAAAGCTCAAAAGTTTGAAGTAAACTGTTCTCACAATAAAAAGTACCATATTTGTGCCAAATCCCTATAATTTTACCTACATATCAGACACCACTTCTGCAGCTTTGTATCATGGTGCTATTCTGCCTCAGTTTCCTCTTTCTACATGACTTTCATTAAGATTCATAACATTTTCCTGATTAATGAACTATGTTCAGTTTTGTGAACTATAGGGATTGTTTTGTTCAGGAAAAATATATTTGCACATTTAAAATGTTCAAATCAAGCAACTAACATGCTTCAAGTTTTCTGCTTGTAGCTTTAATATCTGGAATGCTCCATATAGCTGGTGCGTCTCCTTTTCCAAGGGAGACAAGACCTTGGGAAGGCGATATTTATGTATGCCAGTCCCTTAATCTGCCCCAAAGCAAAGATGAAGGGGATGGATATTGAGTCAGGTGGGATAACACAATGAAAATAACTTCCTAAGAGCAAATGCAGCTATCCTGTGATATGTGTTTTTATTTGGCCAATCTGAGAAAAGACTGGCTGGACCAGGGCAAGGGGTTTGGGGAGAAGTCTGGGAGACTGCGTTCTTCAGTCCAATCTATCCTGGGATCATAAAACCATGCCCTGACATGCTGAAACCTTGTTCTTCTCTGGAACTTCCAATTCACTTTGCCTTATTTTATCTATAAGTACAAGGGAAGGATGTCTTGGTTCATATCTGTAATACAGAGCTTGTGGTTCATGGAAAGCTAACTGGTTTATCTAAAAACTATGGTTCATAGATGTTTGTTTCTCTTCTTTTTTTCCCCCATGTCCCTCAAAACTTTATAGCTTGCATTTAATGATAGTTAGTGGTGTCTGGCATTTATTCAGATCCAGTGGAAAGGGGCCTGCTCATATATGTTCCACATCTTTTGAATCCTTTTAAGTAACCTTAGGGAGAGGAATCTAGTTGTTTACTTAATGTGAGGGGAGTTATACCAACTTCTCACCAAGGTGATGGGATCTACAGAGTGATCAAGTGCTCATGAGACACAAACTCTTATTTATTGCACTGTTTGTCCTAATCAGTACAAGGACACTTCAATTTTAATCAACACAACTGTGATCATATTTGGTGTCTGTGTTTCTGAAACTAAACATCCCTTCCTCATACACACCATACACACTTCTTGGGTCACAAACCCTATTCATGAATGACTGCATAACTAAGGACACATGGAGTGCATTGACACACGGGGTGTGTCACTTTTAAAGTCATCTTTAAAACATCTGTCCCATAGCACCTGAACACAACACTTTCCACTCACCACCATTCCTGTAGAATGGATCCTCTGTAAGTACAGAACACCTTTTTAAATTGCATACAAGCCTACTATCCTGCTGATTTAAACTGGAAATGCTTTGTTTTCATCAATTTATTTCTATACTGTCACTTTATCTCCTAACAAAGTCAAATTCTACTTTAAAGTTCAATATTTTAAGTGTTTGAAAAAAGGATATGAAGTCTGATGAGACAATAAATCCGTTGTGATGGAGTAAATCACAGAAACAAACAATCAGACTTTCCCTAGGATGGGCTAGTCTTATCTACCTAGTATTTTCTTTTAGTTCTATTAAGACTACAGACCTTAGGGATTATAATGCACAACAGAGTACTGTATAAGAACAATACTTTAGGCAAGAAGGCAAAATGCAAGCAAAGAAAAGGAAAACAAGAGAGAAATTACTGTCTTTCAGAATAGCTTGTTTACAAAAGACACGTTCAGAGAGATAATTTATCTTTCTACTTTATAGACAAGTTTAATTAATTTTTTCCTCATTATACATGCTTAACAGGCATTGAAATCATCTTTATTTGTACAGGTTAGAAGCAATATTCATAAGACAGGGACAACATATTTACTAACATGGAGAGTTACATTTACCTAAAGGCAAAATTATATACAAGATTGGAAAGTTGATGAAGATGGTAGAGAAAATGAAGTGAAGAATTTCAAGAACAAGTTACTTATATTTCTAATAAAATAAATAGACATGAGTAAATCCAATTGCTTGGATTCAAGAATTTCAAACTTTTGAACCTTCTGTTTTGGAAATAACTGTTTTTTTTCCTTCAGAAAGCCCACCAACTGTGTGTTCTCATTGGACAATTAGTAACAATTGACTTAAATGATCTTGATTTAACAAATAAACTTTAAATGTCAAACTTCGAAATTTTGTTAACATTGGTGTTTTTAAAAGCACAGAGTGAGATATTAGACTTGTCACTGGCCTCAATCCTATAATTTCAGGAGAAAGTTGGTATATGTTCTACCATATATTCATAATGTTATATTTAGATCATGTATACATATAGATCAATCTGCAATACTAATACATGAAGAGAGTGGATGAGATGAGTGCATAGGATCATAGGATCTGAAGATACCAGCATCAACAGAAGAAAGAGTTATGTTTGGCCTTCTGATAACAGAAAAGAACATCCTGACCCAAAGTAAAATTACAATAAAACAGGTGAAGAGTGAAGGGTGTGAAACATATCCCCATACTGTATATGGTTTTTGGTATGATCAGCAGATGAGGGTCAGGATGTTTCTTGGCTGTGTCAGCAAAACCAAAAGCCTATGGAGAATATCTGATATAAACAGGCTAATTAAGAAGTCCTGTTGTTTGACTCTGAGCAAGCTGTCAGGTCATTCCAACATCCCTATTATGATCGCCTATCATTTGGGGCTAGTGAATGTGAGTGATTAACTGTGTAGGGTTATAGAAATAACTAAGCTTTCAATAAAAGGATGAAGTTAGATGGCATCGTTGATGCAGTGGGTGTAGATCTGTGTTTGCTGCAGAGAATGTGTTTTTTTCTGCTATAAAAATATTTGTTGTTTTTGTTACATGCCATCAAATCATCTCTGTCCTATGGCAACCTTATGAATGAAAGATCTCAAAAATGTCCTGTCTTCAGTTGCTCCTGCTCAGTTCTTGCAGACTCAAGTCTGTGGCTTTCTTTAAGGAGCCAATTTATTTCACATTTGGTCTTCCTCTTTTCCTACTGCCTTCAGATTTTTCTAGCATTTTTGCCTTTTCCAAACAATCTTGTTCATCACATGCCCAAGGACAAGCCTCAACTTCATCCTTTTTGTCTTCAGAAAGAGTTCAGGCTTGATTTGTTATAGGATCCACTTGTTTATCTTTCTGACAGTTCCATGTATCCACAAAATTCTTTTCAAGTAACATTTCAAATGAATCAATTTTTCCTGTATAACTAACTTATAAATACAATGACTGAAATCCAAAAGAAAGTGGCAACTAGCATAGTTGAATCAACTGAACTTACAAAGAGCCAAGTCATCAAAATCTTGCTGAATCAATAATACTATTTTAGTTATGACTTTCTACTGGATTTCACCTAGTGACTTCAGCTCTATATTTGCTATGATGTTTCCTAAACTAGGAATGTTACATGCATATGGCAGCTTTTGAATCATTTTAAGAAGAAAAAACTGGTATATACGGTGGAACCCCAACTTACAAAATTAATCCACTTCCCGGGGTTCTTCATAGAGTGAAAATTTTGTATCTCAAAGTGTGGCTTCCTATAGGAATGTATTGAAAACCAAATAATCCATTCTGGAGGTCTGAAAAAAAGTCAAACATCCCCCCCCCCCCATTTTTTTCTGTTCCAAACTCTTTATAAAGTGCATTTTGTAATTTTTTGCCACATTTTTGCCACATTTTAAAGAAATTTGAACAGATATAAGAAGTTTTTTTCTTCACTTTTTCCTATCTTCTGGGTGGGATTAATTGGTTTTCAATGCATTTTCAGCACTTCTGACAGAAGCCTCTGGTAATGTGCGGGGCTCATCCCCAACAATCAGCTGTTTGCTTCCCTCACCACCCGGAAAAGCTGAAAACTCCACATTTTAGCTGCCAGAATGCACTGAAAACATGACGAAAAATTCCAGAAATAGAGCGGAAATAATCTCCATACCCTCCTGCCACTGTACAATTGTGCCTGCCATGATAAAAAAAAACTGTTCATATGGCAAAAAACCTCATAAGTCAAAGCATCATTTTCTTGGGATTTCCTTTCGTATCATGAGGTTTTTGTTACTTGAGGGATTTGTAACTTGGGGTTCCACTGTACTTTACAGTGCTCTTTTTATCCATTTGAACTGAGGTATCCAGTTGGGTGTGAAGGTTTATTCTGTAGTGTTTTATAAAAGTCATTGTCTGAGACCAAATAGCAACATACAGGTTTCATGCAAATCAACTTCTCTCACGAACAAGGCTTATGATGCTATACACATCGAGTGCAATGAGTTCTCAGAGTACCTGGCAAGGATATTTTTGCTGTATCATAAACCGATGAAATCAGGGACATGAACCATTTAGTTAAGGGTTAGGATGATACCACTTAGCAGATGAATAGCTTTAAAGTTTTCCTGAAGTTTTCAGTTCTTCAGATACAAAACAGCAAACATCTTCTAGTGTCTAAAGTATGTGATACATTTTCATTTGCATTTGAGGAGACTGGTAGAAGTCTAGCAAGATTACAGGTTGAAACATATGAAAAGGAGGAAGAACCTTGGGTACAAAGGTGATATCATAGTACAAAGTAACTTTGCCCTTGTGGAATGGGAGATAAGATGAGACATGTCTGAATGCACAGAGCTTGCTAAGATATGACTCATCTTATCTCCAGTTCCAGATGTTATTGAAAAAAGAAATACTGTTTGGATCATCAATAATCTCAAATCTGATGTTTCCATTGGTTCAAAAGAAGTTCTGAAGAGCTGTGTGAGCACCACTGATAGAAAGCAAGGCGCAGGTAGAAGTTTTACTTTGGAGCATTAACCATCCTCTTCAAAATCTCTTAACTATAGGATCAGACAATAATTTTGATGATGGGTAATTCATTAATTGATTAGCCATGATAACCACCAAATACACCTACTTCAGATGCAATGGAAAATGTAGTGATGCCTCCAATGTAACTGGAACTGTTGGCTACTTAATCTATTTTTCATAGTCTACAAACTTGTTCCATTTGTATTGGTAGATGATTTATTTGATTGCTGTAGTACTCTTTCTAATGGTTACAAATTCTACAGACAATCATTTTCAGGTGATCTACGTATGTGTTTCAAATTATTCTGGTATGGCCAAATATATAATTATATCAATAATTCAATATTGGATAACCACAAGGTACAACAAAACAACATTTGATCTGTCTGTGCTTGACAACTGACCAGTGAGTAGTATAGCAATAGACATATCACAGTACTATTCCAAAGAATGGTGAAGACCTTTTCTTTTGGATGTGTGAACTAAAGGGAATAATAGCCATCCTTCACATCCTGTGAGGGCACAGGGTATACTTCGACCTGTCTGATTAAAAGTTGTTACTCTTCTTTCAAGACATCTAGTGATGCAATATAAATATATCCTGTTGATGGAAGTATTTTGAGCTCTATAGCATAACCATGGGCTATAAGAGACAAGGCCAAGCTTTAGCAGTGGCAATGCACCAAGTGTTGATGAAAGGCACTAAGGGTCCAGCTCAGGAAGGGAAAAGGGGAGCTGGTAAATACAATTCTGTTTTGCTATCATTCTTTGGCAAAGTCTAAGATGTTGCTTGCTTTTATTTTCTATCTTCTCAGAAGTTGAAGTGGACTTTTATTTGTTGTACTTATTTTGCTGTCTGTAAAATTGCAATAGTGAGTTATTGCAATATTGAGTGATCTGAATGGCATTATTATTATTATTATTATTATTATTATTATTATTATTATTATTATTATTATTATTATTATTATTATTATTATTATTATTATTATTATTATTATTATTATTATTATTATTATTATTTGCCATGAGCTTATTTCTGGAATATAGATAGTATCTTTTTCATATCAGCTTACATTATTTTTGACCTTGTTGCTGCTGTGTATTTATTCCCATACATTTTGCAATTTGTTTTATGTATAAATCTTCTATAATTTCATCACTTTTACTGTTAAATAAACCTTCCCCACCAAAAGAGAATTCCTTGATTCTTGTCCTGGAGTCTTCAGTGATACCTGATCATCTTAACTATGCATGCTTTCTAAAAGCTATTGCTACTGACACATTTTGCACCAAGCAACCATTAATGAATCAAACTAAATATATTTCATGGTCACTAGGGAATAAGCCTCCTGTTGAAATGACAAGGCAAGAGATCTTTTGTCTCCAGGAAGACTTGTCAGAACTTTAAATTTCTCCCAAATAAATTGTTGATCAGTGGCCACTGCAGCCTGGTAATTTGAAATTTTTATACCTAATCCAGCAGCAGAGTATGTTTTTCTACCTAGTAAGTCTAATTTACATTCCTCCTTGCTTGATGTAGTTCTATGTGGGTGACTTTTGGCTCTTGTGTCAGATAAGTCAACTAAGAATTTGGTGAAGGCTTTTGAGTAAAAAAGTCCACTCTTTTAAAATTTTATTTATTTATTTATTTATTTTGTATACATTTTCAATATACTGATTGCCCTCACATATCTAATGGCCAGCTTTGGTAATGCACCATAGAAATACATGTTTTTATTGAATATTTTTAGAATGTGAATAACTAAAACCATAAATCAGGTATTTACTGCTGTAAATGTGTTCTGTGCATGCACGGGTATATTTTACTTCCACTGTCGGGGGGGGGGGGCACGGTCAGGCCCATTACCTGAAAACGTTGAGAACCCCTGCCGTAGATACTGAACCCATCTACTGTATGTGGGAGGTGACTTTTATCTCAAACTAGGTGTCAGGTTCTGGGGCAACCTCAGGGCTCCATCTGCTGGTTAAATGCCACAAGAACAGGATTGGATCCACAGCCCTACTGCATCTACCATGAACCTCATGATTAGATGTCAACAGGAACAGGTAAGGCTGCCACCTTAGTTTTAACTATGCAAGTATATCCCTAGCCACTAGTGAAACCTGGTTCCAAGATCAGGGACACATCTAGGTTCATGGGCAAGTCCAGGAGCACACTCAAGCTGTGCACCTGTGTTTTCAGGAGAAATGTAACCTCATCCAGCACACGTTGGATCCTTATTCCAGAGCCCTGGTGGCACAGTAGTTAAACTGATGTACTGCAGACACACAACATTGTAAGTGTTCATTCCTGACCAGGGCTCAAGGTTGACTCAGCCTTCCCTCTGTCCAAGATCAGTAAAATGAGTAAGCATGTTGGGTACAAAATGCTAATTAACTTGTGAACCACCCACAGAGTGCACTAAGCATTGTGGAGCGGTATATAAGTCTAATTGCTATTGCTATTCCATGATCTGCCTTTTAACTGATGAGCACCTCTGTCTTATCTGGCTTGAATTTAAATTTATTCACCCTCATCTAGTCCAGAAACCCATCTAAAACTGAAACAGCTCCTTATATTTAGACAGAAAGAATTCGTAACTCAATCCCTTACACCACCTGGAAAGTCAGAAGACCCAACAGAATTAAATGTCAAGGGAAGGGGTGGGGGAATCCAAAAATCCAGATATCTACATAAAAGACTTGATTTATGCATGGTTCTTTTTAGATCTCAACCCACCTGTGTACTCATCATACGAAATATCATAACTTACCTTAATTCACTACAACCACAATAGAATACAAGAAAGAAAGAAATGATACATAGAATTTAGAGGGGAATGATGAGATTACAATTACAGTAAAACCCCAAGTTATGACAGAGGTCCATTACAACAGCCTCCATTGTAACCCAAAAAAAATTGTAAAATGAAACATCCATAGGGATGCATTGAAAAATAAAACAGTTCCTGAATTGATCATTGTAAACTGAAAAAAAAACATTAAAAATTTGTAGACAGGGATGGCATTTCCATAGGATTTGCCATTGTAAGCCTTAGCAAACTTCAACTGAGGCGGTTGTAACCTGGGGTTTTACTGTAATAATAATCATGGTTTGCCAAGATCACCATTCAATGATTATTTGTTTACAAGCCATCATTTACTAATGAAGCAAAACAAAACATTACAAAACAAAAAACCCACACCCAAATAAATTACAAGAAATAGACAGCAAATATTAGTATCATTTTATAGAAAACTGTATATATCAACTTAATTAATTATTCATTACTTTACTATATATATCAACATTAATGTAGACAACTGAAGCTCATCATACAATAAATAAAATAAATAGAAAACTCAAAGTTGGACTTAGCACTTAATGAAAAGCTCACCTGGGAATTAAACCTTAGAAAGGGCAAAATTCAAAGCAATAGATTCTGGAGGATCTGGAAACCATTTATTGATTTTGTATTGGTTAAGAAGAAAGGGATATCCTCTGTACTGGAACAGAATGTTTTTTGGAAATTGTGAGGATACATAATTCCCCGGACATTGTATATAACACAAGGGTGATAATAAAGATGTGAAATGTAGTAATGTAGGAGAATAATCTGTATTAGCAATAGGAGAATAAGCATTACTAATGTATGGATTTGTATTTTTATTCTTTGTATTTTTTATTCTTCTTTATTTAGATTTAGATGGAGTGACATTTACTTACATATATTCATGGGGAAATATTTAATGTAGTACTGTCATTTATGTTATTACTTCTTATGTTTCTTATGCTTTTATGTATGTTTACATTTGTATTGTTTTTATATACCTAATAAAAATCATAAATCACAAAAAAGAAAACTCAAAGTTAATATAACTTACAACACAATTCTACTATAGGCAAAAATCTATGCCAGATCTTTCAATAGTAAGAAAGTATTTTGCCAATTGTGACAAAGTACTGCTTCTGCAACTTTGTTTAGTACTTAATACTGTATTCGTTTTCCAGCAATAACTTGCAGGGTATTATTCTCAAGGAAAACAAGTAATGGTAGCAAATTTCTAGATTGCTTAAAGTGCAGAAGCTTCCAACACTTCTACAATATTAATTAGCATAACATTTGAAGCTTTCAACTTGCATATTTAATACAAGACAGAACGGAGCAAAAATTGGTTGTTTTTTTCATTAAAACATTTTGCTTAAGATCATTAAAAAAATTCCATCAGTTTTTAACAATCATGGATTGCTCTGACACTTACTCACATAATGAGAAATAACTGCCAGCTTTCACAGCCTCTTAAAGAGGTACTGTCTTCTTTAACTGCCTCTTTATATGAGTCACTCTGATTACATTCCATAAGCTCTCTTAAATTATCCATAGAAAGTACCACTAGTGTCAGCTTTGATCTATTTTTAAAAGCTGTCTTTCTTCTTAAGTTAACTGACAGCAAACAGGCTTGCCTGTCCATCTACCTTTGTTTAAGTTTCTTCCAGTTGGATAATCTAATCACTATTAAAACCTGACAAAAGACAATGATGTTATTAATGAGAGCATCTGCAGAAAATTAGACATCTTTTAACAGAGAGAGCTGCAATTAGACACATGGCTGCTATTACTACATAGCAATGGTGCCGAACCTATGGCACACATACCAGAAGTGGCACCCGGAGCCCTCTTTGTGGGCACCCGTGCAGTCACCCCAGCACAGAGTTTACCCACCCCTCTCCCCAGCAGCCCAAAGGGAGTGCATCCTCCTTCCCCCCCCAGCACAGAGTTCACCCTGCCCCTCTGCTCAGTAGCTCAATGGGAGAGTTTCCTTCCTCCCCTGTTGCTGTGTTGGCACTATGTGATAAATAAGTGAGTTTGGGGTTGAAGATTGGGCACTCGGTCTCTAAAAGGTTTGCCATCACTGCCATATAGTTTCAGAGAAGGAGGAAGGCTACAAGATAGCATGTTAAGTACTGCCATATTTCTTTTAAGGTTCAGTACACCAAGCTGGCATTTTAAAATTCAAATATTTTCATTATAACCTAAATTCTCAAGAAGTTTCCAGAGCTTGGGCACAGCCAAAAGGAGAAAAACCATGTTTTCAGCTCATTTATTGTTTGTGCTTTGTTACTGTAAAGAAGGAAAAAACTTAAAATTTAAAACTAAGTATGTGTTAATATCTGAAAGACAATTAAGTATTTAGACATGAGGAATTTTGAAAGATCAAAAGAACATTTTTTAAAAAAAATTGAATCAAGTTGTACCTTGCTTAAAGAGCATAATGTGTTCCACAGGATTGCTCTTTAAGCGAGTTTGCTCTTTAAGCGAAACACCATTGTAAGTGACCAATTGTGGGGGGGATTGTGAACCCCGATTTATTTGTTAAGCGAGTTTTTGGTTGGTTTTATTTGTTAAACGAAGCGTACATTCAGAGAAAATTCTGCTCTTTAAGCGAATTACTCTTTGAGCAAGGCATTCTTTATGCGAGGTTTGACTGTACTTATGAATAAGATACCGGTAGTTGATTTAAGAAAAAATAACTATCATGGTTTGGTAGAATTACGGCATGTAAAATGAAGATATGTATTATTGCTTCATTCACACATGTTGTAGATATTTGAATTTTTTAAAAACATAAGCTGATTATTGTCTTTCATGTAGTCTGTTTTCAAAGAAAACCAAGGTGAAATATTGAGAAGAGCTTTCAGAGCTTATAACAAGCATCAGAGAGTTCCCCTCCCAGAACATGAGAGAAATGTTTTGAAAGACTAATGTTTACCATAAGAAGCCCAATATTTCAATGCCCCCTTTTAATTTAATATCACTGAGTCATGATTACTTTATGGTTTGAGCTTGCAACGCCATTAATGGCTCTCCTTTCATTCAGCCTGCAGCATACTAAATACTCTGTGTAAATGGGTAGGTGTAATTTTTGTATTTTGTTTCTCCTGAAAGCAACAATTTCAGGGGGGAAAAGTCGTGAGAATAAAACAAAGCTGATAATGGGAGAAAGCTCAATGTAGTAAAGGATTAGCATGCCCTAAAATTTAATAGAATCTTCATCATTTCAGTCAGCAAATGTGCATAAAAGTGTAATTAAATAACCATGGCTTTTGAAACCATTTTTCCCCAAATTAAATCTTAGATAGCTTTCATTTGTATAATCTTAAAACTGATTTAAATATAAAATATTTAATCTGGTTCTCCTTGATACAGAAAATTTTAGACATAAAACATTCTTTCAAAGGAGAAGACCGGCATCATATCAGGAAGAAAGTACATTATCATTTACATTTATTCTAATAGTGGGATACACAACATTGACCCCTGAACTTTTTCTCTGCAGCCCTCCAACTAGCATGTTTACTGCTATCATCCTCAAGGCATTTACCCTCGGACGCACAATAGTCTTCTTGCCTCAGTCAACACCATCTACTGCCCCTACTCCTTTTCTTTCAGAAAACACAACAGCAATATTGTTTCTTCCGGTCTCAATAGTTCCTTCTGACAGCCCTCTCTTGGACAAAAGCCCTTTGAATCAGATGTCCCTTCCACTTCAACGTATGAAGTGTATACTGTATTTCTCTTATACCTCAGTCTGGTAAACATTATACTAAATGTGAAATCCAAAAAGCATTTGATAATATATATTGACAATTTATGCTTCATTTTAAAGTAAATTTTGGATTTCCATACGATTTCATAAAATGGATTAAAATTTTATAACTCTCTCCTAAGTAAAAGTTAATGATCTCCTTTCTAATAGCTTTTATGTGGAAATATGTAGAAGATAGGGTTGTGTATCTCATGATACACAATTGGTCAAAATCTGAACTGGCAGTGGGTACCTATAAAAACATCTATATTTCATAATAAATAGCTTAGTTTTCTCCTGTATTGCTGTATATACTCGAGTATAAGTCTAGTTTTTTTAGCCCCAACATGAGATCAAAAAAAGGGACTCGACTTATACTCGGATCAACAACCCCAAGGGTCCCAAAACTACAGTGGTGCAAATTCAAACATACATTTTTTTAAAAAAGCACTAACACTACCATAAAAACTCAAAAACATACCCACACAAATGTCTGAATAAATTAATTTTACCGTATTTTCATGTATTTTAATTACTGAAACTCACTAGCAGCTGCTGCATTTTCCACCCCTGACTTATACTCGGGTCAATCTATTTTCCTAGTTTTAGAGGTCCAAATTAGGTACCTCGACTTACATTTGGGACAACTTATAGTCGAGTATATATGGTAACCTATTTACTTATTTTTGATTCCAAAATATATCTCTCAAAATGTTAAACTGATTTTTTAAACAGCTGATTAAAGATTTCTGCTATAGAAAGTTAGGAATCACTTAAATTTAGTGTTTGGGGTAAGGTTAATACATTTAAGTTGAATATCTTGCCATGAGTACTATATGTGCTTAATGATATTTTACTGTATATTCCCCAAGTTAAAAGATCAATAGAATACTTCAGAAGTTTATTTGGAATAACACTCAGTGCAACTTCTTGCTTCTTACTTAAGAAAATACAATTGGCAATATCAGAAAGTGGTTTTAATTTTGCAGATATGTAGCACAAGGTATATTTTTAATACATGTAAGTTGTTGGAAAGTCTCTATTTCTCTGAATATCCCAGAGAGGATGTTTTAAAAATGGCCTATGTGCTACTCCTCCATGGATTGTTTGGGGCTTAAAATACAGTAAAAAGGAGTTAATGTCCTTCAATTCTAGCAACTATGTTACAGCTACAATCTGATGCCTAAAGCCAAGCTAAAATAACATCAAGGGAAATCCAGATTTGAAGATAATGAGGAAGCTCTTCTGGGACAGAAGTGAGTGGAATGTGGTACATATACTTTAGACCAGTTGATAAGCTTGGATGATTAATTTTTAACCATTGTCGCTCTGTGAGTGGAGCGGCATACAAGTCTAAAAATTAAATTAAATTAAATTAAATTTCCACTTTACATGCTAAATATGATCTACCTTCAAGTGCAGAATGGCAATATCTCCGGCTTCAGCATTTGCTGGTATCTATCTTTGGTACATCTGCACCAAGTCTTTGAGAATCTTTTAAAGGTGTTGGAGGAAATTATCATATCTGTTCAGAAATTTAAGCTTGTAATCATGATTTCAAAATGTTTAAGGAGTAGTTGTTCAAGATGTGTGAGAGAGATGAAATTGAGAATTAGAAGGTAACATGCAATCTAACAGCAACTGAATATTGTATTCTAATTTATACAGAATGTTTCCTTAAACCTGAAATTGAGATAAATCCAGTGTACTATATTGGACTCCACAACCATTGTTAAGAAGGGAGTGACAAACTCTGACAGAAGTTAAGATCAAATACTGGAAATTCATCCTTGAGATATATGATCTGGGTTTGTCCAGTAATTCATTTTTTTAACTGATGTCATTGCTTGTATCAATGAAGGATTGGGGAAATCATTCATATCTGCAGATATTCAATGAAACTGGACTTCATGAGCTCCTACAGTGGCTAAGTGGTTTATTAAGCTTGGAAGTATAAACATCCACTATCCACTACACAATGATTGAAGGATCATTAGGAAGGCCTATACTCATTTATGCTCATTTATAATCCTGTTCTCTTTTTTAACCTTCATCAATAGTTGCTTCAAGTCACTGTTTTTCTGCTGTTAATATGGTATATTTACATATATCAAATTATTGGTGTTTTACTCCCATTAGTCACTCTTCCTTTCACTCTAGTCTCATCTGAATTAGCTTTCTATATATGTTCTATACATACAGTACACTGAACACTCAGCAGGGGAATAGACCCTTGTATCTCCCTCTGACAATGGGGAACTGTTTTGTTCCTCCAAATTCTGCTCTAACAACAGTATCTTGTTGTCCAGAGTACGGCTTATACTTCAAGACAACCAAATCTTATTGCTCACTGATTTCCCCCCCTAGAATGATCTATAGCTTTCCATGGCCTTTAGCAAGGGTGGACAAACTACAGCACACAAGCTGGATCTGGCCAAATCATCTGGCCCATACTGCCCACATCGCTATCAGAAGCTGAAGCAGATCCACCCCGCACATGCACAAATGCACACACACATGTGCAAAACGCTGCTGGAAATGCACCCATGGCTGTGGTAAACATGTTTATGACAGCCGTGGGTGCATTTTACAGCAGGAGGGAACCACAATGCCTGGCCCAGATTTTTGACAGAGGAATTATGCTCAGGGGATGGCCAAATGATCCTGTCCCCAAGATCTTTTACCACCAAAGTGGTCCCTAATTAACTACTGACAATTTCTTGCTGTAGAACTGCTAGGTTTGCAGGAGTTGGGACAGAGCCGGGCAGTCATTCCGTCATGCAGTACTCAGATCTTAAACTGCCGACCTGCCGACCTTTCAACTAACAAGACAAGCTTCTTAACCACTGAGCCACCACAGAGTTGATGAGGCCCTCTTAGTTGTGCAGCTGAGCATCTGGCCAGGCATACAACTGAGAGACCTGTTGTACTTTTCCATATTGGATAAATTCTGCATCTGTTATGTATTTCATCTTTTTCACAAAGAAGTAATTAATATGTATGGAGGGGAGCTAACTTTTGGTCCCCCAGTGGGTTTTTGCTTTTCATGCGCTAATTAATAATATTTTAGCTTTTAAGCCTTTGTGTATTTTAAAGTAAGTTAGTTTAAACATTACTGCAAGCTCTCAAGTGGCTTGGATTTTTTTTATCTTGGATTGATTCTGCAGGATTAACAATGAGGAAGAGAGGTCTCAGTGGGCTGTATTAATAAACAGAATCAAATAATGCACAAAATCAAAGACAGCCTGAACTTTTTTGGTATATAAACTCACCATAGTTTTTAAAAAATCTATGAAGCATAAAGAACTCCTACAGGACTTGGGGTGGGGTGGGGGAATCTTAGACAAGTACTACAGTATGAATTGGTTGGGTGCCAACATGAAAAAGCATAACCAGTGAAGCATCTTAGAGATGTCTGGGAATTATAATTTAAAATATGACTTGGTCAGAGGATGTATTGCTTCTGAGTCATGCATGAAATTCAGTCCTTCTGCTGACCTCTTGTGTTTAGTTGGATTCATAACACATGCAGCCATTTACTATGCTAATAAAAATAGAAAAATTTAATGCAACACCACCCCCACCTGCAACTAAGACATTCACCTGCAAATCCAACAGATATGTGTCAAATGATACCTTTACAAGTAGCGCAGGCACTGCTGAATATTAGGCTTCAGGTCCACAAGCTGGGAGGGATTCAGAAAAGAGCTCCAGTTTTCCAGGATTGCAAGACAAGTTTGCATAATTTATCTAGTTATTGTATTTAATATATTTTTCAGTCAATCAAGGAGTGATTGAAAACAATGAGCAAAAAAAAAGAGCAGAAGAAACACACTGTGATTTGAACAGCTGGTTCAATGCTAATTGGAACAAAGCCAATTGCAAAGCTAAGTGCAGTCTCACTTAAAGGCAGGTCTTCAAAGGTTGCATGAACAAAAGGGGCAAGACTTCAGCTTATAGTGGGGAAATTCCACCATTTTGGATACAGTGGTTAAACTGCTGTACTGCAGCCAAAACACTGTGAGTTCGATCTTGACAGTGATGGAAGGTTGGCTCAGCCTTCCATTCTTCCAAGGTCAGTAAAATGAGTACCCCTCATGTTTGAGGCAAAATGCTAATTACCTTGTGACTCACCCTCAGAGTGCACTAAGCAATATGGGGTGGTATATAAGTGTAATTGCTGTAGCTATTGTACAATGACAACTACACTGAGAATTTACTACTTTATTTGAATTTCTATATTGACTAAGCTGTATCAGTTACATGCTGTCAAATCAGAACCAACATGACCAGAGCATGGGAAGCCATAGAATCTGTCACTATACCAATGAAGAAAGGGCAAACATAAAGCAGATGCCAGGGAAAACATTAATAGCATCAATGCTGAATTAGGAATGTACCAGCCTGAAATTGGAGTGTCCAGAAGATAAGTTCAGGTCAAGCACACATGGAATAAGTAACCAAGAATTGAAGCACCACTACTCCATTGGGCTTGGGGATACATCTAATGAGACCCTGCTGCAGAGTCCTACCATCCTCAAGGGTGGATATTCTCCTATAAATCCAGAAGGCTCCATTTTTTCTATGATGTCTTGTAGATCCAGAGGATGGAGGGAGGGCACCAGCTTTACATTCAATAAGGATTCTTCCCTCTGTAACATACCTCTTTCATCCACTTCCACCCACAATCTACTGTAAGTGGCTGGTAGACCTCTGGGGTCACAATGAAAAGTGGCACAGGGAGCTGCAGCAGAAAGGGAGAGTTTATATATACGCTCCACTTTCTGATCATTTCCCTGGATAAACAATGTTCAATCAGTAGAGGAACATGACTATGTTCAACTCTAGAGCAAAGAGTGGAAAAAGTCTGGCTCTGGAGCCATAAACAGCAGTCTCAGCTGTTTTCATGCTCTGTTGGTACAATGTTGCTGCCAAAACTCCTGGACCATGTAAATATACCATGACAAGTTGAGAATCTGAAACTCACAATACTTCATGCTGTCTTGTGCAGCATGTTAACTCACTTAAAGATACATTTTGCTCCAATAATATGTATGCTTTGTAGAAAGATTCCTTTATAAAGGACATCATGGGGTGTGCTCCCCCTAGGAATAGTAGCTGGGGATGCTGGGTTGCCTTCTTCTCAGCTCTGGTTACAACAAAACGACTGCTACTGCAGAAAAAAAAGTCATGGCCTTTGCCTCAGTGCATCAGACATTGGTATGAGAAATAAAAAAATTGTAGGAAACCCATACCTGGACGGAAAGTTTCCTAATAGAGTGAATACACTCTTTCCCTCACTTGACTCATTGTCTGACCACATGTCTGTTGCTTGTTTTAATACAATTCACTTTTAGTATTGTTAATTCCCTTTATTGCATGCTTTCCTACAGCCCAGACTAGCTACGATACTACTTTAACAACTTTCCTATCAAGAGCTGGGGAAGCAGCTAGACTTGCTACTTTGTCTCTTCTGAAGAGGAAAACTGTAGGGACACCAATGTTGTGCTTCCGCACTAAGGGGAGAAGCAAAAGGAAGGACTAGGGAAGAAGTGGGAAGTACAGTATGTATAAAATCAAGCTGTGAACCATTGAAAATTCTATCAATTGGGAAGCATGGTGGAGACTCTTGAAGCAGAATCATATCTACACGGTTGATCACAGCAATTCCAGCAGCAGAAACCACTCCTGGGAGTCTCTGACCAGTTTAAAGAACTGCTACACAGACCATGTGGTATTTTACTGTGCAATTATACCCTAAGTCACACTGATCAAGCTGAAGACAGATATTTTTGTTTTAAGGTTAACACATTGTGCTTGAGTACACAAGGGATTTTTGTTCGAATTATGAAAACTCTCAATTATTAGGGACACTACACTAATCTAGGAGTAAACATCTGCTTCAAAATTTATCATTGGTAGACAGTTTCAGTGAAGAGGTTCAGGGAAGGCTGTTTTACCCTCTGCCTTTGGGTTGTTTGTTCTTGTTTATGACCACTGTTATCAAATAGATCCAGTTATCAACCTTTCTAGAAATAAAGTATTCAGAAATGATTTACTCAGTGGTGGGCTCCAAAAAAAATTACTACCACACTGTGGGTGTGGTATGGTGGGTGTGACCAGGGGAAAAGCCCTGCATTGCACCCATATCAGGACTACTTTATTTCAAAACTTGGATGGGCGGGGTCAGCCAGAATTTCTATTACCGGTTCTGGCAAACTGGTGCAAACCTTTTGATGCCCAGCACTGGATTTACCTTTCTTGTGTGTGTGTGTGGGGGGGGGAGCCTTCTGGGATTGTGCAGCTTTCTCAAGGCTACAAAAAAAGCTAACTATTCCTAAGAGGCACAGTAGGGAATCAAAGTCCCAATCTTGCGGACCTTGCCGCCCTTCCCCCTGTGCCTGTGCCGGCTGCCGGGGGGGAGGAGGCCAGGGTGGGATGGGGACCTTGCCGCCCCTCCCCCTGTGCCTCCCCTGGCTGCCGGGGAGGGGGGAGGCTGGGGCGGGTTGGGGACCTTGCCGCCCCTCCCCCTGTGCCCACCCCAACATATTGTAATGTAATGTAATGTAATGTATTGTCTGTAAGCCGCCCTGAGTCGCCACGGCGAGTGGGCGGCAATATAAATTTGAACTAATAATAACTAATAATAATAATAAATCTTGCACTCCACAGCCAAATACTGAACTCACTGAGCTTTCCAGCCAGCCCTATGACCAATATTAGTAGCTGAAATGTCTCCAGATAATGAGGAAAATTATAGGTAAAACTAACATGGCAGCCATCAGCAAAAAACAGAGGATTCAACATTTTACTCAAAGGGGCCCACAGTGCAGACAAAATCCTATTGGCTATTTATGCCAGTGTAAATGCTATAAAATCATAGCAGTTCTTTGTCACTAGTTATTGAGTCACTGTTTACATCTATTAAGCACAAAGTCACACAGCTGCACAATGAATACAAGGAGAGTCTCAGTCTGTAGTTGCAGTTCATGCTACTGCACTGAAGCTGGCATAAATAACTAACAGGATTCTGACACTACCTCAATATGATGACAGAGGTACAGTCAGCCCCTCCACATCTCTCAGGAAACATTAAAAAGACCCCCTCATCTGAATTCTGAGGAAACTTTCAGGCTCAGTCCCAACATAGAACTATGCTACACTCCTAACAACCTGTGCTAAACAAAACCTGTTAATTTTTCAGTTGCCAGAAAACTGTGTCCTACATTTGTAAATTGTTCTAGCCATAACTGTTCTAGTACAAATTCCTTTCTATGATTTTTCTATAATAACATAACAGAAGACACAGACATTATCCCTTTAAACTCGAAACCTCTAAATCATGGTTGCAATCCTCCACACAAGCAACTTCCTTAAATCTGTTTTACATTCCTTTCCATGATTGTTGTTTTAAATATTTGTTTAACATAATGATTTAATAATCCTATTTGAAATGTCAGATTTAAGTGCTTATCCTGAAACTGCTCAATTATAATATTAAAAGTAATACAACCTAGTTTCCAGCAAGCTACATGTACAGAATAATTCTATGCATGTCCAGAGAAGAGCTACTAATTTAGTGGAAAATACTTCCAGGTAAGCATGCATAATATTACAGCCCAAACCACCCTGCCTGATCTATATGCAAAATTGTTTGTGGGCATTGAGTAACAGTTGTTTGTCACTATTTACATATTATAAAACACCAGACCAGAAACACTCTGCCTCTGGCAATTTTCAAATCTATAAAGAAAAGAGATGATATAAAAGCAAATCAAATAGCTTTGAGCACTAATTTTCTCTTAAAATTAAAAATGTCAAGAACAACCAACAAGGAGATTTTGAGAGTCAAACTGCTTTAGAAAAAGTCTGGTCTGATCTTGTACTTCACAAAAAAAAACTATAATTCATTTTGCTGTCAGCTTTTAAGCTCTGTCAACATGAATTTCTCTTTTCTTAAGGGAGAAGTTTTCTGTCCTTCTTACATTTTTATGAAATATTATTTGTCAGTATTATTCCAGTTCTATTGCATGTTTTCCTCTATGTACTACATTTCTACTTTACTGTATAGTTTAAACCCTATCCTTGTTTACCAGGAAATAACCTTATATTTAGCATTATAAAGGTATTCTCAATGAGCTTCCACATGCTACTAGGAAAAGGAGCAAATAGCAAAATGCAGTTCAACATGTTATCAAGATTTGTTTCCCTTGAATTAGAACTAATACATTTCAGAGTCTTCTAATTGTCCTGAAATACAGAAGAAATTCAGTGACTCAAAATTCTTCTCTAATTAAAATTTTAAGGTAAACTGTTCAAGTAAAAAAGAAATGGAGCACTATTTAAATTCCATCACATTTCCAAACAGTGGTATGACTGGTTCCAGATTAGCACCAAACTACCTCAGTGTGACACTTGACAGGACACTCTTCTTTAAGCAGCACTGCCTGAAGACCAAAGTTAAATTTAGTATGAGGAAAAATACCATCAGGAAACTCACAAATTATACGTGGGGAACTAAACTATCTACATTGTGTAAATCAGCTTTGGCCCTGAGCATCTCTGTGGTATCCCACTGACAGGTGTCCTCAACTCACAGGCTCAACACTCATTGGTCTTATCTCAGTACTAGGTTAAAACATGGCTCTTCACTGGTGATCAAAGTTCAATTGTTTTGTAAATCTATACAGCATTTACTGTTTTAAACCATATGTCAGTACAGTAGATTTAAACTATTCTAAACTATTGCTTTGTTACATTCCAAATTCTCCAAAGAAGCTTTATTGCCTGCCTCCTTCATAAAAACTTTGGATTTAGGATGAAAAAGAAATAATTTAATTAATGTATTAATTAACACCTGACACTATAAGTGAAATACACCGCAGGGCTGCTGTAAGTCTCTCACTTCTGATCACAGTCTATAAAATTTCAGTTGCGGAAAATATACTGTGCAATGTCCTATATGACTCTTCTATAACTGCTCTCTCAGCCCGATGAGTAATGTCTACATAAAAACAACTGCCAAATTCCCAGCCCATAACAAAGCTTTTATACTGGTAGACAAGATTGCAGGGTGGTTGTAAGACAGGCAAGATGCTTGAAGTATGAACATTCCCAGCCAGTTCCTTCCCAACATGCACTATGAAGCTGCTCAATAGAGAGCAGAATTTTCATAGAAGTGTCAAATCCTGGATTCAATAAAATATTAGATTTATTCATTGTATTTTATAGGTGGTTTTGACTTCCATTACTGCTGACAACTTAAGAATGGTTTCGTGGCATGCCGCATGAACCAGAATTTCTATCCAGACTCCCTGTGCGTGCAATGCGTGCGCATGTGCGTGCGTGCGTGCGTGCGCATGAGCATGTGTGTAAAAATTCTGCTATAAAATGTAAAAACAAATAATCTATTTTGCTGTTATAAGTCACTAAATCATTCCACCTTGTGAATTAATGACTTCCAAAAAGGGTGTAATATTAATAGCCTTGCTCAAGTCTTGCATGCTTAAAAGGCTGTAGCAGTGATTTTTAATGGAGCCCACCCATCTCATGTTCAGTCTCTTTTTCTGCTGCCTTCACATTTTCTTAGCATTAGTGTTTATTTCCCCCTATTGTATCTTCTCATAATATGGTCCAAAGTTAGATATTTTCAGTTTCATAATTTTATCTTGCAGTTATATGATCAATTCAGGCTTTAGTTTGACCTAAAACTAAAATATTTCTTGCAATCCATGGTATCTGCCAGATTATAAATACAGTCAAACCTCGCATAAAGAGCGCCTCGCTTAAAGAGTAACTCGCTTAAAGAGCAGAATTTTCTCTGAATGTTCGCTTCGCTTAACAAATAAAACCAACCAAAAACTTGCTTAACAAATAAATCGGGGTTTGCAATCCCCCCACAATTGGTTATTTACAATGATGTTTCACTTAAAGAGCAAACTTGCTTAAAGAACAATCCTGTAGAACGCATTATGCTCTTTAAGCGAGGTACCACTGTATAACATCCATATCTACAAGCTTAGTGGCATCTCAGCACTTTTTTCATTATGACTTGAAAGCTCCTAATGAATAGTAGTATTCAAACATAAAAAAACACAATCCCTACCTAAAACCTATGAACACCCCCCCCCCCCGAGATTATTAGATAGAAAGATGTGGACTATTGCTTTACAAAATGGTAGTTAAAATCAAGCTCTTTTTTTATCAGCAGAAAAAGTCTGATTTTAACTAACTTTTAAGACATCCATAAAAGCAAAGGTCAACCTTACTTGAATGCCAGTTGTATTCAGCTCTAGGGTTCAGTGCTCATCTCTGTTTCATAGTTGAAGAGCCACTGCTGTCTGCATCTGCAGATGTTTCCATGGTCGTGTGGCAGGCATGACTAGACAGCACATGGAATGCTGTTTACCTTCCTACCAAAATGGTCCCTATTGATCTCCTTGCAATTTTTTGCTTTCAAACTGCTAGGGTGGCAGGAGCTGGGACAAAGTCAGGAGCTCATTCCATCCTGCAGGATTCAGGTATTGAACTGCTGACCTGCCACCTTCCAGTCACCGTCTTAGCCACTTGAACCACTGCAGTACCCCTAAGACATCTATGCCCAATAATGATGATGAAGATGGCTTTAGCTTTTAAAATTGCAGATTAGGTTATTTTCAAGTCAGAACAGAAAGGTATAGAAATGCCACTAAAATTGCACTTTTGGGCTCTCATACAGGCTACTAATGCTAACCTCATCTATGAATATTATGCTTCCTGAATTCTTTTCCAGCTTACATTTTTGTCTGCACCCACAAATTCCCTAAACTTTTTTTTCCTCCTACCTTCCCTGCTATTCCATTTATAGCAGGAGGGGAGCCATGTGGAAAAGGAGGAAATACTGTATATGCCGGGGTACAAGACGACTGGATGTATAAGATGACCCCCCAACATTTCCACTCAAAATATAGAGTTTGTAATATACTTGTTGTATGAGACTACCCCCTCTTCCGCACACCTTCCACACACCAAATAAAATATAAAAGAACATCAGATTTGATTTTAACAAGTTAATTTATATTCAAATGCTTATGACATGCAGAAAAACTGTCACAAGGCTGTATGTTATTGTCAGGAAACGACATATTTCCTCATGTTTCCCAAGGCTTGAGGTTGTAGTTTTACCTAGGCCTCAAAATTCCTTTGTTCTCTGTGTCTCACAAGACTACGTGTCACGAGACACTTTGTTTTCAGCCAGTGTTCCTGTGCTATCTCCCTAGCTAGCATGTTTTGACTTCACTGACTGTGCACGTGTGTAAACAATTATTGTTTTGAGAATGTTTTCTTCTGTTCCCTGATTGGCCAAGGTTAATCCACCTGACTGCTGAATCTCCATTTTGCAGAGAAGTTAGTTTGGCTTAAGACCCTGGCTATGGTGTGGGACTATTCTTTTTCTTTCATCATGATTACCAAATGAACCTGCACTGTTACTTGACTGATATCTGTTACTGAACTTTTAATATCTACATTTTTTCCATGGACTATCTTACATGAACCTGATGAATAAAGCAGCTGTTTCTCTCTGAAGATTGTTGTTCTTTTATTGGCACACACACAAAGCTACGCTACCAGAATCCTCCCTTGTTTTACTCTATTGCTCTATTGCCTGAGCATAGTAAGAGTTCCTTTCTATGCAGCTCGGCTCTCCCAAGTGTGTAAGGTAAGGGTGAGAGTTCCAGGAATGGGACAAGGTGTCTCAGGAACTTAGAGGGAGGAGCCCTTACAATGGGACGGCCGATGTCTGACAGTTATCAAACATGTACAGTAAACATAAAACGGTGCAAGTGTATTAAACATAATTCACCAAAGACAATTCACTAAAGCTGAATGGAACAATAAACCTATGGGAGCTGCCATGCTGTTTGTTTTCTAATCTGTTAACCAAACTGGAACTGTCAATGATAGAAGGAAGATAACAAATAGAGGGAGAGAGCAAGTGCCAGGCAAGTCCCTAGCAAGTTTGCTGGTGTGACAGTTTCCTTTTAAAAGCCTTCAAACTCCTGTTCGTCATCTGATATTAAAAGTTGTTATCTGATCCATCCCATAGGACCTCCCCAGATTGCTTAACGTTATGCGAGGTAAACGTTATACGAGGTAAACGTTATCCAAGGTAAATGTTACCCAAGGTATTACTGTATTTTATTCAACTGAAGTGCACCCAGCATACAAGACACCCCCCCCCCTTTGGAGGCATGTTTTTCAGGGGTAAAAAGTCATCTTATACTCCAGCATATACGGTAATCACTCTCTTTTTCAGGGTATCCCCCAGATCTGTTTCAAGAAGCACTCTAATGCTTAATGCAACACATACCAACATACTAAACTATAAGGTCTTGCAGCAGCTTTGGAGAAAGATTCTTTCATGAAGGACTACTGAGAGTCTCAAAAATAACACTCCCGAAAACTTCTTGAAGGCTGTGTAGCTTGGCCAATTTCCTGGGAGAGTGAGAGAACAACACATGACTCCCTGTCTTACTCTACTTAACATTACTACCTAAGTACCACTGTTAAAGTAGAAGTGGCAGTGGAAGGAAGAGAAAGACTCTGAAGACTCAGTGGTGATCAATTCAGGTTGGTTCAGAAATAAAGCTAGCTAGTTCATTTTCACGCATGAGAAAGTGGGTTGCACATGCTAAGAAAAAAAGTCCCAACTGTTGAAATGCTTACCATGTTATATCTACTATTTATGTCTATAAAATGCTAAACCCCTGCTAATAACATTGCTGTCATTTTCATTGACACACTGGAACCACTTCACCACACTGAGCTAAGCATCCATAAGGTGGAAGCATAAAAGAGTGACAGAGCAGAGCTGTTAAGAATATGATATTTTGGAGATCACTCATTCATTCACAGGATCACTAAGTCAGAAGCAACTTGATCACATATAACAAAAAAAATTGTTTATGTCTAACAAAGGGCTGTGCATATACATACAACCCACAGAGACTGAAAATAGTAGCAATCTCTCACCCAGTTCTGAAAATGATAATCCAAATTTAGCACCAAAAGGCTGTATTTCACAATTTTCAACAACTTGCTTGAGGAAAACAGATTTGAAGTACATTTCATTCTACATATAAATATTAGAAAAGTAGCTGGGAATATATCCTCAAAAGCAGGTTATTGCCTTCATATAAAGCACAAATATATACAGTCGTACAAAAGTAGAATACTGTATAACTAAAGATGCTTAACGATATTGCTGAGGACTCTCCGTCTTAATATTTTCATAGCTGTTTCTTTTTAATATGAATGTTGTAAACACTCAGCAAAAATATTTTAACATATTCAGTGGTAGGCATCAGCAGATTCACACCAGTTCACCAGAACCAGTAGCAGAAATTCTGGCCGGCCCCACCTATCAAAGTTTTGAAATAAAGTACAGTAGTCCTAATTCAGGTGCAATGCAGGGTTTTTTCCCCCTGGCCATGCCCACCATACCACACCCATAGTGTGGTAGTACATTTTTTTGGAGCCCACAACTGAACATATTGTTATGCACGATACATTATCTTTAACTAAGATGCAAAATGCAGAGTCTGTATCCTGCAAATGAACAGATTATGTGCAGTGTAATATCTAAAAGTAGTTTTTTATAAGTAAGATCTTATTTATTTTATCATAATTTCATTTACACGTATTTATTTTATTCCTGATCAAAACCTGAAGCAGCTTACAATTCATTTAAAAAGAAAATTCCAAAATAACTAAAATACAATTACCACATTAAGAAATTAAACATATTACAACTAAGACTACTGAACAAACCCTTTAAAAAAGCAAATTCAAAATGATTTTTAAAAAAAACCAACTTACCCACCATAGCCATTTCTTTAGCATTCAATTATTTAACAAAAGCCCACAGACGGACAACACGAAGAAGGAAAACTGGTCTCTGGTGGACAAGTGTTCCACAGCTTGGGACCAGACATTTTTCTTTTTCTGTGTCTAGGCCCTTGGTCTGCAAATGTGGCTCTCCAGATGTTCTTGGACTTCAATTCCCAGGAGCCCCAATCAGCAGTAATGCTGACTTGGGCTCCTGGTAATTCAAGTCCAAGAACATCTGGAGAGCCACATTTGCAGACCACTGGTCTAGGCCATACATGAAACTGCCAAAATGAGCCCACCTTTTGGTGAATTCATTCCATAGCTCCTTTTCTCTGACCTACTGTGGGAAAGATTAGCTGGCACAATGAGGTTGTCATCGCCTGGGGTGATTGTGGGTCAAAACTAACACTATCTTCAAGGAGGCTTATTCTGTGTACCCCAGACCAGCCATTCTCTTGTCATCACCAAGCATGCTTGTAACAATGGCAGGAGATAAAGGCCTCCTACAAGGATCTTAAAAACCAAAGAGGCTCCTATGGAATGATACATGGAGGAGCCATTAAGATATATAAAGCCATAGAATATAACATAGCCTGCACAATTTTTCTCTTCTGGAATAAGCCATGTAAGTAGGAATAGAGCCACTATATTACTGCATAGCCTACATCAAATCCATTGAGCTGATCTATAATGATACTGGATAACTCATTGGGTTAGGTATCTGGCCTTGGAGCCAGAAATTAGGAGCTTAATTCTCAGGAAATGTGACAGTGATGCTAGGAGCTTTAATACTGAGATTTACCTCAACTGGTTCTCTCTGTTCTACCCTGACATCAAACAGGCATTAGCAGACCAACACAAATTAATAGACCTATATCACTGGAGAAGAACTTTTAAATAAGTTAATACAAAAGAAGTGAAATAGAAAAACAGCACTCAAACGATTCTTAAAATATTGGATATTTCCTGCAAATAGTAGCAAACACCTCCGTCCCCCAGATTAAGTTACAACACCGTATCAAAAGCAATTCCTCCCTACTCCATGACCAAAAGACATTGACTTTTTGAAAGATAGAAGAGAGATTATGAAAATGGGGCCCTAAAAAACACTGCAAACAACAAGGCCAGTGGAGTTGATGGGATCCAAGTTGAACTGTTCAAAGCCCTACAAGATGATGGAATCAAATTATTGCATTCTATATGCCAGCAGATTTGGAAAACACAACAATGGCCACAGGATTGGAAAAGATCTGTATACGTTCCACTTCCCAAAAAGGGTAATGCCAAAGAATGTTCAAATTATCGAACAATTGCGCTCATCCCTCATGCTAGCAAGGTGATGCTCAAGATAATACAGGATAGACTGCAACAGTATGTGGAGAGAGAATTACCAGAAGTGCAGGCGGGTTTCAGAAGAGGCAGGGGGACTAGAGACCACATCGCCAACATAAGATGGATCATGGAAAAAACAAAGGAATACCAGAAACAAGTCTACTTCTGTTTCATTGATTACACTAAGGCTTTTGACTGTGTCGACCACAACAAAATGTGGCAAGTAATTAAAGAGATGGGAATTCCGGAACACCTTATAGGCCTCATGAGAAATCTGTACATGAATCAACAGGCAACAGTTAGGACAGAAAATGGAATGACTGAGTGGTTTGGAATAGGAAAAGGAGTAAGACAAGGCTGCATTTTGTCACCCTGCTTGTTCAACTTATACACAGAACACATAATGCGCAATGCAGAAATGGAGGAATCACAATTTGGGATCAAAATTGCTGGGAGAAACATCAACAACTTGAGATATGCAGATGATACCACCCTAATGGCGGAAAGTGAGGAGGACCTAAAGAAGCTCCTGATTAGGTTAAAAGAAGAGAGTGAAAAAGCTGGCTTGAGACTCAATATCAAGAAAACCAAGATCATGGCAACAGGCCCTATCAGTCCCTGGAAAATAGATGGGGAAGTAGTAGAGGCAGTTACAGACTTTACTTTCCTAGGATCAAAGCTCACTGCAGATGGTGATTGCAGCCATGAAATAAAAAGGCGACTGATTCTCGGGAGGCAAGCGATGAGAAACCTGGGGAGCATAGTGAAAAGTAGAGACATTAAATTGCAAACAAAGATTCGCATAGTCAGGGCAATGGTATTCCCTGTGGCAATGTATGGTTGTGAGAGCTGGACCATTAGGAAAGCGGAGCGCAGAAAAATAGACGCCTTTGAGATGTGGTGTTGGAGGAGAGTTTTGAGAGTCCCCTGGACAGCGAGGAGAACAAATAGGTCAATCTTAGAAGAAATCAACCCTGACTGCTCCTTAGAAGGTCAAATAGTAAAGATGAAGCTAAGGTACTTTGGACATCAAATGAGAAGAGAGGACTCACTTGAGAAAGCCTTGATGCTGGGAAGGGTGGAGGGCAAAAGAAGAAGGGGACGGCCCAAGATGAGATGGCTGGATGGTATTGTGGAGATAATGGGCACAGAGCTGAGCGAGTTGAGGGGGATGGTGGAGGACAGGAGTGCCTGGAGGACAGTGGTCCATGGGGTCGCAGAGGGTCGGAATCGACTGTGCGACTGAACAACAAACAAATTTCCCACTATCATTCACATTATATGGAGTTGGCCATAGATTTTCAACATATTTCCAAAAAAGGAACCACAGAAAGAAAGAAAAATTGTTTCAGAGAACATATTTGCTCCAAGATGATATTTCCTTTGCCTTTACAACAATGTTTAAGAGCTCAAATGACAGTATTTATTTTTTGAACTGTATAGAAAGATTATATAATTACAATTAAGCAGCTGACAACTAACAAAAAACTAATGATTCCAATATGAGTAGAAAATAAAATTGCTTGATTAAGAAATTAAGAAAGTTCTTACCAGCTCACTGCCAGATCATGTACTTTCAAAGTGTTGCTCAGTCTATACACTCCAGATTTCAATGGACGCACACATTCCTTTGCACGAGCTAGGTAAGGATTCACTTGAATATCTTCAGGAAATTCTGAATCCTAGATTTTAAAACAAGAAAATAATATTTTACTCTCTGGATCAAACAGTACAGCATGTCATTAGAAACAATTTCCTTCCGAGTTCAAAGATGTTTGTTAAGCCTAGCACAAAGATTTCTCACCTCAAAGTGATGAAAATTTATTTTTATTTTGAGATTTGTCACAGGAAATTAAACATAATCTTCATTTGCAAATCTTACTGATCAGGAACAAAGCATTAAAAGAATCAAATCTCTGTAGGAAAAATATGATATATCTTCTGGTTGTGAAGTGGTGTCTTATCTAGTTTAGCTGTCAGTGATTCTGGACTTTGTAAAAGAATGTATACATGTCATACACAACCCATATCTGCTGGCAATGAGAGTTTGCAATGTAAAATATAGGGTTTGCTGGTATCAATAGTTTCAGGTAACTGCTGTAAGCCTCAAAACATATCTCCTGTAAGGACAGGTTTGGGGACCTGGGAACGTGGGTTCCCATACCAAGTGGCTTATATAAGGACTGCCTCCCTGGGTTGGAATGTGGGAATACTGGTGTGTAGTTCTGTGTGGTTTTAACCTCTGATGATTTTTTAATTTTGACGCTTTTATTGATATTGAGTGTTTAGGTTTTATTTCTGTTTTTATCAGGATGTAAGCCGCCCAGAGTCGGGTCCTCCCGATTGGGGCGGGGTATTAAATTTAATAAATAAATAAATAAAAATAAATAAATAAAAATAAATCTCCTGTGGATACAGGGGGAGGGGTGATCTGTAGTCCTAATTTTACCAAACATGTTCACTCTCCCACAGGCCACAGGTTGAAAATCCATGCTCTAGTGGATGCTCTCTATTTCATTTAATGTCAGTAACAATTGTTGTTCCATTGCTGCCACATCTTCTGACATTTTAACAGTTCTTTAATAAGAACAGCTTTAAAAAACTTGCACATTACTACTGATGTTCCTTTGCCTTCAAAGCCACAAGGGAATGTAAGCAGTGGTGGGGTTCAGCAGGTTCACACCAGTTTGCCCGAACCGGTAGCAGAAATCCTGGCTGGCCCCATACATCCAAGTTTTGAAATACAGTAAAGTAGTCCTAATTCAAGTGCACAGCAAGGCTTTCCCCCTGGCCATGCCCACCATACCACACCCACAGAGTAGGTAGTAATTTTTTTAAAATCCCAACGCTGAATGTAAGGTATGTTCTAGGACTTACTTTCAGTTCACATGGGACTATGAGAAAGCCCACATTGCCTTGGGGGAATTGTGCATTGTAAAGAATGGCCTGGAATCAACTGGAAAACTCACATGTAAGTTCCTGGACTGTAAAGAGCTACTTTTAGGAAGACTGTGTGAACAACAAATGACAGCAGGAAACAGTATTGAAAGGCAAATTCTTTTCAACTACTGTATAGTATTGCAGTGCTACACACACACACACGCACGCACACACACACACACACACACACACACACACACACACACACACACACACACACACACACACACACACACACACACACACACACACACACACAATCAACCCTAATTCATATTTCCCAAAAGTGCTAATAGTACTGATTTTGCATAAAAATTGAAATATGGAATTCAGTAACATGTATTTTCTATAGTGATAGATAGAAATGGTCTTCGGCTTAGAAACAGAGATGAGCACTGACCCCTAGAGTCGGATACGACTGGCTTTCGAGCAAGGGAAACCTTTACCTTTACTAGATAGAAATAGAGAGGGGAAGGGAGGTAGAGAGAGAAGGAGGGAGGGAGGGAGATATGCATAAAAGTTTCTGTCTCGTCTTGAGTTTTTGTACATTAATTTAGCATAAGCTTGTTTTGCTATAATTCATTCCATTTTTATTCATTTTTTGCAACAGAGTGATTAGAATTTTTCTTACACATACTACTTTTCACCTTCTCTGAGTTTGTAATTGCTGTTTTAAGTGCATAGCCACACACTATAATGTTTACAACAGTGGAAGGACAGAATCAAACAAATTGCACCTCAGCAGATGTGGAGCCAGAATACCTCTTTTGTCCTATCAACCAACTTTAAACCCCAGTTTCATAAGCTGTTCAATTATAATCATAATCTTTGTCAGGTGTGTTGTTGCTAAAACTGCTAGTCTTAAATCTGCCCAGAACCTTCATTTTCTACAAGCCTCAAATGTTGGGCTTCAGTCGAACTATCCACCCAAACTATCTAGTGCCCCAAATTTTGCTGACATTTACTTTGCAAATAGACCTAATTAGTTATTGTCTCCTGTTGCACACAAACACACCCTCAGCCATTCCCAACTCTACTGAGGGCAGTGAGAGTGCTTCATTGACCACAGTCTCCATGAAATTTAGACTCTTATCACTGCCCAAACAACTTTTGTTAGGGAACAGGATAAAGGTGCAGAATTGAAGACAAATCCTTCAGGCCTTTGCTCACTCCTGTTCCTCAGAGACCATTGAGAGTGATAAGTCCAAGACTCTTTCTTCTTTTCTTCCTTTAAGCCTAGGTCTAGCCTGGTCTCTGCTTCACCCTCGTCTTCTGCCTCCTTCCTCTTACCTGTGGCTTGGTTCTTGCTCTCTGTACCCTTAGGCCACCCTGTTGTCAAACCCTCCATGAAGTCCATATGGCAGCATAGATTTAAAGCAGACAGCCCACTGGGTGCAGCCTGAATGTGCCCCTTTTAATCCGATTACAAGATGCAACCATGAATATGTAATGTATGTATGCTGTGTTAATTCAAAGGCATCCTGAAATTTTCAGATGATTCCTCAGCAGGACATAGAAACCCTCATCTCCATAGGTTTTAGCTAAACAAAAACATGAACATATGATGTCAGTGCTTTGTGATCTGTCCTGCCTTCCAATATTTTTCACTGTACTGTACACTTAAAATCATCCACTACAAATATGACCTCATGCCTCAACAGCGATGACCCTGGCTGTTGATAGTGGGGGTGTATTCCCCAAGTAGGTTCAACTATGTCACAAAAGTGTTGGCTAGTGGTCCAGAATGGGAAGTTCTGACTGGAAGGTCAGAGTTTGATTCCTGGGTACTGCATGACGGAGTGAGCTCCCGTCTTTGTCCCAGCTCCTGCCAATCTAACAGTTCGAAAGCAAGAAATTGCAAGTAAATAAATAGGTACCACTTTGGTGGGAAGGTAAATAGCATTTCATGCACTCCAGTGTTGAGACATGCTTGCCACATATCCAGGAAATGTCTGCAGATGCAGATAGTGCTGGTTCTTTGGCTATAAACAGAGATGAGCACTAAACCCTAGAATAGGATACAACTGGCTTTTGAGCAAGGGTGACCTTATCTTTAATGAGATGAATACCTAGACACCAGAAGATGGCCTTTTTGTATGAATGTCTTCACTTGAGACAACTGCTTGCTGCTTATGTCAGGATATTTTCAGCACTATATGAACAATTTTTTATTTTCCCAGGAAATAAATACTGTTATTTAGACACATTTCAGTGCATTTCACCCTTTTAAACAAATACTGTCTTTTCTCCAATAGTTTTAACACTATTCCTGTAATAATGTCATTATTCACAAAACTCTTTGGTGATTTTATGGTAATTAATGTGCTGCTTTTAGTTATTAAATGGATTGCTTCATTGTTTTTAATGATATTTTTAAATATTTTAAAAATTCCATAACCTTTCTAGACAAATGGTTTAACTGGGTGGCATTCATGCTACAAACAAGCAATTTGCATCTTATATGGTGAGATTTGCACATTCAATTAAAAATACATTGGCTTGTATGTCATCGATCAGTGTGGTCTCAAGGATTTCCTAAAGATTAGTCAAGAAGGCAAGATTTACTAATCAACTCTAATTATACAGCCTAAATAGTCATTATTAAAAATAGATTGTCATTTAATAAATGTCAGGACAATACTTGACCTAATAATATATAGAAAGTATCTTCATCGTTATCCATTATCTTTATAGCACAATTTAAATGCTTTCAGATTCAACTGGTGTTTATAAAATCATGAGTCTAGACCAGGAATTCTCATCCTGCAGCTTGCAGGCCCAATGTAGCCCATGATGCCATTTCATGTGCCCTCAGCACCACCATCTCCACTGCACCCGGAAGTGCCAGGTGGTGGAGGAAGGACAAAATGGCCATCCGCTCTCAAAGCTGTCTTGAGGCAGCATGACCTGGCCTCCAGCTCCAAAAGGTTGAGAACTCCTGGTCGAGATTGCTGATGATGTTTTCACTGAAAAGATTAAAGAACAAATAATGTTGTCACAAATTAACATGAACATGAACATTAAGAATGAGAAAAGATCCCAACATTTGAACATCTAGAACAGGGGTTTCCAACCTTTTCAGGCTAGTCACATGGTTCAGCGGTCCGGTCACATGGTTCCTCCCACCCAGAAGCAGAAGTAAAACATGCCTGCTCATGTGCAAAATGTGCCATAAATGCACCCGTGGCTGTTACAAATGAGTTTACGACAGCTGTGGGTCATTTATGGCAGCGTTTTCTGCATGTGTCGTTGCGTTTTACTTCTGCTTCCGGGAGCAGTGTGGACAGGATGATTTGGTGCTGTGGGCTGGATCTGGTTCACAGGCCATAGGATTGTAACCCCTGCTCTAGATATACAAAACAAAATGTTATAGGCTTTTAAAAAAGTAGATGGCAGTGGTTTAATGTTATGGTTAAGCTGAAGAAAGAACCGTAACACAATCACATTCTAAAAGTGGGAACTATGGAGATATGACTTATTTTCACATTTAAAAATCTCCTTAGAACACATACACTGTAATTATGTGTCTGTCAGTGTCAGGATACACAAGATATGTCTTCTTAAAACAGATTTGAAGTAGTATATTTAACAGTAGATAGGAAGGGAGGCTTGGGTTGTGTGCCTACCTTTATTCCCTTCCCATTTCTAGGTTCGTTTGGCATAATTTATTGCTTTATACCAGGAGTGCCCAAACTACGGCCTGGGAACCGGATCCGGCCCACAGCACCAATTCATCCAGCCTGCAACGCCCTCATCACTCTGAGAATCAGAAGTAAAATGTACCCATACTTCTGCTTCCGGGAGCAACAAGGGCATCGTGGGCCGGATGAATTGGCATTGGGGGCCAGATCCAGCCCCTCAGGCCATAGTTACTGGCCCCCTGAACCATGTGACTGGCCCATGGCCCAAAAGGTTTAGGCACCCCTGCTTTATGCAATAATTGGCTACATGAATTAGTTCCATTTTCTCTGAAGGTTAAAAATTGTTAGCAGTATCTTTTTGATACAGTTTTCTTCAAGGCTCTCTGTTTGGGTTGTCAGGAATTTGCCAACCTGTAAGCCCACAAACATGTATTTTAGGCTTATCTTCCACTACTTCACATTTCATCAGAGGTCATGAAAGGAGCCTCATTTTGGCGTCCCCTGAGCGGAGTTTCTCCAGCAAAAATCCTTTCAATTCAGAGCGATCTCTGACAAGAAATTATTATTATCAGAGAAACAGTTGATTCCTCCATATCGGTAGTGCTTGAAACCTATCTTGCTTTTGGGTTATCCTAGCTTCAGTCCCAGTTAAGTAGAAATTTAGTTGTTGCACTTGGATATCTTTTGTTTCTCTATGCAGAGAAGTAAGCATGAAGATAGATTTCGGTTATTTTTCATTACATGCCCTCAAGGGGAAGGGGGGAGAAAGACGTTACAGAAAGTTAGTGGACATGAAAACATGTTGAATTTTGGCAATAAAATGATGTTGCCTTTTTGTTGTTGTTTAAGAAGTCATACTTCAAAGGAATCTCATGCTTAAGTTTGAAAGACTAATTGTAAATAAAGGAAACAAATTTGCCAGTTATGTAAGTAACAAAACATTGTGCTATGCATCTAGATGTTTTAAATAGTTAAAGAAGTGTATGTGTATGTTTTATGTGTCATCAAGTCACATTCAATTTATAATCCCCTGATAGGGTTTTCATGGTAAGCGAGGGTGCCTCTCACTCCTCCGACATTCGAAACATCTGTGGTAGGAGAGAGAGGGACGCTGACATTGCTGAGCCCTGCTGCTGCTCCTGTCAGGTGGGACCTTTAAAAACTGCTCCAGCCAGGGCGTCTCTCACTCCTCCGACATTCGAAACATCTGTGGTAGGAGAGAGAGGGACGCTGACATTGCTGAGCCCTGCTGCTGCTCCTGTCAGGCGGGACCTTTAAAAACTGCTCCAGCCAGGTCGTCTCTCACTCCTCCGCCATTCGAAATACCTGCGGTGGGAGAGAGAGGGACGCTGACATTACTGAGCCCTGCTGCTGCTCCTGTCAGGTGGGACCTTTAAAAACTGCTCTAGCCAGGTCGTCTCTCACCCCGTCGCCACTCGAAACACCTGCGGTGGGAGAGAGGGACGCCACCATCGCTGAGCCCTGCTGCCGGGACCAGCTTCTCCTGCCGGGCGGGGATTATAAGCCATCTATGGGGACGCTGCTCTCACCCCCGGGTGCAAAACAACATCCCAGGGGACTGTGGAAAGGGCCCCTCTCGCCCCCAAGGATTTTACGCCCCTAGGAGGTCTTTTGGTGGGGGGTGGGGTAATGAGGGTAAGTGGAAGAATAGTGAAGTCTGCCAGCCAGGAAATGGGAAAGGAGCTCTGCCCAATACGGCTGGGGGGTTCCCGGGAGCACAAATTGGTGTGGTAACGGGCATGGGGTGTTACAGCGGGAGCCGAGGGGCAGGCCGCACACGGGGAACACGGGACAGATGTTTAGTTGCTGTCCCCTGTTCCAGCCCCCCGGCTACACCTCGAGCTCCTGAGCAGCCGGTCAAGAGTGACCCTTCCCTCAGGTTGCTGCTGGTGAATGCCAGGTCTGTCTGCAATAAAGCCCCCCTACTCTCAGACTCCATTCTGGGGGAGCGGACGGACCTGGCATGCATCACTGAAACCTGGCTGGCACCAGAGGACGGAGTCCCTCTATCTGAATTGTGTCCGGCCGGGTTTGGTATTTGGCACCAGCCCAGGGAGAAGGGGAGGGGCGGTGGAGTTGCCGTGGTGGCCAGGGAGTCACTGGGAGTCGCCAGGGCCACGGCTCCGCATATTCCGGGTTGTGAGACCCTGCTCCTGCGTGTGGGCCCAAAAGGGCAGTTGGGAATCTTGCTCCTATACCTGCCTCCCTGTAGGGTAGCAGATTCCCTGCCTGAGCTACTGGAGGCGGTCTCGATGCTGGCGCTGGGGTCCCCCAGGCTTATGGTGCTGGGGGACTTCAATTTGCCATCGTTGGGGCCTGGCTCGGAGGTGGCTCGGGAGTTCATGGCTTCCATGGCAGCCATGGGCCTGACCCAAGTAATCCAGGGCCCTACCAGGAGCAGTGGTCATACCCCGGACCTAATTTTCATATCGGATCCGTGGCAGAGTGATCTGAAATTGCAGAATTTAGTCATCTCTCCTGTGTCATGGTCAGATCACTATCTGGTGACCCTAGACTTCCTGGGGGCCAATCTTCACCGCAGGGAGGCAGGGCCAGTTAAATGGGCCCGCCCCCGGCGACTGATGGATCCAGAAGGATTCCAAAGGGAACTGGGGTGTTTTCCTCTTGACCTGCAATGCGATTCGACAGAGGCTCTCGTCAACTCATGGAACGAGAGAGTGACGGCAGCCTTGGACAGGATCGCTCCACTACGGCCTCTCCGCCCCCGTTTGCACCAATCTGCCCCTTGGTACAAGGAAGAGCTGAGGGAGCTTAAACGGGCAAAGAGACGCCGAGAACGCCGCTGGGTGAAGACCCGGAGTGAGTCTGACCGAACACTGGTTAGAGCAGCCATTAAAGACTACCTAGTGGCGATAAGGGCGGTGAAACGTCAATACTTCACCGCCCTTATTGCCTCTGCGGATAATCGTCCAGCTGCCTTGTTCCGGGTGACCAGATCTCTCCTTGGAAGAGGGGGGTCAGGCCCTGGTTGGCAGGGTTCGGCTGAGACATTTGCTGATTATCTAGCGGAGAAAATCGCTCAGATTCGCTCGAAGTTTAATCCCGGCGTGGAACGTATGGAACTGGGGTTGACCGGTGCGCAGTCTGGCCATGTTATCTGGGATCGGTTTGAGCCAGTGGACCCTGAGGAAGTGGACAGACTTCTTGGATCTGTTCGTGCCACAGCCTGTGATTTGGACCCATGCCCTGCCTGGCTAGTTAAAGCATCAAAGGCGGTGGCAGGTGGTTGGGTTGAGAAAATTATAAATTCATCATTGGAGGAGGGGTCTTGCCCAGCACCATTAAAACATGCTTTGGTGCGCCCCCTCCTAAAAAAACCATCTCTCGACCCCAAGGTAATTTCGAACTACTGCCCAGTATCTAATCTACCCTTTCTGGGTAAGGTGCTGGAAAAGGCTGTGGCACAGCAGTTAAAGGAAGTTCTGGATGAAGCGGATTATCTGGACCCTTTTCAGTCAGGATTCAGGCCCGGATATGGTACGGAAACTGCACTGGTCGCTTTGGTGGATGATCTCTGGAGAGAGCGGGATGGAGGCCATCCGACCATCCTTGCTCTTCTCGATCTCTCAGCGGCCTTCGATACCGTGGATCACAACATTCTCTTGGGAAGGCTCCAAGGATTGGGGATCCAGGGCACTGTGTTGGCCTGGTTTTCCTCATTTCTGAGGGGCAGGACCCAGACGGTATGTCTGGAGAATGAGAGGTCCAGCCCTAGGCTCCTCCAATACGGGGTGCCTCAGGGCTCGGTACTCTCACCCCTCCTGTTCAACATCTATATGAAGCCGCTGGGTGAGATCATCCGTTCCCACGGGGTAAGGTACCATCAATATACTGATGATACCCAACTGTACATCTCAGCCCGTGGGGACCCAAGCGGTGCAGTAGAAGTCCTCTCCAGGTGCCTGGAGGCTGTTAGGGTCTGGATGGGGGAAAACGGGCTTCAGCTGAATCCCGGCAAGACTGAGTGGCTATGGGTGAGGGGCCCTGTGTTATCCCGGGAGCTTCCAGCTTTGGTTCTGGATGGGGCAGTTTTGCCCCAGACAGATCCGGTGCGTAATCTGGGGGTCCTCCTGGACTCACGACTACTGTTCGAAGAACAGGTGGCAGGCGTGGCCAGGAGGGTTTTTGCACAACTTCGTGTAATATACCAGTTACGCCCACTCCTGGATCGGGACTCCTTGCTCAGGGTCACACATGCACTGGTCACCTCCAGACTTGATTATTGTAATGCGCTCTACATGGGGCTGCCCTTAGTGACCATTCGGAAACTCCAGCTGGCCCAGAATGCGGCTGCTCGGGTAGTGATGGGGTGCGGGCGTTACGCTCGTGCCTCACCACTGCTTCGGCAGCTGCACTGGTTGCCAGTATGTCTCCGGGTGCAATTCAAGGTGCTGGTCATTACCTTTAAAGCCCTATATGGTAGTGGGCCAGGATACCTCAGAGACCGCGTCACCCCAAGAACGTCTGTCCGTCCCACCAGGGCGGATCGGAGAGGCTCCCTTGCAATTCCATCAGCTAGAGAGGCTCGCCTCTCTAGCACCAGAAGGAGGGCCTTCTCCGTGACCGCCCCAGCCCTGTGGAACCTCCTGCCTATCGATCTACGTCAACAAACAGAGCTCCTGCCCTTCCGGAAAGGCCTTAAAACCTGGCTGGCAGGACAAGTTTAGGGATCCGGAAATACCGGATCTCATGTTGGGTGGCTTATCAGATGAGACAGCCACCCGTTGTTCTTACCTTCCTACCCTGGTTCTGTTTTTTAATAATTACATAATTTTATAACTTGGAACTGTTTTAATTTCTTTTAGCTTAACTTTTAATTATTGTATTAATTTATATTTTAACTGTGAATAGGGTATCGTAGATTGATTTGTGGTTTTATATTGAGTTGTGGTTTAGCTATGTATTTTTAAACTGTGTATGTAAGCCGCCCAGAGTTGGGTTTTTTACCCGATTGGGCGGGATAATAAGTTGAAGGAAATAAATAAATAAATAAATTTAAGGAGTGGTTTTACCACTGGCACCCCTCTAGTGAGTGTAATGGCCAAATGAGGATTGAAATCCAGGTCTCTTGAGTCTTTGTCTCTCATTATATACACTTTAACTCACAGGGAACAACTTACATGCAGAATAATAAAGCCGTGGTTCCTATAAATCTGTGCTGGTTTTATACCTGGCCTCAGGTCTCTGGCTAAAGTTTGCATTTCACTGTTTGTTAATCAAATGTGTTTATGAAAAAGCCACAAACATTTCTATGGCTCAATATAAAACTTATAACAGAAAAAGAATTGCATCTTTAAATTAAACCTAGAATTACATCACCCGGGGGGGGGATCAGAACTCAAATTAACCACCTTCAGAAAATTTTAAAATATTTAAAGATAACAAATATTTTTAGGCATATCACAAAACAAAACAAAATAAAATAAACAAAACAAAATAAAAAACACTGTAGCACTTTAAAGACTAACTGCTATATTTTTATTGTCAGCTTTCGTGGATCAAGTCCACTTCTTCAGACAAAGAGTGAAACTTACAGGCATGGTTTTTATATACCAAATATTTTTAGTTCAAGTTGTATTTATTTATTTGCATTTCTATGCTGCCCATTTGGGTAGTATCCCACTCTGGGTGGTGGACAAACAGATAACAAATAACAACAGAACACACAGCAAATCAAAACAAACAATTGACAAATACAAACAAACTAAAATAGAATAAAGTAACTGGAATACTGGAAGATATTGATTCAAAAATTTATTTTATATTTAGAATGACAGTGAAAAATATGTTTGATTTTATAATCTGGAACTGAACACAAGAACACAAGAATAAAGATTATAATATTTCAAAATCAACTTTGCCTACCTTCCAAAGAATGGTCTTCTTCAGTCACCATTCCATCTGATCGTTATATATCTATTCATTTATTTATTAGGGAACATTCATGGCCAAAAGCCTAATGCTCATTTGCACTTGTGCAAGTAAAATTATGTAAGTGTTGGCAGCAAATTGCTGCTCATTAACAAAGCATGTTTGTCTTCTTAGGTATGTTCCTATTTGTGTTATCCAGGATACAACATATCTAGAAAGCAACCAGCACTTTGTTAACAAACAACATTTTACTCACAAGATGTGCGCGGTTTCCTTTGTAAAAAAGTAAACTGGCAATAGAATTCTGTCCGATTACAGTAAAACCCCGATTTACTTTTTAAAAAAATTGGTTCCGTAGCAATTTATGTAACTTGATTTTTTACGTAAATTGAGGTATCCCCACAGGGATGGGCTGAGGGGTGAAATGGAGCCTAGGATGAAGAGCGGTTCAGCTATAAAGACATTTCGCTCTTTGTCCTGGGCTCCATTTCACCCCGCAGCTCCCCCTATGGGGATGCCTCAAGTTACGAAGAAAATTGACTTACGAAAGAGGCCATGGAACCGATTTTTTTAGTAACTCAGGGTTTTACTGTACTGTATTTAATACCTTCTGTTTTCTATCAGCATCCTACATTGCAACACTGTAACTACAATTATAAGTTGAAATTCTGCAAAAAGTTAAAAGCCACTACAGTAAAACCTTTATTATATAGTACATCTTACTTAGTTTGGTAATAAAACTCATAAAAATCACCCACTAAGGTTGCTACTATATAAATTTCCCTTATTTAACTTTATAAACCTGACACATTTTTCTTTCTTTTTTAATAAACATAAAGATAATATGCAATAGATAATAAAGGAGATATTAATTTTTAAAAAGCCTCTGTAAAACTGCTCTAACTTCATAGACAGTATTACTATGTTCAATCAGCTCATGCAAAGCTTGAGAAATATTGTCAATAGTTAATTGAAATCTAAAACTACTTCTAACACCAAGTTAGTTTTAAAGGTCTGTTAAGTTGCTCCTCACATTAGAAAAATGAAAAACAGGGTACTATAAATAAAGTTGTTAGCTTTGGATAGTAATCTTTCAATATACATGAGCAAGAGGAGCATTTTAGGGCCTAAAAGAAAATTCTGATAACCTTACAACATTTGATTTTCTTTTTTAATAGCATTTTAAGTATTTTATGACTAGTCAATCTTGTAGAAAACTTTGGAAATGGAAGAATAACACAATATTGTATATAATATTAAGCTGCAAGTATTACATTATTATTATGTTTCTTTCACAAAAAACATTGTATTTCTGCCCCAAAATAAGTACATAATAAAATATAACATTATGTGAGATCATTAGCATCACTATTGGTTTAATGGTTTTCCATTACATGGCTAGTTACTGATTTGCAAGACAAATTTATGACGGAGCTGCTGGCCTAAATACTGACAGGACTCCACATCCTTACAGATCACACCAAAAGATTCCTTTCAGATGTAGGAACTTTAATGTGCAGATGAAACTTCTATAGCTACACGGGGCTTCCACATAAAATATAATCTCTATAATACTTCTGCATTAAATTATATCGAATGGTTTGGACAATTGCTGCAGAGCTTTTAGATTGGTACATAAGTAGTAAATATATTTCCATACAGTTAAGTCCAAGTAAGAAAATGACAATTGACAACAAGTCGCACAATTGTATTACTTCTGCTCAGCAACAGATTCACACACACACAGGAGGGGGTAGCAAAATTGAGTGGCCTCTGGGCAGGGGGATGGTTAAATTGGTTGGCCTTCAGGCAGGGGGTAGCGAAATTGGGTGGCCATGCCTACCTTCCTGCCCTGCCCCATCTGGTTTTGTCCCAACAAGTGGTTCAAAGTCTCCCTTGCTCAAAAGCGAGTCATACCTGACTCTAGGGTGCAGTGCTCATCTCCATTTACAGCCAAAGAGCCAGTGCTGCCTGTGTTTGCAGATGTATACATGGCCATATGGCAGACATGACTAGATCGCCCATGATGTAGGCTCTGCCCATGATGTAAGCTCCGCCCATAATGTAGGCTCTCCCCACGATGTAAGCTCTGCCTACAGTGTGGTAGCGAATTTTTTTGCTGCCCATTACTGGTTCATAACATCCATACTTGGAACTATTTAAGCCCTATGTGGGGAGGGGGAAGTGAGTTGCCACTCAAGGTTATACTGGGTGCCTACACATTTTTAAACAACAACCCCCCTTTTGAACAAACCAGATGTTGTGCATGATAATGGTTTTTTCAGGAGGGTCACTGCAGTCCCCAGTGGATCCAGGGTTAGGATCCAGTGGATCCAGGCTACCAGATCCTGAAACTTCTCTATGCTTGCCATCACCCATGCACAGATGTGTCAAACATTATGGACAATAGGTTTCCCTCTCACATCCTGACCTGGTCTACCCTGTCTATTTAATTAAGAAACACTATCTTCAGATACAGTAGACTGCTATATGCTAAATATTCATATGCAAGAAGAGAAGTGGATTTATTTTTTCTGCATCCCATTCCATGCAAATAATATTTCATTGGCAGGCTGGCTTTATATTTTCATAGTAACTATGGCTGAAATCCTGTTTATGATCACATCACCAAAATTGGTTCTATTGCTGTACTGTTTTCCCTGATATTCGGCAGAAAACTGGCTTCTTGTAACTAGAGTCCATTATTATTTGTCTTCTACTCTGGAATGATTGAGAAAAGATCCTGTCCCTCCTCTGTATGACAACTTTTCAAATATTTGAAAAGGACTATCATATCTCCCTTCAGTCTTTTCTCAAAGCTAAAACATACCCAATTCTTTTAGTCTTTCCTCATACAGCATGGTTATTCAGTCCCCTGATCTTCCTTGTTGCCCTCTTCTGAACGTATTACAGTTTGTTGGCACCCCTCTTAAATGCAATGTCCAGAACTTGACATAGTACTCTAGGTAATAATAATTTCATGTCAAATATTACTCTGGGTTGAAAGGGTTTTTTGCTGGAGAAACTCTGCTCAGGGGATGTCTGAATGAGGCTCCTTTCATGTCCCCAAGTGCAGCCCTTGAGTATTGAAACCCAACCTTCCAATCTCTAAGCTCAGCATTTTAACCACTAAGCCTCCAGGGGAACTGCAGTACTCCAGATGAGATCCAACAAGTGTTGAATATAGCGCAGTGATGGCGAATCTTGGCACTCCAGATGTTCTTGAACTTCAATTCCCAGAAGCCCTGATCATCAGGAAAGCTGACTTGGCCTTCTGGGAATTGAAGTCCAAGAACACCTGGAGCGCCAAGGTTCACCACCACTGACTAGTCCTTCAAATGATTTGGGGATCATGCTTGTTAATGGAGTTTAAAATATCATCTGCCTAGTCTCATCATAATTTTTCTCCATCTTACTATTCAACATTATTACCTAGTCTTTTTATATGAGAGACTGAATATTGACCTTTCAAGGAAGACTGTCAGAACAAACTTACTCTGAGAGTTTGTCACTCTGACAACACTAGGCTAGATAGTTCACCTAATCTGTGTTCTTGCTCTTTTATGCAACTGTGAGTCAGTGCTTTATTAAACCTTTATTTGATTACTGAAAATATCATTCTCTGAAAACTTTATTCCTATACTATTAGAACACAAAAATCCTTCTTCCAAAGCAATTGCTAAATTTGTTGCTGATATTCAGTGCTCCAAGGTAACTGAATCACCTTTTAGAAAAGGGTTTTTCATGAGATTCCACCAGAGGAAAAGAAAGGAAAGCTTTCAACAAATGTGCCTGATAGTGCTTTGCTTTGATAATATCTGGCAGATTACCATGGGAGGGGGTTAAATCAAGATTTATACCTGAAAGTTTACATTGCCCAACAATAATAACATAGATTTTATCTTCTTTCTCATCTAAATGCCATCTGAGCAACAGTGGAAACTGTTTAATCCTGATGAACTCCAACACACAAATATAGTCATAATCAAATTCTCCTATCTCAGCACACAGTGATGAAAAGGCTTATATCTCCCATCCCTATGTACTGAGATCAGTTTACTTCATCCCCAACACTAAATAATAATAATAATAATAATAATAATAATAATAATAATAATAATAATAATAATAATAATAATAATAATAATAATAATAATAATAATAATAATAATAATAATAATAATAATAATAATTTAGTGTCAGAAATTATTCTGGATTGAAAGGATTTTTTTGCTGGAGAAACTCTGCTCAGGGAATACCCGAATGAGGCTCCTTTCAGGTCCTGAAGATCTTTTCCCACCAAAGTGTTTTCTATTTATTTGCTTGCAATTTCTTGCTTTCAAATTGCTAAGTTGGCAGGCTGGGATGACTATCTTCATGCACTTCTTTGACAAGGGAGTTCAAGAACAGCTGGAACTGTCATTCCTCACAATATAAAAAGGAAATTGCAGGACAAGACCTCAGACAAACTAAAGGTTTGAATGGGGAAAAAGTTCAACAAGTGTTGACAGATAAAAGTTGGCAGGCAGTAAGAACAGGGAGGTGGGTTATGGTATTTGTTGCAACAGAATTATACAGCTACTCTGATGGAAATTGTTCCAGAGTATGAAGACATTTATAAAATGTAAGTATCAAATGCACTCGTGATCAACTACAAAAGAAGAATAATAATTCACAAGGTATGCCCCCAAAATTAATGTATGCAATGATTAAATGTAAAGGTCACCCTTGTTCAAAAGTCAGTCGTATCCAACTCTAGGGTTTAATGCTCACTTCTGTTTACAGCCAAGGAGCCACAGCTGTCTGCATCTGCAGATGTTTCCATAGACATGTGGCACAGGCATGCCTAGACATCGGAGTGCATGGAACGCTGTTTACTTTCCCACCAAAGTGGTACCTATTTATCTACTTGCAATTTCTTGCTTTTGAACTGCTAGGTTGGCAGGAGGTAGGACAGAGACGGGAGCTCATTCCGTCATGCAGTATTCATGTCCTGAACTGCTGTCGTGCCAACCTTCCAGTTGTCAAGTTCAGCATCTTAACTACTTGAGCCACTGCAGCCCCTATGCAATGATTACACATGTACAAGCATGCACGCACACATGCATACACACACACATTTAAAATATCAAGTCTAGTATTCATTATTCAAGAAAACTGAACACTGAATACCATGCTAAGACATCATTTAACATGTGGGATACAGTTTCTAGACATTTTCTCAAAAAAAATTATCTTTAACTTCAGCAAATTGCTGTGGACTCATCTACATTCAACAGTAGATATAAATTCATTTCCTGTTCCAGATCAAGCTGAAGAAGAATAAAATCAATTTATTACCACCTAACCTTTACACACAAAATGTAATACCATATGTTTTGGTGGCTGACCTATTTGCAAATTATTATTCAAAAACTGTGATTCAATCTAAAATCTCTGAACAGGAGAATAAATTATTGGGGTGGGGGCTCAGATGGTTATGTTGGGATAAAAATGAATTTTACTCTAAAAAGTATCACCAAATTATACAAAACATTTGTGTGTGAGTGTGTGTGTGTGTGGGGGGGGGGTTCCTATGTATTCACCATAGTCCTGTCTCAATTTTTCAATGCTAGCCCTAATGGTAATCTCCATTAATATTGAAGGTACACTAGAACACCAGATAACGTTATGACTTGGTTCCACAAGTCATGACGTTATCCGATTTTTAGCGTTGTCCAATGCATGCATCGAAGAACACTTTTAAAAGCCTGGAGAAGAGGCGCTCGCACGCACACAAGAAAGCATGCCACCGGGCGCCTCTTCTACCGACCCGACGGGACCCTCACGTGAGAAGGGGGTCATGCGCCAATGCAAGGGATCAAAGCGGGGTGGGTGGGGGTGGATTGGATCTCTTGCCTTGGTGCGCGACCCCCGTATCCATAGTGTGCCCAGGAAAGAGGTGCCTTGGCCGAAATCTTTACCCCCTGCGTGAGCTATGGCTATGGGGTTGCGCGACAAGGCAAGGGATCATAGCGGGGATGGTGATCCCTTGCCTTGATCCCCCACATTGATCCCTTGCCTTGGTGCGCAACCCCCATAGAGATAGCGCATCTGGGAAAGGGGTGCCTTGGCCAAAATCCTCACCTCCTGCTTGGGGGGAATTTCGGCCAAGGCACCCCTTTCCCGGGTGCACTATGGCTACAGGGGTTGCACGCCAAGGCAAGGAATCAAAGCGGGGATGGTGCCACGTTGTCTACTGTATCTATTTGGTGCTGATGTAAAGTCTGATATCAAAGCTACATTTTGTTGTTTGAGGGTGCCCCCATTTTTGAACTGCTATGTAAAATGTTGTTTTGCTCTCCTGCACAATAGCATACCATGCAGCTAAAATAATAATAATATTGGAACTGAAGAGCTGGGGTTGTGTGTTGCCATTATTCAGATGACACCAAACTATTTCTCGCTTTCCATCTAAATTCAAGGAAGATGCTATAGTTCTAGATCAATGCCTGCTATCAGTAATGGGCAAGATGTGGGTGAATAAAGTAAAAATTGACCCAAGCAAGACAGAGGTGCTCCTGGTCAACTGAAAAGCAGATCAGATAATAAGGATGCAACATGTCCTGGACAAAGTTACATTTCTCCTGGAAATACAGGTGCACAGTTTGGACATGCTCCTGATATCATAGACTCACTGAGTTGGATAGGGCCATTTAGGCCTTTGGGTCCAACCCCCTGCTCAATGCAGGGATCCAAATCAAAGCAGACATGTCATCCCTGTGCCCGGAAGCCCAGGTTTAGGAACTGGCCAGGAGTGCATTTGCACAGATACAACTAGTATGCCAATTGTACCTATTCTTGGAGATGTCTGACACACCTATTCTTGGATATGGTGATACATACATAAGCATATGGAAGACCTTGGAAATATTCAAACATGACACTGCTGCTTGTATAACTGTTTAACTGATAAAGCAATAACCACAAATTTATCCAAAATTTAAGAATGCAACACTTTCATTACAAATGTATGAAAAATACATCCAGTCTGCAGGAGGATATGCATACCTAAACACTCTTATGAGAAGAAATTAAGGAGCCCTATGACGTGACTGAGTTTTTTTTTTTTTAAAAAAAAGATGAAGATTCTGCCCCCTCCTCCCCCAATACAGGCCACCTTGGTTGATTTGTTCTCTTTACTTATCAACCAGAGGAAACCTGGGGAAATTGCTCTCAACTGATTTAAATCACAAGAGACAGTTTCAATTTGTCCTCTATTGCTTCTTAGCTACAATTTGTGTACAGGTGCTGCAGAAATATTTTGCAGGTCTATAAAGATGTTTTTTGTTGTTGTTGTTTTGGAGACTCTGGAAAAGCATGTTCTTATCCACAAGGAATCCTAATTTTGATAGGCTGGGCTCCTTTACAATGTCCAGGTGAGTCTAAATAATTGACCTTCAGATTATTTCAGATAACAGTGAATTACACAAAAATAAAGAAATATTGTCTGCTACTTGGTCAAATCCATGTGTCCTATACTAAATCAAGTGTGCTGAATCCAAATCTGAAGTCCGATTCTGCCTGGGACATCAGGATCTTAAGTAAGCAAATTTCACCCTTGTGGTTAGATTCTTATATTGATCATGCAGGGTATATTGGCCACAAATGTAGCAAAAATTGTCCAGTTTATTAAAACAGCTGCACCTACTCATCTTTAGCTACAAACAGACTCACTATGGCCTAGCTCAGGGGTGCCCAAACTAAGGCCCGGGGGCCAGATATGGGCCCCGACACCAATTCATCTGGCCCGTGAAGTCCTCGTCACTCCTGGAAGTGGAAGTAAAATGTGCCTGTATGGGCACATTTTACTTCTGCTTCCATGAGCAACGAGGGCTTCGTGGGCCGGATGAATTGGCATCAGGGGCTGCATGTGGCCCCCAGGACTTAGTGACCGGTTCCCTGAACCACGTGATTGGCCCACTGCCTGAAATGTTTGGGCACCCCTGGCAATAAGAGGGTTTCACACTAGAGACAAGACCTTGGTCTATCTGGCCTTACATACCTATTTCTGATGTCAGCTCACTGACTTGCCCACACATGCCTGGCTGCTGCTGGAACATGCATGCCACCAGGGGATGTGATTCAGCTGAGGCAGCAGCAGGCACTGTGGTAGTTGCAACTGTTATAATGTTCCCATGTAAAAATACATTACCCAATACCATTTGAACAGATATAGCATGCCTATCACTTAAAATCTGTACATGATAGGCAAATTCTGAGTTCAGATTTGGAATCAGCACAATCGATAGCATGTAAATCACAGTATTATTCCCAGTAGCAAAATCGTAGTTGTACAATGTAATATATCATAACAGATTAAACCACTTAACCACGTCATCAAATGAGATACAACATTCTGAAAAATGAGACCTGCCTCTTATAAGTACAAATGGTGCTATTCTCCAGCAACAACAAGGCACAAAACAAGGATATAAAGTATTCAATGATCCTCCCCAAACATTTCATCCATATTCCATGACAACAAAAACTGAAACTCATCCTACAAATCCAAATGAGACAGTTCTTTGGACAAGAGTGATCATTCCAACAGTTGAATTTGAGAGGGAATTAATTCAATCAATTTCTAATTCATAAATTACTTTGTACATAGGTTTAGTATCTTGTACAAGCAACAGCTCAGCATGGGGAAAAAACACCAAACCACACAAAACATCTTGACTTTATATATTATTAGAAATCAAGCAGCTCTTTAAAATGTAAATAACTCCAGGCAGCTAAGAGAAAAAGCTGCACATCAAATCTAACATACCTGTGACAAATTAGAGTGGTTTTACATCATGGGGAAAAAAGGGCAATGGTGATCTTATTTTGTGTGTATATTTACATCTGCACCTCTGAGACTCTGAAAATGATCTAAGACGAGGCAAAGAACCATTAATCTCTAAAATCAATACAGCTCTGAAGCAACATATGCACTTTTTTGGCCAAGCTATTGACATTCAAGTACTTACCTGGTACAGTACTTCAATAATATTTCTATGGGAGAAAACACTAGAAGAATAACTTCTAACACAGATATAAGATTACTATTAACTACTGTGCATTTTCATATACAAAATTCCACAAACTGCAGATGAACTCACCTATCCCAAGACTATAAAAAGAATACAGTGTGTGAACTAGCCCCAATAATGAGAGATTCAAGAAACACATGAGGAAGATGAGGGTTTTCTGTGAGTTATACACATAGAAGTAGTCAATGATTCTCAGTTGTGACAACGTCAGAATGCATTGCCAATTTTAAACCAGTATGTCATTACTACCAGAGGAATTATAAATTGGTTCTTGCAATGGTAGAAGACATACAGTCCATAAAACTGAAAATCTCTATAGCAAACATTGATATGTCATATCATGTGGGTTGTTGCTCTAAAAATATTTATATCATTACACAACAGAATATTAGGTTTAACAAAATAAAATAAAGAATTTCATTCATTTTGAATGTTCATACCTTGGATTCTACACTGGGAGAAGGGCAGAGTATGAAACAAAGAAACAATACCTTTGGATATCTCTTGCCAATTTGTTTTGTTGGATCTTTGGCTGGATCATATGGATTCACTCCAGAATGCACATTTTGTTCTCTGGCTTCTTTGAGAGCTCTCTGTGAAGGTCCTTCTGTTCCATCTTTTCTTTCACACCTATGACCGGCTATAAAATAAGCATAATTTTTGTTTTATTTTGTTTTTAATATGGTTTTAATATTGTAAGCTACCTTGGGTCCTCTTCAGAAGAAAGGTGTGGTATAAAAATAAACAAACAAATACTGTTCCATTTTCCCCATAAAAAATCAGTCCATTTAAATTGTCTAGAACATAAAGTTATTTGTGCCTCTTTACCTACTAATTTTTTCATTAGTTCAGTCAAATCACTTTTCTACTTAAACAGTTAAAGTACACTAGAATTGCAAACAAAGTGGATAGAAGAATTCAGTACAAGCCCATGCTAAGTGTTAATCAAAGTAATATCCATCCTGATAACATCAATAACTTTTATTGTACAATGGAACCTCGGTGAACAAATTTAATGCATTCTCCGGAACCTTTTGTACCATGAAAACTTTGTAAAGTGAATTTCCCATAGGAATGTATTGAATGTAATTTCCCACAGGAATCCATTGAAAACTAAAATTTGTTCACCAAAACAAGGTTTCCCACAAGAATGCACTGAAATATGAAAATTCTTTTCAGGCATTATGTCTCATAAGCCTCTAGAAGGCATCAGGAACACAAACACCTTCACATTCACAACCTACCACTCTCAAACTTTCTTTGGTATTGGAGAAGTTATGACACTATACAACAACTAAGTTTAATTGAATATGATTCCAGTCAGGTTTCTTCTTCTTCTTTCACATCCATATCAATCTTTGGCCTGCCATAATGAAGCCACTTTCTTGGCTTTGCCAATGAGGACTTCTGAAAATAGTATGCTCTTTTGAAAAACACACACGTGGGTGCTTTAACTCTACAAACTGCCTAATACAGACCAAGTTATATGTTCATGCATCCAAAAAAATCTATGTTGTATGAATGTGGCATACTGCTACCATGTGCATAATTCAAAATGCCAGGAAATAGCCCAATAGTGCCCACATTGCCAGGAGGAAAAAAGATGACATGTATGTAGCAAATGCAAATACATACATCAGCATTCAAGAAAAAATTGGACATCCATCTGTTACATCTGCTTTGACTTTTATTCCGGAACTGATCACAGAGTTCAACTTGATAGCCTTATAGGCCCCTTCCAACTCAATTATTCTATGATTTTATGAACCTTCTTTCTGACATGCTCATTTCTTAGGCAGAGAGGTAACTGTGTACAGAATTCAGTCATATGAACTTGCCCTTAGAGTGTGAGACTGCACATCCCAGATCTCAGTGAGGCCACATTCTTAACAATAAGTTGTATACCTACAGCTTTAAACATTTGCAATTTAAAATAATGTTGTTATCTGATTATTAGGCATGAATGATGCAAAACTATACACCAAAAAACTTGGCCATGCAGTTGTGAGAAAATTATGGCCGGATTCTAGGTAGTTTTACTTGCTTGGAAATGCAGTTTAAACATCTTCCCCTGTAGTATTTATTTTTATAGGAAGTCATTTCTACTAGCCTAGTGGAAGGTAAATAAAATGAGAGTAATTCAGTAAATAGGCTGAAAGACTCATAAAATAAAAATGTCAGTGTTCCACTGCCAAACATACAAATATGTTTCATAAAACTATTCAGAGGAAAGTAGATGTACATAATGGAGAACTACAAAACTTGTCAAATTATATGACTTGCTTCCAATCTATTTTCCAGCCAAACTAGTACTAAAACTAGTTTGATTTTTGAAACAGTATCTGGTTCTGCTGTTTTATTTTCTATTTTCTCCCATAACAAAACCCATTTAAGGATAACATTTTAGCAAATGTATTCTAGCTGCTTAGTTGAATTTAGGCACTTAATTTGCTAATACGTATAACTAAAACTAACAGTCCTTTAAAACAACACATTTTATCTACAATTTGCTTAATTTCCCCCTGAATCTGATAACAACACATTTATGTGTAAATATCCCAGCCTTTATACAAAAGGACCCTAGCAGGCTATAATGGAAACCACCATCCTCAATATGTGCATTATATTAAGCAATGTAATGGAACAAAAAAACAGAGAAAGTCTATGATCGCAACATCCAGACCTTCCTCACCACTCAGTCAAGAAATGTGAACTCAGAGTTCAACAGATCAACTGGTTTACGATACAGGGTAGACTCAATCCCTACTCTCACATTTCTGTACATGTGCATGAAGTGTGAACAGACACATGCAAAATGGGAGGGGGAGTTAAGAGGATACTGACTTCCCAACCCCCAGCCCTCCTTCAGCTGGTTGCCAATTTACAGTAGTACATAAGGCTTCCTGTCCACAGATCTGCCATTCTACTACTCAAACAAACACCCAGTATGCTCATACATACAGTTATCTAAATGCTTCGGAATCCAAAATCCTGCTTCACTCTTTAAAGAGGTCAAAAAGGTTATTTTGCATTTTTTTTACCATTATAAATAAATAAATGCTATGGTTCTGTGCTCTAAAAATTAGTACAATGGGGATTTTTAATCCCAAATTGAAGAAGTCTGCTTGCACCCTCTTGTGGCCACTATATTTTTACAAACAATATTAAAAGGAAGGCTTAGAAGTCCCCCGGGACTCTGAGGAGCCTTCAAAACATGACAAAATTGCATCCCACCCTTTCTAGAGGGCACAACAGGGTTTTCTAAGCAGTCCCCCCCCCCAAAAAAAAAATTAAACAAATTTTTCAGTGTTCTGGGATGCTTTGAAGGCTCAAGGCCCACGGGCCACAGTCTGCCCAACCCTGTTTTATTTATTCTGTACAAATAAAGATTGTTTACCTCTAGTCACCGGGATGTGAAGACCGCTTCCACTCTCTAAACTTTGTAAAGTAGCTTGCAAGCCTGTAATCTAAACAATGACAGAAAAGCAACAATGAGGATTGGACTTTCACTTACTCTAACATGACAAGTAAAAAGAATGATACAAATATATATTGCGTAAAATATATGAACACATTAGAAGTCTAAGAAATTGGACTGAGATTTTTTTTTTTAATCTGTCAGATTGATTTCTTTAGTGCAGTCTTTTCAGCTGTCATGCATGTGTGGGTTAGCATTCAAGACCACAGTGGATCAGGAATAAATCAGCTCCAATTACTATCCAAGCACATAGTCAATCTGCTTCTGCTTAATAAAATTAGCCTTTGCAGTACCAGGCTCCCAACTGCATAGTAGCTGTGACAGGGAGGAAAATACATGTATCAGATCATATTCTGTCCCATGTTGAGAAAGCACTCATCTTTCCACTTCCCACTGTGCCTTAAAGTGAGGTCGCTTGTTCTCCTATAAAATGGTTACTGAAAACAGCTTTGTATATTTACCCTCATTCAGATGACTCAGTAGCTTTCTTTCTAGAGACTATAGAAACTTGTAAAATCTATAACATACCACTGCTATATATTTCATTCATTACACAGAGACTTCCACAACTTAAACTCAACAGAACAATCAGAGCTCTATTTAAAGCAATATTCTGTATCTTTTCCTTTGTACTAACATTGGGATTAAACAAATTTACAAATATCTTAATTTAATGACTGCTATAATTTTAGGAGAATTCCCACTCTCTTAATTAAGACTTGTGCTGAGATATAAATTGTCAGCTACTCCTGGACACATTCCAATGTTACTTTAACGTTATCTGGCACTAAACTCCCTCAGCTTCAGTCCTCTCCTTGTCCCCTTCTGGGTCTCACAGACACAGGCAGCTCCAGTTTGGGACTATTGAGACTCTGAGCTGTTTTCCATGGAGTGCTGGTCCAGCAAAATATTACCTTTTTGCTGCAACCTGGAAGATCCACTCTAAAAGTGATCCCCAGAATATGTTAAAAGGAGAGGATGGTAGCAGTGTGGCCTCTCCTGGTTTAAGATGGCTTTACTCTGTCCCCCTCCCTTCCATAAACATACAAGTTATCAAAGGAATTGTGGTTTATTTTCCATAAGGGATATGAAAGATACATTGTTCATACAATACAGAAAACTATACACTATATACATCACTACTCAAAAAGATTCAGGAAAATCAACACCTTGGTTTCCCTCATGAACATAAATTAATCTAACTTGCTAACTTATTCTCATAGCTTCGAAGAGAGCAGGATTTCCTTCCTCTCATTCTTCTCAGGCTTGTTCTCTTCAGATTCTCCTCAGAATCTCTTTCAAAATTTTCCTAGAATCTCTTCAGATTCTCCTCAGAATCTCTTCTGATTCTCCTTAGAAAGTTTTCCTCATCCTCTCTGAAAATTTACTTCAGACTCTCTCTTCTCTTCAGAAAGTCTTTTCTCTCCAGTTCTTTAGAATCTCCTCTGCTTTCAAGTTCTCCTCAGGAAAAAACTCTCTCTTTCCTTTTTATACCTCACAATCCTCTTTCTGCCTTATCTCATTTACATGAGCCAATCAGATACAGTGGTACCCCGCATAACGAACGCTTCACATAGCGAAAAATTCACATAATGAAGTGTTCGTTAAGGAAGGGCGATAACCTGCATAATGAAAAAAGAAACCATTTGTTATGTTTTTCCCATTATGTGGGGTACCGCCAATAGTGCTTCGCATAACAAAAAAATCTGCATAAGGAAGAGCTCAGTGGAACAGAATTTTTTTCGTTATGCGGGGTTCTACTGTACATCTCTGAATCTCTGTCTTCTGCCCAGCAATGGGGTATTAGAGTCTAGCACAGTGATGGTTAACCTTGGCACTCCATGTGTTCTTGAACTGTTTAGCACCTTCCCTCTATCTCTCAGGCATATCCAGGTACTAATGCTCTCTGCTTTACACACTGCCCTAACTAAAGAACCGCAGACTCCCTGTGTCTAGCAGGTGGGAGCATGGAAACCCTGGGGTCTGGAAGAAGAGGTGACAAAAAGGCTGTTGAGGGGGGTTTGCAGAATAAAGGAAAATCTAACAGCCTTGTCGATCATACCCAGCCTTTTGAACCCGGGAAAGGGTCAAGTCCATGAGACATTTAAGTCAATTGTTACTGATTGTCCAATAAAAACACACAGTTGGTGGGCTTTTTAAAGGAAAAAAAGCAGTTATTTCCAAAAGAGAAGGTTCAAAAGTTTGAAATTCTTGAATCCAAGCAATTGGATTTACTCATGTCTATTTATTTCATTAGAAATATAAGTAGCTTGTTCTTGAAGTTCTTCACTTCATTTTCCCTACCATCTTCATCAGCTTTCCAATATTGTATATAATTTTTGTGTACTCTTTTGAAGTGTTTTGAAGTGTTTCTGAAGTGTTTTTATGATGTCTTGATATTTTATAATTGTGATTGGGGATTTCTTGAAAATTTTGATGTTTTTCTGATGTGATATTTTGTGATGTGATATTTGTAATTGTAATATATTGTTTGTTTGTGAGCCGCCCAGAGTCGCATTGCGAGTGGGGTGGCATATAAATTGAACAATACAATACAATACAATACATTACAATACAATACAATACAATAGAGAGAAATTCCAAAGCCCAACTAACATATGGACTTTTAACTACATCTGGTGTAACTTGTGAGTCCCATGGTATGATCTACCATGACATAAGTCTCACTGGGATGAATTGAAGCTGCATACCAGAGGCACTTGGAAAACTCTGCAAGTAGACAATTATACCTACATTCATTAAAAAAAAGATTAAAACAACCCTACAATGGATTATAGATCTGCTTTATAAAAAAATAGGGACTGTAGTGGCTCAAGCGGTTAAGATGCTGAACTCGCTGACTGGAAGGTCAGAGTTTGATTCTTGAGTACTGCATGATGGAGTGAGCTCCTGTCTCTGTTCCAGCTCCTGCCAATCTAGCAGTCAGAAAGCAAGAAATTGTAAGTACTGTAGATAAACAGCGTTCCGTGCACTCCAGTGTCTAGTCATGCCTGCCACATGTCCATGGAAACGTCTGCAGATTAATTAATCCCTCTTTAGCTATAAACAGAGATGAGCACTGAACCTGGCTTTCGAGCAAAGGCAACCTTTACCTTTACCTTTGTGGATCAAATCTAACATTAAAATATAGTCGCTAGTCTTTGGTGGGAAGGTAAACAGTGTAGTGTGCATGCCTGCCACAGGTCCACGGAAACATCTGCAGATGCAGATAGCACTGGCTTGTTGGCTGGAAACAGAGATGAGCACTGAACCCTAGCGTTGGATATGAATGGCTTTGGAGCAAGGGGGACCTTGACCTTATACAATATCCTGGACAGCAATAGCCTAAGGGGCATTTTACTTGTTTCCTTTATCAACCTAAAATTTAACTTTATGTTACACTGCTGACTTTGAAAGACATATATGTAGAAACTGAGTCATCATATTGCCACAGAAATAATCATCCACTAATTGTAATTTTGATGAGAATGTGTCAATAGCGCATTGCAAAACATCCCTTCACTGTAAGATATTATTAACTGGCCTATCTGTCACTTTTTATTATGAATGTTTATTATGAAAATTCCATTACATTCCCCCCCTGTACATCTCCATTATATGTTAAGGTATATAATAATGCAAATAGCTAAAAGTGAAGAGAGCTCTGAATACCTGGCTCATAAAAAAAAATCCCCAAGTTTCTAAGGTTAGATATATTTTAGATTTTAACTGTGAGATCACCTTTACTGGTTATTTCATCATAATAGGAAAATGGTCAAGATACAGTATTTCAAAAAATCCAAGACAAAATCATACATTTCATCCATTCAGTGCTAGAAAATCAAGAGTCCCTGCTGTAATTCTCAGGAAGTACGTGCATTTCCAGCCAGCACTTTCAAATCAGCATCTACATGCACCTCCAAGAACCACAGTGTGGGTGGAGGGAGCTATTTGCCAGCAAGGAATGTACCAAAACATATGACTTTGCTTTTATTACACATCTGGTTTCCAGCCATTGTGTTTTAGCTACATCTGTTTTTAACTGTTGTACACTGGGATTGATTTCTATACAGGCAGACAGATGTGATATACAAATTGAAGATAAACTAGTTAAGGTAATTAATAAAACCCAGATTACCAAACTCAATCTACAATATGATTCCATATTACTGACTGGATTACATTTGTGGGCCAAGTTGATTTTTGATTTAATGATTATAATTAATCACCTGAAAACATTAATGGTCTCCATGAATCTGTAGGCTGAAGATAATTTAAGACTTACCTGTCCAACTGCTCTATCTCTTTCCAAGCTTGTAAGCATTTTCTCTCTCAGCAGAATCTCATATTTGTCTTTCAACTGACTTATCATTGGCTCATATGATGCATAATGTGCCTTCAATCTACATACAGAATACAGAAATTGAAATGACCATAGAATCAATACTATCGATTTTTAAAAATGGAAGCCTTTTCCATTTTAAAACAGCAACCTTGACGATATGGTTCTTTGGAACTGCTGGATGAGTCAGCTTGAAATTTAAAAAAAAGTATGAAGGGGAAAACTAATTTTCATTTCAGAAGGTTAAGGTAGGCCTTTCAAATACATTCAGATCAGATATCTACCATAATAAAAAGGACATTAAATGTATTATTAGGGAATTAATGTTGGGTTTTGTCCCCCTCCTAGGGCCGTAGCTAGGATAATAGATGTGGGTGAGCAAATATTTTTTCAGGATGGGCAACAACGTCATATATACAAACAGTCGGGAGTTTGAGGATGTGCAAACAGCTAACTCAGATCTTGGCTACAGCCAAGCCCCCTTCCCCCAGAAATATTACACTCTTAAGAAGTACTTAGCTGACTACACCGCTTAGTGGTTTAGGTATCTAGCTGCAGAGCTAGAGGCTGGGAGTTCAATTCCCCACTATGCTTGGACAATCTTTCCCTAATTTGGCATGGAACAAATATACAATGTGTTGTAAAACTCTGCCAATTTTTCCCCCAATCTGAAATCTCATTTGAAAAGCTTTTTTAAAAAAACTGTCCCCCACCCCATCACAATGACTGATGGAACCCTTGATAACTTCCCTGCACAATATTGTGGGTAAAAAAGATAAGAAAATGAAGAAACATTTCCAGGGAGGGTACAGCAACAGATTTCTTCCTTATCCCTTAATTAATGATGGCCTAAATGATAGAGATCTAATTCAATACAATAGAATGAGAAGCTGTCAAAGATAAACGATGCCAGCAGAAAACACTGTTCTCCTTGTTCATGAAATCTATTATCCATGAACTGTGCAAAAAAAAGGGGGGGGTAAAATATTTCTAGTCACACACACACACATGTGCGCACGTTCAGGGCATAGAAAGGGAATCTCCAGAGATTCAGGGCCACACCTCCCATCCTTAGATTTACTCCCATGATCCCCACACCAATGGAGAGTCGGAAAATGCTGCCTTCCAACTGAAAAAGCCCACGTCTGCCAATAATATATATATTTAAAATAAAATATGGGACACTGAGGGTGCTGGGGATCTCAACACATGAAAAAATTTCCCCTCTGGCCCATTTACCCAAAGGGCTTTAAAAAAAAAGTTTGAAAAATAAAAATTTAATGCACACTACAATCTGAATGGAGCCAAAAATCCACATATTTATTGCATACCTGGTTTTAGGGAAAGTCTTCCTAAGGTGTCTTACATACAAGAATCCTAGGAATACATATTTGGAAGACTTTATTTAAAGACACACTGTCTTTGAAAAGGATGAATTTGATTGCATCAATAGTACAGACACCTTGATTTATACAAGTAAAGAGCAAATAGGCCCGGTACTATGAAGGCATATGAAGTGGCAAGGGACATACAGTACATCTTAATTTTTGAGAAGTAGAGAAAATAATTACATATTTTATGCAGTAGAATGATTTTATTTGCTCATAAATAGTCCAATATAGCCATAATATTACAGGCTAACAGCATGTTTGGACAGACACAAATTAAACTTAGAACTTTATAACAATTCTCTAATGCGATCTATTGTTATAAAATAAAAACTATAGCAGATTTTTTTTTGGATGAGTAAAATAACTCAAAGTACCTGGAATTTAATTAAAAATAATTCTGTATGAAATGCAGAATGACAATATAGCTCCAAAAAACTCTAGCTCTAGATGTAGATTATCCATGCAGTCAGACATTAGTATGAATACTTCTAAGCTGAAGTCTTGTGAAAGAAAATCCTATTGAGGAATTGTTTTCTCAAGCAACAACTTTTACAAGTTTCTTTTAACTTTGGCAATGATTTTTAAAAAAATATCGAAGGATAAATACACTTAGATGCACCTTTATATCTTATGTACTGTAAGCATAAACAGCTTTAAATCAGTGATTATCCACAAGGATATGATCCACTTCTGACAAAAAGGGGGACGGAAAGATTGCCAAGGAATTATCTTTCCTGGTAACAAAGTAGGGCAGTCAGTTGGAGACAAAATTCTAGAAAATAAATTTGAGATACCATTGCAAAAATGTTCCAGTACTTTCTCCCAGATGATTTAACAGAGCATAAAATTTTACCAACCTTTGAACATCTTCTGAGAGCTTTACCAAATCAATGGAAGATATGCCCCAATAAAGTGCATAATTTTAACAAGAATCTGGCAAACCTAGAAATGAGGTTAACTGTGCTGTCTCCCAGAATTTTTTTGTAACGACTTGTACCTCTGGTTTGACATCAGACACATTTGCAAACTTATTAGTGCCAAAAGATTTTTTATCTGCAAAATACTCTGAGACTTATAGCAGAATATTTTTCTTTGTGAGTCACCTTAACTAACAGTTTACAGGAGTTTTATTCCAGTTTTCTTCCAAATATTTTTTTCTCTTAAAATTATTATTAAAAATCAGCAGAAAACAAAAGCTCTGGAGTTGTCTAATTTTCTTCTCAAAAGAAACTGAACCAAAATGGAAACGAAACTTTCAACTGTTCATGTGATGGCAATTCTTTTTTTGAACACCAGTTAGATTCAGGGGCCTGTTTCTAATATCTTACCTTTTAATATCATTAATGAGCCTGTTCTTTTCCTGGACCACTCGTTTATGATGCATTCGATGGAAGTCACGTTCTTTCTGCACTTTTAACAGTAACTCTTTAGCTTTGCTGCATGAAAAAAGAAAGAGAATTATGACTTTGCCCTTCTTGGTGGAAGGAATGCACCTAGATCAACTGCAAATAACATAGGGGAGAGGGGCTCTCTTAATTCCCTTCACTTAAGAAGATGGCTCAGTGTCACGTTCTGCATTTGTGAGTCAATAATAACCATATTTTAGTGTGAAAGAGCAAAAAAGTAGTGAGATATAGGACAATCAAATCTTTGCAGAAGGAATTATCCCTCCCTTCTCTGTCCACACAACAAGATACCTATTACTTCTTAGTCTTTTCTCCCTTATCCTTTACCCACAAAAGAAAGGTTAGTAAGACTGATCTAGCTCATCATCATCATATGGGTGGATAATTCACAGCCATTTGTTCCTAAGACCATGTGTCTCACCGCCAAAATTTCAATTTGTCCCTGCAGGAAGGATGTATGCTCAGCTGCTTGAAGAAGACAATCGTGTGACTGTTCCTGGAAAAACCATCCCTGGTGACAGACAATCTGAGTAATTTCAGACTGGTGTTCTGTTAATCGGCAAGGAGATTAGGAGACCAGTGGCAAACCAGTTGCAGTCACTCTTGGAAGATTATTTATTTATTTATTTATTTAGTTGCATTTGCTATCCCGCCCCAATCGAGTGAACCCAACTCTGGGCGGCTTACATCATAGTTAAAACATAGGATAAGCCTATAATAAAAAACTTAATATATACATTTAAAATCGCAAAAAGTTAAAAAACAGAGCACACAATGCACACAGATGATAAGTTAAAACTGAGAGTTAAAACTGAGAGGGTGGCTGTCCTTTAAATCAGCCACCCAACATGAGAACCCACATTCATGGGTCCCCATGCTTGTCCTGCCAGCCAGGTTTTTAAGCCCTTCTGGAAGGGCAGGAGCTCTGCCTGAAGACGCAGCTCAGTGGGCAGGAGGTTCCACAGGATTGGGGCGGCCACGGAGAAGGCTCTCCTCCTAGTGCAAGAGAGGCGCGCCTCCCTCGCCGATGGAATAACAAGGGAGCCTCTCCGATCCACCCTGGTGGGCCGGGCAGATGTTCTTGGGGTGACGCGGTCTCTTAGGTATCCTGGCCCACTACTGATAGTCTGGATTCATTGTACTGTACTTGGGGTTCAGGATGTAGCCCTGATCATTCTGCTTGATGATCTGCTGAGGGCTAGGCCTTCTTAGTTGTAGCCCCAATAATTTGGAACACCCTTCCAGTGTATATCTTCCTGGCCTCCTCTCTCCAGGAGTTCCAGAAAAATATGAAGGGGAAAAATACAAGCATTTCATGACATTATGTCTCTCCCTGTCTGAGATTTAGAATGTTTGGGTATTGGTGGCCCATTTATTATTCATGTGTAATGTGGTACTGTTTTATTTTAATTGCCTTTACATTTGTGTGTGTGTGTGTGTGTGTGTGTGTGTGTGTGTGTGTGTGTGTGTGTGTGTGTGTGTGTGTGTGTGTGTGTGTGTGTGTGCACAAAAACTATGTATATGTGGGTGTAAAGAGGATTTCACTTACTTCCGCCACAGAGGAAGGCTTAACTATCCATCTGGCTTTATAAAGAAAATACAGTAAAACACTGGATAACGATTGGATCGGATAACACTAAAATTGCATAATGTTAAGTAATCTGGGAAGGAGAATTGGATCGAATAATGTTAAGGTCCTATGGGATGGATCGGATAACAACCGCTAAAGCCTGTGCAGTTACAATGTATCTCTATGGAGCTTTGACGTTATCCGATCCATCCCATAGGATTTTAACATGGATTGGATAACACTAAAAATCGGATAACACCAAGTCTTGTGGAACCAAGTTTTAGCATTATCCGAGGCCTTTCTCAGCCACATTTCAGTGCACATTAAGTGACCTTTCTCTATATAATTCCTCCATTCTCTCTAACACACTGGACAGGCAGAAAAGTCTATTTTCTCAAAAGCAACACAGGAAGTTAGTGGGGAGGCAGATATCATTAGCCACATGATTCCAATGTTCCAGGGTTTGGCTGGCATGAGGAAGGCCAAAGTAAGGAGACAGTCCAGATGGCTGGGGGATTCCAGAGAGTGATAACTACATTTTTCCAGTTAGAGGTGGTGGCCGTGGCCATCATGCCAAAGATCTTGTTCCATTACAGGTTTGACTTCTTGTGGAAGAAGTACATTCTAGCAACTCTCTTGGGACCCTAAATTAAACAGCCGGAGTCGGATACAACTGGCTTTCAAGCATGGGCAACTTTTACTTTTAATGGATATTAAGCAGCAGCAAAATGAGAAACAATGCCAGCCAACTTTCCACTGTATTAAGTAGCAGCTAGTCAAGAAGGTCCAGATAACCAAACTTTTCTCAGTTCGTGTGCTAAAAAGAAAATTGACTAATATTTCACGGACACTTGTATGGTACAAGAAGGGCATGTTACCCAACATTTTCTATCCCTAGAAAAACATTATTACATTTATTTGTGAAATTAGTTAGTAGATACTTATTTGTCTGATTAGCTATACAAGCTTTCAAAAGACTGAAGTGAAGCTTTGGTGCTTTGACTGACTTGGTTTCTGTCCATCCTCTCCACATTAATTCAGAATTATGCTCTGTCCTACGACTTAAACCCCACTCTATTCTGTGTGTGATTTTTTTCCCAACTCATATGATACTCTTATGTTTGTGAACTGAACACATCAATTTTTATAAGGCTGGAATTTTATGCAATATCTTCAAATGCCCCTGGGAATGCAAAACTTCTGTCCTGCCAGGTAGTCATAAATCAGTTCAGTTGGAGCATCACAGTTATATAGGCAAAGACATAAATACTCTCTTCTCCCACCGACCTCAATTAGCTGGTTGGAGTCTTTTCAGTTAAAGCTATTTATAAATACTGTAAGTGAATTTGAGAGTGTTAAACACATGCTTAGCACTCCCATTGTACCTAATTTGGCAGGATCAATTCCCAAGTGAAAAACACCAGACCCATTAATAACAGTAACAACATACTTGGCTGCAAACTTGCAGCTATCCATTTCCTTGTTTAAATATTTGATTTCCCTCTCCAGCTGTTGATTGCAGGTGTAGACATCTGGAACAAATCCAATGTCTCTAGGTTCAAGCAAACCTCTCTGCATCAGTTCATACCTGAAATTAAATAAAACAACAGTCACATTTTCCCCTTTTCCTCCCTCCTCCTGCCCACAAAAAAAAAAGAGAGAGAGAGAGAGAGAGAGAGAATCTGTAAGTGGAATCCCTTACTCACACTGCATCACTAATTCCCTCTCACAATGTGACCTAATCTCAACACTCACAAGTAAATGTCTCACCATTAAATAAAAATGCTGAACAAAACAGGAGCCCAATAAGTTGAATGAAAAGTGCTTCTCTTCTAGAAGATATTCAAAATATTGTTTTCTCTCATTACCCAGTCTGTTGGCTCATTTGATCCCACTCTCTCTGTTGTCTTGTTTTAGCTTTTTAAATTTTTTAATCTTTTAATCTTGATTTTATATTATGTTTTTATTGTATTTTAGATGTTGAGAGTTGTGTTAGCCACCCTGGGTCTTTTTGAGGAGGGTGGCATAAAATTTTGCTTAAATAAACAAACAAATAAATAAATAAATAAATAAATAAATTACATTTCAGAGTACATTCAAGGGGAGGGAAGAAGTGTTTTTTTAAAAAAAATAATAATATAGCAGCAGTAAAGTGGGACAGTTTTTACAAGCTGCTTCAGTTTGAATTGAAAGTTTTCTGAGGCTTTTACTCCCTGTTGTTGTTGTTGTCTGCTATTCGTATCCGAACACACATTTTTCTTCAAAGTCACTTTCTCAGTTGGTGGATGTGTCTCTGGTGACTCAGTAAACCAATTCTGGCATGAAACATGTGACCAAACACAGTACACTGAAGGGTGTAGGGTGTAGTTGAGTTTGATGAAGCTTTCATGTTTGTCGCTTAGCCTCTTCATGTCTGCGGCATTCTCCTTCAAAGTGATCGGTAGCAGCAAAGATGGTTTGGTGCCAAAGTGGGCGATCTACAACTGCTGCTTCCCAAATTTGTGGGTTTATACCAGACACCTTCATGGTTTGTTTCAGCTGGTCCTTAAAATGCTTCAAAGGAGCTCCATGAGGTCTTGTACCAGAGCTAAGTTCCCTATAAAGAAGTTGATGAGGAAGCCTGGAATTATCAATATGGTGGACATGCCCTATCCATGTAATATGATGGCCTATGATGGAAGCTTCTATGCTATTTACATCTGCCTTCTCGAGAATTGTGATGTTGGTGACATAGTCATCCTACTTGATGTTCAAGATGGACCTTAGCTTCTGTTGGTGAAAGTGCTCAAGTTTTTTGATGTCTTGGTGATAGAGGGTCCATGTTTCACAGCCATACAATAATGTATGTTTTAGCCCAGCAATTAAACAGACTCCACACAATGTTTAGAAAGATAGTTCTATACTTACGATGAACTCTGAGAGATAAGCATGAGCTCTGCTTTGTTAAAAGTCTTCAAAAGACCAGCTAAGTGGCTAAACAAAATGGTGATCTTAAACATACATGCTTTTGCTTGTAAGGCAAAAATAGCAAGAAGAAGGGAGAGAGAAGAGACCTGAGCAGCAAGGGCTTAATACATGAAAAAACATGTCATGTGACCCTAGAGGTGGGAAGATGGAAGTCTTTCCTATTGGTTAATCAGGGATAAATTAAACATTAACAACCCATTGCATGCTGGGGTTGCTATAAAATACTTAACAACAAGAACATTGATAGAAACGTTATCACAACTGAAACTATGTCTTTTATTGTCTTAGCTACCAAGAGAGTAAAATAGTTGTAAAAGTTATAATAGTTATAAAGTTAGTCAAAAAGAAAGATCAAGAAGCAAATTGTTTTAATTCAGTTACACACCATATTTCTAAGAATGCAGAGAGCTGCCAAGAAATTAGCTTCATGAAAACTTGGAAAGGATAAATGATGTCAAGTAAAGCAAAAATGGGCAGAAGGAGTTTGCCTTTTGGGCAAAGTACATCTCTGTGGCTGTGTACATTCCCTGAAAGACTTTGTTTTTGACTACCCCAACTTTTGCTCCTCTTTTTTTCCAGGGTAAAAATGCAACTCCTGAAATTTCCAGAAATAATTAGTCACCTTTTGAACAGGTTAGGGTTAGAGCAACCTTTCATCATTTTACATCCTATCTAACTGTCCATTTTAAAAAAATGGAAAGTGAATTTGTAGTCACTTCTGGTTTCATTTTTGCACTGGGGGCTGTGGTGGCTGATTGGTTAAGAAGCTTGCCTTGTTAGCTGGAAGGCTGGCAAGTCCGCAGTTCAAAACCTGGGTACTGCATGATGGATTGAGTGCCAATCTCTGTCCCACTCCTGCCAACCTAGCAGATAGAAAACAAGAAATTGCAAGTAGATAAATAGGGCTACATAGGTGGGAAAAGATCTTGGGGATATGAAAGGAGCCTCATTCGGGCGTCCCTTGAGCAGAGTTCCTCCAGCAAAAATCCTTTCAACTCAGAATAATTTCTGACATGAAATTATTATTATTATTATTATTATTATTATTATTATTATTATTATTATTATTATTATTATTATTATTATTATTATTATTATTATTATTATTATTATTATTATTATTATTATTATTATTATTATTATTATTATTGGATACACATCACTCATTTGATTCACAGTTCAGGATTGGAATAAAATTAACAGCTCAAGCCCTAAAAAGGTCCTAAGCAATATCTTGACTCCAATCAGCCTAGCACTTCACACCTTTTGGGCTGGCTGGCTTTATCTCTTCTCCTTTTACAAAGATATTAAACCTTGAGGAGCAATTTCTTCAAATAAATTATCCATAGTCAGTCCAACTGATTTCATTGGAAAGTAACTGAACATCTTCTATATCCAATGCAATAAAATATTTCCAAATGTTGTTTGAAGTTGTAACTATATGAATAGATTTTTGCAAACAGCACTACTGTACAACAGTAATTTTATGCTTCAATTAAAATATTAAATTGAAAGGGGAAAATGATTTTTTTTACATCTAGTCAAAATATTCAAAATTTCCAGCTGTGATCTCAACACATCAATTATCTTGCCTAATTTAATTAAAGATTAATTCTCAAATAGACTTTCATATCTAAGAGGGTCATTTGATAATTGAGTCGAGCTTTTATAGGTGTAAATTAGTCAACTTTCTCAGCATTAATTATATCCTCATTTGAAATCTCATTAAAAGTTTGATCACAGCATGGATCAGCTGTATATTAGCAAGAGAAAGATATCTGTAAAAAGAGATTTTTAATAACTGTAATTTGCTTTCACTTATTAATGATACCAATTAATAATTTAAATGCAACTTTAAAACACTTATCAAATACATATTCAGAACATGAGATCACAAGACATTTAAACACTGTGCTTTAACACTATAAATACTGATCCAGAAAAAAAACTGTAAACTGTGCCACCTCAGATGATGAGCAACTGAACTAAAATACTTTGTGCTTGCAATCAAAGCACAGAACATTGATTTTATGAATGGATTTTTGCTCTCCCAAAACAACTGAGGTAAAAATGAAAATCTGTCATTTGTGCTGGAGTCTTCTTATATGTTTCTGAGTCCAGCAGAAAACCCCAGCACCATACCTACAGGAGAGAAATAAGACATTAATTTTCTTTTAGTGCACAAAAACCAAAAGATGCATTAACTCCTCACAAAAAGTGTTAGGGAAATAGGGAATCATGAGAATGAAACTGGATCAACTTGGCACATTCTAAGCCACCCAACTCACGTGTCAAACTTCTGATGGTTTCCTACACTTTCCATGTTTAAAAGGTAACATTGTAACTGTAATGTGTGTATAAACCTGAAACTTGGCATTCATGCAAAAGAAAAACTGTATTTTTTAATTGAAAAAATATTTTCTGTATGATTGGAGTCAAAGCTATTTAGAAAATGATTTACCACTCAGTTTGAAAGCAGTCCAATGTTCTGTTCATGCCCATTCTGATTAGGAAGTTACAAAGGAAGTCATCTATAACTTCAGGTGTTTCAGACAGGGAATGTTTAGCAGCTTGTCCTGGCCATTGAGCCTAGAAACATTAGAATACTATTAGAACTATGCTCAACCAATGTGTCTTGTTGTTTTCAAAAAAACAATTTTTATATATTACAGTAGTTGTGACACTTTGTCACACTCATTACAGTGACCAACGACTGATGGAAGAAGAAGCCAGGGCAGGTTGAAGACTTTGTCACCCCTCCCCCTAAGTCCACACCAACAGCCGGGGGAAGACAAAGCCAGAGCAGGTTGAGGACGTCTCTGCCCCCCCCCCCGTGCCCACACCAATGATCAATGGAAGAAGAAGCCAAACTAAGAAGACAAGCATTGACAAATCCTACTTTTTAGCTGTCCATGAGGTAAATGAAAAGGCACGTATAACAATCTATTCCAGTGGACAATGAAGTTGGCCTTTGGCTGGGTCTGAACCAGATTTATACAACAGTCTAATAAATGCACTATTCAGTTCATCTCTATTTCATAAAAACTTTTACTTCTCAATCAAACACATGTACAAGTAATCAAGACAAAATGTGATAAATTTTCACTGGCTTGTATCCATCTGTTAGTGAAACAAAATGTTCAACCAGCTATACTGTGTATGAACCAGCTATATTGTGTATGAACATGTAATTTTACATGTGTTGTGAACTGCCCTGAGTCGGTCCTACCAAGTAGGGCGGTACAGAAATCGAAATAAATAAATAAATAAATATACTCAATTAGAGAATGGAACTGAAAAACTGTGCAGAGAGTATGTGAGTGAAATCTGAAGGTACTATAGTTATACATCAATAAAAGAAAGTTAGAACTGAGGTATAACTCTCTTCAGGTACATGTCCTGGGGGGGGGGGATCATTTTCTTTCAGCAATAGTCAATTTTGCTACATTTAAAGCTGGTATATGGTATTATTTTTCTATTGTTACAAAAGTTCCAGTAAAACAATTTCCACATAAAATTTTGAGTGTGTTTGTATGTAACATTTAAAGCAAGCATGCTAAATCAGTTAACATTACCTAGAGCACTGGGGAAAGTTTCAGTTCTATTCTTTCCAGAATACTGATGTTTACTCATAAGGATATGCCATTCAATTTATTGAGCTTATTATCACATATGGCTAGGATCAAGTAAAAACTAGCACCAATCCACTTTTAAAAATCAGGAACTCCTTCCACTGAATAATTAGAGAGAGCAAATAGGATTTGTTTTGCTATATTTACATCAGGAGAAATATGCAGCTACAGTATTTCAATGAAGTCAAACTAAGCACAATGAAGTGGATACAACCTTGTATCTACTGTTTCCACCTGCTCATAGAAACATAGTAAAGCATCATCTACAGAGATACTAACAACCTTCGCAACATTTCACTTTCTTTAACCTAGGTCCTGCACTCATTGGTCTTACCCAATGTCATTTTCAGTTACATTGAACCTTTTGGTGGCTGCAGGAGTAACGTTGTTATTTGCCAGCAAATCACTTCCAACTTATGGTAGCAATATGAATTAATGACCTTTTAAAGGTCCTATGATTAGCAGCCCTGCTCAGGTAACATAGGCTAAAGACTCCTCATTTGCTTACTTACTTACAGTGGTGGGCAGCAACAGGTTCACACACTCCCGGGACATTCACTATGAATGAAACAATGGTTTTCATCCTCTGAAGAGAGATGGAATATATAAACTACTAATACAGTGGTGCCTTGGGTTACAAACGCCTTGGGTTGTGTAATTTTTGGGTTATGGATGAAAATCAATTTAAAATAATGCCTCAGCTTACTTTTTTTTTTTCGTGATACAAAGCAAGTTTCCCTATAAATTACATGGTATACAATGGCCAGTTCTGGTAATGCAACTTGTTCTGCATTATGTTTCGGGTTACGAATTTTAAACAATACGAAACATCCCAGAGAACACATTAAATTGTAACCTGAGGTACCACTGTATCTTTAATATCCAGATGAACTCTGACATGATTGATAAGATTATCTGATCTCTAACTGAAACTAACACTACCAGGGATAAATGCCAGCTGTGACAAACCCCCAGTGACTCAAAATGTCAAAGAGTATTATAAATCTTACACTAATCTGAGGACTTTGTTCAAACCTCATACATTTGACATTGACATTCTCTTGTAAGGACTTCATTGTCTACCTACCTTCCATTCCTAACATTCCTGTTTTGCCATTGAGTCTTGTCTACTAATGATATTGCCAAAGTACAACAGTCTAAGTTTAGTCATTTTGGCTTCTGCCTATGATATTCATATTTTAATATATTCTTGCCCAAATAAGCCTTGAGAATGTAGCAAACAGCCAAATATACACATTAGTAAATTAGAAATTTTAATAACAAAAGAAATAGTTTAAGAAGGTGGAAAACTTTTAACTGATGGTAGCAAATTTTCATAAGTATGACATTTTTATGTCACAATTGTAGAATTTTAAACTAGGAGGATTAAGCCATTCAATTTTTTTTTAAACTATACAATTATATCCAAGCTACATGTCTTATTCTACCGAATCACAACTCAATGTCATCTTTGTCAACTGAAAGTTCATTAGTCATGATAAAACTACATGAATGCAGTCATTTATTTTGAAAAACAATTTTTTTACCATAATTTGGGCATCAATAGCCTGTTCTTGCATCGTGTGTAAAGCTTTTGCCAGATCTTCATCACCTTCTTGCAAGCAAAAGTCATCATCTGTTGGTACCTAAGCAATAATCAAAAACAGATGTAAAATTTGTACTAAATAGAAGAAAACTGTACTGGTTACCATCATTATGTAGCCTGTTGCTATAATTCAGCCAAGGAAGCATAGCTGAAAGTACAACTTTTTATTACAGCTTCTTTCCAGGTACAGTAAAACCTCATATAACACTAAAACCTGGTTCCACAAGTCTTGGTGTTATATGATTTTTAGTGTTATCTGATCCTCTATGGGATTCATAGAGATACATTGTAACCACACAGGCTTTAGCGGTTGTTATCTGAAGCATCCCATAGGATCTTAATGTTATCTGATGCAATTCTTCCCCCCAGATTCCTTAATGTTATGCGATTTTAGTGTTATTCGATACTAATGTTATATGAGGTATTACTGTATTAGAATTCTCAACCTTTCTGAGTCGGGGGCCAGGCCATGCTCCCTCAGACAGCTTCGTGGGCCAGACTACCATTTTGCCCTTCCTCCATCACATGGCACTTCCTGGTGTGGTGGAGGCAGTGGGGGACCACATGGAATGATGCCATGGACCAGATCCAGCCCATGGGCCACAGGTTGAGAATCCCTGTATTAGAATTTAGCTCAAACTGCCACCATCTATTAAACAAGGAAATCAATTGACAGAGTTAGAAGAATTATCTGCCTGATACATTGAAATACTGTACTGTCAATTTGGGAAGACAGTAACAAGCTAATATAGCAATGTTTTAACTCAGTGTAACACATTCCCTTGTATTATGGTCTCCAAACCTAAAATACATTTCTTATTAATTTCAGTTAATAAAGAACTTGTGGATTCCTCCAATCCAAATTTTATCTATTTAGGGGTTAAATTATAATAGTCGGCAAATGGCAGACCCTATTTTCAAAAGACTCCTAGTAAGTGAATAGAAGCAACTATCTATTTCTCCTCAGCATTTTGTTGAGTAAAGAGTATCAAAGGTAGAAAATTGTATAGCATTGAGGAAGGAAACTAAGAGATAGTCAAAATCTGTTTTGACTGTTCTTCATGGCTTTAGACTCACTACTGCATATAAACAGGGCACATGAGGGCTATGAGACACTTTGCTCCAACAGATAAAAAGGTGCTCTGCATCAACTTATATTATCATTCCGTTCAAAATAGATTTGGAAACTCCACATGCAAAACTGATTCACTTGTAAATTCTTGTCTCACGATATACTGTATAGCTGTTTTCTAGTGGCTCTACTTCAACTATGCCCTCCACCATCTTTTCAGTGTAATGTATGTGTTTGCATGTTTCATGCCAGGATCAGTTTACTGAGTCACCAGAGACATATCCATCAACTGAGAAAATTACTTCCAGGGGAAAAAAAGTATGCTCGGATATGAGTAGCAGCCGATGACAACAACAACTTCATCTACTTTCACACATACATGTGCACTATATCTCTTCTATTAGACATTTTTTTAAATTAGTTTTATTGACATATGGGTTATTATGGATAGAATTTGATTAATGTGGTTTGGGTTGTTATTGGAAATATATTCAATCGCCCATAGTAGTGCTAATCACTAAACTAGGCAGTATAAATTTGCTACAAATAAATATGTAAAATAAAATAAGTTCTCCCCAAATCGGCAAATTCCCATCAATTCTTGCATTATTTGTCCATCACTTGTGATGTTGTCAAAGTTCATTGTAAAAGGCCAAATCAAAAACATACACTCTACCAATCCTCTGCCCTCTCAGCTTCTGTTTCTCTTTCCTCCATTCAACTACTGTATTCTCCTTGTTTCTTACCTCTTCATACTGATAATCATCTTCAGAGCTTTCAGTTAGTGAAACCTCTGCACATCTTGTTAAGTTTAAAATAGTAAATCACTCTGATTTGAAACTTCACTGTTTATTACCTTTTAAAACATAAATTCTGCAGCTACTCCTATCTGCACATTATACAACGCTGTCAGGGTTGTTGTTTTTGTTTGTTTGTTTGTTTTTGCTTTAATGTCCACATACACATTTAGCTAGAAAATATCAAATATCATTTAGTGATTCCTTTCTTTGCCTTGATTCAGGAATTCAGACTGTAATTTACTAATAAATTCTGAATTAAATATTGTTCTCTTTTTTACTATTTTATAACCTCCTGTGCTGTATTGACCAACATTTAAATTTGTATTTTGTCTTGTATAACACTGGTCAAGACAATATTTCTGGCATGAGGTACTCTAACGATTCTAAGGTAATTTTGAGGTGCTGATTCCAAATCTGGCATCCATTTTTTCCCAGCACATCAGGTTTTTGAGATCTCAAATATTGCAATATACCTATGAACAGCAAATTTATCATCATACACAGCTATAAAAATTTTTTCCTGGCATGAGCTTTTGCAGTTGTTTTATACTAATTTCAGGCTGCTGATTGTCATTCCTGACTGCATTTTGGTGTGAGTCAGTTATAGAATTATAGTGATAAAATTAGTGACTGGTCAACACAATTTTTCTGGCATGAACGATTCTAAGGTAATTTTGAGGTGCTGATTCCGAATCTGGCATCCGTTTTTTTCCCCTAGCACATCAGGTTTTTGAGATCTCACATATTGCAATATACCAACGAACAGCAAATTTCTCATCATATTTGTTGAGCTAAACAGACATACGGACCTAATAAAATATGTACAAAAAGGTAAATTGACAATATCTTGGAAACTCAAGACACTTGGATGTAGAATGAGCATCAAGATTCACTATTTACATAGTCACTTGGCCAACTTTCCAGAGAACTTGGGTGACGTGAGCGAAGAGCACAGTGAACGTTTTCATCAAGACATTAAAGTAATGGAAGAATGTTACCAAGGCCAATGGAACACCAACATGATGGCAGATTACTGTTGGTCCTTGATGAGAGACATTACATGCATTGAATGTCACAGAGTGTCCAAGAAAAGGTTGTTCATGGCGATGTAAGGTCGATATTGTCAATTTACCTTTTTGTACATATTTTCATATCTTAACGTTTCAATTCTTACATGTTAATATGCTTTCACTCTCAACTTTGTGCTTCAGTTCATAATTATATGTTTGTTCAATAAAGTATTGCATATTGATGTTATTTTATTAGGTCTGTATGTCTGTTTAGCTTGACGAATATGATGATAAATTTGCTGTTCATAGGTACAGTATATTGCAATATTTGAGATCTCAAAAACTTGATGTGCTAAAAAAACAACAACAACAGATGCCAGATTCGGAATCAGCTCCTCAAAATTAACTTATCATTCATGCCAGAAAAATTGTGTTGACCAGTCACTAATTTTATCACTATAATTCTATAACTGACTCGCACCAACATGCAGTCAGGAATGACAATTGGGTTGGCCAATAGCATAAAAATGTAATGTGATAGAGCAAATCTGAGATCATATTTGTAATCAGCAGCCTGAAATTAGTATAAAACAACTGCAAAAGCTCATGCCAGGGAAAAAAATTTTTCTAGCTGTGTAATTCAAAAGACAAAACTGATGATTCATTTAAATTCTATAACATACACATAATATCATTAAAGCTGTATACTAACAGTTACGTATTTGTCATAGAAACCGCAGAATGAATAATAGATTTACATCCTACGTATATCTATTAGAATAAGTCCCATTATATCAAAAAGGTACTACTGTATAGACAGATACATTTGTATATTATAAGAGGATGTATTGCTCAAGTAGTTTCTGATAAAAAGATGCTACAACTACAGAAACAGAAGTGCAATAATTCTGTGTCAGTTAATATAGTCCATTTTTTCTACCTTCGTGATCATCTGAATGCAATATATGTATGCACATGTTCAACCAACACTCTGAAAGATTTAGCTTTTATACTAGACAGCAAATTCCAAACTGTAGATGAGATCTACTTTCTGTGATGGATTGCACATATCTATGTGTTTTTCACAGAATTAACAAGATCCCTCCAGCATGTAGCCAATAAATATTCCCACTGCTATACTCCAGCAACCTAAATTCAATGGTACACTGCTTCCTGGTTAACAATTTATCACCCATGTGTTCAGTGAGCCCTTTTAAAACTATCTAAGCTACTGACCACCAAGCTTTTTTTAAAAAAACCAAGATTCGTCTTTTATACAGTTGCATAGAATTATTACATACTGTACTGTAGTTCAAGTATTCTATATTCCCTGTCATTTTGACAGCTTAGATGTCAAGTATCACAAAAAGGAGAGCAAACTAGTATGCAGAACAACAAAACAAAGCATAATTTGTATGTATATTTATTTACTACCAAAAGCCAAGGGTACAAAATATATCTCAATGTAAAATATTTATATGAACATTTAGGTTGCAGAATTTTAGTGTGCAATAGGACAAGCAACAAGAATGCAAAAGTGCATAATGAAGAAACATAGATGCAGAGAAAGTTCCAAAGGAAGCAAATAGTCAAATCACCACAGATAATTAATTTGCACCTAATCCAAGATTCTAATGTCCTGTGATTCTTTTCATATAAACAGAATGTGTGACTGTCCATGTGTACCTACATGTATTTATGTATGTGTGAATGTATCATTCTATATAATTGTATGTATTATTGTATATTGTATATTACTGTATAAAAATAAAAAGCAGGGTCCTGTAGGCTCATTTCTTCTTTCAAGGGTCAGACACAGACAGGAAGAACAAGTTTAATCTAGTAGGCAGTTAACAATGACATTTTTCAAACCACTGACGTTCAGTCTCTTCCAATGTAACTGTTCTATGTACAGTACAGTACTTCCAAGTAGGCATCCATAAGACTACAGTCTTAGCGGTTGACAGCACAAGCCTATGGATGTTTAATCAAACTAAATATTTCTATATTTAATGAAGCTTACTGCCTTTTAAGTATGCATGTAACTACAGTTTAAGTAAAATCTGTCACTGCTTCTACTTCTTCCCCATCTATTTTCCAGGGAGTGATAGGGAATGTTACCAGTATCTTGGTTTTCTTGATGTTGAGTCTCAAGCCAGCTTTTGCACTGTCTTCTTTCAACCTAAGCAGCAGTTTCTTTAGGTCTTCCTCACTTTCTGCCACTAGGGTAGTATCATCTGCGTATCTCAAGTTGTTGATGTGGTAATGTATGGTTGTGAAAGCTGGACCATAAGGAAAGCTGAGTGCAAAAAAATAGATGCCTTTGAAATGTGGTCTTGGAGGAAAGTTTTGAGAGTACCCTGGACAGCAAGGAGAACAAATAAGTTGATCCTAAAAGAAATCAACCCTAACTGCTCCTTAGAAGGTCAAAGAGTAAAGATGAAGCTAAAGTACTTTGGACACCAAATGAGAAGAGAGGGTTCACTCAGGAAAGCCTTGATGCTGGGAAAGGTGGAGGGCAAAAAGAAGAAGGGGGCAGCCAAAAATGAGATGGCAATGTAGAGGCAATGGGCACAGAGCTGGGAGGGCTGAGGAAGATGGTGGAGGACAGAGGTGCCTGGCGGGCAATGGTCCCTGGGGTTGCAAAGGGTCGGAATCAACTGTGCAACTGAACAACAACAACAAAACAGTTTAAGCACATGCAGCACAATACAAAGGCATAATCCTAGTGCATTTGTAACTGGGAGAGGAGGCAATTTACCACATTACTGAGAGTGATGTGCCCTACCCTTGGTCTGAGTGTACAAAAGACCACTTGAGGTGATACAAGACTATCCCAGCAAAGTGTCTGAGTCTAAAGCATGGGCAGCTGATGGGTAACATGAACCCAGGGCAACCAGGTACATTGCCAACTCAGACTGGCAAGGTCTGGTGGGCTTTAGATTATTTTTAGGATCTCAGAGACAAAATAAGCATTTCATGGGTAAGAAACAAAGTTTTATTCAGCCAATTGTCTAGGCCAATGATGGCAAACCTCAACACTCCAGCTGTTCTTAAACTTCAATTCCCGGAAGCCAAAGTCAGCACTCCTGCTATCTGGGTTTTTGGGATTGAAGTTCAAGATCACCTGGAGGGCCAAGGTTCACCATCACAGGTCTAGGCAAACAAAGCAAATTTCAGAGACAGAGAGCAAGTAATACAAGAAATAGAAATACAGAAAGTCTTACATATTCACTAATCAGCATGGGTTTCTTCTGTCCCTCCCTTATCTCCCTGGGCACCCAGTAAGGTAGCAGAGAAGCTCCTTATGGTTCAAAAGAGCTCCAAAATCTGGGGCCTAAGGCTGCAGCTTATATACTGTAAATACAGTATGCTGTGTCATCACCTTTGGCTCTACACCCCTATGCTCAGAAGATACCCAAAACTTGTCAACAACCACCTGGGGTAATTAATTGATGCTACATCCTCTGCAGCTGGACCCATTATTTCATTATCCAGTTATTATTTATTTATTGGATTTATATAACTGCCTTTTTTGCCTGAGCGACCCAAGGCGGCTCACCACATCAGCTAAAACGCATACCCATTACCAATTAAAACCAAATTCTATAAAACTATTTAAAACGTCCATAAAACCTCCCCAAACCCCTTTAAAAAAGGACATCAGGGCAGGAGTAAATAAGAACCCTGGGCAGAGTTAAATAAGCCAGCAGGACTAGGTTGTGGTACCAGTTGTACCCCACACCTGCTGGCATAACCACATTTTTAACGCCTTCCTGAAGGGAAGCAACTCTGCCTGGAGGCGCAATTCAAGTGGCAGGAGGTTCCATAGGTCTGGAGCAGATACCGAGAAGGCTCTCCTCCTGGTCCCCATGAGATTTGCCTCCCTGGCTGATGGGACCACTAGGGAGCCCCTACAGTCCACTCTTGTAGGATGGGTTGAAAATATTGGGGTTACACAGTCTCTTAAGTATCCTGGCCCACTACCATGAAGGGCTTTAAAGATCAAAACCAGCACCTTGAATTGTACCCAGAGGCATACTGCAACCAGTGCAGCTCCGGTAGCAGCAGCGAGGCATGGGAACAATGCCTGCGCCCCGTCACCATCCGAGCAGCCTCATTCTGAGCCAGCTGTAGCTTCCAGATGGTCAAGGGCAGCCCCATGTAGAGCTCAATTACAATAACATGTTCTTCTTGTGCTGTATCCGAATCCAAATACTGGTGATCCTCATAGTGATCAGTCATGAAGAGTGTTCTGAGAATATAATGCAGTGGCCTTTCATCTACCTTCTGCATCACAGCATGACACCTGTACCACTGATACAGCTCTGCAAGTTACTTATTTCGCTGCCCAAGGTCACTAGTTAACATGTACTTGCCAAAAAATAAAGTGATTAGCAAGTATATTTTAATACTTTAACACAAAGTTATATGATTTTAAACCATCTTAAAGCTTGGAGGGGGGAAATGGTAATACTGTATCAAACTAAACACTTCAGGATAACAATTCTCTTTCATGATAGCCCATCAATACACCAGGTGACAGGTAGAAGAGTAACCCTATCTTAGTCCAGAGTCCAAAACTAAATCAAGACAGGGAAGCAGGATTAGTCCAGAGGATGAAAGCATAGTCAAAACAAAACAAAAGCCAGGTGACTGGGAGAACAGACATGGCAGAGAACTGTCAAGGATGGAACAAGGCAAGGATGGAATTCAAGAAGCAAGGATCCCAGCAAGGAACAACAACAGTTCATGGGAACCAGGAAATAGGAAGTCGTTTTCTGAACAGGAATCAGGAACAAGGCAGGGGATCTTCTACAAACCAGGAACAAGGCAAGAGATCCAGGAGCCAAGCAATTGCAAATCTGATGACCTTTGTTACTGAGAAAGCTTCTGGGAGGAAGGGTCAGTTCTTATACAGCTAAGCCAACCGGCTCTCTAGGTGGAGGTTATGAAGGTCAGAAACCTTCCCCAGTGTTCTCAGGTGGGACCTAGCAGCTGCAGCAGGCTGAGGGTCTAGTACTGTAGGACTTGGGGCAGCAGCTGCAAATACCAACAAACAAGCCAATGGTCAGCACTGATTAGAGCTGAAGCCTGGAAATATCTGGAGGGCCACATAATTTTGAGTATGACCGCTAAACACTGGTTGGATGAACACTTTGGCCCTCTAATATAACTGACTTTCATTGTTCTGCAGAAAGTTCAGCTAATAATACTCTGAACTAAGTTTCAAAATGTGTTTGGAATGAATGCCTGGAACAGAGTGAATAGAAGAATTTTTATCAAATAGTACTGGCACTGTCAAAGCCAATAAAAAGGGAGATAACATAAAGCAAAATATGTTTTGTTCTTACCACTAGATAATGTCAACCTGTTCTATACATACAGGATGAGATTCCAAATGCTAAAAATAGTAAGTGAAAAACTTCTAAGTAGAAACATCCTGATTTGCTGCACTTTCATACTGAAAACATACAAAAAGCATTAACCAAGTTATTAAATACCAGGAACAAATTTAATCTTTATTACATGTAATGCAATAGAAAGTGTGTGCTTCTTTTGCTCAAGATAATTCCTGACAGTGAATACTATGCTTTTACCAAGACTCTTTGCACAAATTACCATCACTAGGAACCATTTTCACTTGCTATCTAATTCTTTTATTTCATTATTTTTGGCTGTAATATTGTTGTTGGCTTTTAGACAAGTTTTTGCTCCTCAATACCACTTCCTCTGAAGAAGATAATTGGCCCTATGATCAAAAGCACTCAGCTAGAGATACAAGGGTTTTCTAACAAAAATATTGGCAGACATGTGTTATATATTTTGCATATTAATCCAAATACTACATACAATACAGCAAAATTATTTTCAAGGGACCAAACAGAAAAGGACTGTCAATGTGCATAACTTCTCCAATTCTTTGCATGTTACTTGTTGTATAAAGAGCTTCAGGATATCTAGAATTCTTTTTATTTTTCTATTATTTTTGTTATATGCTGTCAATTTTCCTTCACTTTATGGCAATCATATGAATAAGTGACCCTCAAATTTTCCTGTCTTTAACAGCTCTGCTGTAAACTTTTGTAAACTCTTCTTTATGGAAGTCAATTCATATCATACTTGTTCCTCTTTCTCTTGATGCCTACAACATCTTGTTTATGACTAGCCCATGAGATAAACCCATCACCATAAATAAATAGGTGTCCACTGCTAGACTTATAGTCTGCACTATATCCACTGCTGGATTTATAGTCTGCCTAGTCTACATCTGTGCACCCTACAAGCTTTGAATTTCTGCTGGCTGGAAGTCTTAGCTTAAAGTGCATAGTTCCTTTCAAATATCTAACTACTCTTCTGATAGCTGACTAGTCATCCTGTGCTGAATAACTAACTTTTCTACTCAGTACCCCTACCAATAAGGCAGGTCTAATACTGGTTGTTAGCTACAAAAGCTTTCCTATAGCTATTCTGTACTTGTTTGGCAGAGGTTCACTCCTCTCTGCCTTTCAGGAAGTCTGTTGCAATGGGTAAAAAGTACAGTGGAATATCAGGTTACGGAATTAATCCGTTCCGGGATGTTTTCTGTAAATTGATTATTCTGTCAATGCATTGAAAATAAAAAACATTCCGGAGATTAGAAAAGAGACCCAAAAAAACCTGTAATTTTTCTGTTCAAACCTCTTTCTTAATTGGTGAAAACAGCAAAAAATTCTAAAGTCCACTTTAGAAAGTGTTTGGAACAGGAAAAAAAGTTGTTTTGGCTTTTTAATGAGCTTCAGAGCTGGTTTTTTTTTAAAAAAAATTCAAGGCATATTTGTCACATTTCCATCAGCACCATCTAGTGGCCAGTTCTGGTAATTGCAGGAAAAGTATCCGCTTAACAGCTGATCAGGGGTGAGGGAGTTTCCAGCATTTCCTGGTTGCGGGAAGAGCTTTTGCCAAAAGGTGATGGAATTTTTCAAAAATGGAGCGGAAATGCTCCAAACACCCTCAGCCCTGGGAAGCATCAGAACACCCAAAAAAACTTTCCATATCTTGAGTTTTTCTCATAAATCAGGATGCCATTTCCTCAGAATTTACTTCCATAAGTTGAGTTTTCCATTACCCAAGGTGTCCGTAACCTGAGGTTTTACTGTATAAGCATCTTGGAGGTTAGTACAGTAAAACCCCGACTTACAAATGCCCCGAGTTACATAAAATTTGACTTACATAATGATTTTGTACTAAAACTATGTCCCAATTTACACAAATGTCCTGATTTACATACATTTATGTAACACAATTTCCTGTGGGTTTGCTTCGAGTTACAGAAAAATTCATTTCCCTATGAGTTTGCTTCAATTTACATAAAAATAATTTTTCCTATGGTTTGCTTTGAGTTACATAAAAAAAAATTCCTATGGGTTTGCTTCAAGTTACATAAAAACTGATTTAAGCAAAAGCCTACGGAATGGACTTTTTGCATAAGTAGGGGTTTTACTGGATGTCCAGAAGTTCAATAATCTTTTATTTCTGGTTCAATATATATGAGCAACCTGCTTCTCTTTCAATTTATATGCCCAAATATATGCTTCTCTTAATTCCATTATTTCCACCTCGTTAAAACTTCATACAATCTGTTTGTATTCTTGTTCCTTTTGAGTAGCCACAATTAGACCATTAATTTGGACAAGAATAAAAATTAAATGTCTATTTTTGCTCCTGGTGTACAAGCACTGATCTGCATTACTGTGTTTGAAATCTTGTTACAGCAGCGTCTTATTTATTTATTTCATTTCTATCCTGCCCATCTGGAATATTTTCCCATTCTGGGTGGATTACAAGAGATAAAAAATAAACAAACTGAATACATGTATAGATACCAAAAACAAAAATGATGCCTCACCCCCAATTTAAAAAATTCCTATGCCGCTTCAGTCCATATAGGCTTTTCTTTAGCCTGCACACTAAATCAGAATGTTTCTGGTTATTGAAGCCTGCTAATTGTTCCACTTACATATCCTCTCTACAAGCGCTCCATGTGGAAATGCAGACTTGACATCTAGGTGCTTGACTAGCATCTGTTTGGAGGCTGCCACATTACTACTGCTACTGCTACTGCTACTACTAAATCCGTAACTAAATCCGAATATTTGTGAGCCTCGTGGTGATCAGCCATTAAGACTGTTCTGAGAATATAATGCAGTGGGCCTTTCATCTGCCTGCATGACACCTGTACCAGTTCCACGAGTCACTTTCTGGTCCTGAGCCCTTTTGGCACACTAAATCCTCCTCCAAGTATTGATGAAGCTGCTGCCCTCCAGCAAGATGTATTCAAGTGGGATTTAATCCACTTGGGAACCATCACCCTTCCCTGTGGACTTCAGCACCCAGAGACCAAAGGCCACTAGTTAACATGTACTTGCCAAAAAACTAAACTGATTAGCAAGCATATTTTAACTACCACCTATGTCGGGATATTGGCTGTTCAGTGCTTTGGAGAATTGAAGTCCAGCAACCAAAGGTTAGGAAACACTGATGTAGGGTGCTTTTAATCATTTCCAGAGAAAAACTGATTCCATTAGAATGTAAGCCCTAGCTATTATCCTCCTCTTTATGAAACTCAAGCCCACTTTCAGGCAGTGAAAGTGTCAATGTACAGATGATGATTAGAGCTAGCATCAATATGGGCAATGAAACTGTGAAAAAATATATATAGAGAGAGCAAGAATTATGCAGGAAGGTTATTTTTCCAGGGAAAATCACATGAATAAATCATGTGTTTCTGAGAAGTGATTTAAATCATGGTTATAAATTCTGGTTTCTATCAATTTGATTTAAACCATATCCACTGTAAGCCAGCTTGAACTCAATTACTTCCAAGTAAGCATGGAAAGGACTGGGTTACAAGGCTTCAATCCTTGGGTTGCACTTTGCTTACTTTTGACTAATCATGGACTCTTTTGAGTAATACCCTAGCAAAATACTAGTGGTTACCATGGAGATCTCTGATCCATCTCATCTCCTTTGAGAAAGCAATTTTGTTAAGTCTAATGTAAAAAATACCAGCAGATAAAGCTTTTTTTAAATCACCAGCAAAAGGCATTCAGAAGTATGCCCCACTGAGTTCAATGGGGGTTTCTCCCAGCAAAGTGAGATCATATGGTCAGCAATCTTCTGCTGGTAGAATTTGCTAGAACTATATTTCCTTCCATTATTTTATGGTGTTATATAGGTATGTTAGATGCTTATCTTTAAAAAGGAATCAAATGTTCGATGTGAAGACAATTAAACCAAGTAAAAAATACCAAAGGGTACATTTTATATTAATATTGGCCCATTCAGAAACAAAAGAAAGGTGGAAGCAAGAAACTAAAAATAAAGCTATGACTATCACTATTAAAAATCTAGTTACTAGTGGCATTACCATGTTATCTTCATAAATATGTAATTTTTAATCTTTTAACTTGCTTAGTTTTAATATTTTAATATTAATTTTAACTGGATTTTACATTGTGTTTTTATGTGTCTTTTTAAACCTTTGTTAGCCGCTCTGGGTCTCTTTGAGGGGTGCGGCATATAAGTCTGTAAAATAAAAAATAAAGTAAATAAACAGGAGAAACTGCTTCCTTTACATTTTTTTCTGTGTTGTTTTAATGTGCAATAGCCACTGTAATGTGAACTATACAATATTGTTATTTTCAATGTGGTAGCCGAGTTAGTCTGTGTAAGCATATCAGAGAGTAAAACAAAAAAACAAGACAAAAAACTTCTGACACCTTAAAGACTAAATTTTGTATTTTATTTTTAGCTGTCATAAAGCAAGTCCACTTCATCACCACTGTGTGCCTCTGTACCTGATACAGTATGTATAAAACAATGCCATGAAATCTCACTCTTATGTCTGGTGAAGTGGACTTGATCTACCAATGCTGACATTAAAATAATCTTTAAGGTGCTACAACTTTTGTTTTGTTTTATTTACTCTCTAATATTGTTGATGTGGTGCAACATACACAATAATGTAAGCACTTAGCCCAAGTTACATTTATATCAAGTTATCATGACTAGAATGACAAGAACAAAAAGTAGTAGGGTGATGTTTTTTGTTTAAAAAAGAAAGCATTATTAGAAAGTAAACAAAACGAAAACATTGTAGCACTTTGAGGACTAACTGTTATATTTTATTATTCGCTTTTGTGGATCAAGTCCATGAAAGCTAAAACTAAAATCTAATAGTTAGTCTTCAGGGGCTGCGGTGGCCCAGTGGTTAAGAAGATTTGCCTTGTTAGGTGGAAGGCTGGAAAGTCAGCAGTTTGAGACCCGGGTACTGCATGACAGATTGAGTGCTTGTCTCTGTCCCAGCTCTTGGGGACATGAAAGGCGCCTCATTTGGGTGTTCCCTAAGTGGTTTCTTCTGGCAAAATCCTTAAAGGTTTCCCTTGCTCGACAGCCAGTCGCATCTGACTCTAAGGTTCAGTGCTCATCTCTGTTTCAAAGCCGAAGAGCCAGAGCTGTCTGCCAAAATGCTCTTGACCCAGAATAATTTCTGGCACGAAATTTTATTATTATTATTATTATTATTATTATTATTATTATTATTATTATTATTATTATTATTATTATTATTATTATTATTATTATTATTATTATTAAAAGTGCTACGCTTTTGTTTTTATACTCTGATATGCTTGAAACACAGTTACTATTTTAATTTAAAAAAATCTGTAAAAAAGAAAGATACACAGCAGAAACTCCAACTCAGAAGGAAGCGTCGCCAAAACTCAGCGGCACTCACACCAAGGGAAACGACACTGTTTTGAACCCCAGACAACCGGTGGCCGTGTTGAAAGGCGGAGACCTCCTCCAACCCAGGAGAGCATCGCTCGCCCCCGTTCCTCTCCGTTACCCAGGGCGAAAGGAACGAAAGTGGTGTGTGTGTGTGGGTGGGGAATAACACCGAAGGATACGGTGCAGGCAGAAGGTGCCCTCCGAGGTAGCGGTGGTCGTCAAGGACGTCGAAGTCTCCATCGCCGCCGCCGCCGCCGTCTCAGTTTCTTCCCCTCCGGGTTGGCCTAAGCAGACGACGCGGGCCTTGGTTGCCGCGGCAACGGCCTAGGCCAACCTTCGATGCAAAATCCGTCCCCGAGATTCCTGCCCTGGCGGGGAAAGGAAACAGGCTTTCTTAGCTAGAAGCTGGTCCAGGGAGCAACCTCGTTTCGAACTATAGAAGCTGAGTTGGCTGCAGTGGCTTAAGTGCCTAAGACCCTGACGGCCAGCAGTTCGATTCCCGAGTACTGCAGGAGGGAGTGAGCTCCCGTCTTTGTCCCAGCTCCTGCCAACCTAGCAGTTCTAAAGCAAGAAATTGCAAGTAGATACATAGGGACCACTTCGGTGGGAAAGGTAAACAGCGCTCAGTGCGCTCAGGTGTCTAGTCATGCCTGCCACATGACCACGGAAACGTCTACAGAACCAGACAGCACTGGCACTTTGGCTTTGAAACATATCAGCACTGAACTCTAGAGTCAGATGTGACTGCCTTTTGAGCAAGGCATACCTTTAATATGAGTTTTTAGAGTAACAGTATTTTTCTCTTGTGTGGAACCAGGCTGTAGCCAGGATTCTAGATTATTATTATTATTATTATTATTATTATTATTATTATTATTATTATTATTATTATTATTATTATTATTATTATTATTATTATTACTTGGGAGGGATATTTTTTCAGGAGAGGAAACAATCTCTCTCTCTCTCTCTCTCTCTCTCTCTCTCTCTCTCTCTCACACACACACACACACACACAGAGGCATTCTGTGGGTGGCTGTTAGCTCAGGGGTGGCTGACCCTCCATCATCACCCCCCCGGCTAGGCCCTGGGTGGCAGCTGCTATTGACGTTACAGCCAACGTGTTGTCATTGCTCCCACAAAAGTTACGCAGTATTCACTCAAGAAGGGAAAGGGAGCATTGCAAAAATAGTCCAGGCTAAGAAATAGAAGCAGTGATAGACTGCACTTTCCCAGGATTCAAGATCACTGCAGATGGTGACTGCAGCCATGAAATAAAAAGAGGATTAATTCTTGGGAGGCAAGCTATGAGAAACCCAGGGAACATAATAATAAAAAGTAGAGACATCACCCTGCAAACAAAAGTCCGCATAGTCGAAGCAATGGTATTCTCAATGTATGGCTGTGAGAGCTGGACCACAAGGAAGGCTGAGTGCAGAAGAATATACACCTTTGAAATGTGGTGGAGGAGAATTTTGAGAGTCCCCTAGACAGCAAAGAGATCAAATAAGTTGATCCTGAAGGAAATCAACCTTGACTGCTCCTTGGAAGGACAAATATTGAAGATGAAGCCAAAGTACTTTGGCCACCTTATGAGAGGACTCAGTTGAGAAGGATTTGATGATGGGAAAGATCAAAGACAAAAGGAGAAGGGGATAGCAGATGATGAGTTGACTAGATGACATTGTTGACACAATGGATGTAGAGCTGAACGGCCTGCAGAGGATGGTGGAGGATAAGGGTGCCTGGCGTGCAATGGTCCATGGGGATACACATGGTTGGACTCAACTTTGCAACTGAACAACAAAAAGCTCTATTTTCCCTCTCCACTTTTTATTTAATGCCAGCACACACAAAAATGCAGATCTGCACGTGTTGCAGAAAAGACTCACACATGAGCACTAATTTCTGAGGTCCAATTTAGAAATAGGACATACCTAATTTCATTTTTCTTTCTCTCTTTTTCTTGTGTATGTTCAGAGGTGTATGTTCAGAGGTGTTGTGTGTAATGGGCAACACATTTACAATTTGTGATGAGAAAAATACATGTTTGTCTCTGGTTGCAGCGCTGAGACAGAAGTCCTGATCACATTTCTAGTTAATCTTTTTGAGAATTCTTGGAGAACAAGGGATGTCTTTGAAAACTGGAAGTCAGCAAATAATGAGGCCAGCTTGACGTACATGGGTGTGCTGGGCACCTTGGGAGGGTGGTGGACAGGAAGTGATGGGGGCGCCTATTGGGGGGGTTGGGGGGAGAAACCCCATACATTCCCATTACCTCTGCCTTCCTCTTGGGGACGCCAGTCACTGAGGCAACCCAGAATGAGTCCCTGTATCCCTGTGGGCCAGCACACCACTGTTGTAAACACCAGGAAGAGCTTCTACAGCACATCATGAAACAGTTGGTTTATGAGCATGTAGAAAAGAATGATGTGACTTCTTTAGACCCAGCATAGGTTTCTCATAAGTAAATCATGCCTATTATATAATTAAATGAGCTCATCTTCTCTTTTTTTATATATAGAGTCACAAACATGGTAGAAAAGAGGAATAATAATAATTTCATGTCAGAGATTACTCTGGATTGAAAGGATTTTTGCTGGAGAAACTTCGTTCAGGGGACGCCCAAATGTGGCTCCTTTCATGTCTCCAAGTGCAGGTCTTAGGTATCAAAACGCAATCTTCCAGTCTCCAGCTCAGCATCTTAACCACTAAACCACTGGGGGAGCTGCAAGAGAGGAATGAGGTGGATGTAGCATTTCATGATTTCAGAGAGGCTTTTGATAAGGTCTGTTATGGTACTTTTGCAGCCAAGCAGGGAGAATATGGTTTGATGAGGTAGATGTGTAGGTAGTTGAAAGGTTGGACTGAAAGAGTGATCATCAGTGATTCCTCATCATAAGTGATAAATGAGGTGGCATAGATTTCTGACCCGGGCCCAGAATTGTTCAACCACTTTACAAATGACTTGGGGGGGGGGAGGTGTGGAGGCAATCCTGATTTGCAGATGGCACCAACCAGGGAGTGGTAGATAGAATCAGCATTCAAGATAATCGAAACAGATTGGAGAGCTGGGTCAAAACAAACAAAATGAGTTTCACCAGGGAGAAAATGTAGAGTTCTACATTTAGGTAACTAAAACCAGGTTCACTCATAAGATGGGTAACAGCTCACTTGACGGTAATACAAGATTAGCTAAGGATTATAGTAAACCGCAGCTAAACATGAGTCAACAGTATTAAGCAGTGCAAAAAAAAAAAAGATGTAATACCAGGATGTCAACAGAAGCAGAACATCCAGATCAACAGTAGCAGTAGTACCAATCTATTCTGTAAGGGCCAGACTTCACCTCGGGTACTGTGTCCAATTCTGAGCACCACCGTTTTAAAAAGATATCCTATTTAAAAGAAGGAAAGTCAGGATGGTAAGAGGGATGGAAACCAAGCTCTATGACAGCGATGGTGAACCTTGGCACTGTAGGTGTTCTTGGACTTCAATTACCAGAAGCCCAAGTGATCACTCCAGTGATCAGGGCTTCTGGGAACTGAAGTTCAAGAAAATCTGGAGCGCCAAGGTTTGCCCTCACTGCCCTATGAGGTATATTTAAATGGGTGTCATGTGGAAACTTTTTGTTGTTGTTGTTGCGCCAGAGGACAAGATATGAAATAAGGAAACCAGATTATGAAAAGGGAAATTTTACCTGAGCATAAGGAAGAATGGCTTGAGAAGGAGAACTCTTCGTTGGTGGATTGGACTGCCTTTGAGTAAGTTGATTACTATTGGTTACTAAACAGAAGTTAGAAGGTTACCTCTCTGGAATGCTTTAGTTATGTATTTCCTGCTTCATTAGGGTGTTGGACTCTATGATACTTGGGTTCATGCCCAGTTCTACAGTGCTATGATTCTAACTTGAGTGAATTCTATCTAACCGGAACATATCCAATTGAACATGGTTGTTTTTTTTAAGGCAGTAAGAACAAATTTGACATTCACTTATATATATAACTAAAACATGGGAGTCATCTCATGCTTTTTGACAGAGTATCAAGTATTAGGAGAGGCTAGGAATCAATTAAGTACTGTACTGAATATTCTATCTGGGATAATGCATGCACTGGATTAATGAGGCATATTAAAAGAAAGCAGTTGAACAAATATAATATGCATCTATTACCAAAGTATTTCTATTACAATGCTGTGGAAACTGAACATATACAAAGGATCTATCAGCACTAAAAATCTGGTTGAAATCTAAGGAGCAATTTGTTTCTGACATCCAATTGTTTATAATTCATGTGGAAAGATGAAACAGTGTGGAGGCTTACATTTCTGAGAAAAGCTGTGTTACAGTATATCACTACTGTAGGCTTTAATGTCAGTATCAACTCTGAGATTTTTTAACTGCTTATTTAAATAGCAGGATAAAAACTGAAAATGTTTAATTTGAGTTTATTAAAGGTGTTAGAACATGTATTGAGTGCACCTGGTACTGAAGTAAAACATATAACTAGACAAACCAATGTGAGTTTGGGGGAAAATTTAGTTATATAGACCAATGATCTGCCTCAGTCTAAAGTAATTATTGTATATAAATCCCACACATTAATTCAGTTTCTGAAACCCTTTTGTCCTGTTATTTTTCAAAATTAATTTATAGTAATGTTTTTATAAAATTATACAGTAATACCTCGCACAGCGAGCATCTCGCATAGCGAGTAACTCACTTAACGAACAGACCTTTCCCCAAAAGGTCTGCTTCATTGAACGAGCAAATACTTGCTTAACGAGAAGCTTCGCATCTGTGGGGTGTTTTGGAACGTGCGTGGGGGACCCCTGCCGCATTCCAAAAAACCCTGCCTGTGTCTGCGGGGTGTTTTGGAATGTGGCTGGGGACTCACCTGTCCGTGTTCCAAAATGCCCAGCTGATGGGCGTCATGTCTGGGGGGTGTTTTGGAACACAGCAGAGGAATCCCCCGCCGCGTTCCAAACCACTCCGCAGACGCATGGTGCATGTCAGCAGGACACTTGCGAAGGGGACTGGAAAGGTCTCCTCACTCTTCCCAAACGCCCAGTTGATGCAGCAGCAGGGCATTTGGGAAGAGTGGGGGGACCTTTCCAATCCCCTTCACAAGCAAACCACAGGCATGTGCACATCAGCGGTGCGCTTGTGAAGGGGAATGGAAAGGACCCCCCCCCCTCTTCCCAAATGCCCAGTTGATGCAGCAGCGAGGTGTTTGGGAAGAGTGGGGGGACCTTTCCAGTACCCTTCGCAAGCACACCGCTGACGCGTGCGTGCATGCAGGCTGTTTGGGAAGGGTACAGGGAAGGTCCCCCCGCCCTTCCCAAATGCCCTGCCGATTAGCGAAACGAAGCACATTTCCCTATGGGAAATGTGTTTCGCTGACTGAGTAACTCGCATAATGAGTAATTGCGTGGAACGCATTTTGCTCGTTATGCGAGGTATTACTGTACTACATTTGTTTGGATTCATTGCCTCAGAACTAAGAGGAATGTTATAGTGATGACTCAGCTACACTTTAAACAGCAACTGAAGGAGTCTAGTCGGGAGTCAGACTGTGGTTCACAAGGAAAACAGCTAAACTTTTTCTCCTTTGCTTTGGGCTTAAAAATCATTTCCTCATTCCCAAAGCTGCTGTTTGGCAAAAGAGGCCCAAGTCATCCCACCTGCTGATCAGGGCTTCTGGGAGTTGAAGTTCAAGGACACCTGGAGTGCCAAGGTTGGCCATCTCTGGCCTAAGGCATTTTGGTACCTGAAGCAGTGCAGCAAGTGCTGGGCATGCAGTATATTCTGGGAGGGTGCCCCAAAACTAGTTGAACACCAGGAGGCCACTTTTCTTGAATAATAAGTTATTGCATGTGGAAGAGAGAATTGTCAGCATATAAAAAACATGATAGATGAGTAGAAGCCTGATGTTTGCAACAGCCTATTGTGTAGAAAATGAATCCCATATAATGGCTGAAACCCTTTTGCTTAGTGTAGTAAGTCACAACTAGAGTAAGGACTTGGTGAGTCAACTCCTTTTTATATTCAGGCGATTGAAATGGGCTTACTCTAAGTTGCAGTTTACTACACTAAAGTAAGTTGTAACTATAGTAGCTCCATTTGAGTCAATGAAATGTATGGAGGAGTTGACTCATCAAATCCCCACTGATTCAGTGACCAACTCCAGTGGTAAATTACTATGACAGGCAGCAGAATTTCAGCCTTTGTATACTATAATGTAGAGCACATATCTATAATTGCTCTAAGCTTTAGCTATAAGGTTAGGAATCAGAATTTATTTAATTTACCTGACTTGGGAATGTCCTTATGGTAAAACTGCCAAAGCTTATAAAGGTCCACATTGCACATAGTAACGGGGGCAAAGGTCAGAAAAGGTGGAAACAAAGCAGGCCATGGGCCTGAACATTTATTGATCCATATGGGGCCAAGAGCTGACAGAGACTGTAGTGCAGTCAAGATAATACTTTGAGTACAGCTCTAGCCTGCAACTCTGTTAGGAGTCATTTGCCTCTGTGGTACAGAAAATAATAGGTTGGAACTCTTTATGTTAGCTTATTGTGTTACAGTTTCATATCTAGTATGCAGTAGTAACACATCCCTTCTGGGGTGTTTAAAATCCCCTTTTCAAAATGTAAATGTACTTGGACATCCATAGGTTGTTTGTTCTTGCATCTTCTTGCCCCACTTCTTAAATGTAAATTGACAACATTGCTATGAGAGAATCAGTAGAAACTTTTGGGACAGCCTTGGCATAATGTAAATCTTCTGATCCCCACCCCCCGTACGTGCATCTGGAAGTACCAAAAAGCAATCCAGGCAACTTAAAGGAAGAGCAATTGCTTGCCTAATAATAGTGTCTGCCACTATTTTTTAGTCAGACCTGGGGACTGATTAAAAAGAAGCACGTACTACTAGAATGTTACATGTAACAATGAATCATTCTTAGGCAGTTCTCAACTTCCTCACTTAATCTCGGTGAATCAGCAAGCAACCCTGTTTACTCAGGTAGTTTTGTCTTTTGTAAGCAATACTGACAAGAGTGGAGATGTGTAAATGGATAAAACAGCAAATACTGTACCAGCAATAAGTAATCAGTAATCACACAGGGGTGTCTATTTGTACAAGGCAGAAGGGATTATATACATTTTCCATACAGAGAAAAATCTCTGTTTGGAGCAAATGTCATGAACAAAGTAGTCTTTATTCCCTGCAGATTGCTTCCTATATTACCAGAAATAACTATGTAGTCAAAAGGTCTTCTACACACACTAATGCTAAGCTGAAATGGAGAAGATAGCACTCTTCTGTTCATGAAACAGTCTGTTCACATTTTATCACTATGAAGGCATGAAACCACTTTTGAAAACAAACAATTATTGTTAGCTTAGATTCCTAGAATATCTGAAGTATATAAGTTAATATTCCAATCCCTTAAAGATGCTGAAGAGGGTGGTGGCCGACTAGATCCAGCCACTCCTGGATAAAACAGATTTTCTAAATAAATTTCATTTGAACTTTAGGCACAGCACTGGTAATAACAGCTGGCCACCCTCTGAGATGACATTTGCTGGAGATGGTGAGGAGTGGGAGATATCCCAGATGAGTGGTATAAAAGTATAATCAGTCAATCAATCAATCAATCTGTGTTTGTTGATTTACTGATGCCCCCTGAACTCTCAGTAGTTTTCAGTTCCTTCACCCATGTCATCCTTTAGTACCATCTTACATAATACAAGCATGTGGCTCATGGATTGAACAAGAGAGTGCCTCCCACATTTTGGTGGAGAGACAGCCCCTGGTTGATCAATGAACTAATTTTGAATGGTATCCTTTTATCATCATCCATGGTGTTTCAGTACCATTGACTAAGGCATCCATCTAGAGGGTCTAAATTGATTGTGATTGGTATAGCTTTGTTATGGCTCTCTTGATACTTGGACATCCATTTCCAGAAGGTACTACTATGGAATTAATGGTCAAGTTAGGACTATGACTTTGATATTGTGAGCTTTTGCAAGGTTCAAGCCAATGCAGTTCAACAGAAAACACTGAATGAATCCATTTAGAGATTTAGAATACATTACCAGCTGTCTGATGGTGATATGAATGGCTATTTCTCTTTTTCATCACATTGAAATGTGGAGTTGATATACTTCATCAATGCCATGTAGCTAGTCAGATGTGGGTAAGTGACAATGTAACTCAGTCATTCCAAATTGGTTGTAATTGTTTGGTGAAAAGCCTTCCTTGATGATGACAAAATGCTATCCAAGCAGCAGCAGATGAGAAGCAGAGGCAGTAAACAGGTATGAGGAAGAGTTGACACACAGAAAGCAAGAGTTTCCAAAGAACGTCTTTGAAGGTACAGCTTTCATCTAGAACTTAATGAATATTTGGGTACATGGTATTATTACAGCCACACAGGTGAGAACAAAAATGACAGACTAAGAATATGCTGTATTTCAAGTGTAGTTATGTTCATTAGCTAGTATGAGACGTAGTTGTGTATTTCACCAAACCCAAGATAGCATGCTCAAGAGTCATTTATTAAAAGAGAGAGAAACATATAGTCTTAAAGGAATAAATGTTGCATCTGAATGTAGGACTTCATAAACTGATTTTTAAAATATATATACAGTATATTGCAAAATGCATAGGCTGTGACTTATTGCTGATTATTTTATTTATTTATAACATTTTTATACTGCCCATCTGGGATATTTCCCATTTTGGGCTGTTGTTATGCTTCATTTCCCAAAATCCTACTGAGGATGTTACACCTGTGTAAGCATAATGACATTACTAGGAGGAGGAGGTGACAGGTAATCAGAGAATGTCTGCATCAATCCAGAGGGTTGCCTGAATTGCTTGAAATGAGTCTCATTGCAGGCAAATTCTGGTACTGTTTAATTACTGGTGATGCCTCCTCCCAATGTGGAACTTCACTCAAGCTCAGGCATAATTTACTCCAACTTCCCTGTATTAGGATGTATAGAGACATTGTATTATATGTTTTATATATTGTAATCTGCTCTGAGCAGTGCTTGCGTCAAAGGGGTTTGATTAATGAGCCTGTGCTTGTTTGGTTTTGCTCAAATGTATAGCTTCTAAAGAGGATTGACTTCAGGAGCAAGATGCTGGTTTCCGGCAGACATTGTACTATGGAAAGTACTAATTCCCAGACACTTGTATCAGCAATGAAGCCAAGCCTCGCCACCCATAGCTTTACAGAATGATGCTTGGTTGGTTCCTGTGGCAGTTTTGAGGACATTTCACTTTTGCTACCCAAAATACAGTTGTTCTTTCCAACAAGCAAACACAAACAAACAAACAAAAAGGTTGTTCCCCTGCCCGCAAATCAGGCTTTCTAAAAGCAGAGCAAATATTTAGCTGAATAAACATGGAAGGTTTTGAGAGTAATGGCTAGGGTGACAATATTCCTGAGACATTTGAGAATTAGAGAAACTGCATTTACAAAACTGGGGATCTGAAAGAGGAGCCATGAAAGAGCTTTAGAAGACCGTTAAGACTAAGATTGTGTTACTGAAGATCAAAATCATTCTCAATTGGGGCTGCAGCAGCTCAGTGGTTAAGAAGCTCATCTTCTTAGCTGGAAGGCTGGCAAGTCAGCAGTTTAAGACCTGAGTATTGCATGATGGATTGAGCACCCATCTCTGTCCCAGCTCCTGCCAACCTAACAGTTCGAAAGCAAGAAATTGCAAGTAGATAAATAAGGACCACTTCGGTGGGAAAAGATCTTGGGGATATGAAAGGAGCTTCACTTGGGCGTCCCCTGAGCAGAGTTCCTCTAGCAAAAAATCCTTTCAACCCAGAATAATTTCTGATGCAAAATTATTATTATTCCCAAGTATATGTACAGATGCCAATGCTGGAGAATAAAGAAAGCCTGCAGAATAGAGGATGGATTCTTTTGAAATGTATCGGAGGAGAGTATTACAGATTGCCAAAAGAACAGATGGTCTTTAAATCAAACAATGCTTGAACTTTGAGGCTAACAAATTTGGGCATATCTGGAGACAAAAAGATCAAATGGGAAAGACAATAATTTTAGGAACAGCTGCAGACAGTAGGAAAAGGGGACAATTTAATGTGAGATAGACTTTGTTTAAAAAAATCACAGTTTGTAGTCTATAAGACTCCAACAGAAGTGTTAATGTTAGGACATTTTGAAGGTCATTAATTTGCATTGTTCCCATCTTATGATGGTATGTAACTCAAGTGTCTCATACAAGGATGGGATGATAAAATTAGTTCTGGATTTAGATGGAAGTATATTTGACATTAGAGGAGCAAAGGTGTAAAGAATGAGAGGTGGCATCATATTACAAAAATTCTCAATGTTTGTGTATATACTCCCAGAGTGTCAGATGCAATATAGCAATATATCTTTTCCCTCATTTCCTCGGAATACTTCTTCAGCCCTCTTTTTCTGCCTTCAGATAATATATCCTGATGGTTTGGAAGGTACAGGACAGAATGCAGGCAGATTGCTGTGGGTGCTGGCATTAGAACTCTGTGGATAGGAAATGAATGCTTGTGCCAGAAGGCTGGCATAAAGGAATGTCATGGCCTGGAATGTTAATTAAGCAGGAGTGCCCTGAATTGCAATTTACAAACTTCATATCTTAAACATGCTGATGAAAAACCAGCAGCTGCATTATTAACAAGTTTTCATAGATGAGCTATAAATACATCCACCATTCCAATCATTTTTGAATATTTGGTGTTTAGGATTTGGAATCCCATTTGCAATTTCACAGTTTCCCATTCTCAGTTTCATTAACTCATGATGCATTGACTATAACATAAGCTCAATATCTGATGTAAACTAGAGTTGGCAAAGTCTAAGTGATCCCATGTTTTACACCAGCACAGTTCAGAAGAGAACACTCCTGTTCACTAGGGTGGACTGTACACTGTTCAATATGAACTGAGGATGACTTGATGATGTTGATGTTGCCTGTTATTGGGTGGCTCACAAGCTCAGAGAATCAGGAAAGTACTGTGAATGTAACTCATCTGATTTCAGCCAGAAATTTTGGCAAAGTGCCCCATGCCATCCTTCTAGACATGTTGGTAAAATGTGAGAGATTATGCTATTTTGTAGGTGGATTTGTAGCTGGCAGAGGATTTTTTAAGTACAGTAATACCCCGGATAACGATTGTACCGTATAGCGCTAAAACCGCATAACGTTACAAAATGTTTGGAAAAATCTTGTATCGAATAACGCTATTTTTAGCATTATCCGGTACAATCGCGTGTGGGGGGTGGGGTGGGGTTGGATTGGGTAGAACATCTACCCAATCCAACCCCCCCAGCGCCCGCCCGCATGATGTTTGGAAAGGGTACTGGGACCCGTACCCTTTCCAAACACCGTGCAGGCGCGCATGTGTCAAACAGGCATTGGGGAGGCTACGGAGATCTTCCCCGTACTCTCCCCAACCCCCGCCTGACACACAGGGTCTCCCCGGCCTGTGCGGGGGTGTGTGAGGATTTTGACCAAGCTGCCTCTTTCCCGGGCTCGCTATAGCAATGAGGATCGTACGTCAAGGCAATGGATCAAAGCGGGGGGTGGCTCTCCCCGCTTTGATTCATTGCCTTGACGTGCGATCCCCGTTTCGCTCTCCTAAACAAGGGTCAGCTTTTCCGAATTTCCCCCTCCCCCAGGGAGGGGAAATTCAGAAAAGCCAACCCTTGTGTAGGTGCTTTGCGATGGGATTTTGGGTGCCGGGTTGAACAGGCGGGCGCTCCACCACCTGGGCTGCCCCTTTTGTTATTTCTCCCCGGAAAGGGATCCCAGGGCAGCGCTTGGTGTGCCCCCCCCCCCCCACGGCAGGAGGATCATTTCTGAGCCCAGGCTCCGTGCTGATTATCGATGTTAAACAGACTTGATTACTGTAATGCGCTCTACATGGGGCTGCCCTTAGTGACCATTCGGAGGCTGCAGCTGGTCCAGAATGCGGCTGCTCGGGTAGTGATGGGGTGCGGGCGTTATGCTCGTGCCTCACCACTGCTTCGGGAGCTGCACTGGTTGCCAGTATGTCTCCGGGTGCAATTCAAGGTGCTGGTTATTACCTTTAAAGCCCTACATGGTAGTGGGCCAGGATACTTAAGAGACCGCATCGTCCCAAGGACATCTGTCCGTCCCACCAGGGAGGATCGGAGAGGCTCTCTTATCATTCCATCGGCTAGAGAGGCGCATCTCTCTAGCACCAGGAGGAGGGCCTTCTCCGTGGCCGCCCCGGCCCTTTGGAACCTCCTGCCAACTGAGTTACGTCTCCAGACAGAGCTCCTGTCCTTTCGGAAGGGCCTAAAAACCTGGCTGGCAGGGCAGGTGTGGGGGTCCAGGAACATGGGATCCCATGTTGGGTGGCTGATCTGATGGGACAGCCACCCCTCCCTCACTCTTTTAAACTTTTTAAATCTTTTTAAACCTTTTAACCTTTTTAAATCTTTTAGATTTTTGTAAATTCATGGTTTAATTCTTTTTTAATTGACTTTTAAGTAATTTATGAACCTTAAGGTTTTAATTTATGAATTTCTGTAAGCCGCCTAGAGTCAGGTTCGCCTGATTAGGGCGGGATAATAAATCTAAATAAATAAAATAAATAAATAAATAAATAAACATGCCCGCTAATTTTGAGTTGCACTAAAACTGCACTCCAGACTCTGCCTCCCCACTCGCGCTGCTCACACGCACCGAGCAGAAGAAACTGCCTCAAACGCCACCTATTTCCCCCCTACTCTCTTCCCCAGGGAAGGATCCCAACATCGGGGAGGGGTGGGGGGAGAAGGGCAGCTCCCCCCCCCCGAGAAAACCACCCACGGCACCTTACAACCTCCCTCCCATTAGCTCTTCACCAACAAGGCTAAGCCACCAACCTGCCTTGCCTGCTTCCCTCTTCCACCACCCCCTTGCCAATCTGGCTCGGGAAAAGGGGTTCCCAGGGGCCCCGCCGGCCGCCTTGGCCCCAAGGGTCAGGCGAGAGTTTCAGAAAGCGGTTGGCGGGAGGGAAAGGTGAATTAAAACTTCCACTCACTTTCCCGAAGCTGCCTAAAGTGGTGACTCGGGTGTAGAGTGCGTGAAGATCCAGCTCTTTCCCACCCACCATGGGGATCTTCTTAAAAGGAGACCTGCCAAAGGAGAGAGAGACACACGAACAACTTGTCAACTTGCCCCCCCTTTTCTCCCCTTGCCGGGGGTCGCCTAGTCCTTCAGGGAAGGGGCTGGAAGTTAAAATCGGTTGGTTTCAACAGCCTCCTCCCTCCTTCTGCCTGCCACCGCCACCTTCCATCTCCCCATTGTGTGTGTGATATTAAACATGCCATTGGGGGTTTTGTCTCAAAAAAAATCCAATAGAAAAACAACAATCCGCGGCTCCTCCTTGCCTCTAAGAAGGGACCCAGGTTCCTTTGCTCAGCCGGGGATCACCTATGGAGAGGGGCGGGGGGGGGAGGAAAAGAAGAAAAAGTTTAAAAGGAATAAGGGAGAGAGTGACAACACACAAGGAAGGAGAGGGGGCACCTCTCGGCAATTCTCGCTGCTGCTGCCCTTGCCGCCTGCCTCTCTCAGCACCACAAACCCAACCGATCCAGCCTGCACATGAGACTCAACATGGTGCTGCTGGATTACACAATGAATTGGGTTAGTGTTGTGGTAGGGTGGGGGCTGAGGAGGCTGGAGTAAGGTACAGTACTGACAGAGTGTGTGTGTATGTGTGTGTATTACAGACGCGGATCCATGAAATTTCCCTTCTCCCCTCGCTTGCGCTCGTTCTCTCTCGCTCTCGCACACACTGTATGGCGGCGGCGGCAGCGGGCTTCACTTCTCCTCTCTCGGACAAAAAGATCTGAGGCCGCCGTGCGGCTGCCTGGGCAAGGAGCGGCTTGTCCGAATTCGACCGGCCTCTGGGTTTCGCTGTGTGGCGTTCTCGCCCAGGCAGCTGCACGGCGGCCTCAGATCTTTTTGTCCGAGAGAGGAGAAGTGAAGACCGCTGCCGCCGCTGCCATACAGTGTGTGTGTGTGTGTGTGTGTGTGTGTGTGTGTGTGTGTGTGTGTGTGTGTGTGTGTGTGTGTGTGTGTGAGCGAGAGAGAACGAGTGCAAGTGAGGGGAGAAGGGAGATTTCATGGACCCGCGTCTGTAATACACACACATACACAATTTCAGCCAAACTGCCACTTTCCCGGGCTTGCTATAGCAACGAGGATCGCACATCAAGACAATGGATCAAAGCGGGGGGTGGCTTGACGTGCGATCCCCATTTCGCTCGCCTAAACAAGGGTCGGCTTTTCCGAATTGGAAATTCGGAAAAGCCGACCCTTGCCCAGGTGCGTGAAACGGGGATTGCACGTTAAGGTAAGGGATCAAAGTGGGGGGTGGCACCCCCCGCTTTGATCCCTTGCCTTGACGTGCGATCCCCGTTGCTATACCCATTTGGTAGAAGAGGCTCCCGCTGGCGCTCCTTTTCGCGCACGTGTGAGCACCTCTTCTCAGGTTTGTTTTAGCATTGTTCGATGTATACCCCGGACAACGCTAAAAACTGGATAACGTCATGACTTATGGAACCATGTCATAACGTTATCCGGGGTATTAGTATATCTGCCCAGGTTATCCTGCTATAGTAATAGACCAGACTATACTGCCAGTGACTCAATGCCAAGTGTCAGGTAAAGGTTAACTAACCTGATATCCCTAAGGACTAATGGCCTGGGGTGATGAAGTCCACAGGGAAGGGTGATAGTCGCCAAGTGGATTAAAACCCACTTGAACCCATCTTGATGGAAGGCGGCAGGTTCATCACTACTAGCCTGTGGCAGATGAGGACTTTGTGTGCCAAAAGGGCTCAGGACAAAAAAGTGACTCGCAGAGTTGGACCAGTGGTATGGGTGTCATGGTGCATTGCAGAAGGCAGATGAAGAGCCACTGCATTTTATTTTCAGGATAGCCTTCAGTATGATGCAATTTTACGTAAACAGCCCAAATCGAGCCAATCCAAAGAAATCTGAGAAAAGTCTGATATTTTTGGGAAACAAAAAGTATCTGATTTCAGAGGCTCTCCAAATCAAAACAATCCAATCTGAAAAGAAATATTGTAGCTTCTGTTTACTTTAGACAAAAGTCACATCTATAATAAAAAATAAAGTTGTTTCAAACTACTGACAAACCACCTTTTTAATGATGTGTCTTAGAGCAATTCCTAATGTTTCAAGTCAAGCAAATGGACCAGTAGTTGCCTACCCCAACCCACACACTTTCTTAAGTTTGGAAGAACATTTGTTCATAACTTTTCAGGGATCTCACGTGTCCTGCAAGTTTTCTCAAATTATGATACACTGATATAAGGCAGACAGAAATAGGATAGTGTGTAGTAGATAGAGTAATGGGTTAGGACTCAGGAGGTCTGGGTTCAGATCCCGAGTTTTGTCGTGAAAACTCACTGGGGGAATGAAACTGTAAAATCACTCCTTAAATGTTTCACTGATCTTGAAAACCTTTTAGCATTACTATCAGTCTGTTCTGACTTGATGTCATATGAAATAATAATAATAATAATAATAATAATAATAATAATAATAATAATAATAATAATAATAATAATAATAATAATAATAATAATAATAATAATAATATGTGTCTGAAATTATTATGTGTTGAAAGGAATTTTGCTGGAGGAACTCTACTAAGGGGATGCCCAAATGAGGCTCCTTTCATGTCCCCAAGATTTTTTCCCACCAAAGTGGTCTCTACTTATCTACTTGCAATTTCTTGTTTTTGAACTGCTAAGTTGGCAGGAGCTGGGACAGAGATGGGAGCTCACTCCATTGTGCAGTACATGGGTCTTGAACTGCCAACTTGCCAGCCTTTCAGCTAACAAGGTGAGCTATTTAACCACTGAGCCACCACAGCCCCTATTTTAATAAATAAGCGAAGAACTTAGTAAACCATTTGAGAAGATGATGAAAAAGCATCTTAACGATTAATGTACCAAAACCTAGCTTAGCCATGAATATTTTAATATGAACTTTTTTTTTGCTACAAATTCATTGACAGGAAGGAATTTTGAACAGATATTTATACAAACATCATGTTTGCAAATACTGTAACATATGTCTGATTTTTAAAAGTTACTATATATAATTTTTAAAAGCTAAGGTATAATGGGTTTTTGTAAATGTTTTCTACGTTGCATTACATTTTTATGATTTCCTTCTAAATGAAAGAAATCCTCAGAACTTATTGCACAATTTGTTTTTCCATACATCTTTCTCCAATTGCAATGACAATGGTGACACCTGCTGTTTAAGAAAAGATACTATTCAACTAGATGCTAGTATTCAAAACCTTAAGACTTTTCTTATGTCACAGAGAAATTTAGGAAAGTGACCTAAATGGTATTTCTATATTTCAACATTTTGGTTGTACCATCCAAAAAGCTGGAAGCAAATAACAGCACTGAATGAATGAATGAATGTTTATTAATTGATTACACTGGTCAACACAATTTTTCTGGCATGAGGTACTCTAACGATTCTAAGGTAATTTTGAAGTGCTGATTCCGAATCTGGCATCCTTTTTTTTCTACCACATCAGGTTTTTGAGATCTCAAATATTGCAATATACCTACGAACAGCAAATTTATCATCATATTTGTCGAGCTAAACAGACATACGGACCTAATAAAATAACATCCAATATGCAATACTTTATTGAACAAACATATAATTATGTCTCTCATCAAGGACCAACAGTAATCTGCCATCATGTTGGTGTTCCATCAGTCTTGGTAACGTTCTTCCATTACTTTAATGTCTTGATGAAAACGTTCACCGTGCTCTTTGCTCACGTCACCCAAGTTCTCTGGAAAGTTGGCCAAGTGACAATGTAAATAGTGAATCTTGATGCTTATTCTACATCCAAGTGCTTGTAAACTCAAGAGCAGCTCCTCCACAATCTCTCGATAGTTGTCCACTTTCTTGTTGCCAAGGAAATTCCGAACAACATCGGTGAATGCATTGCAAACTCTAGCCTCTGCCGCTGTCATTGTTGGAAGAAAGTGTGGATCCCTGATGAGTGTTCTAATTTGAGGGCCATCAAATATTCCTGCCTTTTTCTTCTCCATGCTGAGACCTGGAAAGGTTGTATATATATAGGATCAGACATACAAAATAATAATTTAGCCACTGCAGGTCTGCTTTTTGAAAATGTCAAAAATTGTCATTAAAGTTGTTAAAATATATTCAGCATATTACTGTATGAAAATAATGTTATTGATAAAATAGTATGCTAAATACAATAGTAAAATTAATCAGAAGGTAATATCTGTATGCAACATTTTGTAGCTGTCCCTTTCCTGTTATCTCACTAAAGGAAAGTACATTCTCTAACTTGAAACAAAAAGCAAGAAAACATATCTTTGGGTTTCTCTCCCCCACCCCAGCACCACCATTTCATAGTTAGGAAATTCAGCCTGCCAAACTATTGCCTTCTTGCAGATAAGAATCCATCCCTAGTTAACAGAAGTATGTTCTTGTTAAATGTGGATGATGCACTAGTGATAGCATAAAAATTAGCATTGTATTCTAGTCTAAGTGTATGTAGGCTTCAGCCTGGCATGCTTATGGGAAAGCTGTGGTGGAATGCTGCCTAGTAGGAGCATGTTCAAGCTTGATAACATCTTTGGCCACTAGATGGCAATAGACATTAAAAACGATAAAAGTTGTTGAATACTTGAGGACATCTCTCCCGGTTACCTCCACTTGAAATGAGCAGGTTGGAAATATCCTGTACATAAGACCTCTTAAAGGTGCTTTCACTGAACTCCAGATAAAAAAAATATTCTTCATTCAAAGGCAAAATATTAGCATCATTTTGTTTAACTTGCATCAATCTCTAAGTCCTTGAGATAGCCCCAGTACCATTTTTTTAGTGGAACAGTGAGATAAAAACAAATCTGTATAAATAAAAATGCTGTGTGTATCTATCTGTATGGCTGCTTGGTGCTGAATCACACAAAAACAGCTGAATGGATTTTCACCAGACTTGGGATGTACCTTTATGATGGTTTGGCTTTGAAAATAAGCTATGTGGTGCACATGACTGTCACCCTGAGGCCCCTCAGGGGCGTCTCATGAATGTCTATCTAGACAAGGGATTCTCAACCTTTTCAAGTTGGGTCCCAGGTCATGCTCCCTCAAACAGTTTTGGGGCCAGACTGGTGCTGCCACTGCCACTGGAATTGGCAGAGGAATAATTTACGACTGTTGTAGACACATTTACTGAGTCCACAGCTGTCGTAAACACATTTACAACAGCCATAAATGAGTCTGTGGCTTTCATAAATGTGTTTATGATGGCAGTAAATGAGTCCGTGTCTGATTCCACCAGTGGCGGCTGGAGTGAGGGTGGGGGCCAGATTATCTGGTGCTGTGGGCTGGATCTGGCTCACAGGCCATAGGTTGAGAACCCCTGATCTAGACCAATGTGTGCCCTGCATTGAGAACCACTGCACTAGAGAATCTCCTGGACAGTGGTCCATAAAAGGATTTGTAAAGGCAGGTCACACAAAGAAAAGAAAAATAACAGCAGTGGCAGAAGTCAAACCACAGAAGGGACTGCAATGTGGACAGGAATATGTCCATCATACTACATCATAACACCACTGAAATGCTCATCAAAACTGCAAGACCATGTTGAGCAATCATTACGATCCTAAACTATGTCAACTGTTAGTAAAGCTACAAAACAAACCACAACAAAACTGAATCACTATGAATCAGTTTTTCAGTGTAGTCACACCCTGCCACAACTATTAAAGGAAAGGGAGGAAAATATCTCCTTATCCATTGTCATCAAACCATATCCACTTTCATCCATACTTTTGTACAACTATGATGTCTCTCATTTATTCACCATTTTGCTAAACTTAAAATCCTTTGACCTGCCCAGTACCTCAAGGGTAGGGATTAAAACAGGAACACTAGTGATGGCAGCCTGGTCTTGAAAAGTTTGGGACCAGACAGCACCAAGGAGAGCTCCTAGTCCTCAGTTTACTTTCAGAAGGTTGAAAACCAGTCTGAAGCTTGTGCCAAGCCTTCCAAAACCATTTTTCAAACACCACATATCTTTTGGAAAAGGAAATGCCAACAACATCAAGGCATTTCTCAATCTGGCTATGTGGAACTGAATCAAATGCCTTTTTGTAGTCGACCCAAGCCATAAACAAATTTGTTCGCCTTTTCTTTGAATTCTTCAAAACCACTTTGTCAATTAATAGCTGAGCTGGTCTTTGGTTCCTCTTGAGTTTTGCAGCCCTCAAGAACTTGGACACACCAGCTTCAGAGCCCATGGTGGCAATTTTCATAAACTGGAGCTTACAAAAAGTTCCAAACAGATTTAAGGTGAGTTAATTGGCATTTGAGATCAGAAAGGACAAACTGGATTTAGTTTCCCACCTAATTGGTACATGAAAGCATTCAATCCCCCCCCCACTGTCTCCTTCTCATTTCTCCCCAGTTTCTTCTCTTCTTTGTCTACATATTCCTGCAGCTCTGAATTATTTCTCTTCTCTTTCATGTCCAAACTCTCCAATCTATCTTATGTATTTAAAGCATTGAGGTTCATGGCTTTTCTGCCCAACAGGACTTTCAAAGAGCCCCCTAGGGTTGTTAAACAACTTGTTCATTCCTGCCACTTAATTTTCTCAGTTATTTAATACCTTTTTGATGCTTTACAGGTTGACTTCAAAAGTCCCAACATTCTGTTAATAGAATGTGTATAACATCTCACATGACCTTCCTTGTGTTAGGTCACAAAAACTCTTGCATGAATTTCCATAAAAAGGATCTACAGCACCTCCAAAACACCACCTCAACATCCAAAACTCCATTATTTGGAGCCCTTCCTTGATATAAGCAATGGTATTCCTGGTGGCAATGTATGGTTGTGAGAGCTGGACCATCAGGAAAGCTGAGCGCAGAAGAATAGATGCCTTTGAGATGTGGTGCTGGAGGAGAGTTTTAAGAGTCCCCTGGGCAGCGAGGAGAACAAATGGGTCAATCTTAGAAGAAATCAACCCTTACTGCTCCTTAGAAGGTCAAATAGTAAAGATGAAACTAAAGTACAGTAAAACACCAGAAAACAATTGGATCAGATAACGCTAAAATCGCATAACGTTAAGTAATCTGGGGAGGAGAATTGGATCGAATAACATTAAGGTCCTATGGGATGGATCAGATAACAACCGCTAAAGCCTGTGTGGTTACAATGTATCTCTATGGAGCTTTAACGTTATCCGATCCATCCCATAGGATTTTAACATGGATCGGATATCACTAAAAATCGGATAACACCAAGACTTGTGGAACCAAGTTTTAGCGTTAGCCGAGGTTTTACTGTACTTTGGACACCAAATGAGAAGAGAGGATTTACTTGAGAAGGCCTTGATGCTGGGAAAGGTGGAGGGCAAAAGAAAAAGGGGGTGACCAAAAATGAGATGGCTAGATGGTATTGTAGAGACAATGGGCACAGAAGTGAACGAGTTGAGGAGGATGGTGGAGGACAGAAGTGCCTGGTGGACAGTGGTCCATGGGGTTGCAAAGGGTTGGAATCGACTGTGCGACTGAACAACAAAAAGAAAATTATGTCACCGTCAGACAAACTCACATCCTTCTATATATTGTCGGTGGACTAGAAGGAAAAGGTGTGTCAGAATCAACACATGGGAAAGAGAGGAATACTTCAAAAGGAACTAAAATATTAGTGTGCAGTAGCACCTGGAAGCAAACACTACCACCCAAAAGATTTCCCAAATAGGAACCTGTTAAGGTATTTAACAAGTGTTTGGACAAGGTGTGTCAGTGGGACAGTACAGCAGGGAGTTGCCAAACGTTCCCACAAGAATGTGATTTCCAAGAGTGAATTAATTATATGTGTAGCTGGATCAGAAAAATTATTTTTGCTAACAATAACAATAAATATGATGATGATATGTGTCAAAGTTTAAAGACATTCAGATTTTGGGAGGGGGCACAGTACTCTTTGAAGCATAACATTTTTTTAAAGGTACAGCCTGGAATGGAATGGAATGCATGAGAGCAAAAGTATCCTGACAAGTGGAACTGGTTGGACAAAACAAGAGACTGGAATATTTTAGGCTAAAGTGTCACTTCTGATAAACGGAAAATGTTGACAAAGCCAGTGAGAACTTATAGCTCAGTAAATGAGATGATCCATGTGCTAGGTATAACCCAACAATATCTGGCAGATTCGGTTTGAAGGAGCAGTTGACAGGGGGCATAAAATCTCTCAGGTGGTGGAAACATAACTTTATGGATCTTCTGACTAAAATGCCATTCCCAGTAATTCCAAAGTAATCATAAGCTTATAGTGTAGAGCAGGGGTTCTCAACCTTTTTGTGCTGTGGGCTGGACCACGTGCCCCGGACAGCTGAGCGGGCTGGTCACATGGTTCCTCCTACCGTAAATGCTGCCATAAAACATATCCACAGCTGTTGTAAATGTGCTTATGACAGTCATGGGTGCATTTACGGCAGTCTTTACAGCAGGCGCGGGTGTGTTTACGCATGTGTGGGCATATTTTACTGCTGTTGTAAATGTTCTGCTTCTGCTTCCAGTAGTGGTGAGGGCAGCAATGGCCCACATGAAATGGTGTCGCAGGCTGAACCTGGCCCACATGCAATAGGTGAGCCAGTCCTAGTGTAGAGAGTGGAAGAATACACCATTAAACAATGGGGAGAGAGTGGATCATTAGTTAGCAAAGTAAATTGCTAATCAAATGGAGATTTGGCAAGTCAACTCCTCTGTGAGTTCCATTAATTCAAATTATCCTACTTTCCTTGTGTCTCATTGTATCATAGTAAGTCACAGTTAAAGTAGACCATTTGAATCAATGAAACTTAGTAAGGAATTGGCCCAGAAAATCCCCATTGATTCAATGAACCTACTTGAGTGCAATTTATAGCTTTTTGACCATTCACTCCCAAAAATAATTAATAAAAATATCTAAACTAAGAATGATTTCAGCAATCTTTTCTACCAATGAGATGTTAAGTACAAGATATTTTGTTTTTCACTATAGAAAACTTTCTTTTTTTCAAGTCTACATATATATAAAACCAGCCTGTTCTGCAATAACTACTGTATTTTTGTTTGCATTTCACAACATACTAATTAAAGAAAGCTTTCACAGTTAAACATATGCATTGAAAGCAATTAATCAAGTGAATTTGCATACATTTGCATATGAATCCAACAATAATTCTGAAGGCACCATTTTAGCAGAGACATTGCCTTCTGTGTATGAGAGAAGGAAGGTTGTCTTTTCTTTCATGGCATCTGCCACCTACAATTTAAAATAACATTTTTAAAAAATGCTAAGTGAAGGGATTTTTTCTTTATTTAACTAACTAATTAATCAATTGAAATTTTCAGCCCCATTCAGATCTATAGGGTGTAACACTAAGGATGCTCACAAAGTCAGAAACCTGCTCTGAACAATGGGTTCCAAATAAACATAAGATTACATGACTTTTTTTTTTGCTATGGTTCATAGAGGAAAGTCCCATAACCACACCCTAACAAAATGTTGGAAGTTGTAAAATGGGGGGGGGGGGGAGAGATGTCTAGCATCTGGAGAACAATGATTCAAGAGCGATTCACACTTCTGTATAGATACTAGCTGATTTAAAGGTTATATTCTTAATTTATATCATTGCAAGTATAGTGGTACCTCACTTAAGGAGCATAATACATTCCATGGGATTGCTCTTGCGAGTTTGCTCTTTAAGCGAAACACCATTGTCAGTCACCAATTGTGACTTGGGTGGGGGAATTGGGATACCCCGATTTAGTTGATAAGTGGGTTTTTGGTTGGTTTTAGTTGTTAAGCGAAGCGAACATTCAGAGAAAATTCTGCTCTTTAAGTGAGTTAATCTCTAACGTTTTACTGTATATTTATTTATTTATTTATTCAAACTTGTATGCCGCCCTACTCGCAGAGCAACTCAGGACGGCTAACATCATATCATAATGTCATGTTCTGAAAGGGTGCCAGAATGTTTTTAAACTAACCACTATAGGAGCTTTTTCAATTAAAAAGCCTATTTTTTAAAATTGTATTGTATTGTATTTTTTGACTTATATGCCGCCCCACTCGCATAGCGACTCTGGGCGGCTTACAGAAGAAACAGCTACAGTACATAGCACATTCATAGCATAAAAAACAGTTACAAATATTACATAGCAAATTACAAATATCACATATACAGTACATATATCTCTGATAACAAGTGCAATTACAAAACATCAGGCTACAGTCCATAATCAAACTTCAGTACCTAATGGCTAATGGCAGCATCCCGCCGCAGGGGCTTTTGTAGCCCGGTGTGGGGGCGAGGCTTGGAAGCGCCGGCAGGTGGGATGAATCTGGGAGCTCCCGGCCAGAGTCCTCCTCGCTCTGTTGTTCCGGCGTCCGGGTGGTGGGTAAGTGTCCCGCTGCAGGGGCTTTTGTAGCCCGGGGTGGGGGTGAGGCTCGGGAGCGCTGGCAGGTGGGACGAATCTGGGCGCTCCCGGCCAGAGTCCTCCTCGCTCCATTGTTCTGGCGTCCGGGTGGTCATAAATATACACCTCATGAGTTTCTTTAGCCAATTGGGAATTTGAACCAGACCTTGAGTCATAGTGTCACTCTGTCCACTACACCACATTAAACAATATGGAATTATTGCCAAGAGGAAAAAAATAGCTTCTAGAATAATTATTTATCTAAATATGTTCTTCAGCGAGACCACAATCTTCGAGAAGGCTCTTTCTGTGAACCCCATCATAGCAGTTAAAAATGCAGAAACCTTCAAACTCAAACACTGACCATTCCTGATATGAATATTTAACTGTTAAGTATGCTCCAAAGCCACTAGAGTTTTTGACTGCTTATCTCAGCATTCTGTAGAATTAAAATGATAACAAAACATAAACATCAACTGTGCACTTTTTGAGAAACAGGATAAGTAATTTTTACTTATTAGTTTCTATGGCACACTGGAAACAAATTCTCTCTGTGTTCATCTTTGCCAAGCAAAATTGCATGCCTGATTTGCTTCTTAAAGGCAAAAAAGATACTTCACATATGTGTTACATTTAATTGATGTTGCTGTAAAATACATATTTGCTTGCATTTCTAATTAGACAAGCACAGATGGCAGGGACTTCTGTCAAAATCACATGCTCCTTACAATTTTTGATAATGTTACATGCATGTGTAGCCATTAAATAATTGTTTGACTCATATAAAGCCAAACTTTAATGCAAACTAAATCTGTTTCCTGGAAAGGAAGTATGCACCCTGATTCATTATTAAGAGTTACCCAGGAAGCAGTATTTATTTATAATATCCAGAGAACTTGAAAAACAACTTTAACAATTGTTTTGTGTTTGAGTGAGAAGTAATGAAAAAAAAAAAAGGAGTCAAGATCTGGGATTTCTCCTGTCTGTTGTCACTTTGTAAATGGTAATGAGCAAAAGACCTGTAGACCATTTTGACTGCTGCCACTGATGTTGTTAGTATTCAGGCTGCCTTTTGGTATGTAAAGCTTGGCATCCTTTTTCCTACTGGCGTCGCAGGCATGATATTGTACAGCATTTTTGGTCCATTTCCTGGCATTTTAAACAATGGATACAGAAGCACAACATTTCACATTCATAAGTCAGAAGAGGGTTTTTGTTTAGATTTGAATTTTATAACAGCTTTCAGATTTGTCATAGTGATGATAGCTCTTTCTCTTCTTAGTTATTTGCTTTCAATAAATAGCTACTGAATTTGGCTGCATCTACCAATTGGAATGTCAGTTATATTTTAATCTTGTGAATTATTAAATCAATTCAAATAATACCAGGAATGTCTTCTGGTGGACATCTTAGTCCCGTGATGGCAAACCTTGGCACTCCAGCTGTTCTTGGACTTCAATTCCCAGAGGACCAAGTCCCACAGTGAACCCACTCATGTGGATTCACAGGGACATGGGCTCCTGGGATCTGAAGTCCAAAAACAGCTGGAGTGCCAAGGTTTGCCACCACTGTCATAGTCTATAATATTTCTCTTGGAACAGCTGTTGGACTTTGGGGGGCTTTGTCTACTATTTTTGCACCTATAGGTTTCTGGCTCTCAATATTTTTTTCCAGCATTTCATCAAGACATTTTGCTGTTTGAGCAGATGCTGCAAATAGTATGACCTGCATTTCCCTGGCCAAAACATATATGGTAGCCAAGGTAACATTATTTGGACACTTGACCATTCTTCTTTGGGTGTTGAGGGAGATACAAGGATTTTGTTCTAGCACTTCTAGTGGCCTCCACCAGCGTTCTTGTAATATTTCTCTGATGTGATATCTCTGCCTTGTGCTCTGTGTCCTTCTCCCCTTTTCACATATGCCTTGTGAAGACATTATCTCCAAATGGACAAATCACTTTATTTGTTGACTCTGTATGTTGTCGTCAGCGGCAACTCGTATCCGAGAATGCATTTTTTCCTGAAGCCATTGGCGTGAATTTGTTTAGGGTGGACCCCAGCTTGCCATGAAGTGACCCACACACTATGATCATGGAGCTATTTCCTGTGGCACTTATGAAATGAGACACACAGGATTGAACACCAGGACTGCAATGGACTGCCGCAGCCTTGAGGATATGGACAAGGTGTGCCTTCACAGCCAGTCCATTTGGCATGGCCTCTTCCACCTCCATGACCATTGGGAATCAGAGTTCCTCCTCTGTTCATTTTGCCACTGGGCCAACTAGGTTCTGTATGTAATACAGTATAGTTCTATTCCAAGTCTTTCCCTTATAATCTCATTGTAGTTTCTGTATTCAGAGTTATTACCTCAGGTCACAGCAATATATCAGCAATGTATTCAATACCATCATCTAATGCCAATTAACACCCACTTGAAATAGATTGGTCCAGAGAGCCCCTTTAAATGGCAAAACTGACAGGACTTCATTTTTTCCCCAGATGTGAGGAGTAAAGTAGCACTTGTGCAGAGTTCAAAGTGAGTTTGCCTTAATGAAACTGAAAAAGAAATGTAGTCCTACTTATAGCAAGGGTGGGCAAATAATTTCTGTAAGAATGCATGGACTCTCTCAGCCCAAACCAACCACTCAGCATCTCTGTACCTCCCTGAAAAGTTTAAAAACATTTTGAGGAGGCAGTGTGGTTCAAAAAATCCTTTTATATCATCTAGATTGCATGGCAGTATTCTGCCATGTCCTAAGGCAGTGGTGGCAAACTTATGGCACGTGTGCCAGAGGGGGCATTCAGAGCCCTCTCTCTTGGCATGTGTACTGCCATCCTAGCACAGGCTTCACCCCACCCCTCTGCCCAGCAGCCCAATGGGAATGCTTCCTCCCTCCCCCAGCACAGAGTTCACCCTGCCCCTCTAACCAGAAGCCCAATGGGAGCACTTCCTCCCTCTCTCCAGCACAGGGTTTGCCCTACCCCTCTGTTTGGGCACTGGGTCTCTAAAAAGTTTGCCATCACTGTTCTAAGGGAACCTCATCATCCCTGCTCCTGCTTGGTGCCCAATTTTAAAAGAATTTTAATATTTTGGCCAGCAGAGGGCAAGAGGGGATTCAGGTTTTTAAAAAACAACACCATGATTTTTGTAAAGGAAAATTACTGGTGGGATCATAATTGCAGCTGCAGCCTTCCATGAACTAGAGATGGGCATGGACTGCTTTTGGAACATTTGGATATTGCCCACCCTAGATTGATAAGAATTTCATCCAACAGAAACTTAAATTCAAGTTTTATTACAACTTTATATTCACAAATTGTTTTTATTGTTATACTAAAGCAGCATAAATCAGTTACAATCAACCTGTTGAACCAAAATCTTTGTACCAGATCCCTTAATTAAAAAAAGTGTGTGACATCAAGTCAATTGTAATTTATGCTAACCCTTTTCAGGGATTTCTAGTTATCAATTTACTACTATCTTCCTCTGGGTTGCCCTGGGGGTATACAGGCTATACAAACTGGCTCTTTCTGGAACTCTTACCAACATCTAATTTCAGTTAGACTTTGTAAGATTCCCTTTGAAAACCCTTGAAATCGCAGAACACACAACTCAGACTCAATTGACTTACATTCTAACATTTCAGAAGTCAGAATTAAAGTATTTTGAAGGTGAATGGGTATTTTTATTTATTTATTTACTCAGATTTATATACTGTCCTCCTTACAAAGGGCAATTTAGGGCAGTTTAACATATCATAGAAAAACATCAATAACAAATTTGAATCAAAATTGTTAAAAAGATTTAAAATAGACATATTAATAACAGATTAAAAAGTTAAAACTCACTCTTGAGAATTAAAAAGAAGTTAAAGGAGAGAGGGAGCTCACACCAACCAACAGGCTAGGGTCATTGTACAACTCGTACCCCATACCTGCCCCTCCACTCATGTTTTTAAATTCTTCCTAAAAGACAGCAAGTCCATCTGGAGGTGCAGCTCTGTTGGCAGGAGGTTTCATAGGGCCAGAGCAGACACAGAAAAGGCCCTCTTTCTAGTACCAGAGAGATGCGCTTCTCTGGCTGATGGAAAAACTAGAGAGCCTCTCTGGTCTGCTCTGGTGGGATGGGCAGATGTTCTTGGGGTGAGGCAGTCTCTTAAGTATCCTGGCCCACTACCATGTGTTAAAGATAATAACCAGCACCTTGAATTGCACCCGGAGACATACTGGCAACCAGTGCAGCTCCCGAAGCAGCGGTGAGGCACATTCATAATGCACCCCATCACCACCCATGCAGCTGCATTGTGGACCAGTTGCAGCCTCCGAATGGTCAACAAGGGCAGCCCCATGTAGAGCATGTTACAATAATCAAGTCTGGAGGTGACCAGAGCATGTGTGACCATGAGCAAGGAGTTCCAATCTAGGAGCAGGCATAACTGGCGAATGACATGAAGTTGTGCAAAGGCCCTCCTGGCCACGGCTGCCACCTGCTCTTCGAGCAGGAGTCATGAGTCCCAGAGAACCCCCAGATTATGCATTAGGTCTGTATGGGGCAAAACCGCCCCATCCAGAACCAAAGATTGTAACTCCCGAGATAACGCAGGACCCTTCTAGCTTTCCCTCATGTATGTTATATGCTATATAACAATCCAATATCTCCTCTTTTCCTCTCATACTGTGCTCTTTAACTTAACCTTAAAGCATTTCCCCATTACGGTGATGTGAAGATTGTGCAGGGCTGTAAGAAATCAAGTCCAGGAAGTTATGCTTGAGTTCCAAGAATCAGGATGGAAATCTGCTAACTAATCAAACAAATGCAATGTTTTTCCATTCTGATGACTGTGCTGGACTTCTACCAACACTGGGTAGCTCACTGAAAACAGGTTTTGAGGATATGTGAAAGACAGCAGATGCTGAGAGACATTAATGGAAAGATTTCAGTCTCACTGTGATGTAAAAAAATTAAGTGCAAATTATTGTAATTGGTTAACCATGTGTTTTAATGGCCACCTGAAAATTGATGAATAAGATGGTGATGACAATCACTCAATAAGAAGCCAAATATTCCATTGTTTCAGCTGCAAAAATCCTGTAAAATATAAATAAGTTGTTTCTGTGATGTCCTGAGCAGAGCACCCACACTAGAAATGTTTGTTAGTAGCCAGATCCCACATGTATGCTTATGCCAAAACATGATGCTTAAGAAAGCTTTAAAAATGGAGGAAACATATTTACTTTGTTAATAAGGACTCTGCTGCAAATCCCACCTCATGCTTCAAAGTGGCACAGCAGTAACCCCATCCGTCTGACAGCTATGGCGGTGGGGGTGTATTCCCCCAGTAGGCTCAACCATGCCACAAAGGTGTCGGCTAGTGGTCTAGAACAAGGAGTTCTCCATTCTGGAACCACAGGTCAGCTAAGTGGACCAGACCAGAGCATTGCTCTAATATGGACAACTTTGACATGAGCCCGGCCAGCTGTGTCATCATATTTAAAATGGCTAAAGGAGCATTGAAACAAGGCCTCAGTCCCCCACATGCCATCAGACCTGGCTATGGTAGCAGTAAGACCACCCGATGATGAAAGCCTGCTAAAAATCTCAAAACAGTGAGAGATGATGCTTCGATCTGCCATGTCAACCAAGCAACCAAATAAGTAGAATAAGAACTACAATGATAGGTAGATTGGTTGGTTGGTTGGTTGGTTGGTTGGTTGGTTGGTTGGTTGGTTGGTTGATTGATTGATTGATTGATTGATTGATTGATTGATTGATTGATTGATTGATTGATTATGATGTGCTATCAAATCAGCTCTAACTGAGAGTGGCCACCTCCAGAGTTTTCTAGGTAAGGAATACTTAGAACTGGTTTACCATTCCCTTTTTTTGGGGATACCCTGGGACTGCCTAGCTTGCCCAACACTCTGTAGGATGCCTCTTCCCCCTGAGACACAGTGGGAAATCAAGCTCTTAACTTCCAGTCCTGCAGGCAGGTACCTAACTCTCTATTTAATTTGTATTTTTATGTTTTTTATTTCTATTTAATGTCTATTTAATTTGTATTTTATGTGTTTTTAATTTGTATTTTTATCTGTACTGTATTTTTTTTACTTTTGGCTCCACCCACATGATTGACTCCACCCATGATGTCATGATATCACAATGTCATGACGTTGGCTCCGCTCATGACATTGGCTCCACCTACAGTGTGGTAGTAAAAATTTTGGCTGCCCACCACCGCGTGAAGGCCAGGACACCCTTTAGAAAAGATGGCAAGTATGTGTGAATTCCAGCAATGGACAATCCACTGAACAGCATACTTCCCCAACCCATATGAGTCAAAAGATTTTAAAAGTATAAATAACACCTTGAGGCCTCAGCCTTAGCTCCAAGTTGCTGCTGGCAGGGATCAGTGGGCGTTGCTGGTGTGCCTTCCTCATCCAGCAGTTAAAGGGAGTTGTGACTTTTGAAGTCCACCCCAATGGAATGGTTTCCACAGTGTTTTGTTTGTGGTACTATGACTCAACTAGCTGGTGCAGGAAATTCATTCACTGCAAATAAAAATAAAAGCAAGCTTTATAAATGTGATCTGAGGAACAGAGAAAAGAAAAGACTGGCCTGCCAAATTTTCTGAGAAACTTCTAGAATAAAAAAGTGCATGAAGAAAGAATGACATTTCTAGAAAAAAAGCACTAAGGGGAACACATCAAATAAAGCACTTAGGTTGGTTCCAGTATTATTTTAAAGTTCTGTTTTTCAGAAACCACGTGTAAGAGAAGCATTTTTTTAACCAGTTACCTAAAACAATTATAAATATTTATTTTTACAGGAATTATGGGCAGAACCCTACTGACAATTTACAATTTACTAGAAGGAGAGCCTTCTCTGCGTCTGCTCCGGCCCTTTGGAATCTCCTGCCAACCGAGCTACATATCCAGATGGAGTTGCTATCCTTTAGGAAGATCTTAAAAGCATGGCTCGTGGGGCATGTGTGGGGTCCTGATGGTACAATGACCCCAGCTCGCTGGTTAGTTTGAGCAATATCTCTCCCTTGGTCTGTTAGTCTTCTAATCTTTTGATTCTTAAAATCAGTTTTTAATTTGTGATTTGCTGCTGTGTTTTTAATGGTTTTAAAATTTTAAGATTTTTATAACTGTTTGGTTTTATGATGTTGTAAACCACCCTGGGTTGCTCCAGCAAGGAGGGCGGTATACAAATTCGAGTAAATAAATAAATAAATAAATAAATTTTTCCAAAGGGAAATCCTATAGGTTATAATTCCGTAACAAGGTGCTAACCATCAGTGCCTCATGTATGAGTGGGCATTTGTCACTATGTCTTATGTAATTTTCTTTATACAAGCACAAATTGGGAGTAAGGGTCAGGTCACTGTACAATATACAAGCTTCAAAAGTAAAACAGGAATAATCCAGTTTATGTGACTGTTGTCACAATTTACCAGTGCAGCTATCAGTGGATGTCTGAAGCCCAGCCAGCTCTTTCCATTTATGGGCTCTTTCAAATACCACATGACCTAAAATTGGCCACTTTTTGACCCCCCCCCCCCCCGGTGACTTTCCATGTGCTTTGACCGACCTCCCCGACCCCCCAAATGATGTGGTTTCTCAGCTAAGTAAGAGAAATAGCATGGGAAATTAGCTTTATCCAGCTCATTTCTTACTTGCAAACTCCCAAGGAAATTTGAAAATAGAAAAGAATTGAAACAGCCAGCCCCCTTTTCAATGCAATGAAAAGAACCCAGTTAAATAAGAGAAATAACATGGAAAATTAGCTTTATCCAGTACATTTCTTACTTGCAAACTCCCAAGGAAATTCAAAAGTAGAAAAGGATTCAAACAGCCAGCCTCTTAAGCAACGCAATGCAAAGAACCCAGGTAAGAGAAATAGCTTGGAAAATTAGCTTTATTCAGCACATTTCTTACTTGCAAACTCCCAGGAATCCAAAAGTAAAAAGGTATTCTCTTCCCTTTTGGAGTCATGTGACTTCAGGCCAACCCTCCTCCCCCGTGACTTTCCATGACTTTTGGTTGACCCCCTCCCCCCTAAAATGGTCACATGATATTTGACTAGCCCCTAACTTAACAATGAAATAAACCAGGGGTGACCAAACTATGGACTGTGGGCCGAATATGGCCCATGACACCAATTCATCAGGCCTGCGGCACCCTCACCGCTCCCAGAAGTAGACGGGGAACGTGCTTGCCACGCGCATGCACATCTGGAACCACCTCCAGAACCATGGCCAGGCTCGCCCAGCTGTTCTGGGTCAGGTCCCCAGTGCAAAAAGTTTGGGCACCCCTGATTTAAACTGTTTAGTGAAGTTTTCTCACATTATTTTTGCTGTTCACTCCAAACAGCTCCAGTGTGTCTACTTGCATTGTTAAATGCAGGTAGAGGAAGGTTTGCTTCGGCCCAAAGTATCATTACAAAAATTATTATGAACAAACTTTGAAGATATTAGATTTTATTCTTCCTTTGACACTACAGATAATGAAGTTTTATCAACCCCATTTTTATCACACCTACCTAAAAATGTATCTTGTAATAGGACCATAAACGTTTAATGAAACTCAATCCTGTGCTGAATTTTAAAAAATAAATGTTTAGGATAGACAAGCAGATCACCAGTAATTACGTTCAAAATGAATTCTGAGTAATTTTTTTCACTACCAATCCATCTCCCTCCCCATGTCAATATGTTTATAGTTACTTGTGGGGATGCACCCTGGTTCACCCCCATTGCATTTATCTTTAATTATTAATTACTTTACAAACAGTAAACTTAATCTGTAGAGGTTTGGCCTGAGAAGTATTTCAGAACGTAGAGCTTCAGATATTACTCCTTTCCAGAACATAAGTTACTCTATCAGGTTTAACAAGTGTTTGCAAATTCATCTGCAGTGTGCTTTCATGTGCGTAATATTCAGGTTGAAGCCAGGGAGTTGTTAAATCAGAGGTCATCCTAATGGTTTTGACCTGAGTAAGATTGTGTGTACTTTCTGTGTACCATAGATTGAGAAGAGAGCCGTTTGTGGACCAAACTGGGAGAGACTTTCTCTGGAATTTTTGTGTGGGCGTCTCCATACAAATTTTGTCTGATTGATTCTTCTTGACTTTCAATCAACTTGACCTTTTAAAAAATTATTTAACTTCTTATAAAACATAGATAAATATACTCAAATATACACAGAATAGCAAATTGTAATACAGACTAGGGCTCTTTTAAATACCATATCAGAAAACAAAATAAAAAAAACAATAAAAAACACTGTTTTGTTTATTTTGGGTTTTTTCCTGATATGCCTGAACCACAGACTAACACGCAGTGGTGGGATGTCAAAAATTTAATACCCCACCGTGATGTCATCACAGTGTGGGCAGAGCTAACATCATGATGTCATGGGTGGGGCCAAATAAAAAATAAAAAATAAAAAATAATAAAAAAATTAAGCACACACACACACCCTTCAACACACCTACCCACCCACAACACAAACCCGTAAATAAATTAAATAAATAAATAAATAATACATTAAAATACAGCAGCCCACCCATCCACCCCAAACACAAATCAACCAGAGCTTTTAAACCAGAACTTAAAGCTTATTCTGGCTAATCTTTCTCACACTAGGTCAGATGGAAGGAACTACAGAATGAACTCACCACAGGATGGCTTCATTTTGGCACTTTTCAACTTTTCAACAGTTAAAGAAGTTAGGTATTAAGTCTTTGCCTAACCAGTTCTCTAGGATAATATGCCTTAATGTAAATGTAAAACAGCTGTACCTCCTTAAGGGTTCTCCAATTGGAACAGCACAAGTGTAGCTTATTGATGAGGTAACTCCAAGACTTTGCTTAAAAACCCCAAGCCAGGCCTGCCGGCTGCCAGACCTTTATAGGAACTGTGGTAGTACGTCAATATAGGTAAAGGTATTAAATACACATTAAAATACACACAGACACACCACATCCAAAGGTGAGTCACTTACCCTGGGGAGCAGGCTATAGGGAGCTTCAGGCTAGCAGCTTCCCCCCCGCTTGGGAGGCCAGCAAGGAGGCCGTGCATACATGCCAAGCACTGTAGGCGTGCATGCACACTAAGTGCTTGGCGCACATGCGCAGTGGGGGAACCAGTGAAAAGGTAAACCCTGAAGGTGGTTCCCCTCAAAAAGCTGCTACCGGTTCTCCGGGACGCTGGGAAAAGTTACTACCGGTTCTGGCGAACTGGTGAGAACTTGTTACATCCCATCACTGCTAACACAGGTACTATTCCAAAAAATTCAAATACCATGTGACCTAAAATAGGCCATTTTTTGATGCCCTTCCCCTTTCCATGACCTTTGACACACACACACACCAAACACGTGGTTTGAAGATAGATCTATGGCTAGCTGGATGAAAAAATTAAATGATAATTTTGGAGTCACATGATTTCACACTGAACCCCCGAACCCCTGTGACTTTATGTGACTTTTGGTTGACCCCCTACTCCCCCTTAAATGGTCACATGGTATTTGAATGAGCCCCTATGTGGCCCACGACCACCTTTGGGATCTCAAAAATAGCTATTCTTTTCCATTTCCTTTAGTTACCACACTCAACTTCTCTCCAAAAACACATTGTTTCATACATTGGCATCTGACCTTTCCCCTTCAGTAGGACGTTTTTAAAAAATTATCCCCATATATCTTTAAATCTACTCACTTTTAACAATCCTTTTTTAATAAAACTTTAATCTCACATGAAAAATGTTCTTAATATCTATATTACAAATTTCTTTATATCCTTCAATAAGTTGAAACTCAAACTTACTTTCCAATTTTTTGCTATAATTAGTCTCTCAGCAATTGTAATTGTTTCCTTTTTTGCCATTTCAGTTGTATTAAAGTATATATTTTAATTATATATTTACTATATTAAATTAGAGGAGTTTTGTGAGAACTCTGAAATAAATTGGCTGGGTATCTGGCATCTGGCTGCAAAGCCAGAGATTGTGGGTTCAATTTCCTACTTTGACCCCAAGGAAAAAGAGACAGCCTGTGTAATCATGGGGAAGCTCCACAGTTCCAGAACACACACCTCTGTGTGTAAACCACCTCTGAGTTCTTTCTACTTAGAAAACCTTGGAAAAGATTGCTGTAAGTCAGAAATCACTTGATGACACACAGTTGTTATTATTATTATTATAAATGCAAATCAACCATTTGGTTCACAGTCAAGGACTGGATTAAACTTAACAGTTCAAGCCCTAACTAAGGAACTAAGAGCTGTTAAGGTAACGTCTGAGTATATATGCAGTCCCCAGTTGAGTTGTTTTTTGGAGAGTCAGGATGTTCAAATCAGATAAGTCAAAAAATTTCAGATATCTAGGGAGTCCTTTAGGTATTGCTCCAAGGACTCCGATCACCAGGATTCTAGATATTTTTTGGGGTGGTGGTGGTGGTTCCCAGGAGGGGCAACAATGTCACACTCACATATATAACATTGGCACCACGGGGTGGGGGTGGGGTTGTTAGCTCAGGAGGGTTTTTGCCCCCCTGCTAAGGCCCTTACAATCACTATGGGAACAACAAGAAATTTCTCCCGCCATAGATGCTCAACTTCAATTTGCAAATCACGATATTTTGTGATTCCCCCACCCACCCAGTTTTTTGTCTCCAAATCTTTCATCTCCTGGTATAGCAATGTCAATAAACCAGACTTTGTTCTTCTCAACAACAGTTATATCAGGTGTGTTGTGAGGAAGACGTCTATCTGTTTGAATTTTAAAGTCCCACAGGATCTTGACTCTCTCATTCTCTAAACCTTTCTCTATTTGATGTTCCCAATGATTTTTACTGCATTCAAATCCAAACTTCCCACAAAGTTTCCAATGGATAATTTTTGCAACCCTGTTATGGCATTGCAAACAATCGGTCTGTAAAATAATAATAATAATAATAATAATAATAATAATAATAATAATAATAATAATAATAATAATAATAATAATAATAATAATAATAATAATAATAATAATAATAATAATAATAGGTGATGTCACAGTTCTCCATGGGAATGATTCACCCAGTTTTGCTATGTTCATTATTATGCTTCGTATAATCAGTGTTTCTATGGTGAGAAGCTAGTGAAGTGTGTTCATCAACAACGTAACTTAATGGCTTGGAAACATATACAGTACAGACATATTTAGAAGGGAAGAAGCTGTCTTAAAATAAATTACTTAAAAGAAGCAAGAAATGATTCAGGTATTTTATTTCATCATCATCATCATCATCATCATCATCATCATCATCATCATCATCATCATCATCATCATCTCACTGAAAACACCTGAATCAGTTCTTGCTTTTTCTATTTATTTTTTTCATTTTAAGACAACTTCTTCCCTTCTAAATATGTCTGTACTGTATATGTTTTCGAGCTGTTGTGTTTTTGATGTACACACTTCACTAGCTACCCAGCAGAGAAACACTGATTATAAAAAGCATAATAGTGAGCATAGCAAAACTGGGCGAATCGTTCCCATGGAGAACTGTGACATGACCTATCAAATTGTTGGCAAAATATGAATTTGAGAAATGTCACTACATTCTGCTGTAAAAGTATCCAGAATTGCAGAACTACCAGGCTCAGAGTGGAAAACTGTCAGAATTCATTACAAAATATTGGGGGAATCACTGAGCCAGCCAAGGAGTAAAATTGAAAGATAATTCCAATATGGTGTGTAAATTTAGTATGCACAATTTACCTCAATTTTAGTATGTATGAGCAACTAGTCTATATAGAACTTAATTCATTCTATCACTGATACCATTTTCAAGAGTAGGGATGAAATTTGAATGGCCTGCTTCATCGTCATCACTATCAAAGCCTATATAGATAACATAAGCATTTTACTGTTATTTTCCTTTTACCAATAAAATGATGCTGGGCTTATGAGTACCCTCCAGTTTCTGTTTTCTGTGCTTACAGTGGACTAGATAGTTTGAAAAATAGGCTATTAAATGGGTAGGCTGGCTGAACAGAGAGGGCAGCTAGGCAGCTGATAGTTCGATTCCCCATTAAGGCTCTTGAGTAAAGAGGCAGCTTGTATAGCCTTGGGCAAGCTGCATAGTCCAGGGCGACCCAGAGGAGGAGAATGGAAAATGACACCGGACTACTTTGTATCTAGAAAATCCTGGAAAAAGTAATCCTAAATCGGAATCAACTTGATAACATGCAATTAGTATTGTATTGAGTGGGTACACTGGAAGCTGGGAAGTAATCCCCACTCAGATCACAGTAATGTGGACATATAATTAGGTATGATTCTACATTCAAATGCTGCACCACCTGTATGTACAGGTGAACAGCATAAGCAAATGCTCCCTCCAAAAAAGCAGGATACTCAGAACTTTATGTTTTACGTTTTGTACCCCCATTCTTTAGCCTCCCTCTCTGCATATGGCTGCTATTTAAGATGATTAGTGGGCCATATCTTAGTGACAGAACAGAATTTCTCCAGTTCGCCTGAAAATCCGGAAAATCACTGCAGGTCAGTATATGTCCACACAACTCTGGGACTGCATTCAGCCACACCACACAATCAATATAGATATACATACTGTTGGACAAGATGGATGGCCCAGTTGAGTCACTTGAAACAAGACAACACAACCTCCCATGTTTACTTAATCCTGGTATCTCTGCCAGTGTAATTCTAACACCTAGCAATTTAGGTGGCTCAAGACTCTATTTAATCCTAGTGGTTTGGGTCCTCTAACTCTCCAGGATAGCTTCCAATCAACACGGTAAAGATTGATTCAATCCAGACTGCAGCATCTTGGCCAATCCCAACCTCTCACACAAGCCATGAGACATGGCCAGGACAAACTGTCCATTAAACAGAGAACACTAGCCATGGAGAGGCAAACTAACCTAGACAGAGCCCCAACTTTTCTGGTTCCAGGGTCTTGGAGACACATCATTGCACCAACCCAGTACCTGATTCAACTTAAGATGTCCAGTCATTGGAGGGCATTTACATTAGCCCACTGCCAGTCTCTTCCTTTTGCAGTTCTGGAAGAAAAGTTCCAAAGGACACCAGTGTCAGAGAAACTGTGTCCCTGTGACACCAGAGAAATTGATTCCACAGAACACATTCTCTGCATCTTTTTTATAGAGACATCTAGAAGAAGTTCTTATCTCCACTGCTCCACAAGTATCCTGGTTGGTCAAACAGCACATATACCCACTGGCTGCTCTCCCCCAACTTTATTGTGGTTGATGACCAGTGCAGTAAGAAGGGTTTAAGTGCATGAAATACCATCAAAATGCACCACTGGGCTCACCTTCACACCCAATGATTTTCCAGCCCTCTGGGCTGGCTGGAAAGGCATTGGGGATTGAAACGAGCCCAGACCGAAGAGCGGAAAGCCTTTCTGCTCTTTGCACTTCAGCTCCTGGTGCTTTCCCAGCCTTCCAATCTGGCTGGGAAGGCACTGGGGATGGGGGTGAAATGAGCCCAGGACGGAGAGTGGAAAGGCTTTTCTGCTCTTTGGACTGGGCTCCACACTCATCTGTGCCTTTCCAGCCCTCTGGTCTGGTTGGGAAGGTGTGGGTGGTGGTGGTGGTGGTGGTGGTGGTGGTGGTGAAATGAGCTGAGGACAAAGAGTGGTTCAGCTTCATCCTGGGCTCATTTTTCCCTATGCATCCCTGTGGGGATGCATCAAGTTATGAAAAAAAAAAGAGTTACGAAAGAGGCCATGGGACCGTCCCCCCCCCCCCGGTAAGTCGGGGTTTTACATTATTGTATAAGTTCCTTGCAATTGGATGTACCATACAATTCAACATTGTGAAGGGTATGAATGTATCAGTGCCATCAGGAAGTTGTGCAGAGGTGTAAATGATAGATCCTTTTGAGGCAAAGACACTGTTTACCTTCCCACAGAAGCAATGCCTATTTATCTAATTGCAATTTCTTGCTTTAAAACCAGATTGGCAGGAGCTGAGACAGAGATGGGAGCTCACTCCGTTGTGTAGCACTCGGGTCTTGAACTACTGACCTGCTGTTCAGTATCTTAACCATGGGCACTTATTCATAACATTGTTAAGGTTTTCTCAAACTATCAGAACAACTAAATTCTTTCTTTAACCCCATTACTCATATAATTGTTTGAATTAAATGTCTTATGGCTGTGCATGCAATATAAGACAGTAAGCAGTTTGAATTACTATTTTTTTTTTAAAAAAAAATGAGTCTGGGAGCAAAAAAGAGCAAAATATAATGAAGGAGTGACAATGAAGTTTTATGCTGCAATATCTGAATGCAGACAAATTTATTTTACATTGGAAATAGCAATCTGTATATACTCAGTTTTAACCTTCAACATTCAAATATGCAGTTAATATAACACAGACTGAAAAACTAACCCTGACAGCACAAGCAATACAAGATTGACTGAGAGATCAATCTTTTGAAGAGATTTTGAAATGCAGAAAATGTTTATTTGGCAATGAGTTTGAGCCTATCTAGTCTGCCCACTGAATGGGTATCTGGATCCACCAGGAAAGTGTTGATTCGCATTGTAGTGGGGAACAATACACCCTCCTATCTGAATAGGAACTGACCCGTTGAGTCTAATTGAACACTTCCTTGATCACTTGCAAATGGTATGGGGAAATGGATTTTTTTACCTCTCCTAGATCATCACTGATGCAATATATCACTGCTTTTAAATTATTATTTTTTGCTTATATTGTATGTGGAGAGAGAATTACCAGAAGTGCAGGTGGGTTTCAGAAGAGGCAGGGGGACTAGAGACCACATTGTCAACATAAGATGGATCATGGAAAAAAACAAAGGAATATCAGAAACAAGTCTACTTCTGTTTCATTGACTACACCAAGGCCTTTGACTGTGTTGACCACAACAAAATGTGGTAATTAAAGAGATGGAAATACCAGAACACCTTATATGCCTCATGAGAAATCTGTACATGAATCAAAAAGCAACAGTTAGGACAGAAAATGGAATGACGGAGTGGTTTGGAATAGGAAAAGGAGTAAGACAAGGCTGCATTTTGTCACCCTGCTTATTCAACTTATACACAGAACACATAATGTGCAATGCAGGGATGGAGGAATCACAATTTGGTATCAAAATTGCTGGGAGAAACATCAACAATTTGAGATATGCAGATGATACCAACCTAATGGCAGAAAGTGAGGAGGACCTAAAGAAGCTCCTAATTAGGTTGAAAGAAAAAAGTGAAAAAGCTGGCTTGAGACTCAATATAAAGAAAACAAAGATTGTCAGGAAATGGACCTATTTCCTAATGTCTCCCAAGGCTTGAAATTACCAATTTTCAAATAGGCCTCAGAAAAAATCCATTTTTCTCTCTGAGCCTCAAGGCTGTGTAACAACATGTTTTTCAACCATGTTTTCAGTGTCAGTGTACCCGTGTTATCTTGCTAGCCGGCCTAGCAGGCAGAACCTAGCCATGTTGTGTCTTTACATAAATGTAAACAACTATTGTTGTGAGAAAGTTTTCTTTGTTACCTGATTGGCTAATGCTAAACCACCTGACTGCAGATTCTCCATTTTGGAGAGCAGAAAGAGTTCGTCTCTGATTCTTGATGGATTAAGACCTGTTTTTGATTAGAGAGCTTTTGTTTCTGATTCTCTATGCGCTAGCAATCTTTAGCCTAGGAGCTATGCATTTTTGCTCCTTAAAAATGGTTACCTAGATTTGCCTGTGGACTTTATTGGACTGACCTGTGCTACTGACTTTTATGCTTTATGAACCTGATCAATAAATCTTCATCATTTTTCTGAACAACGTGTCTTCATTGGACTAAAAAGGGTAAGAGCAGCATTGTCTTTCACACACACCAACATTTGAACATGCTACCAAATTAAAAACCCCTTAAGAGCTGATAAGCAGCTGAGAGTTGTATCTCTGTTCTAATTAGCCGTCCAGCCCGCCTCGGTTGTTTTGATTTTGGTTTCCAGGGGTTTTCCAGAAGAGTGGGGGCCGGCTGGGATCGTGACAAAGATCATGGCAACAGGCCCTATCAGTCCCTGGAAAATAGATGGGGAAGAAGTAGAAGCAGTGACAGATTTTACTTTCTTAGGATCTAAGCTCACTGCAGATGGTGATTGCAGCCATGAAATAAAAAGGCGACTGATTCTTGGGAGGCAAGCGATGAGAAACCTGGAGAACATAGTGAAAAGTAGAGACATCACATTGCAAACAAAAATTCGCATAGTCAAAGCAATGGTATTCCTGGTGGCAATGTATGGTTGTGAGAGCTGGACCATTAGGAAAGCTGAGCGCAGAAGAATAGATGCCTTTGAGATATGGTGCTGGAGGAGAGTTTTGAGAGTCCCCTGGACAGCAAGGAGAACAAATAGGTCAATCTTAGAAGAAATCAACCCTGACTGCTCCTTAGAAGGTCAAATAGTAAAGATGAAGCTAAAGTACTTTGGACATCAAATGAGAAGAGAAGATTCACTTGAGAAAGCCTTGATGCTTGGAAAGGTCAAGGGCAAAAGAAGAAGGGGACGGCCAAAAATGAGATGGCTAGATGTTATTGTAGACACAATGGGCACAGAGCTGAGTGAGTTGAGGGGGATGGTGGAGGACAGAAGTGCCTGGCGGATAGTGGTCCATGGGGTCGCAAAGGGTCGGAATTGACTGTGTGACTGAACAACAAAATTACTAATCGACACCATCCCTACAGTATATCAGAAGTTTACTTCTGAAGCAGCCTTTGACAGCTGTGATGCTTGAAGAGAGGGAGAGAGAGAGAGAGAGAGAGAGAGATTTAGGAAGGATTTATTAACTAACTAGTATGAGTAGCCAAGGGATTATGGTCAGAGTAATAGTGGGCAAATAGTGAGAATGTCATCAATTTAAAGGAAGGTGTGCATCTCAGGTGTGAAATGCTGCTTACTTAGCAAAGAAACTCCATTAGTCTACTTGTCTACAGGACATAACCATGTTCCTATACGCTGGTGGTTGTATGATGTATCTTCTTAATTAATGTCAAACTAAATGTGATAATAGCTTTCTACCTATTGGTCAGAGCTTCATTGGTGTTCACTTATGTTTTGGATCACTCACTGAAACAAAAGGTGGCTAACTGATGAGCTGCTAGTGCATGTCCTCCTTGTATGCCTGATCATGAGTCTGCTTGCACAATGGTGATGCATCCTGACTCCTCAACAATTAGTTGCAATTAACCACAGCAAGTGCTGCAAGTCCTCTGTGAACAGCCATAGCCTTCTGATCAATGCACTGCAAACAGCATGCGTTTTTATTGGGACCGTGGACATACATACACACAATCAAGCCCTGATATTTAAGTGTTTTAATGACACACTCATGTAACATCTATAGAAATAAATGATTAAGGTAATCTCTAATTTTGTCTTTAGGTATATCAACCATAATGGTACTTTTTATTGAAATAATTCTTGCTTAACAATCTCTCTGAGCTTTTAAACCAGGTAGGTTCAACAGGTTGAACCTTCCAGAAGAAAAATGGTAGAGGGAAAGGAGTCTTGTTTCTTGCATGTCCAAAGCAGCTTGTTATCATCATACAAGTAGTATTTGACTAAGTTTATACATGGCCTATCCATTGTATTTTAAAGTCTCATGTGTTCTAGCAGTGATGTTTCCTTTTTACTCAATGGGAGGGCCTGTCAATCATCTTCTGTACAAAATGGTAATGTTTCCTTCAACCAAAGTTCACTATGGCCGGTGATTAAAGATCTTCCCCAGAATGACAAAGTACGGTAATCTATGAAGCATGCGGAGCTAGTTTTACTATGTGGTGCAAACCCAACAACCCTATGAGCTACTCCTTCATCTGCAATGCCATAGTAAATGAACCCAGTCTCTCTCAATGAAAATTAATATGCAGAAATTAAAAGGTTGTGGTCCAATATCTTTAATAGCTATATGACTTGAGTAATCTCTTCCTGCTCATAAATGTTCAGTTTTTATGAACTATCTTTACTTATGACTAGTCAGAATTAACATCTTATCACTTACTGCTTACATTATGTATGGCACTATTTTAAGATGACCATATATTCCAAATTCTGCATAAAAAGACTTGTGTTAGCAGTATTTTTGAAATATTTTGCAGATGCAGTACTACCTGGTACTGGTGACACAATGTTAGTAGGCTCAATTAATCTTAAATACCACTTACTTTTTGCTGGGCAAAGGAGATAGTAGGTTTTTAATGACTTTCCCATCATTTTGGGAGTATACAGCAGCATAATCTCTTAGAATGCTGGTTTTAAATTTTTAGATTCCCACATGATTCTGGAAAGTTATTTTGATTGAACATTGGTTTCTTGTTTGTAAAATTAATTGTCGTATTTGCTGTCATATAAGACCCACATTTTCCCCTTTAAAATACACTGGAAAATTGAGTGCATCTTATACTACATATAGTGGCCTATAGTGGTCTATTTTGGTAATAATAGGGTGTGCCTTATACTTTGATGTTTCTTATACACCGGCAAATACTTTATGTTTTAAAACTTAATGAGAAGAATATGATATTTTCAAACATAGAGTTTCTCTTTTTCTCCTCTTCCAAAGATCACTGTCATAATTTTAAAGGGCAGAGATTTGGAGTACACTAGTACCCCGAATAACGTTATGACTTGGTTCCACAAGTCCCGTCGTTATCCGGTTTTTAACGTTGTGCGATACATTGAACACACAATGTTAAAAAAAGCCCTGTTTCCCTGGAGGCTGCAGGAAGCCAGAACGTCGGGATTCGAATCCTGACATTCTGGCTTGCTGCTGCCTCCAGGGAGGTGGGGGAACTTTGGAAACAGCTTGGAGCGGGTCTCCCCACCTCCCTGGACCCGGCGGGGGGGTCAGAGACCCCAAAATTGGTAAAAAAAAGTCCATTTTTTAAACCAATTTTGGGGTTTCTGATCCCCCCGCTGGGTCCAGGGAGGTGTGGGGACCCGATCCAAGGTGTTTCTGGGCTTCCCCAACGTCCTGAGCCAGTGCAGCAAGCCAGAATGTCAGGGTTCGAATCCCGACATTCTGGCTTGCTGCACTGGTTGAGGACATCGGGGAAGCCCAGAAACACCTTGGATCGTGTCTGCCCACCTCCCTGGACCCGGCGGGGGGGTCAGAAACCACAAAATTGGTAAAAAAAAAAGGACGTTTTTTTTAACCAATTTTGGGGTGTCTGACCCCCCCGCTGGGTCCAGGGAGGTGGGCAGACACGATCCAAGGTGTTTCTGGGCTTCCCCGATGTCCTCAACCAGTGCAGCAAGCCAGAATGTCGGGATTCGAACCCTGACATTCTGGCTTGCTGCACTGGCTCAGGACGTTGGGGAAGCCCAGAAACAGCTTGGATCGGGTCCCCTGCCTGCTCCAGAGAGATCAGAGGACCCGATCTACAGCTGCAGGGTGGCTGGGGAAGCTGACGGGGACTCCCTGTCGGCTTCCCTAGCCACCCGCCCATGCCTCCGCAGCTGTGGGGTGGCTGGGTAAGCCGATGGGGGAGCCCCCCATCAGCTTTCCAGCCTCCCCACCCCTGCCTCCATAGCTGCAGGGTGGCTGGGAAGCTGAACGGAGAACCCCGTTCAGCTTTCCACCCACCCTGCTGCTAAGAACAACTGTATCGTATAACGTTAAAATCGTGTTATTTGAAACATGATTTTTCCAAAAATCTTGTCACGTTATACGGTTTTAGCGCTATATGATACTCACGTTATACGGGGTATTACTGTATTTCATTATTATATAGGACTAGGAACGTACACTGCCTTTGTATAAATGTGTAAAAATGAACCAAATCAGGACCAATTGAATATTTCTGAGGCAACCACAGGGAATAATGAACCGAGAGACAGTAACAGAACTGAGTGGCACAATTATGGACTTCTCGTGCCAAGTCTGTTATTCATTCATAATGATTGGAAATGTGGGGAGAGAAAGGCACTACATAAACTATGTGTCCCACCACTGACTGATGGTATGTGTGGGTATAATGTCTTGTGGCTGCTATTTATAAATATAATTGTGTGTATAGGTAAAGGTAAAGCTGTCCCTTATCTGAAAGCCAGTTGTATCTGACTCTAGGGTTTAGTGCTCATTTCTGTTCATAGCCAAAGAGCCAGCACTCTCTGCATCTGCAGACGTTTCAGTGAACATGTGGCAGGCATGTCTCAACACCGGAGTGCATGGAACGCTGTTTACCTTTCCACCGAAGTGGTCCCTGTTTATCTACTTGCAATTTCTTGCTTTTGAACTTTTAGGTTGGCATGAGCTGGGACACAGATGGGACTCACTCTGTCATGCAGTACCCGGGAATCAAACTCTGACCTTCCACTTGAGCCACCACTGTCCCTAATTGTGTGTATCCAGTGCTATTAATCTGGAACAGATTAATAACACTTGTAATAGTGTTTGCAAGGTAAGTTATATATTTTAGGGGTGGTTTTACCCATTCTACCAGCAGCAGCAGCAGCAGCAGCAGTGAAATTTCATGGTTGAGCTTTGAATCCAGGTTTTCTGAGCCCTGGTCTGTATCTATATCCACTACACCACACCAAGGCTACAAAATTAATACAGAGGGTATATACACCAAAAAGAAGTTTATTTTTAAAAGTGTAAATGAATAAATTGTTCAATTTTCAGGCTTTCAGGTTCTTTAACATGCAGCCATAAGTCCCTTTATGGCAGGCAGGCAGGCAGGCAGGCAGGCAGACAGACAGACAGACAGACAGACAGACAGATGCTTTGAGAGATTCAAGAAAGAACACACTATTTTGCAGTTTCTTTTTTAAAAATCACACTCAGCTCTCACTAACAGCACAACTCTTTCTATTAAATCTCTCCCTTATTGCTTCTCCCTTTCTCACACATAGACTTAAATACAAAACAACATCTTTCCAATCAGCTCACAGTTCCATTAAGAAACATTCTTTCACACCTATCAACTATTTTAACTGTCACTCTCGACACACATCCAACTTGCAACTGTCAATCATTTGCTATGCAAGTAGATACAAATTTGGATGCAAAATATGTTCACAATGTTGAATCACTCTACTCCAAAACTGTTAAGTTCAGGAAAAAAGGACAGGGCAGAGACTAAGGATAGGAAGTGTAGAAAAGCAGATGCCCTCTTGCTTTCCTTTTCAGAAATGCTCAATTGTACAGATTCCAGCTCATATTTTTCACTATTATCTGTACCATGCAATTTATGCCTTGGTTTGTCATTCTGATATTCATAGAAATAGGCTCTTCAAAGAGAGCTGAAGAGGTACACAGAAAGAGCCTCCTCGAAGATTGTGGTATTTTTGAATCACAATCGGGCATACCCTTGTGCCAGCTAATCTTTCTCATACTGGGCCAGGTGGAAGGACCTGCAGAATGAACTCACCAAAAGGTGGCTTCATTTTGGCAGTTTCACATCTTGCCTAGACACAGAAGAAGAAGAAGAAACAGAGGAGTGAAAACATATAAATACCATTATGGACCTGAACAAAGACTGGGGTGCAGTTTCACTAAAGAGGCACAGGGAATTCTGTATAATTTGTATAGAGCCCTGTTGGGGGGCTTCCATACATGCCTTCATATTATGTCCCATTGGCCAGAGGCTTCCTAGATAGATGAGGGACTTGCAGCAGTCTCACCTTAATATCTCATTATCCCACTGGTCTCATTAGAAGATCTATGGGAACAAGTGATTGGCTTACAGGATGGAACCTGGACCACCATAATAGTCAGGAAGAGACTCCAAACAGAGAAGTGGACAGCCAACCACTACCAGGAGCCAACCACTGCCCAGAGACTAATGTGTCTCTTATGACTAGGCACAAGTGAGGCTATCCAATAAACAGGGGGACCTTGATTTAAACACATTTTTCACTTCAAATATAGTAGACCCAAATATAGTAGCACTCGA